>JABXJD010000133.1:405000-1025000 GCA_013375575.1 Percina caprodes | reverse complement strand
CACTAAAGGGGCCATCAGAACTGATTGTTGGATGGTCGGGAGCTGTGTATACAACCATTCCTGTAACTTTTTGCAACCAACGATCCAACATTCACGACCAACTCACGCCTTGATTGGTCAGCTGGGTGGAGGTGAGAAAGAAACCAGGGTTTGAACTCCTCTCTCGAGCTCTCTTTTTCATTCTTGACAACAATTTCTGTCACTTTTCAAATGGCCACTGATTGCAACACTAGGACTGTCTTCCAGAAGAGATTTGTCTCCCATGAGAGATTGTCTGAAAACTGGTGCAGTTATTCCCGTATTAAAATACCACATAATGCCTGTCCCTTCTCTATGATGGCCGGCTTTTGACCCTACCTTCCAGTGTGGCCCTTCAGGACAGCTAACAACAATTTCTAACATGATCGGACAACACATTGTAACAACTAGTTCTAACTGAGTATGCCACGGCCCTAATACTGCCCTCTGGGATTTGTTTTCTGTCCCATGAGCTCCCTCCATCTGAAAAATGAAGAACAGCTTGTTGACAAATCTTGGTCAAATGTTGTGATGGCTCGCTACTTATGATTTGTACCTGCTTTAACAAGCATAATCAATATTAAATGCCCTTAATGACATGAGGCACACACTTTTCCCACAAAAGTGTGTGGTTGTATAAGGGCCTTTACACACTGAGAGTGTGACAAATAAAAATAAAAAATAAAAAAATAATTGCCTGCAAATATGCTGCATCAAAACGATTCATACCGGCAGCAATGGGAATTTGCAAGATTTGTTTAACTAAAGTTTTGAATATAATCTATCTATAATGTCGGTGAGAAAGTTTGAGGTCCTTCTGGGGACCTTGCTGAAGCGACAGAGAACGTGACGGGAGATGCGGTGTGAGCAGACAAGAAAGAGCGACTGGAGCAGCAAAGGAGAGTTAACGGTTAGCGGCAAACAGATATCAAGTAAATAGTATCTAGAGCTGCAGCTCCTCAAGACCAACAGAGGTGTAGAATTCAATGCTTTTCAGGCACCAACCAAATTACATCTAAAGTACTGAGTATCGAAAAATGCCTTGTCATTCAATACCCAATTTCAATACCAAAGGAGTAAATCTCAGAGTCAGTGAGCCAATAAGCATGCAGCATGCTCCTATCAAGATCTAATAATGTCTGTGATCGGCTGTGATGTTACAAACTCAGTGAAATAGCAAAATAACAGGAAAAACTTGGTATTCGTATCAGTATCCAACATTTTTAACAATACCCAGTCCTACGGTGGTGTCCTGTCTGGTTATCCCAGCTGTTGAGTGGAGTGACGGGGGTTAGCTCTGGTGTCCCCATGTGCTGTCCGACCACGGTCGGGGGGTAGAAGCAGGTAAAGCTGGCGCTAAACACTAAAGCCTGTCTCCGACCAAATAGTTTTAGCAATGTAGTTATTGGAACAGTCCTCTGCAACTACTCTCCCCCAAAACCGGTTTTGCCACCTAAAATTCGCACTGGCCAAGGAACTGGTAGGAGGGGTAAAGGAGAGACGCAAGCACAGATAGCGTTGTCACTTGACTTTAGCGCCACATACAAACTCCCTTTCGCGCTAGCTCACTGGAGAGTTTCCCGAAGATTTTAATGTTTCTCGTGGATCTTTCCTACACCTCCTCGGTCGGAAAGCGGCTTAAGTTACCGTAAGCTATTTTATGAGTTTCCTTTTAGCGAAATACTCTTAGTGAATTTAATTCCCTCTGATAAACAGTTACACCGTGTAGCATACTGTATGTCTAGGTCTTTTTTTTATTGTAAAAGGTAAGAACAGAAATAGTGTCTCTTTTTTTAAAGTTGAAAGTAATAAAGTTTGCCATCTATACAGTCTCCTGTTGTTGCATTATGACCCTCATAAGTAAACAACACATGTAATTAGTTGATGTATTTCTTCCACTCCGAAACATCAGCCTTGTGATGAAAAACAAATTACGCCGCTTTGTCGCCGCGCAATATTCACATTCTGTGTGAAAGTACCCAAGAGTAAAAGGTATGTCCCAGACGTCAATGTTTGGCTTGCATCATGTCTCGGTCTACTACAATCATTACCACTACTACTGGCATTGCTGCATTTACTGCTACTACTATTGATTGTGTTACAGATTCTGTTGCAATTATTGATATTACCACTACTGCTATTATTAGGCCTACTAAAGATGCTACACTCTAAACTCAGCAATGAAAGGCGTACTTCAGCGAATAAGGAATGTCCCTCCATAAAATATGTTGACCTCCGAGAGACAACTTTAAAAAAAGAATGCACCATGTTTAGGCGACAAAGACATTTAGTCCCTCTTATGCTCAAATGCTGCAGGAGTCAGAAGTCACGGTTCGGTTCATACCCTTGTTTAGGAGTTATGCTTTGGTGAGATTGGCACAGCGAAAAAAACAACATAAGGATATAATACGTTTCTAATCATTTATTCAGAAAAGATCCTAAAATAAGGAACAATTCAAACACTTCTGTATTACACTGTACGAACACTTTCTCAAAGGCAATAGGTCACAGTAGCCTATAAATCCAAACAGCATCTCTTATGCTATATAACTGAAAATACTATTTTTTTTCTAACTTTTTATTTTATTTTTATTTTTTATATTTAACCTGGGCCCGCTGCGTCGAGGAGCAAACCTCCTTATATGGGCACCCGCTCCACCAACCGAGCCATTCCGGCGCCCAAAACTGAAAATACTAAATAAACTTGTACATTATGAGGCCTGTTTCAATTAGTTTCACCCAGTCTATATTTAAACATTTAAAGCCTCCAAATGAACACTCAGAAGAGCAATGCTGACACACTGTCCTGTCTTATGCACAACTCCGTCTCCACTGCTGTTGTAGCTGACCGGGAACCCAAACATCACGTCTAACTTTTGACTTGACCAATACTTTATGAAAAAATACCTGCAAAACTAATGACATTCCCATCAGCCACAGTTTTGCTTCAGGGTTTAGGGTTAATTCAGCCCGAAAATCAATTTAGGTTGGCAACAGATTTTGGCCCACCTAGTTATGCACCAAACCAAAAAGACTGTAAACAGTTTTTCCAACTGTAACTACGCCACACTCAAAGCAGAATTTGTCAGATTTTGTTGACTCTGAGACTCAGAACTTTCCCCACAAGCAGAGAGCTTTCATGTTTAGGCCGTGAAACAGATTGCTGAGAGTCGGCTGTGTGGTAGCTGCTTTTAAAAAAGTAATCTTTTTTTTGCTTGATTTTCTAAAATCAATAAGAGACCTATAGATATTAGAATATCAAATCATAGGTTAAAAAATTACAGAAAAGCAACAGATTTAAAAAAAAAAAGTGACAAAAAATGTTGGAGAAAGCCAAAAAAGTTGAAAAAGGCAACGACAAATGTCGAAAAATGGCAGATATGTAAATATGTTTTAATGTAATCTTTGTTTTGCTTGATTTTCTAAAATCTGTAAGAAAATATTTTGCTGACTGTGTGTGACTATGTTGAAAAACATGCTCCAAAAGTTGTAAATAAAAAAAGCAACAAAATGGCAGAAAAAGCAACAGATTTGAAAAAAATAAAAACTGACAAAAAATGTTGTATAAAGACAAAAAAAGTTGAAAAAGTTAACCACAAATGTCGAAAAAAAATGGCAGAAATGTAAAACAAAAAAAAAAGCGACATGCAATAATGTAGTCAAAGATATTGGACTTTTTCAATGAAATAAATGCATGTTAATAAAATATACATGTCTGGCCCTTAATGTGACTCTCATGTTCCAGTTTGGCCCTTAGCAAAACTAAGTCTGACACTCCTGCATCAAAACAGCGTAGCAACATGTCGACAGGTAGAAGTTGGACAGTACTGTGTACGACACAAATAAGACAACAGAAGTGTTATTAAATTGTATATTACTACAGCTACATTACTACAACTGTTGATATATATTACTACAACTGTTGATGCACGGAGCAGCCATGTTGGATATCAAGGGCGGCTTTTCTCTGGATACTGTGAGGTTGTCCAACTTCAGGGGGCATTCCATTTAAAATTTCTCACCTGTAATTTGGAAATTCCGACTTCCGACTACGAATGGAACGCACCATGTATAGCCTACAGAGAAAACTGGAGGTGAGTGAACCTTGTAAAACAAAGCTAACTTTAACAGGTATGACTAAAATGGGCGTCACACAAGTGACGTCATCGGACGCTGATGTTAGTTGCAATCAAACATGTTTTAAAAAGTCGATGTGCAGCGACTGGATATAAAGATTGATCTACATATCACTCGCTTTATTATTTTATCTGCCAACTGTCAACGCCAACTGAGCCAGACTGGAACAGACCTGTGTGGAGTAAAAGAAGTACTGAAAATGAGACGTTTTTGTGGGTCTTTTTGCAGGTAATTGCTAACCAGCATTTGCACAGAATTTATGGATGTGCCTATTAATGATCCATGGCTGAGCTGAGATAGCACTGATCATATCATCAGGGTTACGGCTCACAGATATGACAGTTCCTCTAGAACTAGTCAGGATGTTGCCATACTTTTAAGTCTGCAAATGCATCCCAAAATGTAGCATGTTTTTTTAATATTAAGTATTATACATGACATGTGGGATTACTTAAGCTTTGCTGCACTCTTCAGTTAATGGAGCAGCACACATGGTAGTTCCTCTCGAGGGAGGAATCAGGACATTATAATACTGTTTTCACTGGCTGAGTACTTCTTACTAAGAAAACTGAATGTGTCTTGTTGAGTAAAATCTGTGAAGTGTCCCCTCAACTTAACAAAATAAGACCCAAGTAATGTAAAAAAGAATAAAAAGATACCCTAAAACCTAGTGAACAACCACCACCCCCGATACTGGTACTGCCATATTTGCTTGCTGTAGTTGCGGCTTAACACATTCTACTGCTGTTACTTCTGTTACAACATCTGCTTTTTTTATCATCACTATAAATTCAAGTCTGCTCTTACTGCTGGTGAAGAATGCCCTGACCGACCAAAGTCACATAGCAGGCAGCTAGCTCATACATAGAGACAGAACATAGTACGTCATTGAAAAACACATGGCATCAGTATGGAGTACAAGCATCAACTGTTGAGTTTTACTGTTGGTTTTCACAATCTGTGGCAGCAAGAGTATGTCTGATCCAGTCCTGGCAATGAAATTACAGAGTTTGAGGTAAAGAAGAGCCATTTTGTAGCATCAGCCACTATAGCTTACAGCCCTGCTCACTCCATTATTACTACACTGTCCAAAAACCAGAGAGAGAGAGAGAGAGAGAGAGAGAGAGAGAGAGAGAGAGAGTCAGAGTCAGGAGAGGAGGAAGAGAAAATGATACATAGGGAGAGAGATTAGGAGTGAAAAACGGTGATGCAGTGGGAAGGATGAAAGAGGGGAGCAGCTGTGTGAAGCAGAGTTGTGAGAGAATAAAAAGAGAGAACGAGTGTGTGTGATAGATAATAGAGGGAGCATGAAGGAACATTGATCGTCCATGTCTCTCACTGCAGTGGTAGTAAACAATCAGCCAGCCTCCTTTGTCCACAGGACTAAACCACACCCCCTCCTTTTGTCATGCACTCCCTCCCTCACTCACTGTCTCACCCGCTCTCTCACCCTCTATTTCACTCTCCCTCCATTTCTTTTGCCTTCTATAAACCTCCATTATCTCTCTATCCTACAGTAGGTTGCATCTATGCCTCTATCACTCATCTCCTTCTCTGACTCTCTCTCTCTCTCTCTCTCTCTCTCTCTCTCTTTGTAGAGCAGTGACGCTATGCTGCTAATGCTAACTAGCAGCAGCTGCTAACAGGCTAGCTAATGAAACAGTGAGACAGACAGACAGACAGATCGTGTGTCATGCAGATTCAAACCTTGGCTGATAGTAATCCACTCCTTTAGTAAAAAAAATAGAATCCAGTTAAAAGCCTAGTATAGCTTCTGATGGTAGCGCAGCTCTCTCTCTTTTCCTCTCTCCCTCACACACACTAGCTCATCCTCCTCTCTCACACACATATTCTGCTCCTCCCCCTCCCCTCTCTCTCTCACACACACACACACACACACACACACACACACACACACACACACGTCGTCCTCCTCCTCTGTTCTCACGCACACGCAGACACACACACCCTCTCAGCCCCTCCTTCGCTCTTTTCCCACTCACACACACAAATGAGCATTCAGTCAAGGGCTTCCCACAATCCCTTGCGCCACACAAAGACAAGGGGGTGTGACCAATCACACACTGCCTCACTCTGCACCCGTGCTCCCCCCCGCCTCCCTCCCTCACTGTGTGATGCCCGCCGACATACAAGCTTGTGGGCGGGCTGCCAGGAGGGTTGCCATGACAACGCATCCCTAGTTGCTCTTTGTTGCTATCATTCGCACTTTCCCACACACACACACACACACACACACACACACACACACACACACACACACACACACACACACACACACACACACACACACACACACACACACACACACACACACACACACACACACACACACACACACACACACACACACACCTTTCCCTTTTAAGATCTCTGTAGCAGGTCTCTGCTCTACACTGTGTGCACACACATGCTCTCTTAGCCGGTGTTGCAGTACTGCAGCTGGGTTCTGGTGTGACCCAGTTAGAACACTAAAGCTGGATGTAGGACACACACACGCACACAGCCAACAGAACATTGCAGAACTACTGCTTATATAAATATAGCAGTGGAGTTACAGTATGACAGTATATTATCATTTTAAGGAAGTCCTTATATTTATTGCATTGCACACACACTGTATATAGTTTCCCACAGGAAACTTCATGCTAACCCGGAACAAAATGTACTACATTTTAAAGTTAAATGCATTAATCTGGTTCACTTTAACCAGTTTTTCCCTGGTATAAAAATCTGCCCTATTAGATCCAATCACAAGTTGACAGCTTTAAGTCAAGGTTTTCCCTGACATTATACGGCTTAGGTGCCTTAGTGTTTTTGCGCACTGCCTAAACGTATGAACGTAAAGTCAATGTGGAGAGTCTGGACGACGAGCTGATGCACGGGACAGCAACCACTAAGCTTTATGAAAATAATTGTTGGATGACACCACTTATATGCTCATCACGTCATTTGCACCAATAGTGTATTCAGTTTACCTTGGAATTGCCAGTTGATAAAGCATTACGCTGTTTTTGTACATACAAACAGCGTCCACAGATAGAATATTGTACTTTACACAGATAGAATACTGTTGTATTGCAGAATACTGTATGTTACTACAGTAACTGTTAATGCGCGGAGCAGCCATGTTGGATTTTAAACTCAGGGTACTCGGTGGTTGCCCAAGTTCCGAGCTCAGAAAGCCGAGGTCAGGGGGTGTTTCCAACTTTGACCTCGAAAAATCTGAGTTCCGAGTACAAACAGAACGCTCTATAAGCGCTCTCAAAGCCCAGGAAAACCCTGTAAGTACACTTGTGAATGCACCCAGGACGCATTAGCCCCATCTGATTCAGGTTTTACCGGGTAACGCCACGTTGCTTAAGTAAATATAACAACCCACTTGCCGGTTCGGGCGTTATCGTATCATAATCGTTTGATTTGACGTTTTCTTTGACTTCTTAGTTTACACTTTTGATGCTTTCAACGTATGGCTTTTTTGGTTAAATTTTTTTTACGCTTTTTAATTTTTCTTTAACATTTTATTGACTTTTCTTCTAAGTAAAAAAAAAAAATTCAATATTTTTAGACGTTGATTTACAAGGCTTTTTTCCTCTTGTTATTTTCAAACTTTTTTCCTACATTTTTACTCAAAGAAGAAGAAGAAAAAACTTGTATAGGTTCCAGTAAAAATGTTCTTCGGGCAAGTAGAATTTTTTTCAACTTGCCCAACCGGACAAGTGAAGAAAACCCTTAGTGTTGAACCATGCTGATCTAAGTGATCTGATCCTAAGTGGACAGTTCTAAATACAGGTGTGAATGCACGCCCTGAGGCAGTGGGGATATATTGAAATCCGATGACTCAAGACCACATTCGAGGGGTTTAGGCCACATGTGACCACATTCTTATAGAACTGTGTATGGGCATGTATTCTAAGCCATTAAGGGAGAGTAAATCCTGTGTTTTGGATGTTATCATCATACTGATGGTGCTGTGTCAGTGTTTTTGTTCTGGTGCTGCCTACTTTTATATCCCCGCCATACAATAACCTTATTTTTATTTTCATAAAACGTCCCAGAATTTACCAATGAGTAGGATATTACTTAGGAACATTCCCTCCCTCTCCCTCGGGGAGGGGTCAAAGAAGAGGCTGTAAGACAGTGGAACAGTTTAATAAAAGTCCCCCATTATTTTATCATGTTTGTAATATTATGAAGCGGCAAAATAAAGAAAGGTTGGGTCTTCATCAGCAGTAACTTAGCAAGACTCATAGAAGCAAACATGAAACGGCAAAATATAGCATAGTAACAGTATAGTTACTATGTCTGCTTTATTTTTTATATTGAAAATAAGAAGCTTCTAAACATACGGACTTCTAAAATGTCTTTCTCTTGTGCACAGGTCCCCATCTGCACATAGAGTAGGGAAGTGAGATCTGATCACAAGTGGTCACTCAGGACATATTTGGAGACACATTATACTGCCAGGTGGGAACACAAGTAGCTAGAGCTGTCCACTTGGTTGCACAGGTGGAAACAGGGTTACTGAGAGCAAAATTAAGATCTATGAGGAACCTTTTGAGCCAAAACTGCATGTAAAATAACCCAGATTATCGGCTCTGCTTTCACACTGCCAATAGAGCAGTTGCACTAGAGACCTCTGCCGGCCAAGTCGGCTGCGGTTTAGTGCTCCAAAAAGTATTTTTGGCCAGAGGGCATCACGTGACAGTCTGGGAGTTCCACTGTTTGGCCACTAAGTTCAATTTGCTTCAAAGCCTGGCGCACTTCCTGAGGGCCTGGGTCAAACCAGCCGGCACTAAAGTGGGAGACAATGTAATGTAACGTTGCTCAAGAAGCAATGTCTGGAAAATTATTTAAATTAAATGATTGTTTTGAATTTATCGAGCACTGGCACCGAGCAATACCTTTTGCTAGAACCTGCATGTGTTGACACAGCAAAAAAGTCACACCCACAAAGCATGGGGCTGACTGATCATCTGGGAATAACCTACACTGTGGTGGGAAACGCACACATCTTTCTTCTAAGCTAGGCTAACCACAACCTGACTCCAACTCTGTACCTAACACACAGACATGACTCTGATCTCACTCAACATTAGTTCAATAGAGTGTTATTAGAGGGCAGACAGAGAGACAGACATGTCTTTGGTAATGGGAGAGTGATTAGCATGTAAAAAAGACAGCTTTGCGAATAAGGCTGGTTGGGGCTTGTTGAACCGGGTGGACTGCAGGGGTTAAAGAGATGAAAAAAAAGAAAACAGAAGAAGTGAAATAAGGGTAGGAGGGACTCCCCCTTTCTTTTTCAGGGGCCCCTGATTGACAACTCCCATATCATGCTGAAACAAGCAGCTCCATTAGCAAGTAAATTGTTCTAATCCACTAACAACAGTACAGCAAGGGACCATATCAGCACTGTCAATAGGTAATTTATACTGCCTTGCCATGTGAAAGTTGAAAATGCCACTTTATTTCTTATGCAAATTTATTTTTGGTCAGATTAAGAGATGCCCCCACTCCCATGACAGTGTTCTTCCTGTATAGGAGGCACCCCCCCAAAGAGGTTTTAGCCAGCCCCAAAGGAAAATCTAAATACTAAAAATCTAAAAACCTTAAACACTAAACATGAGAGCTAATCTCAGTTTTATCTCCAGAGTCAAGCTGTGTCAGACTTTCTTGGTGATTTATTTAAACAGTAATATAATTTTTTTAACCAGTTTTCTTCATTGGTGTTTTATTTATTCAAACACAATACACATTCTGTGTATCAAATTGTCGATCAAATAACATAACACAAATTTAGTCATGTGTAGGCCCCCTCCCCCAAAAAAGGCCCATTCGGAGCCAGGAAAAACCCTTTCATAAGTATACAGCACATTGGTGATTCAACATAGAAATTGGTATTTACAACAGCTTTGACAAGACTTGGAGGCACTTAAACAGTGCGTTAAAAAGAAAGCGAGGCAATTCTAAAACTAAAATATTTATTTCATTTAGAGAGGTTTTCAATAAGACAAGAAAGTTTTAATTAGATCCTGAGTGTTGTAATTACATCTTGAGCACAACAAACCACAGTTATTTATTTGGTACATAGATAGTTTCCTGCCTTATACAACATTAAACTTCCATCATTAGCATGTAGCTTCCTAGCTAACAAGCTGTCGTTAAAAATGGAAACAGGAAGGTTGGGTTGGGAATCACAGAATTTTACAAAGACGGATTATATTTGGAACACCCGCTCAAAAAATATTTTATCGCCAAGCTAAGGGCTCTGCTGGGCTGTAGGCCTTCTGCTTTTCTTGTATTTACTGTACCCTTTTCCCACCCAAATTACTGTGAAAATGCAGGTTTTTTTTTTTTTTTTTAGTAAAGTAAACCCATTAAAGTAGTCAGTAGACAAGTATGGGTCTGTTTTTTATTGACAGATTAGACTTTCGTATAATATGTCACAAAAAGTTTTATTCAAAGTTTTATTTCCATCATTTACACTTTCAAAATAATAGAAAACAAAAAAATGGCGTCTGCAAAGTTTGGGCCCCCTGCAGAGTTTATAGCATGCACCGCCCCCTTTTGGAAAGCTGAGACCTGACAGTGTCATGGATTGTTCTCCAATCATCGTCAGGAAAGACCAGGTGATGTCAATCCAGAGTGACCTGGAGGACACTGGAGTTGTGGTACACCATTCCGAGATACTTCTACAAATATGGTCTTCATGGAAGAGTCATCAGAAGAAAACCTCTTCTACGTCCTCACCACAAAAATCAGCGTTTGAAGTTTGCAAATGAACATATAGACAAGCCTGATGCATTGTGGGAACAAGTTCTGTGGACTAATGAGGTTAAAATAGAACTTTTTGGCCGGAATGAGCAAAGGTACGTTTGGAGAAGAAAGGGCACAGAATTTAATGAAAAGAACCTCTGTCCAACCGTTGAGCATGGGGGGGGGAATCAATCATGCTTTGGGGTTGTACTGCAGCCAGTGGCAAAGGGAACATTTCACGACTAGAAGGAAAAATAGATTCAATAAAATTTCAGCAAATTTTGAACGCTAACTTGATGCCATCTGTAAAAAAGGTATTAACTCTGCAAGGTGCCCAAACTTTTTCACTTTTTTTTTTGTTTTTGTTATTTTGAAAGTGTAAATGACGGAAATTCTAACTTTGTGACATGTGACATACACAAATGTCTAATCTGTCATTTGATGCCTTTTGGAGAATTTCCATCTTTTCTTGGCTTTTTTATGCACAATAATACCAATTTTGACATGGGGTGCCCAAACTTTTGAGCCCCACTGTATAAGAAACATAATATTCACGAACAGTTACAAACAACACACTGGGACATAGAAACGCGTCCCAGGGCATGGGTCTGTTTTTCTTCTTTTGGTGTGTCACCAGGGTACAGAGTTAACTTTTTCATCCACCAGCATTTGGCTAGTAGATTGTGCTAATTTTGAACCCTGTGTGTCACACAAACAAGTGGTAACTTTTCCTGCTACAGCATCCCAATAGAGTGCACAACACTGCAAACTCTGCCGTACATCCACTTGACATCTTTGCTAATAAACTTAAACTCACCTCTGCTCAGACCGATTGCTCTGCATTCACCTTCACTCTCTCACTCCATAATACACTTCCCCAGACATGCTACACACACGCAAACTATGCACTGGCTCTGCTAATCTCCAAAAGAGATATGCTACTCTTACAACACAGGGTTAGTGTTAGTAAACAGAAAGCAACGTTGAGGACAGTGAAAATGTTACTCGGTTACTTTTATATCGGTTAGTCCATATTTTTTAAACTCTGTGCCGACTAATTTGATGTTTGTTACTGCTTGGCCACAGAATTTGTGGCCTAGACTGACGGAGGTGACATGTGCCAGAAAAGGGACGAAACTTAGCGTGTCCACCCGGGTGTGTGTGATTAATTCAATCACTGCCATTCGAAGCAGGAGCCAATAAATACCAGTGCGTACTGCAGTCATTTGTCCCGGAGCGAAGCCAATTGTGACCTTTCCCACTGCAGATAAAAGCTAGATGTAAATGGGTGAAAGGGAGTTTTTTGGCCAGAGTTTTTTTTTTCCAAATTCTACTCAACATCGTACAGCATGCCTCTTTGACATTTTTTTTTTTATTTCAAAAAGGTACATGCCCGGCCCATGTGCCAGCTGCAATAACACAAAGGTTTAAAGCTATAGTGCGTAGTTTCGGTATTCCCCATGAGGAATTCTAAGTACAGACAACAAAACTGTCGCTGTGCAGTCCACATGATACAGGCCTTCCGTGATCGTGCATAGCCCACCGTGCTATCAATCAATCAATCTTCATAGAGTTGTGTGGCGCTGACCTTAATTAGCTTTGTAGCAACTCATTTGGCAAAGGCTTGAATGTAGGAGACATTCATTGATATCAAAAAGTAACGCACTAAAGCTTTAAAAGGCACGTGTGATTGCAGAGTCCCATGTGAAAAGCATGCAACTGGCCATCATCTGGGGGCCATAAAATCTGAAAATAATTTCATAACAACCCATCCAGTATTTGCAGAGGTATCGCGATCGTGAACTAACGGGTTGACAATCCCTAAAGCCATGCGGCTAGCAGTGACACATCACATGATCCAGTTTCTCTGAAGCATACCGAGGCCTTCGAGCTTCCTCTTATGCACCAGAGATCAAACAACGCGAAACAATCGTCAACATGGAACATTTCTGAAACTGATGCATACCGTTTGTTTGGATGTGAAAAAAAACATTACGACCAGATGGAGGCAGCCAAGTTACAGATTCACATCAAAAAGAGGCTTTTCTCTCAGCAGTCCACATCTGTTGTGTCAGACTGAGCTCTGATTGGTCAACATGAAGTCTCAATATAATCCACAGACAAGAGACCCAATGCTAATGCAGAAACAGTGCTGGACATATTAAGGGCACAAGGTGCTGTAGTGTTGCAACAGTTTGTATGTGCCCGCATGTGTGCGTGCGTGTGTGTGTGAAGAGAAAGAAAGAGCATTGGGGACAGGCTCTAATCTGGAGGTCAGCTCAACAGCTGGGTGTGTACATGAACTCTCTATCCCTCACTCTGTAATTGAGCCATCTCTCCATCATACACAAGGCACCCTTCTACCGAAAAGAAAGAAGTGGACTTCCTAGCACATATAAGAACACAAGAGGTTTTAAAAAAAAAAAAAGAAGGCCCCATTGGTCAACAGAGGTAGTAAGCTCCTCTCAATTACTTTACTGTCAGCAGACACGTCGCCCTGTAAACTTTTTATAGGTTTTCAATTTTTTTCCTTTCTTATTCTTTTCCTATACTCTATTTTTACTTTTACATCTCTTATGACTGCTGTAACAACTGAATTACCCCTCTTTGGAGCAATAAAGGTTAAATGCACAGATGCATGGCCTCAACATCAGAATCAGCCGATAACTGCCCTGTTTACTCTCATTGGCACATCGGCAAATAAGGGCTCTATGGGTGGTTTTTGCCTCCAACGTCGCCTTCCAGGAACCTAACCTTAACCCCAAACATAACCATTGCTGTCCTGCCTGAACGGAGATGTGGGGGGCAAAAAACACGTGCCAATAGCTGATGTTTTACTATTTTGCGCTGCCTTAATGTTTTGTTAATTGGTCTGACTCATTTACAACAGTAGCTTACCCAGCTTCAAACGAAAATGTTGCTGTGACATTTCAAGTGTACAAGGATTACCTAAAGGTTAGAAATAGCGGAGAGATGACCTGGAGAGCCAAGAGCACAGACCGACAGAATAACTTATTTGAGAAGGTGAGGTCCCAGTGGACAGCCTAGCTGGTAGCATGCAGCTAGCAGGGTAACATTAGCATACCGGTGTTGTGTCCCCTACTGGTGTCCAAACTAACTGGTTTCCGTATACTGTGTTTACCTAACAGCTGCAGTTGTTGCCTACCTCTTTCACCAGATTCGTCACACAATTACAAACATATTACTGGCCATTTTTAGGCCGCAGCTCATATCTTTTAAAGTGAACATTATTGTATAAATGAGCCCTACTTTGCAGCCAAAAGAAAATACAATCATTGCAAGTTTGCGTTGAGCTGGTTTCGAACTGTCAAAACCAAAATCACACACAGTACTCTTCACGTCCGCTGCAAACTATTTGAATGCACATGTCTATTGTTTCCAGTAAGGTATTACTTAACTACGTCAGCATCCAGATAACAGTTTGTTTTGGTTTTATCTGAAACAACTGGTTCCTCCCATAGGCTTTATAAAACCGTCACTCTTAGAAAATACACATCTTATTTATCATGATTCTTTTCTAGCGACAACTATATTACATCACAGCCCCTACAACATTACACATATGGGACTATAGATACTTTTTAACACTGACGATATAACTCGGACAATAACATCAAAATACCCATTTGCTAACACTGAGTTACATGAAAAGCTAAAACAACTTGTTGCCCAGTGCTTAGCCAGTGTTTTATTTTGTCCACGAGGGGCACACTTATTGAACCCAGAGAGCTCAATGCTCTTTAATAATAATTTAAATAACGTTATATGCTGTGTGGGAGTTTCATTACAACCATAGACTGTAATTATTAACAGTCTATGATTAGAACATCGCTTTGGATAGAATCATTCAATAGATACACACGCTTGGTTAATTTGGAGCAAAGCTCAAATAACGCAAGCACGTTTAGTTGTAATATAGTTGTAGCCACAAGAAAAGAATCATGATAAATAAGATTGTGTATTTTCTAAGAGTGACGGTTTTATACAGCCTATGGGAGTAACCAGTTGTTTCAGATAAAAACAAAACACATAGGTATGTTTTAGTGTTCAATGTAGTCCTACACAAATTTACTGTAAATCATTACGTCCATGCCTTCACAACTTGTGGGAATAATATGACATTATGCATTATTGACCAAGAATTGCAGCAAGTATACTTAAATGGCCTGCGCTGTGTGATGAAGCACTACTACTTGTTTTCAATCAAACTACTTCAGCTGTAAATTTAAAAATTATAATGTCATTATATTGACGTTAATGGGGTACTCTTTATTTCAAACACTTTAAAATACAGCGGAAACCCCTAATAGGTCAACATAGCATGCAAGAGATTAGCAGCACCCTCCTGAAAGTCAACCTAGTACTAGGTTGACTTTCAACATATCAGAGTGTGTGTGTGTGTGTGTGTGTGTGTGTGTGTGTGTGTGTGCGCGCGCATGTGTAACAGACAGGGACAGAGAGAGTGGACAGAAATAGCCCCAGACGCTGCAGGCTCAGGACTGGAGGGGCCTGGCCCTTCTAAACCAGGCCATGGCTTTGGACGATCTAATTGGTCAAAATGCCATAAGAGGAGTGTGTGTGAAAAGAGAGAGGATGTCAATTCTGAAACTGGAGTGTGTGAGAGAAAAAAACAAATGGCAAAATGGTGGGGGAAAAAGACATTTGGGGGTGTGTGTGTGTGTGTGTGTGTGTGTGTGTGTGTGTGTGTGTGTGTGTGTGTGTGTGTAGCCACCCTGAGCATAACTCGGCAGACAGGGAAAAGGAGGAGCTACGATCGCATTACAGGAGAGGAGCACCCATTACATCAGCTTGTGTGCGTATGTCTGCAGCTGAGCGAGGGTTAATGAGTTCAGAATTTCAGCATGCATGAGTGCAGGTTTACATGCTTTACATTTTTACAGAGGTAAAAAAAAAAGTTGCACTTTCATATGGCTCTTTGTAGTTTGTTTCTTTGTAGTTGCACTTACTACTTGCTGTTCAGAGTTTGTACCTTCAAGGTTAAAAGCACTTAATTGGAAGTTGCTTTGGATAAAAGCGTCAGTTAAATAACAGGTAATGTAATGTGAAGATGAGAGGGATGAGAGGAAAACAGAAGACTGGAACGGTCTTTGAAAGTTAAACATTAGTAAAACCCAGCCAAATGGGAACAGCCTGTTATTCCTTGTGCGAGCATGATTAATCCAAATTATTGATAACATACAGATGGCCCCAGTTTGTTTACATACATGTAGTTTACACAGAGCTTAAATCGAACAACATGGAGAATGACAGTGATCTTAAGAATAATTTTATCAACATCCATAATCACTGTGAATACTAAACTGATACGGATACTGAATACGATATAGTTTAATAGAAATGTGGATATAGGGGGAATATCAATAATAAATCATTAGACAGTAGGAGCCTTATTATAAATTTCTCAGAGATCCAACATTATTTGACACAATATGGTACTGTAAGAAATCTAGTGTAATGGCAATCTCTGAGACCATGGCTTCATAATAAACAAGCTACTGGGGTTGAAATTGAGGGATATGGTATGTTTTTATTAACAGGATTCAAGAGATATTTTGCTGATTTAAATCCAGCTCTGTGTCATAGCAGTGTGTCTAGATGAACGGTGTTTGGCTTCTCTTCTCACAGAGCAGCGGGGGTCTGCCAAGATCCTTTATCTTGAATCTTGTGAATCCTCCGGATGATGCAAAACATGTTGCTGCCCCACTCCTCCGTGCACTGGCGCAAAGGAAAACCAAACAACATTCATCTAAACACCCTGGCCACACAAATATGACACAGAGCTGGATTAAAATCAGCCAAGTATACCAATAACAAAAAGGGCAGCGGAGTTGCTCGTAACCCTTGCCATCAATGTAAATGAGAGCCTACCCTTAATGATCTATCCAAGGTATAAATAAAGGTTGAATAATACAGAGAAATGTTGTACATGCAAACAGTTGAACAATGGAATTACAAGTGCAGGACGGTTTAATCAAAGTCAGTGTGTCAACTTAGATTAGCTGAATCATTATTAAATAACAGAACAGTTGCAGCAACAGCTGGATTTGTACTTAACACCTGCTTGCAGATCTCCTCACAACAAAAAAGCCAGAAGACCAAGCAGGATATTTAACTCTCCCTGTCCAAACAGAGGTTAACGTTATGTTGAGTATGCATGAATATGACAGCAAGACCAGTAAGACCAGCAACTGCAGGATGCACAGAGTTCCTGCTAAGAGTTGTTGGTTCTATTCCAACTAGCCTTCATGTGGTTACTATGAGACCAGAGGAAACTCTAGGAGTATGCTACTCAGCTCTGCTCCATTTGAGGAAGCAATCTGACGGAAATATCCCTTTCAAAAAGAGGCAACCCCATAGGGCTGCACAATTATGGCCAAAATGAAAATCACGATTGTTTTGATCAATAATGTGATCATTTATTTAATAATGTGATTAATTATCACGATTATTGGTTGATTTTAACCAAAACATATTTTATTGTCACATAGGCTATTTTTTTATTATGCTACATTCTTCTTATGTTGAAATTGTATGTTGTATAGACATACAGCTGCAACACATGTAAATGAAAATTAGATATTTGAAATAAATAGTGTAGGATATATTTTTTTAATGCATCTCTGAGAAAGCTCCTTCACTTGTTTTAACAATAACTGATTAAAAGAGCTAGGGAGAGAGGGAGTGAGATGGACATATGCTACTCACAGAGAGACGGCTGACTCATTATGAATGGTTCCACCACGGGTCGAATGGCGGGTCAGCGGAGTTACACACGTCCTGTGTATGAAATGTCTGTATCATCACTGCGCTGCATTTTTATGAACTATGATATTCTGGCCATGGGTCACATCTTTCGCCCAGGTCCAGCAGGCTCAGTCTCACACGCTATTACACTACAAACTGAAGTTAGTTGCTTTCAATAACTTCTTCTGTGTTTTTCCCCGTGGTGGCCACGATAGCAGCGGAAACACTGGTACAAATACAGGATTGCCTCTCATGCTTAATGATATACAGCTGTTAATAATTAAAAGTGTGGAACGGCACCGCTGTGTGGCGGGGCTGCGCGGAGAGTAAGAGGAGAGAGAGTAGAGGAAAGATCCAACACAGGCACAGCTTTACAGAAGAAATGGGTCATGTAACGCAAAATTAAACCATATCGAAACAACATTGCAGTGGATGCGAGGACATTAGGTGCACTGGTGCGACCTAGAGAAAAAATATTACTCGCGCCCCAAAGCCCTGTGAGCTAACAGACACTAACTAGCACCAACTAGCACTGGTCACTGCTGTTATCTGAAAAACAACACAGATAGGACAAAATGTTGCATTTACTGGTAAACTAGTAAACCTTGAGACCGACGAATAACCGACTGCTATCTGTTGAATTTCCTCACGTTACTCTGTCCTCTGTACTGTCTACATCTAGAAACTAAGCTGCGTGGTGCAGGGAACAACTCTGAACAACTCTGAACAAAATAACAGAGCGTTCCATGAAATGACACAAAAAAAAAAATAAAAAATATCACTTGCTCACGCAAATTTGATTGTGGGAAGTCAAAATTGTGATTGTGATTAAAATTCAATTAATTGTGCAGCCCTACAACCCCAACCTATCTTTTCAGCCCACTGTGTCCCTCTAAACCAATAAACTCCATATCTGGATTTTAAGTTTCAACAGTTAAGCCAGACTTCCTGCCAAGACTTAAAAAAACTGTAACCAAACTCTTATTATGGCTCGTTTGACATATATACACAAAGCACTTAATGCATGCCAGGTGGGCTGTCACTTTTTATTTGAAATTTAAACTTTAGTTTGAAGCTTTAACCAGCTTGAACCAATTGCATATCTTACGTAGTAAACTACGCTAACTAACAACATGACACTAGCGAGTTAAGCCGTGTTAATCAGGTAATCAGGACAGCAAAGCATCTGAAAAGCAGTGTGTGGAAGTGTTTTGGGTTCAACTCTAAGTTGTTGGCGGCTGATTTTCAGCAATAAAACAAAACAAAATAGGGGTAAGACGAGACACCAAGCACACGAGACAAGACAAGACACGAGATTGGGTTTACGAGATCGAGACGAGTCAAGATTTTAACACTATTGTAAAGAACAATTCAATAAGGAAATAAGAACTTAATAACT
Organism: Percina caprodes; assembly: GCA_013375575.1. NCBI lineage: Eukaryota > Metazoa > Chordata > Actinopteri > Perciformes > Percidae > Percina > Percina caprodes. The sequence continues at coordinate 1,005,886 of JABXJD010000133.1, read as the reverse complement.
CCTACGTTCAATCGAAACTCACAAAATGAAAAATGAGCACTTAAAGGTTTTGCCACAAACTCAAAAGAATGGCGTTAGACTATTACTTAGTCCACTGGTATGGTGGTGTCTTCACTCAGAGAACTGAGGTTACAACCTAAGCGTTTTCTGGCAGTAGTTGAATTTGGCATTGGACAGTAGACAGAGAGACATAAAGCATGTTTCACTATTGTTTCACAATAATTACTTTCTATTGTTTACACAATGCATCAGGCTTGTCTATATGTTCATTTGCAAACTTCAAATGCTGATTTTTGTGTGAGGACGTAGAAGAGGTTTTCTTCTGATGACTCTTTCATGAAGACCATATTTGTACAAGTACAGTGAACCCTCGCTATATCGCGGTTCACCTTTCACGGTCTTGCTGCTTCACGGATTTCCATCGTGCATTGTGTTCTGCATTCTGCAAACATAATCAATGGTGGCATGTCTGTTTATAAGAATCTTTTTGCCCAGAAGAAAAAAAGAGCGACAACAACTACTGATAACTATGTTCTTCTCTCGAAAAAACACACCGCGGGCTTTAGAAGAAAAAACACACCTGCACCGCGGGCTTTAGAAGAAAAAACACACCTGCACCGCGGGCTTTAGAAGAAAAAACACACCTGCACCGCGGTATTAGAAGAAAAAACACACCTGCACCGCGGGCTTTAGAAGAAAAAACACACCTGCACCACGGTCTTTAGAAGAAAAACACACCTGCACCGCGTCTTTAGAAGAAAACGCTACAGAGCGGAGTCAGGATGCAGCGGCTCAGTCAAAAGAGCCAAGAAATACACCTGAGTCACTATTTTTCCTACTGTACTTTGTATTTTTTTTCATAATCATTTTACATTTTCTCCCGTTCCAATGACTCTGGTCGCGGTGGGTGGTGGGGGGGCGGTTCTGATCTCCGCAATTTGAAGCCTTCAGTTCGTATTGATGATTAAAATTATTATTTTACAGTACAGTAGTCATTTGTAAAAAAACGTTTATACAATACTTCTATTTGTTAAACAAATGCTTGGGCCTGTAAAAAGGTTTTGTTCTTTGGTTTCAATGTATTATGGAGTATTTCATCGTATAATAATTGTAAAAAAAATAAAGGCTACTACTTCACGGATTTCGCCTATCAAGGGCTCTTTTTGGAACATAACCCCTGTGAAAAACGAGGATTCACTGTATCTCTTTATAGTGGAATGGTGTAGCACAACTCCAGTGTCTGCCAGGTCTTTCTGGATGGATCGTGCAGTCAAACGAGGGTTTGGACTTGCTTTTATTACAATCCTGCGAGCTGTTCTGTCTGATATTTTTCTTGGTCTTCCAGATCTTGCTTTAACTTCCACTGTTCCTGATGACTGCCATTTCTTAATTACATTCCAAACAGAGGATATTGGCCTCTGAAAACGCTTTGCTATCTTCTTATAGCCTTCTCCTGCTTTGTGAGCATCAACTATTTTCAGTTTCAGTTTTCTAGACAACTGCTTAGAAGAAGCCATGGTGCTGATTATTGGGGCAAGGTCAGATGAATATGGGCATTTAAAACCTTAAGATTGACATCACCTGGTCTTTCCCGACTATGATTGAGAACAATCCATGACACTGTCAGGTCTCCGCTTTCAAAAAGGGGGCGGTGCATGCTATAAACTCTGCAGGCTGCCCAAACTTTTGCAGACACTGTTATTTTGAACGTGTAGAGGAGGGAAATAAAATCTAACTTGTTGTGACATATATGAATGTCTAATCTGTCATTTTATGCCTTTTGGAGATTCTTCCAGCTTTTCTTGGCTTCTTTATGCACATTAATAAAAATTTTTACCTGGTGTGCCCAAACTTTTGAGCCCCACTGTAAACAAAAAGGATTGGTGACAAAGCACAGCCCATGGCGGAGGCCAACCCTCACCTGAAACAAGTCCGACTTACTGCAGAGAACCCTGACACAGCTCTCACTTTGGTCATACAGAGATTGGATGGCCCTGAGAAGGAACCCCCCTTACCCCATTCTCCCGCAGCACCCCCCAAAGTATCTTTTGGAGGTAAAAATCCACAAAACACATGTTGACTGGATGGGCATACTCCCAGGCTCCTTCCAGGATCCTTGCAAGAGTGAAGAGCTGGTCGGCCAGGACGGAATTGCCTTGTTCCTCTTCAACCCGAAGTTCAGCTATTGGCCAAACTCTCCTTTCCAGCACCTTGGAGTAGACTTTACCGGGGAGGCTGAGAAATATGATACTATGTAATGTGTAATTGGCACACACCGTCTGGTCCCCTTTTTGAACAGGGGAACCACCACCCCGGTCTGCCACTCCTTGGGCACTGTCCCAAACTTCCATGCAATGTTAAAGAGGCGTGCCATCCAAGACAGCCCCTCCACACCCAGAGCTTTCAGCATTTCTGGATGGATTTCATCAATCCCTGGGTTTTTTCCACTGTGGAGTTGTTTGACTACCTCAGCGACCTCCACCAGGGAAATTGACGACAATCCCCCATCATCAACCAGCTCTGCCTCGGACATTGAGGGCTTATTAGTTGATTTAGGAGTTCCTCAAAGTGCTCCTTCCACCGCTCTATTACCTCCTCAGTTGAGGACAACAGCGTCCCATCCTTACTGTACACAGCTTGGATGGCGTACGGTTCTCCAGAAGCACCTTGGTGCCGACCGAAAGTCCTTCTCCATGTCTTCTCCCACACGCGCTGGTTTGCCTCTTTCACGGCAGAGGCTGTAGCCCTTTGGACTCTCGGTACCCTGCAACTGCTTCTGGAGTCCTCCGGGATAACTTCTTCAGTCGGATGGCTTCCCTGACCACCGGTGTCCACCACAATGTTTGTGGTTTACCGCCCCTTGAGGCTCCTAAGACCCTAAGACCACAGCTCCCCGCCGCAGCTTCAGCAATGGAAACATTGTCCACTCCACAGGGATGTGCAAAAAGCTCCGCCGGAGGTGTGAGTTGAAAGTCTGTCAAACAGGGACCTCCTTCAAACGTTCCCAATTTACCCGCACTACCCGTTTGGGCATACCAAGTCTGTCCAGTTTCCCCCACCCCTGACCCAACTCACCACCAGATGGTGATCAGTTGACAGCTCCACCCCTCTCTTCACCCGAGTGTCCAAAACACACAGCCTAAGATCAGATGAAACAATTATAAAATCGATCATTGAACTTCGGCCTAGAGGGCTCTGGTACCAAGTACACTTATGAGCATCCCTATGTTTGAACATGGTGTTCGTTATAGACTATCCATGACTAGCACAGAAGTCCAAAACAAACAACTACTCGGATTCAGATCAGGGAAGCCATTCCTCCCAATCAAGCCATGTGTCTCCGTCATTGCCCACGTGCACGTTGAAGTCCCCCAGCAGAACTGAGTCCCCTGTTGGAGCTCCTTGCAGGACTACATTACAGGTCTCCAAGAAAGCCGAATACTCCAAGCCTTTGCTTGGTGTAAACAGTCAACAGTTTTCCCCCTCACAACCTGCAGGCGTAGGGAGGCGACCCTCTCGTCCATCGGGGTGAACTTCAACATAGCGGCGCTCAGTTGGGAGCTTCTGAGTATCCAGCTGTATTTCATGTCCCCATAGCCAGCCTCTGGCTACCGTGTCTGGTCCGTCGAGGCCCCTGACCTTCACTGACACCCGTGTGGCAGCACACCCGCCCCCAGCGGTTCCTCCCACAGGTGGTGGGACACAAAGCCCTCAGGTTCATAGTGACACACAAACATCTCGACCACGATAAGGTGATGGTTCCAGGAGAGATGATTGCGTTCTAAAGCACAAATGAATTACCATCAAACACTCAACAAATGCTTTTTCTGAAGATGGTGCTCTTTTCTCCTCCTCTTCATTTTATTAATTGCAGCACTAAACAAGAAAATTGGCTACTCTAGTATCGATTTATGACCATTATAGGACAAACAGAGAACATTTCCCTTTGTTTAATGTCATTAAAAGTAAGTTAGGTTTTGCTTTCTGCTTCTGACTCATTTTAACAGAAAAAGAGTATGTACGCGTGTGTCTCAGCCAAGAGAGAGGGAGGGAGGGAGAGAGAGAGATAGGGAGAGAGCAGAGGTACTCTAATGTTTTAACAATGGGTTTTACAGGCAGCTTTTTCTTCCACTATCACTCTGCAAAAGTAAACTCAGAGCCAACTTTAGAGAACAGGCGGTGGATTCTATGCTAAATTTAAAAGACTGCTTTTCTGCACTTGTGTACCGATATCGCGAAACACTTTTTACCTCGACGTTTAATCTCGTCATACCTCTACAAATAATGAAAAGAAAAGAAGGGTTAATATAAATAGTTACACCCTATGCTAGGTCTTTAAATTCCAAATGTTAGGCTAATCAATAACATAACCAATAATCATCCAATAAATTAATATCAGTGAGTTATCCTCGGATAACCCGTGGGGGAGAGAGGGGGCCAATTAGTAGCTCTTTGCTCTGCAGTGATAAACAAGGACACAGAGTCAATGATGATGAACATCAATATTATCAAAGTTTAGAGCCAACGCAACAGTGGTTTGACAACTGTAGTTCCAGCTTCCTCCAGATATCTGTAAGTGCTGCAGCAGTTGTTTACTGCTTGTAGGACGTGTCACTGACATGTTTGAATGTTCTTCTCTACAGGATGGGCAGGGTTGGCCATGTGTAGAACTGCTCTGCAACAACCCCACGCCCTCTGGAGAATCTGCATCCTATTTAACATGATTGAGGGAGTTTGTGAATCAGTAAAAATCCACTTCCTTGTCTAGCAAAACAATAACCTCCAGTCACTCTTCCTCTCAAACCACAAAACCAAAACAAACAGAGTTGGGTCAATATCTGGTTTTGACACATTCTGGTATATTAAAAAGTGGCCTACATCACCAACTTGTTTAAAATAATATGTAATAAACAATTATATTAGGGTTAAGGCCACACCCTGATTTCTGATTATAATCGGAGTTCTAATAACCCGGTTAACAGAGTTAGAGAACTCCTTTAATAACCGGTGTATCCCTGCATGTATACACCTTAACCAGACTATGATTGGTTTAAGCATCTGCGCATGCTTACACTGCCCTCCCAAATCTGGGGTAGTTGAATTTTGAACCGGACATACTCCAAGGGGGTAAGCCTCTCCTCCCTAAGCGAAGGTCCCTATGGCGCCATTTTAATGCTACAAAGCCATCACCTGCAGTTAGCATCCCATTGACTGCCATTCCTTTTGGCGCCACTTTGATAGTGAATAACTTTAAATCTGAAGCGTTTCCAAAGAAACACAACAATGTATAAAAGGCTCCATTACCTTGTAGCTCACATTATGGCTCCGTAGCAGACGTTTTTGTAAAAATAGGCTAACGATTGCGTCATAGCCACACGACTTACTGTCGCATAGTCAACAAATCACCGTATTGTCAGGAGAAGCTCACACACAGTTTCGACTTACATCAGCTGTTTAGGTTTAATTACTAACGTTAACTAGCATGTTAGTTAGCAGTAATTACCCTGTGCCTATGTTATCGCCTAACATATCTACGCTTTCCGTCTGTGCTGATTGGGAATGATTGAGATTTCTTTTAGCACAGCTACCAGAAGACTTACAGCTTTCAGACAGGTTGCTCACGTCACAACTACGTCATCCAACTCAGTTGGAGGCTGCGCAGTAACGCCTAGCCATCACCGGAAAAGTGCTTCTATTTTCCTTCACTGGTCTCTGTCCAGAACAACGGGTCGGTTGGTCAACTTCTTTAACTGTCTATGGATATAACAAGTGCTCAGTCATCTGGCGAGAACACTGTGCTGTCCTATGCTAAAATCATACTGTGTAAATTAAATATTAAGTTGTTAAAATTTACTAATTTAGTGAACGGTCTGTGTAATGTTGACATAGGTCAACCGGAAGAAAAAGCACTGTACATCGGCAGCTCGCCACCTACTGTACCTAAGGTGGAGTTACACCTGTCATTCTCCCCATTCCTCCCTGCTCATGTATAAGGGAGTATACATGTATACTGACATAACCCGGCTATTCACTTAACCGTGGTACGTAAACAAGTGATGCACATGCTTTTCCATGGGTAGTGAAGCAACAGTAGCCCGTGTTTTGTGTTGACTGCAAAGACAAACTAAATCACTTGATTAATGCAATGTTAACACCACGTCTCCCGGCCATTTTTCACCGCAGAAAGCTGCTACCAGCCAGGCTAAGGCTAAAAGGTTAGCCTAAAGAAACAAGGCTTGCGGTTCGAAGCCACGACGCTGGAAACGGAACACTAATCTACAACAGCAGTCTGTGTCTGTAATTTTCACTGATATAAGTGTTCTTGGACCGTTTGTTGCTAGTGCGTGACATGCAAGCTCTGCTGCACAGCCAACCACCAATCACAATCAATGTTGATCAATTTATCAAACAAGCCAGCCCCGCTAGTCAAACCCCACCTGAAATTTAGAGAAAGCAACATGCATGCGTTATTTATATCATTCACTAAAGTTCCTATTTCATTTTTATTTTCTATGTAGATGCATTTCCCTGAAAAAAACAAATCACCCCAGTAGTTGAGAATGAGTTATTTCCCAATAGAGCCATTTATGTTATCTTGTAAAAATAAAATGTCATATCATATAGGAACAATTCTATATTGCAATGTCAGTTTTTACAAGTATATTACAGGCCTACCACAGAACACTTGCATTCCAGTCAAGGTAACCAGAATTTGTAATGAACTGGCACAAATTGTGGTGGTAAGACTTACAATATCAACATTGCCATGGAATTACCATGGAAACCATTCAGTGTCCATGGCAACAACCATCTTCAGGTCCCTTAGCCAAGTAGCTGGCTGTGAACACGTAAGTAGGGCACTTCAGAGCTATATAGATTCTTTTTTTTTTAATAAAAAAAAAAAAAAGGGTACTAATGCAGATACTCGGTAATTATGTTTGAAATCAAAAGTAAACTAGTTTTTTTTTTTAGGGAAGATTCACTCAGAGCCCTTACCACACTTGCAAGTGTTACGAACATGCTGTCCAGTAGACCTTTAGTTTGTGAATACCGTTTGTGAACTGTGATGACATGTTTTGTGGGCGGAGCCTAACTGATGGCAGAAAGAGACCGCAGCAGTGGGGTCTATCGGTTTTCCAACCCAGTTTGGTTAAAACCAGGACCACTGAAGATTCAACGGCTGTTTTTTGAAAGAATTTATGGTTTATCAGACAAAAATTTGGACAAAAAGTAATAGTGTTTTTGTCATTTTGTTTTGATAATATAATGGTCTGCCTCGAAAGAACAAGCTGCCGGGGGGGGGAGAGACAGCATACACACACACACACCTGGGCAAATTTATCGGCAAACGCCAGTTGCCAGGCTAACATGGGCGGTTGGAACAATTTTAACATATTGCCCAACCCTGCGATCTCTCCACCGCATACGACCACAGTCTGACTTGAGGGTCACTGAGCAGATCCGCAGACAGAATTGGAAATAGTGCCTTGCTCAAGGGCACCCTCAGTGGCTGTAATGAGGCAGGGAGGGCCTAAGAAATACTGCCATTGGGTAGCATAGAGTTGGATTCAGGGTTTGGGGAATTAGCATTTTTCACATACTACCCAGACATTTTCAGTGCTAAACACTTTAACAAAGAGGCATTTATATGTATTCATATGTAAATATGGAATATTGTATAAAATAGAAAAGGGAACTCTCTAATCAGACAAATTTGAAAACAATCCTGTTTTGCAGAGTGTCAGAGCACCCAAGCAGCACATGAACAATTTCCCACTACACGTCTCACAGTCAAACCACTCTAAAGACATTCTCAAACTGTGGTAAAGCCTGGGTAGGGCTTCCATCTGTGCAGTTGTACAGTACCTGTGTGTATGTAGGCAGGTGGACTCTGACACAGATATAGTGGTGGGTAGTGATTCCTCTTGCTGTGTTTGTGGATTCTGTAGTCCTTCTCACTGCGAGAGCGTCGGCTCCTGTGAGGCTCTACAGAGGCTGCTGAGGGCAAAAGGCGCTCTAACAGTTCAGAGCTGGGCCATGCTCGCCCAAGCGTGCGGCTGCTTGTCTTCTTCATCCTCACCACGCTGGGTGGCAGACAGATAGTAAATCTATCTACAAAAGACCAAGCCAAAAATAGTTTTTGTTTTATCCACAAGCACAAACTTCTGAATATATGAGCCAAATGGTTGACCCAGGGCTGCAAGGTCCCAGTTCCTCACGTAAATTCCATTCTGAAGCGTTAGTGTTAATAAATTGCCAAATGAAAATCAAAAAAAAATTCACCATGATGTGAAATAAAGAACTTCTGTCCTGGGTTGGCCAGACTGTCTCATGGTCATGCCACCTCCAACTGCATAAGCTAATGCTTCTGCTGTCATGTATGAATTCATTTACTCACACACACACACACACACACACACACACACACACACACACACACACACACACACACACACACACACACACACACAGCTAGCAGTTAGCCTAGCCTGGTGCCTTTGCTTGGTGTCAGACTCGTTTGGTCTAAGCTTAAGCAGAAGCCGGAGGAATGAGTTGACGGTACTTTTGAGTCGGTCGAAGGGGTAGGCTAGGGAGAGCGGTAAAAAGACAAGCCTGGATCCCTGTCAGATAGACAAAAGCCCATGCAGCAAAGGGAGGGAAGAAGAAGGAAGGGAGGGGGCGCTAATACAAAAGACAGCGAGCGGAAAGAGGCTGCTCAGCCAGCAGGAGGAGGAGAGAGAACGACACAATCTCCATGGGAAAAGCAGACACACTCCTCCCTTCTACCTCCATCCATCCATGATCATTCCTCCAGGACCCCGTTCACACACAACAGCAGTTGATCCTCTGGAGTAAAAAAAACTGTGGGTGTGTGAGAGAGAGAGAGAGAGAGAGAGAGAGAGAGAGAGAGAGAGACAGTGTACCATGGTTGAGCAAAGGGATGATGAAAAAAAAAAAAGGAATCCACAAAAAGCCAACATTTAGTGAGGAGAAAGGGTTAATCCAGAGCAGGGCGAGCGTAGCCTCCGCTTCTTCTTTGTCTTCTCGTTCGTCTGTTCGCCTCTCTTTCTCCCTGCTGCTCGCCTGTCTGCACTCACTCTGTCGCTCACCGTGTTGTTGTTGGAGAGGAAGGAGGGGGGAGAGAAGAGGGAGGAGGCAGAGGGAAGAGAGGGCAAGAATTGTGTCACACACACACACACACACACACACACACGTTCCCCCTGTTGTTAAAGCCGAACGGTGCTACCCATTCATACAAAAAACACTTCTACACATTGATATCTGTCAGCTGGGGGCTGTTTCACAAAAGCAGAATTCATATCCAGGATAACCGATGAAGCAAGGCTTGACCTAGTCTAATCTGTGCAACCTGGTTTGGTACGTTTTGTGACGGCCGAGCCAAGCTGAGTAGGAGCAACTAGGTCGAGCCAGGCTGAAGTACTTCTTTGCTTTCTTTAACACTGCCCAGGTCGAGCACAGATTTACCGATGCTAAATTGGAGCATTTGTATTGTTCATACTTTATATAGAGTAAGCAGCAGCTTCTTGTGGAAGTATGATAACTTGAAACACGTTATTTGTAACAAAAGAAAAAAAGAAACACGCCACGGTAATGAAACAGCAAAAAAGCGTGGCAGACGATTGCAAACCAACTGAATGCGTAGCCTAAACATATACATTGACAATATTATATCATCCCATTCAGGGATTAGGCTACTAATCATTTGCGCAGATTAACAGTTGTACTCTTTGCCTTAAAAATAAGCAGAAGGTAATGTTATTCAGGAAATTTACCATTAAGATCAATTTTCTACGCTAGAATATGATGCCTAAATATCTCAGCAAAATATAAATATAGCGAACTTTGTCTATAATTTGGGAGGATTGTACAAGCATTGAGAACATGTTAGTGTACACATAGTTTATTAAAAGGTTTTGAACAACTCACTTAGCTGTTATTCTGCTCACAGCCATCTTTGCCAGTCAAATAGTGTTGATCTCTGAATGCGAATGAACGGACTCTATAGGAGGAAATGGTATTCTTATATGACGCACTATAAAGTCAATGTTGTTTTTCACTAACGACAAAATAACAAGTTATCCGTGCATTTATATGGAACTAAGCTTTAGGAGCTTTCCACCTTTACTCTCCTTCCTGTTACGTTGCATTTGGAGATCGACTCTTGTTGACTGGCAAAGATGGCTGTGACCGGAAAAATAAACTGCTAAAGTGAGTTGTTCAAAACCTCTTTTTAGTAAACTCTGTGTACACAAACAATGTTCTCAATGCTAGAGTTCATGTGTAGAGGCCCTGGTGATACTTCGAGCAAAGTCTCATGTTGTCTCAAGCCTTCTTAGTGTTTTAAACATAGTGATTTTGATGCTATCCCTAGCACTTCCATTCAAAAGGCCATCTGACCAAAAACGATAATACGGTAAGCCTTAAAAGTGGCGTTTCAGTCCTAATTATGCTTTAATTAGGACAAAAGTTTAGCAAACGAAAGTTTGACTCGGGTCGATTCACAAAAAAATATTTTTTGGGAATAAGGGGAGGAATACTATGTAATTGTAATTAATGAGGAAATACATTGGCAAGTATTTGTCAGAATGTGACTTTAGGCAGCTTTTTATTTTGATCCCAACTTTGTATGTTGTGGTTGATTTCCCACTCTGACATTTAGCAGTGTGTGTATTTTCAGTTCCTCCAGGATTTTGCAGACTATTTTTGAGATTGTTACGGCCCAAAATGCCTGATGTTGCGGGAGCTTTTTGCAATAAAATTGCAATAAAAGTTGCAATATTCTTTGTATGTTTGTTGCAATGAAGTTGCGGTAGACAGAAAGTTGTGATTTTGTTGTTGTTGTTGTATAGTTCTTCACAAATTAAAAGTAAACTTATTTTGAGGAGAATAAAATAACTCAAGGCTGAGTTTTCCTAGTAACCTTACCAAAAAGGCCCAGGAGGCTGAAAAGGTTGGTATTATATGAAAACATACAAAAAATAACAATTTATTGAATGAATCAAATTTGAACATGTCTGTCAGGAGCTTGTTGATCTTTCCATTGTGAGTTAGCTTCCTATCCTGACCTGGGACACACATTCATACAGTTTGATAAAGTTCTTATTGGACTTAACTTATCATTGCACTTACAATAACAAGCATAGCTGTACTCAATTTAGGTCATCTTGTACGTCTTATCTCTGATTTTTCCTGCATTCACCGTGTGTGTGTGTGTGTGTGTGTGTGTGTGTGTGTGTGTCAGTCGCGGGGGAGAACTGAGCAGCCCCGTCCGCTGCAGAGAGCCGAGAGGATTGAAACAGCAGCCGCTTCAGCAACATCAGAGTGAAAAATCATTACAGAGTACATTAATGTTAAAATGTATACAGGTTGGTAGGACGGTCTGAAACAAGGAAATTAATATGGCAACGTACGTGTGACGTCAACCCGTTCTCACTCCTACTTGGTCATTGGCTCTCAGAGTCACATACTGATACAAAGTCTGGCACGTGGGACTGCTGGGATTGGTTGAAGTCACAGAAAATTCCGGTTATTGGTCAAATTTGCAAAAAAAGTTGAGGTGATTGGTAAAAATTGCGAGTCGCACCAAAGTCACGGTGATTGGTTGAATTTGGTTGCAGGAGTTTTGTTTTTAGTATTATTTTTATAGTAAAGTAATCCATTTTATTTGAAATAAATTACTGAAGAATCATCCTGTGGAACTTGAGTTTCTTTAACACTGGGAACACTTTTTTATTGCTGGTTAAACAGCACCTCACAAAACCGTGTGACATATTTGTATAATCAATTTTAACCAATGCAGACTCAAATTTATAGTAGCAAATGTTAGGGAATGCAAGCCATGCTATTACACTGATCAACAGCTGGTGGCAGCAACCCTATGTTTTCAATGTACGTGCAAAAGGCTGGGATGAAGAAGAATCTTTGAAGAATTTGAAGACCAAGGCTGCATGTCATGTTGCTTATTTAATGGCTACCTGACTCCTCGGCCCTCTGCTGAACCGGAAGTTGTTCTGTCCCTTCTCTGTGAAGGTAGTCTCAAAGCTCTTATTTCTGCCCCAAAGAGCGAGGAAGGATCATCGAGGAGCTATAGGCGGGGAAACAGGAGAGCAGCCTTCCCAGAATCTGTGCAGCTGAAAGAGTTGCTAAATCCGCCCATCCAGCTGACTAATTCATTTGTCACATCACACTTAAACATATTTGCTCGTTTCCTCTCTCCTCCCATGATGTCCTCTCCCGTGCCTCCTTGGTGGGAGGGACTAAGGCGTGAGGAAGGGAGGCAAGTGGAGGACTCAAGAGAACGGTCACTGGACTCGAGGAGAACATGTCACTGACTCCACGACATTGTGAGCAAATTAAGAGGTAGACACTAACAGATGTGCAACACTCAACTGCTAGATTTGGATTTCTTTCCAACATTTCTTCTTTTGTGGTTATTTACAAATAACTTTCATGTAATGCTATTTGATTATTTGACCAGTGTTGACAGAATTGCTGAACCAGACACCAGCTGTGAGGAAGGACAGTGGTTCACAATTCACTGTTAATTGCTGTCATCTAGTGGACAAACAGGGTTACAGCCATAAAAAGGATTTAAAAGGTGCCATCTTCAGGTTCAAAAACAGTCTGCATACATAAAATGTCATTATGAGATAACCAAAAACACAACGTTTTAGTAAAACTTCACAGGCTCAAATTATTAGCTTGTTACAACTTAAACAACAATTGAGATCTGGCCCTGTGTAAAGCCCCCACTGACATGAAGAGAGAGCCTATTACACTGGGCCGCTTTTTTGATACTTTATGACAAACACCAACTGCACTGGGATCACTGACTCAGATAGAAGGCCAAAGTTTTAGACTAGCATAAAGATGAGTCTTAAAGGGCATTCACACGAGAAAAGAAATACGGCAATGTTCCGCAGGGTTATGTGGCGGGGAAATGAAACGGCCCATTTCTGTTACGTCATGCTGTGTTCTTAAACCCCACCAGCAGGGCACAAGTAGACTTTATATTTCACAATTACTGTTTTCTGTCGGATCGTTTATTGATAGCAACGTTTCTGACCGCACTTGAAGGCAGCTTCATTTCACAGAGAGAGAGAGAGAGAGAGAGAGAGAGAGAGAGAGAGAGAGAGAGAGAGAGAGAGAGAGAGAGAACAGAGACGAGCGAGACTGCTTTGCTGTTGCGGAAACATTCAGCTGTTCCACAAACTCCCGGGCAGTTCAGTGCTCGGTGTTTTTCTTGTGGTAGCGATACAGGCAATGTGGTTTCCTGCTTCATGTACGGGACTCTCACCCTGTCTCAAAACCCACTTACAAGTCTGATCTCTGGTTACATGGCTGGCCACTGCGTGACGTGGGGCTGTGTATTTTATAAAGTTGAGTCGGTTGAGTGTCCCCACTGCAGCAACCAAAACCACTAACCCAATTCAAAATTAATGAAAAGAACTGCATTTATGCTGGACCATCGACGCAGGCAGTCTGAATGCAGCATTAATGTGAACATACTTCATAAGGGCCTACATAGAAATCGCTATGAAGATGGTATGCTACCAACTAACAAGAGAAGAGTTAAATGTACCCTGAGCTCCACCATAGCTTGCTTCTGTCCTGCAGTTTTTGTGGTCCCACTTTTCAGACTGAGTGAACAGCTGTAAAAATCCACATTACATCAGCAATAAAAAAAGCCATGCGTGTACACTAATGTGGCAGCCACCCTCTTATTTTCCTTACCAGTGCCAGGGACTGCTGCTATGTTGGTGGAAAACAAGTGGAGGCATCAGCAGGCTTGCTGTTTGAAACTCTGTCACATGGTGTAGAGACAACTGTGATGTCATTGTGATGTTGCCATGAAAACCTCAAGCTATCCCGGGACTACGAAGTCAACACTTCCTGAAGTTACCTACAAATTAAAGACCACATCACATAAACTGCCTTCAAGGCTGTACTGTAAAACATTTCAAAACAGGTACTGCAATTTTTCCAGCTCTATTTTTTAAGCTGGTAAATTACAGCCAGGGCAGAAGAACACCAATTTACAGTTGGATTGTTGTGGTTGTTGATGCAGCTGTTATGTTTTTTACTTTGGGAACACTGTGAAACCCTGTCCTGTCCTGTCAGCACACCGTTTTGAATTTCAAATTAAATTAATTTAAAGGTTACAAAAGTAAGAGTCAGGCAAACAAAAGAGGAGACAAAGAACATAAGAGTGAGGGAAAGGGGCAGGGCACTCCATGCCTGGAGGTACACACAGCTGGCACCCTAACACAGACATACAGACACACACAAGTAATTTCCTCCCGATGAAAGGCCAAGCTCAATTACTTTTGAAATTCACTTCATCTGTCTGTACATATCATGCACGCGCGTGCATGTGTGCGTGTGTGTGTGTCAGCATATAGGGACACAGATAGATGTGTAGTAACCACATAGTTGTTGTAACTTGATCTTCTGACTAGTGGAAGCTCCCCTGTTCACTGCAGCACACATAGCTGTTTAAGTGCCCCTGAGCCAAACTCAGACACCCAAAGAGGCTCTTAATAATCCTGCAGAGGAGAGCTTTACAGGGCAGGGCAGGAGACAAGCAGAGTAATTAGGGAACAATCGGGTAATATTCTATATTCAGTGTTTCCGCTAGTAGTCTAACTCCGTGTTTTGGTCCAGTTGGTTTTACCATGCACGTAGAGTAGCCTATGTATGAAAATAGGCCTACACGATTCAGGGAAAAATATGAATCACGATTTTTTTAGCTTAGAATTGATACGATACACGATTTCTTTCTCACGAAGTGTAATGTTTATTGCACACATGAATCATTGGCGGTACAAACAGATTTTATTTGGCCCCTATGGCACATTCACATCACCACAAGTGTGACATCATACGCTCATTTACATATGTGTGACATCATTGCGCAATCATTTGCATAAAGCTTAGTGATTGTGTCAGCAAGGTAGATAGAAGGAAATAGAAATCTTCAGCCAAGTAATCACAAATTCAATACAGGAATTTGTTTTATATTATAAATATTACCTGAGGTAACCTATCTTTGAAGTAAAACAAGAAATTCTACAAAGGGAGCGAAAAAGATCAATAAAGAATTATCAAAGAAGGCTGGCTTGGCCAGGGCCAGGCGTCTTTCTCCCATCGGGTCCCGCTGTCTCTCCTACCTACACCGGCCCACGCACCCTGTCCCTTCTCCCCTTTCTACCTGCCTACGCACACGGAGGGGGGGGGGCACCTCACTAAACAGATTCAGACAGAGGTGAATGTTTAGGTGGCTAGAGGAGAGAAATACCTTGCATGTTCACTGGACAATACTTGTGACTTTTTTTAATAGAAAGTCTGTGTCTTTTCTACAGAAAGCCGCCAGATTTGTCGCTAGACGCTTTTGTGAAAAAAAGTCGCTAAATCTAGCAACAAAGTTGCTAAGTTGGCAACACTGTTTTCATGGAGACGGACGCTGTGTGCGTGAAGGGGAGGGGCTGTGTGTGTGTGTGTGTGTGTTTGTGTGTTTGTGTGTGAGTGTGTAGAATGACAAAGAGACAGAGGAGAGCGAGGAAAGGAAATGCAGCTGAACGAATGAGTGTTTTGAATAGCGTTAAAAAATCTTTTAAAAAAAGAGTAACAAAACGCGGTGTGGTGGAGTTTTTGACAGGTTGTTTTTTTTTTTTTACTTTTTTCCAACGTCTTTCCTCTCAATTTTATTTTTTTTATATATGGGGGCAGTAAAAATTTACTTTGGGCAAGTAGAATTTTTTTTTACTGCTCGACCGGACAAGTAAAAAAAAAAACCTTAGCGTTGAACCCTGCACATGCATTGTGGAGTTGTACTAATCACACACACGCGTGTGCGCGTGTGTGTGTGTGTGTGTGTGTGTGTGTGCATGCCTGTGGTGGTGGGGAGAATAAGACCTTTATTTATGGCAGCAGTGCCTTTCTTCTCTTTAATCAGAGCAGAAAACCCCAACAAATGCACACATTCTCTCTCTCTCTCTCTCTCTCTCCACTATTACTGCAGGCTAAGGAAGAAGGGTTTCACTACAGAAAGGGGACAACCAGCTCCCTCTGTTCAATACAACAGTTATGTAAGCATTTACACTTTTCTAACTAGTACACCACTTTTAACATGTAGGAAACCATGCATGCTTCATGAGTATGAGTATAACTATGAAGTGAATACAGACAGTATTCAGACCG
This sequence comes from Percina caprodes, assembly GCA_013375575.1. NCBI lineage: Eukaryota > Metazoa > Chordata > Actinopteri > Perciformes > Percidae > Percina > Percina caprodes. The sequence goes on along the minus strand of JABXJD010000133.1, from coordinate 989,665 downwards.
CATCACCTTTTTCACGTTTTGTTATGTCTTATGATAAAATTGTTGAAATAGTTTTTATCCTCATCAATCTGCGCTCTATAACCCATAATGACAAAGCAAAAAGAGGATTTTACATTTTTTTTCAAAATTAATAAAAACAATACAAATATCACATAAGAATTCAGACCCCTTGCTACGATAATTACATTATATAATCATGATAGATAGCATGATAATTGTAGATGTTTTTGCACCTAGATTGGAGTCAACCTGTGACTTTGGTTATTGGACAAGATTTGGAAAGACACACACCGGTCTTGATAAGGTCTCACAGCGGACAATGCATATTAGGGCAAAATCCAAACCATGATGTGGAGGGGACGGCAGGATTATGTCGAGGCACAGATCTGGGGAAGGCTACCAGACAAATCTGCTGCATCAAAAGGTTCTCAAGTGCACAGTGGCCTCCTTAATTATTATATAGAGGACATTTGGAACGGCTGGCACTCTTTCGAGACCTGGCCACCCAGATAAATTGAGCCATTGGGAGGAGAAGGGCCTTGGTTAGATAGGTAACAGAGAACCCAATTGTTGTGTATTTTGGGGCCACTATGAGATCCCTAGTTGAGATACACCTGATGGATTGTGGGTAACTTTGGCTTTCGTTGTTGGTGTTAGCCATGCTGCTGTCGGGCTAATAAAGGGTTAATATTCCGTAGTAATCTGGGTTATCATTGTCAGTGTGTTCCCTTCCATTATTAGGCTAAGGTGCAGCACCCGAGCCGTTTTGGGCATACCCTGAAACAAATTGGTGTATAATCAATGTGAGCATCAAAACTAACTATAGGACTCTCCTGACATATAATGATTGTAGCTGGACTTCTTTAGCTGTAAGTTTTGTCTTTAAGCTTTTGGAGTGTTATGCATTTATAAATCTGCCTTAGCTACTAGACACAGATATGGCAATAATAACGGTCAAAAATTATTTTAAATTGTGTGAAATTTCTTTTAATTGGAAAATGCACCACTTTCTTTGAAGTGATCATATTATGCTGATTTTCAGGTTCTTAATTTTATTTAGATGTTGTACCAGAACAGGTTTAAATGGTTTAATCTTCAAAAAACATTTTTATTGTATTGCACATTGCTGCAGCTCTTCTTTTTATCCTGTGCGTTGAGCTCTCTGTGCATAGGTCTACCGCTCAAAACCAACATGAAATAACATTGTAATGTTCCCTCAGCATTTCGTTTTTTTGTTAAACTGTATGTAAAATGAGTCAACGTGAGTCACGTAACGTTATTCTAAGGTACCGTCTATGTGCTGTATTTTTCCTTAGGTAGCTAGTAAATAAGCCCACTGAGGGCAACATTATTGTTCATATTTTAGCCCAATGTTTAGTAATGACAGTAGGCTAGTAGTGGTCATCGTGAGTGAAAATGTGACGTGTGATGCAACATTGTGTTATGTATCTGTGTAAAGTTATGTGTGATACTGTTTTTTAATCAAAAATCAATATTAAATCGTAAAATCTGAATCAAATTGTCACATTTTCTGAAACATACACCCCTAATTAGCAGTAGGAATGCAAAGGTTTTTTTTTAATTGCTGAAATAATGTGACAAAAAGAATGAGATGTGAAATATACAGATAGAAGATACAGACAAAAATATTGCGCATTGAGGGGAACTTAAGCTCTGGAATTTCCGTAAGCATTTGGTTTGGATACACAAAAAAGCAAAAAAGCACAAAAAAGCACCATGTTTGGGGAAAAAATATGTCCATTTAATTGAATAGTAACCATGCACTGCATTCAGTAGTGCCTTCTTCCTTCACATGTACTTTAGATCAGTTGCCAGCATCCCATTAAATAGGAATTCAGTAAAATTACAAGTTTCTGCACCCAGTGATTTCTCCCATCACATGTGCAGCCCACAATACTGCCAACACTACTGCACTGTCAGGGTTTTCCCTGCCTTTATAAAGTTTAGGCGCAGCACCCAAACTGTTTTGGGCGGCACCCAAGCCAAATGAATGCAATTAAAATACTTTTTTGGGATCTAACAAATGTAGTTGGACTTCTTTAGCAAGTTTTGACTTTAAGCTTTTTGAGTGTTTATCATTTATTGTATTATCTGCTATAGCCTTCCCAGCATTTTAGACACAGATGCAGAACTGAACAGTCCAAAATGACAACAAGAGACACAAAGCTACCACAGAGATCAAAAACACAAATGACCAGAAAGAGACACAACACAATTGCAAATAGAAACAAAAACCCACAAAGAGACAAAATCCAACAAAGAGAAACAAAAAGCATGGAGAAATTGCATTTTTGTTGTTGAAAAACAAAACATTTTCTTGAGGAAGGATGCCTAAACTTCCCGCTCTCTTCCCGATCTGCATTAAATATACAGTATATTTTTTATATTTCAGTTAACCAAAAGATAGTAGCCTATAGCAAAGTACACAGTTTATAACTTACATATAAATGTTTATTTGTATTGCTAGTTTTTGCTTTCAAGCCATTACCATGTGGGATAGCTTGATTGTGGGAATGGCAATAAAAACAAATGTCATAATAATTCTTGTAAAATCTTTCCACCTGGGAGTCTTTTGATCAAATCAGTTTACAGAGAACTTATTCCTTCAACATTTGAATGGTGTTTGTACTATGCCACTAGTAAATTATATGATAATAACAAACAACATTTTGATTTTGGGACAGTTTGCATTCACTTAGGTTAACATTGTAGTCAGTCTGGAGCCCTGGGGGGAGGTCAGTAAGCAAATGATCCATGATGGAATGCTCCCTTGTTCTGAACATGTAACCTACAGGTATAAAAGGTGCACACTAGCCTAAACAAAATTATTTGGGATAAACTAATGACTGCAAGACACTGTAATTGCATTTTTCCATCCAGCTCAATAATTTAAAGCAATTATAAATCATTGTCCTCCTATGATGTGATTGCTTCTTAAAGTGCCCATATTATAAAAATAAAAACACTTTTTCTGGGATTTGGATTGTTATTTTGTGTCTTTTTGCTTCCACAAGCATACAAACTTAAAAAAAACTATCCATGCTGTTTTGAGTGAGATACAGTTTCTGAATGTCCTCTGCCTTCAGTCTCCGGGTGAGCTGTTCAACATCTGCACGGTTTTTTACGTCACTAGCCAAGGCAAGGTGGTTAACCGTAGCACGTGCTAGCGCTAGCATGCTAGCTCATTCTCAATGTCAAAACACTGCTATAACACACACTAGTTCACCATAATCTGCAAAAGAACTACTTCCATGTCTCTGTTCTGCAGGTAAGTGCCCCTCGTTTAGAAGTCTCCCAGCTAATCCTGCCTTGTGCTGACCAAAATTGGAGAAAGATTACCTAGCTACTGAGCATGTGCAACTCCCAACAAAGATAGTATAGAAGTTAAATGTCTCACTCTGTAGCTAAAACAAGTGAGATGTCTCACCCTGTAGCTAAAACAGAGACCCAAACACACAGGGTAAAAACAGGATCTGCAGCAATGTGCAGTACATCAAAAATATGGTGTTTTTTTGAAAATGGAAATAAAATGAAAATGTAAACCTATTCTGGTACAACCACAAAATACAATTATGAACTTGAAAATTAGCATGATATGAGCGCTTAAAAATGTCCAAAATGGCTTTTGCCACTGGAATATCTGACTAATTAGCTAGTTTTTGAATGGACCCTGAATGCAACAGAGACTATGATGATGATGATAATGACGATGGGCAGCATCAATGTCTTGTGCTAAATGGAGGTAGTCGTGTCGCACAGTGTCCGTGAAAACCCAGTCATACAAAAATATGTTGGCCTAAACCTAAGCAGACATGTGTGGGTGTGTAGAGGCCTTACCCAGGTATTTGATGGTGAATCCCCGTGGCGGATTGAGGGACCTCCGCATCCATCCCTCCCTCAGCACCTCCAGATGGTCCTCCTTCCCCTGGATCAGCAACACATGTTCGTCTATCCATCCCAGGAAGAAGGTCTCGGACACCGCCTCGGTAATCCTCTGGTTCCACACATGTTGCTGGGTATTTTCTGCTTTGAAATCGGCAAAAATCTCGTAGCCGGTGTGATGTCTTGGCAGCGCGTCGCTCTCTAACACCCCGGCCGCCCCCACCGCCTCCCCAGCCCCGACCCTGGACAGCACTATAGCCAGGGAATGAGGAGCAATCTGCAGGAAAGACTCCATTGTCGCGTCGCCCTTCTAGCTGCCTATCGAAAGTAGTAGTATCATTGTATTTATCTATCCGAGACACCGTCAGGCTTAATGGGAAACAAACAGTCCATTGTAGCTAGCAGGGTGTGCAGCTACAAGCTACGCTCTGCAGCAGCAGCCGCATAGCCTACAACTGTGTTTCCATGCAGCTAGCCTGCTAGCTCCCGTTAGCTACCTAGCATTACATGAAACCCATTCCCACACCTTTAGGTCAGTCTTTTTCTTTGGACGTAATATTTCGCCCCGTAACCGTACCCGGTATTTACTGAAGATTCATGTCGAGCGCTATCCACTAGGAACGAGACATGACATTCGTGCTTTTTCGGTTAAACTTAACATACACTTCGTTGTGTCAGGTACCGTGGAATATGGCTAGCTAGCTGGATGCTAACGTGTTAATGAATTCACCCAGGCAACAGATGCGGAGAGCCCCTCTCTTCTCATCGCCAGGCAGCAACCGGGTCTCGGGGGACACCCGTGTCTTTTTTTCAACAACCTTCACGGTTAACGAGGAGGCAGCCGCCGGTAAATATTATCCTGCGTCGCGCCTGACACGCTTCGGTACGGTGCGCGAGGACACAGCTGGATGCAGAACCGTCTCATCCAGGTACAGTGATGGCAGGCATAGTTACGGGGCTGCGTAAAGGCAGCGTTAACAACACTGAATACACTATCTTCCGGCCACATTTTCAAATTAAGATTTACAACGCAACAAGTCGTTTGGGAACTGAACCAGTTAGCCATTCATATGCAGCCAGCAATGCACGTAAGAGCCCTTAAAGCCAATAATGTAATATTTTTTTTTCCTATTAAGCACAGATGGTAGGCTACCCCTATTGCCAAGTATTTCCCAAGCAGTATTAAAGTTACTGTAAGAAACAAATGACTATAATGCTAATGTATGTCAACATACTGACACATCTGGAGAAAAAAAGAAAAACATCACTTGTAAGACAAACTCATTGTCAATATGCTACAGGAGCGATCTTCAACAGGGGTCCGTCCAGGACCCTTAGGGGGTCCTCAGAGTTACTGCAGGGGGGCCTCCAAATTATTTATGAATATATAGGCTACGGTATATTCATATATGGTTTAACCTTCCAGAAGTATCACGGAATCCAGACCATCAGCATACTCACTACAATTTCATTCATAGACTTATCGCACCCCCGTGAAAATGCCCCACATGAAAATAATTATCAGAACTCTATGCACTTTCTGCCCAATAAAAGCATAAGGTACGTATCTTCATATGATCTAATTTAATTTAATAAAGATGTAATCTTACTGTGCATGTTACTGCCAATGTCTTGATTCTGAATGATCTGTCAGTCTTTTAGCTCTCTGGAACTCAAAAATGGGCTGTAAATTTGCTGGACTTATAGCTGTGAAGAAAATCATTGCAACCGTTGAAAACCACCTCACAATCTTTCTTTTTTTAAGATTTTTTTTCTTACTTTTTTTTAAAGACAGTTAGGTGAAAAAGGGGGGAAAGACATTCAGGAAATCGTCACAGGTTAGACTCAAACCCCTGACCTCTGCATCGAGGTACAAACCTCTCATTACATGTGCGCCTGCTCTACCACTGAACCAACCTGGCCATCCTCATAATCTTTCTTTCCATGCATGGACCCTTTCCTTCCTGGATGTAGTTTATATGGAACTACCTACAGCACACATTCATGGAGCGCCAGGAAGGACTCTGGACACTTGGCTGAGCGTCGCAGACACATTGAGGTCTTTGCAGTGGCTTGTGCAAGTGTTTGCTCCCTTGTCTTATGTCTGTCTGTGTATGTGTCTCTGTCTGCATATGTTGTTTTGTCTTCCCTCCCTCCCGTTTATCCTCTCTGTTTTTTGGTCCTCGGTTCCATGCTCTGTCTCTCTCCGCTTTCAGTTAAGGGTTCCTTGGTTTAAAAAACTTTGAAGAACCCTGTCCTATAGCCTACTTTGAGCATGTTTAATGTTGCTATTAGCAACTGCTTTCTGAAAAATTCCAAACATTAATTCAATATTGATGGATCTAGACACATATCTTACCTCCAAAAAATAGCAAAAAAACTATAAAATGCATAAAATATACATATTTAATGCGTAGTGTTACACACACATGTATCTAAATGCACTTTGACATTCACTGATAAACAGTCAAAATCCTCTTTTAGACTATAGGCCTACTTCAGAAACATACTATGTTTTATTTAGTTTTTCTTTCTCTTTTACATATTTTCACATTACTGCAAAATGCCGCTTCTAAATTATGCAAGTTGTAATGAGTGATTATAACATAGCATGCTGTCTGAATAGTCCACAATATGTTCTTCTTACATCATTTCTAAAAGACATATCCTGTTCCTCCCTTTCCTACTTACACTTCCATATTCCAGGGGCGGAGATAGGATTACTGACCTGCTGGCAGCAGTTTGGGGGTAACATTAGGTTTTAATTAACAACTACTCATTTATAACAGTTTGCCAGTATAGGCCATCAATATGTTTAACATCAGCGCAAAAATAATAGGGTAACGTTACCATTACATTACCCATGTTGTAGGTGACGTTTTACCACTCAATATCACTAATGCTATTTTGCACTTATGTTAGCTGTAGGTTAAGGCTGTATATTGTCACCCAATTATAATGCTTTGTCCTAGTTTATCTCTATGTCTGTTATTGTGTTGGCGAAACGTTAGCTTTTTTTTTTTTGCCGTTAGCCTCTTTGCTATTGCGGACAAACTCAGCCCAATGTGGGGCAATGTTTTAGTTAAACCAGGCAAGCTGGGTGCAAGATTCCAGATATGGGTAAAGAAAGGAATAAGTAAAGTAGGCAACCTCCAAGTGAGGAACTTCTAGAAAAAAACAATCAGTTGGGATTCCTGCACTCTCATTCCCAGAAGACATTATAACAAACAATCAATGAGTAGGGTTTGATTTCATCATTATACAACTGGCTTACATCTGGCTCTGAAGAAACATATATACAGAGGGCCGACTTAAAAGAGGACATTTCAGAAAACAATTGGAAGAAAACTTGTGACACATTACAGAAATAAAAGAAAACTCCAATTTAAAGCTACTACTGTTGAGCTCTAAGTGACGTTGGACCCCTAGGCAAAGAACGGGAGCTGGTTGGTGAGTGCAAAAAGTTTATTTGAACAAAAACTGGTCAAGCTGGAGCAGTGGTGGCAGGGAGCTGGTCGGCTTGAGATGTCCTCAGAGTGGAAAAACAAGTGTAGAAACACAAGTGCTGGATCAACAGTGTGACACACTTGTAGAGCTGCGTACACAAAACATCCAACGGTAAGTCAATGGGAAAAGGTCAGATGCTAAATAATACCGTCACTGGTAGTAACTCAAGAGAACAAGGAATGCAGAGTACTACCTAACACATATGGCAACGGAGGCTCACATGGAGTGAGTGATGAGGTGAGTGGAAGCAGGTGCCTCCTCTGTTGCCTGGAGACACCACACACGCCCCTTGCCACACACGCTCAGCAGATCGGAGAGGTGAGAAAACACAAACACAACAAAACCAGAACCAAAAACAGGATCATAACACTCCAATACAACAAAGGTTGGAAGGTTTGATAAAATTGAGGCATTTCAAAATTATGGAACTAATCATACAGCCCTTATTGTATATAAGGGCTAGTATATAGTAGTATATAATTGTTGGTTCTACAATAAGGGTTGTATGTGCAAAACATAGTAGAGGTACCCAGTTAAATAATGCTTATTTTCAACAAGTGCCTAAATAAGGTGTCTTTCTAGCATGGGCCATGGGCAGCCGACTCCTAAATGTGTAAAACATAGAACTAGAAATGCCGCTTTACTTTCAATAATTGTTTTTTAAAATTAGTTCCTCAAAAGTCCCTCAACTTTATAGGCGTGCAATACAAAATACAAGTACTCCTAATACAGTATTTACTGATTGGTCTAAATTGGTGAAGACATAGCCAGGGTGTTTGAGTACTAAAAGATGAAAGAGAGATCACACGTGGAGGTCAAGGTGTGTTATATTTACCAGAATTAATACCCATGAGATGAATACACAAAGACGGAACATGTTGCCGTATGTAACTTTATTGAGAAGGAAAAATACAGAGAATGGATATTACACAGCCAGAGGTGGGTGTGTGTGTGTGTGTGTGTCAATGGGCACCACAGTCCGTTAAAGAGGGCACTCCCCTTTGCTTGCCACTTTCACATTTGTCTTATGGAGGCTGTGGGAAAAAAAAGAATAATACATAAAAAAACAGTACGCATAACAGCATTTGGGTTTTTCTTATGTGTGCGTGTGCACATGTGTATGTGTATGGGGGTATTCTTGTGGCAATAATAGCAAGCAAAAACAGGAATAGACGTTTTAATGACTTTCCAATTAAGGAGTGACCGGCAGCTCTTTAGCACTGCAATCAGTGTCACAGTGTCTGCTGAAACACAGATGCCATAAATTAAATATTCTGTTTGTGTCTAATATTATTGCAATGGATGTGTGTGATTATCATTTGTATTTGATTATTGGGGGTTTGCTAGCATTAGCGTCCAGCCTGTTTCTGTAAACAAATATATATTATGTAACATTTAAGCATGCAGGGAACAAATACATTATAATTAACAGAGTATAAGGTCTTTATGATAGTGACAGCAGCCTGCATTTTTCACTATATTTTCAGTCAGCAATGTGCACCAGGCTAATTTGGGTATGGATATGTAAGAGATTGAGCTTTGAGCACGAGGGAGGACAGAACCATGAGTGCAACAGATGAATCGAACATGCAAGAGGAGTTGTGCAAATACATTTGAGTCAACAATACAAATTCTGCGGAACTGCTTATGCCCAGTGGTGTAGTCCACGTCATACGAAGGTATATGGAGTATACCCACTAGGAAAGGTCAAGGATTTCCATATATCCACTTACTAAAGTTACTTTACAAATTACTTTTTACTAATTTTGTAAAAGACACAATATCACACCCTGATGTGAGTGTATCCTGTTGCAGCTTGTTCGTCAAAAATAAATGATAGGCAAGTGCCTCTCAAGTGCTCAGAAGCCAAAACAGCTGGAAAACACTGAAATAATTGAAATAATATTGCTAACAAAATACCCTTTGTGGGTGTGTGTGTGTGTGTGTGTGTGAAGGTACATGTCACATGGTGTGTATGTGTGAAGGTACATGTTACATGGTGCATGGTGTGTATGTGTGAAGGTACAGGTTACATGGTGCATGGTGTGTATGTGTGAAGGTACATGTTACATGGTGTGTATGTGTGAAGGTACATGTTACATGTTACGTATGTGTGAAGGTACATGTTATATGGTGTGTATGTGTGAAGGTACATGTTACATGGTGCATGGTGTGTATGTGTGAAGGTACATGTTACATGGTGTGTATGTGTGAAGGTACATGTTACATGGTGTGTATGTGTGAAGGTACATGTTATATGGTGTGTATGTGTGAAGGTACATGTTACATGGTGCATGGTGTGTATGTGTGAAGGTACATGTTACACAGTGTGTATGTGTGAAGGTACATGTTACACGGTGTGTATGTGTGAAGGTACATGTTACATGCCTGTTCAGCTGGCAGAGAACACATTCAGTGCTGTAGACCTCTCCATCACTGCCACATACTGGATCATACTCCCTGGTGCAGAGTCCACCTTCATACTTCGCACAGTCAGGCTGGACACAAACACAGGTAGTCACATGATTATTGATTAGACTCACAGGCATTTAGGTTATTAATGTGTTGTTGCATATGATGTCATGTGTCATGAACTGGTTCTGGAGCCATGACTAAAGGGACTTTCTTGTGGCAGCAATAGAGGAAGTGATGTTTCCTGTTTACTGTACAAGACCAGGAAGTTTGATCGTTTGATGTTTGGTAACAACATGTATGTTATGTCAGGTTTCTTTTCTTCAAAAGTTAAGTCAGTCTCAACATTTTGCCACAGGCCGATGCTGTTTTTCTGCACCCTCCTGGTTTACCCTCCACCGCAATCTACACACACTACCACTCAAAAGGAATGGGCAGACCTGCGTTTTAGTCCCACCGCCGGACAACCAACGTAGGCAGTGTGAATGCAGGCTTATGATGTAATATCAAATGATGTCATAATATGTAATATGATGTAATAATAGGGTCATTTAGAGGTAAGAAACAGACTACAATTACAGAATTACAGAAAGCCACTTCACTATAGGTCTTTGTCTTAGCATTCACACCAAATCAGGCCAGGAAAGAAAAAAGGCAGCAGCTTTATTATTATTATTATTATTAGTCTGACTGGCGTTCAGACTAAACATAATTTGGCATTCTGCACCAGTTTAAAACCCACAGTAATGATACGTCTCATATTCTGGTTAGTTATTAAAAGTGAAATTTAGATTAAATAGAATTTTTTGATGCAGGCAAATTATAACGGGCATGCCAGCAGCACGACTGACCACAATGATGATACAAATGGGCAATTTCTCCACTACTCCCACACTGCTGCACAACCCTGCCCTAATTGCCGCAACACCTTTCTTTGTTTTAGTTCAAATCACGTAGGGTTCAATATCTGTGATGAGTCGAGCCAACTTGTAACAGTTACTTGGGTTATTTACTCAGAAATTCTAATTGAGATCAAGATCTCTTTTGCGATAGAGACCTGAGAATAAATTACATACAGTTAAATACATAAGTTGCCAGTTTATCAGGTACACCTAGCTACACATAATGCAGTCCAATCCAACAGTCGTCGTCATGGCCTCAGTAAAATATCCTGCTTAAATGAAGTCATGGAACTGTCAAATTCTGCAACAGTGACAGCAGTTTAGGGTACACTCAGAAAATCAACTCTTTAAAAATGGTAATCAAACCGCCTTTTTTCAATCTGTAAACCAGTAGTCAAAATAAAAATTCAGAATCAGATCACCCCCAGAAGTCTCACCTGTTGGGTTTCAGCCAGAGGGTCTGGTTTTGGTGCTTCAGTCATCCCCTTCTCACTGCCTGGGTTCACAGTCCCATCCCCCTGGGAAAGGACTATACACACACACACACGCACACGCACACACGTACGCACACACACGCAGTTTATCAAACACCTTTGTACTTCTATACTTGCAAGAACCCGCATTGACTTAAAACATTCCCTAGCCCAGCCCTAATCTTAACCATCACAACTAAATGTCTAATCCCAACCATTACTCTAAACGTAATAACCTAAACCTAATTCTAACCTGACTCACTTTGTAAAAATGCTCTTATACCTAATAAGCACACTAGTTCCCTCTCCCTCACAGGCTGGTTACATTCTTACATGTCATCTGCTATTGTCCAGAGGAATGTTACCATGCAAGTCTCATGTTCCTCTAAGCTTCCTTTTGTTTTGATTTCGTTGTCTGGGGAAACAATGTTGAAACTCAAGGGGCTACTTTTGGCTGAGAAGAAACACTGTACAATGACTAAATATCAGACTTACGCATCATAAACAACTTTGTTCCTGGTACACCATGATCTGGCATTGATAGTATTGACTTCTGTCGGTTGACCTCTTTTACTAAAACGCTAGGGGAAAACTGTCGTGGGAAACTCAGCACCCTGTCATTGTTATCAGTTTCTATGGTTAGGTGTCATAATAGTCTAGTTTGAGTTTTCATGCTATTATCCGGTATCAATGTTATCTGTGTGCTATTTGATTGGTTAACAAGGAAGGCAGCTTAAACCAGTTTAAATCAGCCATGGGAAGATGCCATCTGAACCCCAGAATTAGGTTTTTATTTTATTTTTTTAAACTGAGAAAACATGACCCATCACAATGATGGCGTTATGGCACAAGTTTTACAACACATGTATTTTTTACTTTTATTTCTTTTGTAATAAAAACACATGAATTACATCAGTTTGACGTTTTTACAACATGAAGATGCGCAATATCCTTAGGCATTTCTGTCTTATTTATAACCTCTTCTTTTTTGTTGTTGCATTTTTACATTTAAGGAAGTTAGTCATTTTGTCTCTTAATGAATCCTAAAATCATATCTTTTTTTAAAATAAGTGAGTGATAAAATTAAAAAAAAAATTTCAATACTTTAATTTTTTGACATTTTTCTCGACAATGATGCAGTGTTCTACTTTATGCTGTGTATTTTTTGTGTCATTTCTAGACAAAAGTGAAAAAAAATGTAATGTCCGCAATACTGCTTTTAGCTCCCATCATTTAACACAAAGGCAACGTTTCGACCCTACTGGGTCTTCTTCAGGCAAATGGATTAAATTGTCTTAAATTATGGGAGCTAAAAGCAGTGGACATTACATTTTTTCACTTTAGTATTTTACTTTTGTCCTGCGCCTGTTAGAAAGTGGGATGTGCACACAATTACTTTTATAAATGTCATTTGTAGACAAACAAATTTCCAACACTTAGAGCTGTTTCTGCTTCGATGTTGCTTTTCTTTAAATGATGTTCATTTCTTTACTGTTTAATCTTTTATACTGCACTGTAACTTTTATTCTTGTGTTTTATCTGTTTTTATTTTTTAACTGTTTCTTCTGTGTTTTATCGGTTTTATTTTCTTTTAACTGATTTTGTGTAAAGCACTTTGAATTGCCCTGTTGCTGAAATGTGCTATACAAATAAAGCTGCCTTGCCTTGCCTTGCCTTTAAAGGTAAAATGTGTTTGAAGCAGAATTTGTGACTAAATGGTGTGTTAAGATCATTACTTTATGCTGTTTATGAACTTACCAGAGACAGAGAGCAGCAGAACAGAACCGAGCAGCACAGTCAGCTTCATGATGTCTTCTGTGTGTGTACGAGTGTCTGTTGGCAGCAGGTGTTAGTATCACACATCATGTTTACCTTTTATACAGAGCCTGTTGAGCTGCCTGTATCTGTCCTCTGATTGGCTGTGTTGTAAAGGTCAGGTGATACTTGCCAAATCAGCTGATCAAGATAACATGACTGGAATGCAAAAAAATAAAAGCCAGGAAATTAAAACAAATATCTGCAGGCAAGAATATAGTATTATAGTGTTAGAGCTAGAACTATGTTCATGTTTTTAGTACGAGTACATAGCCAATATAATCAACATGTGACAAACATTGCATCACACACATTTGGATAGATGTGTGAACAGAATGTAATTACAGTAATTAGGCAAACTGTGTCTCTAAAGGTCCACTTGCCAGTGTATAGAGCTCAATGCCATACAGTACTGTTTTACTATATTATATACGGTAATTTACTACGTACCATACTTTACAATCATGCCTTCATTGATTTGTGTTTTCTCTATTTGTGATAAAGTGTTCTTTTCCTTCTCTTATTTACTGGGTGTGTATTTGTTGACCTGGACGCTTACAATTTCCCTTGCAGGGTTACAAAAAGTTGCATTAAATGTACTTGAACTAAATGCTATTCCATGAAATCACTGAATCACTGTACTTTGTTTTCCCCTGTGGATGAGCAGTAGGGGGTGCCATGGGACTGGGTAATACCTTCTTAAACAGCTGATGAAGGCAGCAGGTGGAGAGAACTGTGCAGTGCAGTGCAGAGGGGTTGACACTGGATACCTATCACAGTCTGTACAGTATGTGCACTAGACGTGGTCGTGTGACAGGGTAGGGTCATTTTAACAGTGGAAAACAATCTGTGTTGAATTCTACAATGTACAATCATCACAAAAGACACCACTAGCCATGAGGTAGCACTGCAAATGACACGTTATTCTGTTATTTGCACTTACATGTTTTTGACTGGCCGACACAAGGCTTTGCTGGAAAATCTGAATTTGTTCACTTACCACAAATGCCGGCAAAACCTGTTGAGCTGGCTGTATCTGTCCTCTGATTGGCTGCCTTGTTAAGGCCAGGTAATACTTGCCAGATCATCTGATCAAGATAACACGACTGGATCAAAAGAATAACAAACAGGAAAAAACAAATATCCAGTTATATCACACGGTCACAGAAGGCTTGTAACATGTGACGTGCCGAGAGTTTGGTTGTCATTACCTAGAATTCCTCATGGGGAAACTACGCACTAAAGCTTTAATAAAACATTTTTACAAATTCCAAGTAATTTAAAAAGACTACTCTTGACATTCTTGGTGTCTGTGGTATGTTCTGGGATAAGTGGGACTCAAAGTATGACCTCAGTCTTTTTAAAATCCCAGCTTTAGCCCTGGCTCTGCTTTAGCACAGGTTCATATCCATGGATCTGGTGCTCAAACTAGACTTTACGAATTGTAGGCTATATGATTTTCTCACCTGTACCTGAAGCAACATGCCCTCACTATTGTACACCAATGTAGTCCCCACCCTTATGCTGCATTCATTCAACATCGTCAGAATGGGAAGAACAGGTCTATTGCTTGCTACAGGTTTGCTGTAACTATGGTAGCTGTTCACACTAAAATGGGAGATATTGTCACTGTAAAAAACTAAACAATCCAGATTGTGATCAATGCATTGCAACAGCTGTGAAAAACAATAGAAGAGTATCCGGATTGACGGAAGTGCTGGGATAAAGCCTGTCTCTCACAGCAATATACACCCAGTCCTCACCTGCCGGCCGTTAGTAATGTGTCAGACAGGTCGTTGTGGTGGATGAATGGGTCAACAGGAATTTGACAAATTAGACTAGGGTTTGCATCCTGTGATAAACTTCTTTTATACATTAGGCTGACACATGGTTAACTTTGTGAATTAAATAAAAAACACTTGGTTAGGTTTAGGAAAATCTTACTTTGCCACACAGCACTGCGAAGGAGGGTCTGGCTAGTCCACAATGTATTCTGGGATGGGAGAAAAATGTGCTCTGGTATATTGGCATTTCTTTAAACCAATTACAATCGTCATGGGCGGCGCTAAGCACAAAGAAAACCCATAGTGCCTCTGCAAAAAAGTCTCGGGAATTAACTTATTTTGGTGGAACACATGTACGTTTCTAAGTTGTTTTAGTCATGCAACAGAAAACTCCGTTTGGGCAGATAGTCTAGCTAGCTTTCTGGATTTACCCTGCAGAGATCTGAGGAGCAGGTAACCATAGTCCTCAGAATCTACCGGAGCTTAATATTCCAACACAAACAAAACGGAAGGTACTGGAAGTAATATGTCTGTACACAGCATCTTAAAAGTAGGCACAGCTGTTTTGATTTGATCCATATCTAAATGCATCATCAAGTATTTGGTGGAATCCAAAGTTATGTATTGGTAGATCTCCCCTTTTTTGGAAGTGCTGGTTCTAAAAAGAAATTGTAACACTGATGGCATATTGAAATCCTTTGAGGATGCGGTGCAGCAATTTAGAATCCGCTAATCAGATATTTGCACTTTGCTAAATTTCTGTTATTGGGGGATTTTGGATCCAGTTCTTCACCCCCGAAAGCACCAGCATGTTTAGATGAGCTGTTGATGAAATATGGAAAAGGACACAAGGCTTCTGGGTATTGTTATGCTTATTTAGAAATTGGGGTATGGAGCCTGATCAGCCCTAAAGAAGACATGGGCATCTGAGTATTACACTGGATGGTGAGGAGTGGGACATGTAGGAATATTAGAACAATGTCTCACAAAAGTGAGGGTGCATCTCATTCAAATCAATAGTATGCATTGCTTCTATTGGACTCCCTGCAGATTGGTAAGACTAAAGATTAAAATATACACCAAATTTTTGGAAATATAAGACAGAGGACCAATTACTTCATGTCCTATCGTCCTGTGACAAGGTCTAAGAATTTTGGGCCGGTACACATGATAACCTACAGTATGTTGGATTGCAGGGACCCCGGTCCCATTCAGCCCAAGATCATCTGTTTTAAGAGATGGGTCAATCCTAAGAAAAATATAGCCAAACAGATGCTTCAAAGAGGATGGAGGAATGAAGGATTTCCTTCAATCCAGGAGTGGGTTTGTGAGATGGCTAGAGTGGCAGCAAGATTGAATGTCTACACTAGAAAATGGGGAAGTACTTAAGCTCTATGAAGAGATTTATGTTTCTGCTGGGGCTCTACGTAGAGCTTTCTCCGTAGCCTACGTGAGTGGCCTGAAGGTTATACTTGTGCGTTGGTGTGTGCATTGATTTCTTTAAGAGAATAGCAGGCGTGTGTGTGTATGCTGCGGTGTGTAGTAGTGTGTAGTAGAGGGAGTGAAAGAGTAATAGTGATTAGCTTTGGAGCGAGTACCGACTCTAGAGTCATATTGAGAGAAACAAAGTGTCTCCCCTGTTCTTTCTGACCACGGTCGGAAAACTGTTGCAGGAAAGTCAACCCTCTCATTGATTTCATGTTGTGGTCCATTTCTCCATGTCCCTATGTACAGTTGTGCTCATTAGTTTACATACCCTGGCAGAATATATGATTTCTTGGCCATTTTTCAGAGAATATGAATGATGAATGAAGACAAAACGTTTATTTCACTCATGGTTAGTGGCTGGGCAAAGCAATTTATTGTCAAACAACTGTGTTTATTCTTTTTAAATCATAATGACAACAGAAACTACCTAAATAACCCTGATCAAAAGTTTACATACCCTTGTGATTTTGGCCTGATAACATGCACACAAGTTGACACAAACGGGTTTGAATGGATACTAAAGGTAACCATCCTCACTTGTGATCTGTTTGCTTGTAATCAGTGTGTGTATAAAAGGTCAGTGAGTTTCTGGGCTCCTGAGAGACCCTTGCATCTTTTATCCAGCGCTGCATTGACATTTCTGGATTCTGAGTCATGGGGAAAGCAAAAGAATTGTCAAAGGATTTGTGGGAAAAGGTAATTGAACTGTATAAAACTGGAAAGGGCTATAAAAAGATATCCAAGGAATTGAGAATGACAATCAGCAGTGTTCAAACTCTAATTAAGAAGTGGAAATTGAGGGATTATGTTGAAACCAAACCACGGTCCGGTAGACCAACAAAACTTACAACCACAATTGTCAGAAAAATTGTTTGGGATGCAAAGAAAAACCCACAAATAACTTCAGCTGAAATACAGGAGTCTCTGAAAAAATGTGGTCTGGCTGTTTCAAGATGCACAATAAGAAGGTACTTGAACAAAGACGGGCTGCATGGTGAAGTCGCCAGAAGAAAGCCATTACTACGCAAATGCCACAAAGTATCCTGCTTACAATACACCAAACAGCACAGAAACAAGCCTCAAAACGTCTGGAACAAAATCATTTGGAGTGATGAGACCAAAATTGAACTTTTTGGCCACAACCATAAACATTACATTTGGAGAGGAGTCAACAAGGCGATGATGAAAGGTACACCATTCCTACTGTGAAACACGGAGGTGGTTTGCTAATGTTTTGGGGATGTGTGAGCTACAAAGGCACAGGAAACTTGGTCAAAATGGATGGCAAGATGAATGCAACATGTTATCAGAAAATACTGGAGGAAAATATGCACTCAACAGCCCAGAAGCTGTGAATGGGACGTACTTAAACATTCCAACATGACAACGATCCAAAACACAAGGCCAAGTCGACCTGTCATTGGCTACAGCAGAATAAAGTGAAGGTTCTGGAGTGGCCATCTCAGTCTCCTGACCTCAATATCATTGGGCCACTCTGGGGAGATCTCAAACGTGCAGTTCATGCAAGACAACCCAAGAATTTACAGGAACTGGAGGCTTTTTGCCAGGAAGAATGGGCAGCTTTACCATCTGAGAAAATAAAGAGCCTCATCCACAACTACCACAAAAGACTTCAAGCTGTCATTGATGTTAAGGACTGGGGTATGTGAACTTTTGATCATATAATAATCACATAATATGTGCTTTTTGTTTTATCACAAACACAAAAACTATTCTCTTAAAGAAATCAACGCACACACCAACGCACAAGTATAACCTTCAGGCCACTCACGTAGGCTACGGAGAAAGCTCTACGTAGAGCCCCAGCAGAAGCATAAATCTCTTCATAGAGCTTAAGTACTTCCCCATTTTCTAGTGTAGACATTCAATCTTGCTGCCACTCTAGCCATCTCACAAACCCACTCCTGGATTGAAGGAAACCCTTCATTCCTCCATCCTCTTTGAAGCATCTGTTTGGCTATATGTGTGTGAATTAATTTAAATGTAACTTCTCTCACTTTATTAGTAAGCATATATTTGAATGTTCAAAGAACATTCTTTATTAAACTATTCCAATACGGGATTATATAAGGAATAGTAATCATTTTTTTTAAATATAAAGTACTAATTGTTTTATTTTTAGTCTGGCGCACTACCAAAAAGTATAAATCAGATAAATATCAGATATCCGATTTATCTGATAAAAATCAGATAAATATCAGATAAATCCATATTGTGACTAAATGGCCATGGGAAATGAATGGCTCCCAGCAGCATTCTGATTCCAGAAGGAATTGAATCAAAGACAATTGCATAGTCCTTAACCGAATTTGAAATCTGGATAACTGTACAATCTGCTTTTTGAGTTGGCCCACAGGTAAAATATTATTCATGTACCAGTTTTCAAAAAATAGTGTTTTTTATTTTTTATTTATGCTAAATATAATATCGATAAGGTAAGAAGTTATGTTTAAATAAGAGTAATCAAGCCAAAAGCATGTGTTTATGAAAATTGGGATTTTGCTTAAATTATAAATGCATAAATTAATGCATAAATTCCATAGTGATGTTGGATTATCAATGAATTGCCTGAGCCAGTTGATTTTGAAGTTGTTGCTTAAAGTAGTGAAGTCCAAAGAATGTTAGCCCTCCACACTGATTTGTGTTCATCATTACAGACCTTTTGACAAAATGAGTTTTGTATTTCCACACGAAATTAAACAACATATTGTCAATTATTTTCGATACCCCACAATCAACATCCAAAGAAGCCGCCAAATAGGCAAGTCTGGAAATTATTATTATTATTGTTATTTAAGAGAGTGATAGGATGCTAATTCTCTAGACCGTTTCAGTCCTTGTCTGGTTTCAGAATCAATGTGATGACACCCATGTGTCATAGTTGTTGAAAGAGCTCCTTTCTCTAACCTCTCTGAGCAAACCTTTCCCAGAAAGGGAGTTAGTAATTCATCAAACATTTTGTACAATTCAGCAGTTATACAATCACACCTTGGGCTCTTGTTGTTTTTGAGATTTTTAACCTCCTTCAACACCTCCTCTTGGGCATTGCTGGTCTCTATCTTCTGTGGATATAATTCTACAATGGCTGATAGAGTCCATCAATTATTTTGTTGTTACCTCGTAGTAATTAGATGTGTATAGATAGTTATATCCATACACATCAGTTATATCAGGAATATCCTGTCTAAAAATGATGCAGAAAAACTAGTCCATGCATTTGTTACTTCTAGGCTGGATTACTGCAATTCTTTACTATCAGGATGCTCGAAAAAGTCCATAAAAAGTCTTCAGCTGGTCCAGAATGCTGCAGCACGTGTTCTGACAGGAACCAGGAAAAGAGATCATATCTCTCCTGTTTTAGCTTCTCTGCATTGGCTTCCTGTAAAATCTAGAATAGAATTTAAAATCCTTCTTCTCACCTACAAAGCTCTTCATGGTCAGGCACCATCTTATCTTAAAGATCTCATAGTACCTTACAACCCTGCAAGAGCACTGCGCTCCCAGAATGCAGGGTTACTGGTGGTTCCTAGAGTCTCTAAAAGTAGAACGGGAGCCAGAGCGTTCAGCTATCAGGCTCCTCTCCTGTGGAACCAGGTTCCAGTTTGGGTTCAGGAGGCAGACACCGTCTCCACATTTAAGAGTAGACTTAAGACTTTCCTCTTTGATAAAGCTTATAGTTAGGGCTGGCTCAGGAGAGTCCTGAAACATCCATTAGTTATGCCGCTATAGGCAAAGAGATAACTGTTGTTGTGATTAAGCACTATATAAATAAAATTGAATTCTCTCTCTCTCTCTCTCTCTCTCTCATATCCACCTCCTCTAGACAGAGGGATGATTATGTCTCTCTATCTCTCTCTCTCTCTCTCATCCACCTCCTCTAGACAGAGGGATGGATCTCTCTCTCTCTCTCTCTCGTCCACCTCCTCTAGAAAAGAGAAATGAATCTCTCTCTCTCTCTCGTCTACCTCCTTTAGACAGAGGGATGATCTCTCTCTCTCACCCACCTCCGACAGAGGGATGGATCTCTCTCTATCTCTCTCTCTCTCTCTCTTCCCATCTCCTCTAGACAGAGGGATGGGATCCGGTTGGGGAGAGTTCTAGCCTGACCAGGCTCCTCTCTTCACCCTGTCTCTCCTAGTTATGCTGTAATAGTTTTAGACAGCTGGGGGACTTCCTTTGACACACTGGGCTCCTCTCTCCTCTATCTTTCTATCTTTCCATTTGTGTGCATCCATGTCCCAGAAATGCTTGTTACTAACCTAGCTCTGGGGAGTCATTCCCCGGAGTCCTTATGTTCTTTTTCGCCCAGCATGTTTCCTTGGATCAGGGAGGCTCCAAAATCATGGTAGCAGCTGTCGCCATGGTCACGCTACACGTCCTGCGATGCCGTGTTCATCCTGCTACGCTCTGCTGTGCCCTGCTACGTCCTGCTGTGCCTTGTAATGCCGCACAGTGCCCTGCTATGCCATAAACTACTACAAAGAACTACTACAAACTACTATTTTTTTTTTAACTGTTATTGCCACTCTTCATTCGAAAAAACTCCCTTTTAGGCAGAAACCTCGGACAGACCCAGGCTCTTGGTAGGCGGTTTCTGACGACCGAACTAGAACTGTTGGGTCCTTGTAAATTCTGGAGTGTGGTCTAGACCTGCTCTATCTGTAAAGTGTCTCGAGATAACGCTTGTTATGAATTGATACTATAAATAAAATTGAATTTAATTGAATTATAGAAATTATAGCAGTTTCCCTACACTTTAATTTGATCTACAGTAGCCAGTACAATTTTAATCTTTTCAAGTCTTAAGAAGCAGGTTTCCAAAAATTAGGCTTTTGGGACAGAGGGCTGATCCGAGGACAGAGTTATTGAGTGGTAAATTGCTTTGTGATCGGGCAGTGGAGTGTTAGTGATGTTGACTGAAATGTTGTTCCTCGTTAAACATCTGCAAACTAACCAGTAGTTAATTCTGGATTGTCTTGAGCAGTCCTTATTGGGCCAGGTATTTGGAAACTGTTCCCTCCAAACATCAACTATGCCAAATTTATCCATGAGATAACACAGCATTAGGAGTTTTGAAACAGGTAAACCCTTTTAAAATACTTTACTTTACTTACTCTTTTTTTGTGAATTAGATGACTTTATTTTATTTTTTAGATTGTATTTTGTTTTATTTTTAAAATCAGATATTTGTTGTTGTTTAATGTTTAAAGTAGAACTTGGCTGGTAGTTTAGTAGGCTACTACCACCCAGAAGTAGAGCAGACAACATTAAAAGTCATGAGCACTGTAAATCTTTTATCCAAGCCTGCTCTTACCTTAGTTAACTGACTCACATGTGCAACCCTAAACATATAAAGCAGCTCGGAGGCCTCAACTTGAAATACTGTATGTAGTCTATCACTTTGCAGCGCTTGTCATGAGCCTCGATTGTAGTATTTCCGAAAACACCTGAAGGTGTCGTGAGATAATCGCCTCCAACGGAAACCAGCTGAGAGAAAGGGTAGAGAAGACAAGATGGCGGAGTGAGTGGGTTGCGCTTTCCACAGACTGTTGCGACCCTTGAAGTTTGCTGAAAAGGCCCTTTAAGGACTAAAAAGATTGAAAAAAGCAACATCGCCATCGGACGTTTAATTGAAAGGACCGTTTTTGCTACTCAACACTGAGGAGGTCCGAACATTTTTTCCGCGGCGGTCCTTGCGACAGCGTTAGCTTGATGCTAACGTTAGCCACCGTTAGATATCTATAGCAGCTACGAGGTAGCTGGGTGGTTGTTGAAGGCCGCGAGCTTTTTAGTTTTGGATGTATATACTTCGATACTAACACGGCTTTCCGTGTTTCTCGGAGGAGGTTTTATTTGAACGAAAATTGAGTGTAGCTAGCTATCTTATGAATAAAGCGAACACCGTCAGGAGAAACTTGCTTGTTCGGTTATCTGTCGAGACAAACAGCTAACGTCAGTCCATACTCATCAGGACTCTGTATGCTCTGCTGACCGTCGGGCCGCTAGACTGCCACACACAGTTTCCTAACGTGAATCGGGTGGTCATCTGGTGGATATTATGGCGAGCAGCAGTGGGTCCAAAGCCGAGTTCATAGTCGGTGGAAAATACAAGCTTGTCAGAAAAATTGGATCGGGATCTTTCGGTGACATATATCTGGCCATCAACATCACAAATGGAGAGGTAACGTCATTTAGTGCCTTACCACTTTTTGGGAATTTGATAGTCAGTTTTCCTACCGAACACAACGGTGGCTGAGTCAAAGTATATGAGACCGATATATTGCTACACAGCTTTGTGAGTTAGCTTGCCAACAACGTCAGCTAGCTGTAAATTTGTTGTAACGCTAGCTAAGCTGCTACACGATCGGCAGTATTCACGTTACAGCGTTTGCCATATTTGTCGTTGCTGTGTCTAATGTAACATTGTAAATACAAATGTGATCTTTTATGTATGTGTCCTATTCAGGAGGTAGCTGTAAAATTGGAGTCGCAGAAAGCCAGACATCCACAGCTGTTATACGAAAGCAAACTGTACAAAATCCTACAAGGTGGTGTCGGAATCCCACACATCAGGTAACGTCAAGTGGAATTGTTTTTACGTTACCGACACTATGTTGTTCACTGTTTTGCTATATTGGTGTGGCAAATGATTCTGTGGGGGGAAAAATGACAACTAATCCTGAAGAGACAGCAGCCTTGTTGGCAGTAGGCCTGCTAATCTCTGACATTACTTAAAACATTATAGGAACGATATATTTTCTCCCAACGCTTCTCATCCAGTTTTCACTGCACGAGTTGCTTTGTATCAGTCTTGTTTAGACCCCGTCTGTGCATTTTTATTGTGATTAACAGCTGTTAAGGTTGAGGAAATCCAACTATATGGTTGGAAATGGCCGCTCCTCTTTTGTTGCGTTAGCTCCCAACATGTCTTCCCGTACCCTGTTAGAAAATGGCGGCCGAGCACAGAAGCGAAAACAACAACCCAAGCCCCACGGTAGAAACGTTTTCACCGCGTGATTTCAGTCCTTAGTGTGGCCTTGTCTCAGCCTGTAACAGCCTGCCACACAACTTGTTTTTTCGTGTGAAGTAACTGTTATGAGTGAGTTGTTGCCCCACAGAGCAAGTGGTAACGTTTGAAAGACACACGCTGGGCCCTGCAGTTCCAAACTGTAAACTACAGAATAGACTATAGAATATATACACTGTGCACTTTTATTCATAGTGTGCCATTTGACCTTTTATGTAAATATTATGAATGGCCATATGAAATTGACTTGTTACCGCAGAGGAGTTGCTAACACTTTAGGAGGCTGTGATATGTATCTATTAAAGGAAAAGGCTGTGTATGTGCCTCTGTTGAAGATGTCAGTAATAATGGTCACTGCCTGTACAATGAACATATGACTCTGCCCATTATAACATATATAGTATACTGAGGTTTCTCATGTGATAAGAATTCATGTGTTTATATAGGCCTTGTATAAAACAATATTTATTGTATGACTGTGGCAGCAGGATAGTTAGTTTTGTGTGACTGAGATGCATCAAGATCTTAAATGTTAGGGTGACAGGAGGTGCATGTTATAAATGAAATAATAAAGCAGGTTAACTCAGCTTTATTCACTATTATCATGGTCCAGTTTGTGCATTTTCAATCACCTAACATATGGACTCTTATGTAGAATTGGTCAAATAAACGTGGACATTTCTTACATACTTAATACTATTTTAGGAATAGTCAAGGACTGGCATAACACATGGGTTTTTAGAAAGTCAAACACCACTTGTGTTGATAGAAAATAATGATGTTATTCATTGACTTTGTCACTTTCTAGTTGTTATACCAACCATTATCTGTCTACTGTCTTGTTCACAATTTGTTTGAAATATAGAAACTCTACCTTACGCAGTGAAGTCAGCGCCACTGGTCAGTTTTAACCAAATATGCTCTGGTCCAGCTCAGCAAAAAATGCAACTCCAAATCCTTCAGTATGTTAGTGTATCATTAACTTACAAACCTGCTGTTAAAGATGTGCTCTTATCACAGGCAGTCGCCTTGGCCATGGACTCATGGCAGTGTGTCGTTGCAGTTTAATGCTGTGTGCCGCTGCACAATGAATATAGGGAGGAAAACACACTGGATATTTACCGTTATTTTTGGCATTCAAGTTTTTTTCTGGCCTGTTCAATAATATATGAAACAACTGCTACACACATTAGTTTACACTGTTCTCTTGTTGTTGGAAAGTCACCTTTTAATTAAGCACAGCTCGTTTATTTATTTTTTTTAAGGAAAAGTATCTGTCTACCAGACAGAAAATACCAACATTTGACTGGTGTTGATTTTCCTTTGCCTGTTCTATATCTGGCTTAACAGCGCTAACATGCACAGCCTTATACAGTATACAGTACAGCTGGCACATGGCTGAATTGAAACAATGACTGTGGAGCCATGATGACTTGGTTGAAACCTGAACTCTGATCAGGCACACCTTTTTTTTTTTTTTTTTTTTACAAAGTAGAACTGCATTGTAAGGTAACCCTGTCATAGATATAAGCACACATGGGTCAGATGCCAATTGTACATTTTTTTTGTCTGCATGTCATGGCCATTGTAGAGTTATAATGCTGGAAACATAAAATTAATTTTGTTGGCACCACAGAGTTGTTGTAAAACTAGCGTCAATGTCATACATGTGAGACTGTTATAACAACTTGCAGGTTTTGAAGCAAAACTTTTCCACCTTTACAGTAATGCAAGCAGGGACTGATCATTGAGTCTTTGCGCTGGTAATGCTGGCTTAATGTTGCAGCAAAGTCTTGTCCAAGCCTGTTCAACCTGCTGATCCTGCTGCCCCTCCTCCACTTTGACTACAGCTGGGCTAGTTTCGTAGTTGCAGTCTTCTCTTCTTTCTTGTTTTTTCACTGAGTGAAACAAGTTCCTTTCTAACAATTGTAATAAAACATGTTATGTTAATTTAACCCACAGATGATTAATGATAAAACATAGAATTAACAAAAACAAATTAATATATTTTATCCTTCCTGTCATTATGTAAGTAAAAAATAAAATGTGCATTTTTGCACGGTTGACATTTGGAATATGAAAAATACGATTTGCATTCAAATTACTCAGCACTGGCATAAGCTATTAAGAATCACAGCTAGGCTGTTTCTGTGGTGTACTGTACATGCCAGGATTACTTGGCGTGTTGAAAATGGTGTCACCGTTCAAGAGAGACGTTAACATTCCCAGATGGGTATCTTTATGAAAGATATAGATTTTAAGCGAAGGACATTACATATAGGCTATTTGTGTTTTTACAATGATAAAAGTACTGATTATTTAAATGGAGTCTGGTGGGTTTGTTGATTTCGCCCTTAAATTAATAAATATGAAAACATTCAAATGTTGGCGGAGTGAGTTTAGCCTACGGGACTTCGTATAGGTCGGCTTCTTGAGCCATGTTTTGCCAATGAGCACATTGGTTTGTTTTTTTTAAATATTTTTTTATTTGCTCTCAGATTGCTTGCCGCTGCCAAAATAGCAACTGAAATGATAGGCTAAAGCAACAACAGTTTATGAAAAGCACAAGTGTAATTATGGTCAGATCTTGCTTGACTGATGAGGAACTGATATTGATAACGGTTGTAATTTACGCGCAACAGAGCCAGCTTTTTTTGGCATCTTTTTTTCCTGTAAAGCCGTGTCTGTTTTCTTCATATTTATGTAGAATTATAGTTTGCCCTTCTGATGTAAAGTTTGCGGCTCTGGTAGATGTTTGCGATGGGTCACGCAGGGCAAACACCGCCTCTTTTATGTGAACGCGCCTCTGGATTGGGAAGTCCTGGGTTGAGTGAACTAGTTGTTAACCACCGTTGTGACACAGCTTATGTGGGGCTGTGGTTGTTAGGGCTAGTGAAGCCGGATAACTGGAAGAAATCCAGGGCATGTTGTTCTTGATTCATAGTACATGCCTCAGGGGCCAACTGCAGCAAACACATCAGCATATGCAACCTAAACAACACTAGCCATGATTTAGCACTGCAAAGGACATGTTCCGTTATGTGCACTTGTATGTTTTTATGGTTCTGTAAGTTTTCTGTAAATTAAATTGAGAGTTTTAGGAAACTGGGGGGAGTTACATTCTACTATGGAAATCTAGACTGATACTAGTGAATATTTTATGGAATTACAATATTTTTTGTTCTCTGCATGTAAAAAATGTAAATTAATTATTCCGTATTCCCCCACCAGCATTTTATTCCCAGCAATTTGGAGAAGAATTTAAACAGCATTGTTTAAACCTTTCTATTGGGAAATAAAATGTACAAGTTAACAGTTAAGAAAACAAACATGTCAAAGAGCCAAGAAAAAAGACTATTGTTGTATGACTTCAGTTTTTCAACAAAAAATTCCAGCTTTTCCCCAGGCCCTACTTTGGCACTAGCTTGGAAATCCAGACCCAAATCCTAAAGCATTAAGGGTCTGGCATCGAGTAATGAAAGTCACCCATCGCGAGGGGCGGCACCAAGCGTGTTTAGCTCGCCTCTGGCCTGTCTATGTCAGATACACCAATGTGATTGGTGCAACACGAATACAATGGCATAGATAATGAGCAGCATTACTCAATGCCAGAGAAACTCGCTGAGCAAATTGAAATTGTGCTCTTGCAAGAACTTTGGATTTGCAGGGTACTCGCGTTGTTATAACACTTCAAACTGTGTTTTGGTGTCAGATTAACCTTAGAATTCACAGATCTAACGCTTGAACTAGACCTGTAGCTGAAGTTACGGGATGTTACACATGCCCACACCAATACAGCCACCACAGTGTTTGACAATAGCATAGTCAAGGGGCATGCATCATTAATACGTAGCAAAGTACAAGTAGTTAAATTGTAACACAGGCTGATTAATGTACACTTTGCTTACTTTTAACATTTAGACCAGGGCTTGACATTAACCTTTTTGAGGCACTTGTCCTTTTAGGCAAATACATTTACGTTTCACTTGTCCATGCACAAAAGTAACTTGTCCGGGTAAAGATTTCTCATTTTATAATTTTTTGTATTTTGCTAATGTAGAATTCAAACAAACCGTTGAAAGCATCCAAACACTATCAAGATTAAACAATTCAGTTGAAACAGTAGAAACAAATGTGTCCCAATAATTGAGTTCCCCTTTGACAAGAAAAAAGGATGTATGTAATACTATCACGCCAGTATGTAGTGTATCACCAGAGGTAGTGGTGAGTTGAATTTGAACTTGTACTATATCTATATATAAAAATAACTGTGTAGAAATAACAATGGATTTTGCTACTAAATGTTGGTGAATGTCCAGCTTACACGTTCTCTGTGGTGGAGGCAGAGCTGGAGGATGATGGGGGATTGTTGTCAATTTCCCTGGTGGAGGTCGCTGAGGTAGTTAAACAACTCCACAGTGGCAAAGCCCCAGGGATTGATGAGAGCCGTCCAGAAATGCTGAAAGCTCTGGGTGTGGAGGGGATGTCTTGGTTGACATGCCTCTTTAACATTGCGTGGAAGTCTGGGACAGAGCCTAAGGAGTGGCAGTTCCCCTCTTTAAAAAGGGGGACCAGATGGTGTTTGCCAATTACAGGGGTACCACACTTCTCAGCCTCCCTGTAAAGTGTACTCCAAGGTGCTGAACAAGAGGGTTCGGCCGATAGTCGAACCTCGGATTGAAGAGGAACAATGCGGATTGCGTCCTGGTCGTGGAATGACAGATCAGATCTCGCAAAGATCCTGGAGGTAGCCTGGGAGTATGCCCAACCAGTCTACATGTGTTTTGTGGATCTGGAGAAGGCGTATGACCGGGTCCCTCGGGAGATACTGTGGGAGGTGTTGCAGGAGTATGGGGTGAGGGAGTCCCAAAGTGAGAGCTGCGTCCGGGTTCTCGGCAGTAAGTCGGACTTGTTCCAGGACTGCGCTTTGTCACCAATCCTGTTTGTAATATTTATGGACAGGATATCAAGGCGTAGTCAGGGTGGGGAGGGGTTGCGGTTCGGTGGGCTCAGGATCTCATCGCTGCTTTTTGCAGATGATGTGGTCCTGATGGCATCATCGGTCTGTGACCTTCAGCACTCACTGGATCGGTTCGCAGGCAAGTGTGAAGCGGCTGGGATGAGGATCAGCACCTCTAAATCTGAGGCCATGGTTCTCAGCAGGAAACCGATGTTGTGCTTTCTTCGGGTAGGAAATGAGTCCTTACCCCAAGTGAAGGAGTTTAAATACTTTGGGGTCTTGTTCACAAGTGAGGGGACCATGGAGCAGGAGATTGGTCGGAGCAGCGGGTGCGGTATTACATTCAGTTTATCGCACCGTTGTGGCGAAAAGGGAGCTGAGCCAGAAGGCAAAGCTCTCAATCTACCGGTCAGTGTTTGTTCCTACCTTCACCTATGGCCATGAAGGCTGGGTCATGACCAAAAGAACGAGATCCAGGGTACAAGCGGCCAAAATGGGTTTCCTCAGGAGGGGGGCTGGCGTCTCCCTTAGAGATAGGGTGAGAATCAGTCATCCGAGAGGAGCTCTGAGTAGAGCCGCTGCTCCTTTGCGTCAAAAGGAGCCATTTGAGGTGGTTTGGGCATCTGGTAAGGATGCCTCCTGGGCGCCTCCCTAGGGAGGTGTTCCAGGTATGTCCAGCTGGGAGGAGGCCTCGGGGAAGACCCTGGCCTGGGAACGCCTCAGGATTCCCCAGTCGGAGCTGGTTAAATTTTTCTCAGGGAAGAGAAGTTTGGGGTTCCTTGCTGGAGCTGCTGCCCCTGTGACCCAATACCGGATAAGCGGATGAAGATGGATGGATGTTGGTGTTAGCTTCTTTCTTCTACAAGTTTACTTTCTATCGGGCAGAGGCTGATTTACAAAGGGATTATTGAAAAGGTGTAGCTACTTTAGTTTATTAGCTGATATTTAATCCGGCAAATCGCGGAGCTGAGGTTTTACAATAACGGACAAACAGTGGGTTGGGTCTAACTTTATTGGTCCGCTGACCCACTGCTGCTGAGTCTCTTAGCCGTCCACTCACCCACTGCTGCTGAGTCTAAGGTTAGCCGTCCGCTGACCTGCTGCTGGGTCTAACGTTAGCTGCCCCGGATTGTGGGGGAAAATTTGTTTCAAATCAGTAACCTAAACGTAATAACTGGCACATAACGTGAAGTAATATGGCGTTTTGTTTTGAGTTTTAACTTGTCCAGTGGGGCAAGTAAATTGCACTATAATAAAACTACTTGTCCCGGACAAGCCTTAATGTCTAACCCTGTCTTAGCAACTCTTTCTCTTAATGTCTTTCGCTAATGTGAAAAATACAATATGACATATGTTGACACCTTCAAAACAACTATCAACGTAGGCCTGATCTGTGTTTCATAGGCTCCATGAATGGGTTGTACTCTATTGTAGTCATGGCAACTGCTATTCTAAAAGAAATGCACCTGGTTTTCATTATGACATTAAAAATAATGAATAATGAAAATGAAATTAAGTTGTGTACTATAATAGAGTGCAAAAAATGTAATTTTCCCTTGTGGGATAATAAAAGCATGTGTTGTGTCTTATAAAATGCTGTAATGGCAAACTTTTGCATACATTCAAGCAAAAGGGTTTTAAAAGGGAATGCACTGGTTTATATTTCCATTTTATTGCTTATAACAACCCAGCTATTGGAGTCCACAGAATATTGTAATTATCTGTAAAATACACCCACGTGTTGCTGTTGAAAACCCAAGACCGTTGAATGTGTTTCACTAGCTTAGCCTCATAGATGAAGGTGCTTTTTTTGGATGGTGGAGATTTTGTTGGTACTGCTCTGTACTATGTGCTTGTAGGCTTGCTAAATCTTTTGTTTGCCAAGCTCAACCTCAGCTAACTTGACACTTGTGTGTGTGTCTCTCTCTCTCTGTATCGCTGTCTACCTATGTAATTACCAAACCAAAAAATACGCCTGTCAACAAAATGATGCTGTACAGAGGAACTATTAAACTTAAGGGTGGACGTTATAAACATTAAAGAAAGAAAACTGGTATGAATTTGCCCTTAAGGTACAATTTCTGACTACACCATGCTGAGCGGTAGAGCCTTAAAGGTGCTCTAAGCAATGTCATGCGTGTTTTAGGCTACAACATTTTTGTCGCATACAGAAAACATCGCCTCACTATCCGCAAGCTGCCTGTCCCAGAACACACTGTAAAAACATCTCCTCACTATCTGCTAGCTGCCTGTTCCAGAACACACTGTAAAAACATCTCCTCACTATCTGCTAGCTGCCTGTCCCCAGAACACACTGTAAAAACATCTCCTCACTATCTGCTAGCTGCCTGTCCCAGAACACACTGTAAAAACATCTCCTCACTATCTGCTAGCTGCCTGTCCCAGAACACACTGTAAAAACATCTCCTCACTATCTGCTAGCTGCCTGTTCCAGAACACACTGTAAAAACATCTCCTCACTATCTGCTAGCTGCCTGTTCCAGAACACACTGTAAAAAACATCTCCTCACTATCTGCTAGCTGCCTGTCCCCAGAACACACTGTAAAAACATCTCCTCACTATCTGCTAGCTGCCTGTTCCAGAACACACTGTAAAAACATCTCCTCACTATCTGCTAGCTGCCTGTCCCCAGAACACACTGTAAAAACATCTCCTCACTATCTGCTAGCTGCCTGTCCCAGAACACACTGTAAAAACATCTCCTCACTATCTGCTAGCTGCCTGTCCCAGAACACACTGTAAAAACATCTCCTCACTATCTGCTAGCTGCCTGTCCCCAGAACACACTGTAAAAACATCTCCTCACTATCTGCTAGCTGCCTGTCCCCAGAACACACTTTAAAAACCGCACTCTCTGTAGACAGCCCAGGGTCTACAAACGGCAACAAAAACAAACTGTGCCCACCTGCACCACCAAGCATACACAACCAATGTTCCAGCGTTGACGCCAATAACCGACAAGAAGGATTTGGGGATGGGGGGGTCAGTGCACAGAAGGGAGGGGGAGGGGACGGGATGAGGAGGAGGTAGGGGCAAGCTAGTTTTGTTTGAAAATACTTTGAATGCCAACAAGAAGTAACGTTGCCCAACATCGTTTAGAACACCTTTTTAATTATGCTTGACCCAAAAGGGGGATGCTAGTCTGGCATTAATTCTCATCAAAGTAAAACAATGTTTCCTATCGTTGTATTGATAATATGATTCCCTTGACAGCACTAATCCCTCATAAATGTGCATTACCACTTTTTTTTTAAATAGCCGACAGATGAAAGTGTTAAAAATTGTGAAGTTGGTTCTGCCAGTCTTAAAATCAGATTGAACACAGACACATCCTCATAATATCACTATTTTGTCCCCAGGTGGTATGGCCAAGAGAAGGACTACAATGTCCTAGTCATGGACCTGCTTGGACCCAGTCTGGAGGACCTCTTCAACTTCTGCTCTCGCCGCTTCACCATGAAGACAGTCCTTATGCTGGCAGACCAGGTAGCTAACACTTGAACACATCCACCCCTATGCAACCTCCGGATTAAGTGAATGTGCTGAGGAACACCGTTACATAGTAGGGTGTGCAAGCTGGTCTGGTTTCTAAACTACCAGTTTTATCTGTGAGTAAACAAACTCTGTTTTGGTTAAAGGTAAAGAAGAATTTTTTTTGAAGTTCACTTTTTGCTGAAATTGTATTTAATAGGATTTCTCGTGGCAAATGAATGTATTGTTTAATTTACTGCTTTCTTTTGGGTACTTAAATTCCCTCCCACAGTCCAAAGACATGCAGGTCTGGCAAATTTACTGGGGCTGCACGATTTTGAGAAAGTCATATTGTGATTTACAATGCTCAGTTGTGATATAATGGTATTATGAGTTTACTTGATTATCAAGGAAAATGCAGAAAATAAGCTACTTATAAAAGATGACATTCAAGATAGGTGTTTTATACGTGTGTGTGTGTGTATATTAGTGTAACTTTTTTAGGTTACAAAATATACTTTGTACAACCTTCTCTTAAGGTCCTCCACATTTCTGATACTCGCATGGCCATACATGACAGACACACACACACACTACTGCCTAAGCAGACGGACTGGTGGTATCTTCTGTGGACGTTGTCACGATGAGCGTGCTTAATACATCAATGGGGCAGTGTAATTCAGAGAGCCGAGCGTAGATTAAACACGGCAACATAAGTCAGGCATTAGTAAGATGGAACGAGTGACATCGTGCCTGAGTGAAGCAAGAGAAGAGAGGGACCGCCAGTGAGCAGTGTCGGTCTCAGCGTAGCAGCTGTGTGTGGGGAAAGGTGAGAGGAAAAGAGATGGCAGAGGCATGTAAAGTGAGTTAACAGTAACCCCCAAGCTTCTTAAGACACAGTGGCTTTATCTGTTAAAACTGTCAGTAAAGTGAAGGGTGTTCAAACGTGGTGACGTGGAGTGCACACAGCACACCTTTTGAGTTTGCACACTTTTTGTGGTTTTGTTATCGTGACATTGTGATTGGATTAATCATGCAGCCCTATTTTTCACATCAGACATTTTGACATGTCATGGCAGGAAAGCAAAGGTGTAACTAAGGATGTTGAAAAGGGCTGTGTTACCAATGATGT
Source organism: Percina caprodes (assembly GCA_013375575.1). Classification (NCBI taxonomy): domain Eukaryota; kingdom Metazoa; phylum Chordata; class Actinopteri; order Perciformes; family Percidae; genus Percina; species Percina caprodes. Next base: position 956,748 of record JABXJD010000133.1, on the reverse strand, counting down.
TGTGCAAGCTGCTTCATTGGCTTGGCTAACTTGGATCCTTTAATTAATGTTAGGTAAACCTGGGATTTTCATGCTGTAACATGTAAAAATGACCACTGTGGGAAAAGGCCTACTGGTGACTTTAAATTACACATATTTGTTAATATTTGTGAACGTATCGACCTGATACAACCTCTTACATCCCTGGACAGGATAAGCTGTTTGCTCACAAGTTGAACTGATGGAACAACTTTCATTGTAAACTTATTTTAGCATGTTATGGGGAGGATGGTAATTAACTGTGAAATATTTAACTGTGGCCCTCTTTTCATTTTCAGATGATCAGCAGAATTGAGTATGTACACACAAAGAACTTCATCCACAGAGATATCAAACCAGACAACTTTCTCATGGGCATTGGCCGTCATTGTAACAAGGTAAGACCTGTCCAGGTTCTGTACATACTTTTAATTATGGATAATCAAAGCTATAGAGCTGTTGGCAGATGTTGGCCATGTTAACTTTACAGTCCTGCTCCTGAGCTGATTTTTAATAATAATAATTTGATAATTTAGCTTTAGTAATGGTGATCTCTCCATATACTACACTTGCTACCTTTCCATGGCTACGACTTGAGCCACTGTTGTTGCTGTTTCAGAAAAACCATGAATTTGGCACTTGGTCCATGGCAATTTTTTGTATGCCTGCAAATGGTACCAAATGTCATACTTTGACTGACAGCAACATTAGCTGGGCTGGGCACAGCAACAACCAATAGGGGTTATTATCCCATATGAAAAAAGAGTCAACAAAGAGAGAGGACCTAACTAGAGCAATTGTATTTAATTCAAATGATGTTAATATCCTGAAAGATGTGATGGCTGTAAGGTCAGTGGAGGAGTTCTGGAAAATGTAAGTGCTACATTCATGGTGCAATTTCGACGACAGAAAATGGTTGTCCAAAGTTAATTAATATACTCATTTGTCTGGTGCCTCTCAAGTGTAGGTTTTCTTAAAACTAAAATCAGCCTCATCAATGTCTATTAGTTAGTATCGATATGAAAATGTTGTTTTTTAAGGTTAAGGTTTTCCATAATTTTACCAGTTTCTCTGCCATATATTTTATAATCTTTAAAATCTTATTACATCAAAGTTTGTGTATGTTCGCCTGCATGTAAATCTGGCATTTTGAGTGAATCGAATGAAATTGATTGAATGAAATTGATCTTCTAGATATAAAACTCACATATACATCAAAATTCTTTTTTGATGTATGTCAAAGTAGCAGCCACCCCAATATCAAAGACTAGAGGCTATTTTAAGAGTAGACAAAGTAATATAGAATGCTTTCAATGCTATGTGATTAAATATATTTATAAGATAAATAAACATTGAATGAAATACAAATATCTTCCCAAAATGAATAAGTAGGCAATTAAATAAAAAATCCAAAAGTAGTTTGACAGCAGTTCTCTAGTGTCAATTACCGTGCATTTTGTGTTAGTGTTAAAGGTGTGAAAAGAACATTTTAAATAGTAGCTGGGTGTTAACTGCTTCAGCTGAGAAAATAATATGGGAAAAGTACCCTTTGAGTCTGAGCACACTGATACCAATCGGCCTTTTCCAAAAGTTTTAAAGATAAAAAAATTAAAAGATAACATATCTTCAACATAATATCCAATCTAATTCCCCAGTGATTTTGTGCAAGGGTATACTTTTGTTGGAATGATGGCCAAAATGATCAAATTAGGACCCTAGTTACGTAAACAGTTTTTTCTTAAATTATGTAATTACCTCTTTATTATAAAGACAATTGCTGATGTAGTGTAAAGGTTGCAAGGTGGTGTAGCCCAGTTTCTGTGTACCGGATTTTTGCTGAAGAACTGATTCTGCATTCTGGACTATGATGCTGGTTTTCTAGCTACCCACACAAAACAAATATTCAAGCGATATTGCCTTCTTGTGATGTAATTTGTTTGCGTCTGGTCAGAGGTGTGTGTGTGTGTGTGTGTCAAGTTGCCTGAAATTAAAATAGAATATTCTGTGTCCGTTATTTTGAGCCCTTGCAGACAGGCAACGTCTGGCTAAGTTAAAGCATGGGATATGTATTTTACTAACTTTCAAAGAATGTGTACTCTGCTGCACAGCAGGTGTGCAACCTCAGCCCAACCTCCACTGATGTTTCCCGCTTATATGGCAGCCTTTCATCTCTGACACTGCAGTTTAGCTCAGTTTGTTTGCAGACAAGTGTTCATTTGTTGACTTAAGGTTCAGGGTACTTTGGAATTCTTAAAATATAAAGGAATTGTATTGAGGATTATTCCATTCCAAAAATCAATAGAAATCATTGAATGATGAATTGGACAGATGACCGTGTTTCCCGTAGGATTTGTTTTCCAGCAGTGGTGCTGAAATGCGTAAATGCGCAAGTTTTATTTTTTAATTTTTTTTTACACCGCCAGAAGCTATTTTGCATGTCTGCTGACACAAGAGGGGCTCTAGACAAATTAGTACACAGTTGTAAAATTATGTTTTAATATGCTTCACAAAATGTGTGGGAGGTCAATGGAGATATTTTCTTTTTTTATAGCCTTTTGTTGACGCGTGTGTGTGTGTGCGTGTGTGTGTGTGTGTGCGTGTGTGTGTGTGTGTGTGTGAGAGAATGTGTGTGTGTGTGTGTGAGAATGTGTGTGTGTGTGTGTGTGTGTGTGTGTGTGTGTGTGTGTGTGTGTGTGTGTGTGTGAGAGAGAATGTGTGTGTCGGAGAGTATGATGTTAGCAGTTATAGCTGTGAATGTAGCAGTGTGTGTACAGTTTAGGCTATTTGCTGGTGAATAAATGCTACAACTCCTTAAGACCCAAACTAAGTTCCCATGTGTTGCTTGCCACCTGCTGATTAAAGTGAAGGGGGTTAGCACCAAAGTTGGCGTCAAATTTGACCCAGGCTTACTTAAAGCCCTGACGCACACAGCTGTTGGTCCATGCTGGGCCGACAGGGAGTGTCCGTCACCCTAGTTTTTTTGCTGCATGTTCTGCAGCGTCGCCACTATTTAAAAACAACCACTTTTCAATTTTGGAATATTCCCCCTTAAAAAAATGTATAGCTTTAAACTATTCGAACATCTATTTTTGCACAGTATATCCATAAGAGGGTAAACGTACAAGCAGAGATGGAAAGTAGCAAATTACTATTATTTTTGAGTACTTTTCCATTTTATAGTAAAATCTGTAATGTTACTATTTAACTTTGCTACGATATAAATCAAATTTGTTCTGAGTAAAAACAAAAGTTTAAAAGGTTTCTAACGTTTTGCCCAAATATCTGTAATGAAAGTGTTTTTTATTTTTTGCCTATTCACTTTTTTTGTTCTGTGCCCTTAAATCACAAAAGACTGATCTTATTAAATAAGATATTAAAATAGGTATACATATAAAGTATATCTCCACTCGCTGTTAACAAAGCAAAGTATGTAAGTGAACCCTAAATAAATTTTAAATAACTTTTTACTTCAGTAGATTTTTATACCAGTAATTTTACTTAAGTTTATCAAAGTGGTCATACTTTTAATTCAGTAGAATATTTTTGAACTCTTTCCACCTCTGCGTACAAGATGTATTTATTTTAACATGTCTTATCTGCACCTTAATTCTTGTGTTCAATCATTACATCCCTGACTCTGGGATGGCGAGTTTTTTGTGTTTGGGGAGAGTTTTTTATAATAGCTAATTATTTAGCAGTGGCATTAATAAATGCATAATAGGGAAACCGAATGGGTCACTTTACAGTTGTGTAGCAGAATATGTTCAATCTACTTTTTAAATTGTTTTCATACTTTTACATTTTCTTGAGTGGGGTTGCAGTATATCGTGGTGCAGAAGTATTAATCCATATTAAAGCAAATCAGAGCTCACTGTGTGCAATTCAAAGTTGGCCTTAAAATACTGAGCAACTGTCTTTTCACACACATGCACACACGTTGGCCATCAGCTGGCCGTTGGCTGTTTGTTCTAGTGACACTGTGAACATCAAATATGAGGCAGTGCAAAACACTTGATCAGTCAGCTATTATTGGCAGTAGTTTCTGAAGGAGCTGCTCGGTGTTGTTGGTGCCCTAAAATGATAGTGAGTTTACTCATGGTGTATCAGAAAACCGGCAATATATCTACCCAGATTTATAGGGACAAGATAATTAAATTTTGGTTTAATTTATAGTATCAATTTGTAACGAGTTATCTTGAGACACTTTACAGATGTATACCACACTCCATAATTTACAAGGACCCAACAGTTCTAGTAGTTCCCTCCAGAGCAAGCAAAAGTGGCGAGGAAAAACTCCCTTTTTAGGAAGAAACCTCGGACAGACCCAGGCTCTTGGTAGGCGGTGACTGACGGGGCCAGTTGGGGTTGAAATAAATAGTGGCAATAACAGTAAAAGATAATGGAACAGTGACTAAAAATAATAGTAGTTTGTAGTAGTTCATGGCATAGCAGGGCACTGCACAGCATTACAAGGCACAGCAGAGCGTAGCAGGATGAACATGGCATCCCAGGACGTGTAGCAGGACCACGGCGACAGCTCCAACCATGGTTTTGGAGCTTTCCTGAAAAAGGGGAAAAGAACACAAAGACTCCGGGGAATGACTCCCCAGAGCTAGGTTAGTAACAAGCATTTCTGGGACATAGATGCACACGAATGGAAAGCTAAAGGAGAGAAGAGCTCAGTGTGTCAAAGGAAGTCCCCCGGCAGTCTAAAACTATTACAGCATAGCTAAGAGAGACAGGGTAAAGAGAGGAGCCTTGTCAGGCTGTACTGCCCTGCCACCCTCTAGTTTTATTATATTGATTGTATGGTAAATTTATCTGACTATGAAGAGAAGCAGAAGAGAAGTACTTATAGGCATCTTATGTCACAGGTATGTCTGACATACCAGGTTAGGTTGTATTTAATCTTAGTAATTTAATCTCTCAACAAGATAAACCAATCATTGAATGAGGAACTGTTGAAGCTTGGGTGTAGGCATACTCTTGGTGACAGAATTTGAATATCACTTTAGTAATTGTAATATCACTTTGTGTTGTGCCAAAACTGCTAATATGTGCGTCAATGCTTTTATATATTGTGACAAATCGTGCAGTAATATCTTTATAACCCCAATTAGCACCAGCTTCAATGTGCTAGTGCTGATATTGATGATTAGGGCAGAAAGATGCTGTTCAGTATCTTGTTGCCCAGTGTTGCTTCTCAACTGTTAAGTGGTTTAATAATTCATGTTCAGCGGTCACTTGCTCATGTGTCAAGGTTGAAGCATTGAGTTGTAGTGGGCACACGGCTGTGTTTACCTCCAAATGTTAGCTGTCTCACCTACTCTCTGCTCTTGGTTTTACCGTAACGGCTACACATTCTTCAGTTGTATCTCTGGCTCAGGTTAGTACTAGGGATGAGTACGGCTTGGATCTCACCTGCTTGCTTTGAGTCTCAATACGCCAGAAGTTAATACTATCTTGGTAAATAAGGTTCTGGTATCCTGCCCCAAAGCAATGCTAGGTCTTACATCTGTAAGCTTGTCTTTGTAGAGCTACCTTGTCCCGACGCTGGGGCTGCTGCATTGCAAAAGTTTGAGTTGATAAGTCATCACAAGGCATCTTAATATGATACAGGTAGTAACATAGTCTATTAGACTATTTACAGGTGGCTCATTACCCATTTTTCACTTATACTAACTTGACTGTCGTACAGATTTAACCCCTTATGTCTGTTTAGATGCCTATGATTGACGTTTTTAAACAAGAGGCAGGAACTCTTTAGTGGCCTGTGAACAACTTGGTTATGATAGTCATCGACTTCATTCTCCAGGCTCCTGTTAAATTATTCTTTGTTAGCAGATATTTTATATGCATTTGTTTTGCTAGTGGAGGATGGACAACCATGGGCTCTTTACCATCTGCTGCTGAAATCCCCTCAATCCCCCAGGTCTTTTCTGAGCCATGGTGTTGCCTGTCTGCACTGGCCTTTATTGTCACTGTCAGACATGATATTAAAGTTTCCACATCTCCACGTTTACAGAGACATTTGGCTTGTTGTTACAGGGTTGATCTTACCACGGTTGTCCTGACAGAAGAAAATCACAGTCATGTGGTTTCTTCTAGACTGATGGCCAGAATGATCATATCTGTACCACAAAGATTTAAAGTGGATTTTTTTTTTTGAATGTGTAGGTCCAGCCTTGGATGTGCCTGTCCCATCTGTAAAAGGCACTGTTAGTTGTATCTAAGGGAGAAAACCATGTGGGTGCAACCAGAAGTGCCTGTTGTACTCATGCTAACTGTGACTGAAGGTGGATAGCGGCTGTGTAATTTTTGACCCCTGCCCCTCTACTGTCTGCCCTAGTGTTTAGACTCGTCAGTGGGGAAGAGGAAAAGAAGCTTGGCTGTTAGCTCTTCTCAGGACCCATCTTTCTCAGGATTAAACCAGGTGTGACCTTTACCACAACACCAGCTGCCTCACAACAGCAGTTGCCGCTTTGCAATCATACCTAACTACACTGGTTTAAAGTGAATCAGACCACCAGCACCCATCTTGCACTCACAATACCCAATGTTTGTACCCCTACCACCCAGTGTGCACTTCATTAAAGTGAGAGAGGAAAGCAAACTTTCCATCAGCATTGCCTAGGGAGTAGCTATTGTCCCTATTTGTTGTAATAAAGGGTTCCAGTCCCTCTAATTGTGGCTGAAAAATCCTCTTGTCTACATTTAAATGCTTGTTTTTAATGTTTGTCCTGATAGTAGTGAATGCATTTATCCAAGTGGAATGCAATGATTCACTCTGTAGTAATTCACATTAAACCAAACTCAAACCTGATCTCTGAGCGAAGACAGTGTTGAACTTGATTAAATCTACTTGTATTATTAAATAGCAGGCTAGCTGACCAAAAGTAAGCAGTGTGGCTCCCACAACTATTTAATTAACAACTATACCGATGAATACAAAAGCTGTGTACATGCCTTCGAAAAAGCTCTGAGAATGGTATCAGACAACTTATAGATGACTAACAATAATATATTTGCATTACGGTGTCATGAAGTCCCAGCCGAGCTGCATATTGAAACTAAACACACACAGAATGCAAATCGAGTCTGCCATGGGTGTCTTAAAGGCCCCCTCCAGTGTATTTTGACATTTTAAATTTTCTGACTATGTTGACTTACCACCCTGTTCATTAAATATTTTTGACAAATAACTTAATTTTGTGCTCAAAGGTTGTTGCTAAAATGGATTATGATTTATGTCTATAGTAGAGGCTGCAGGTCATACGTCACCCTCCAAGCTTCCGCAGTTGGCTTAGTTAGGGGTATTGGCTATTGCAACTTGTTACATTAGCTATCTGATGAAACTTTTTTCTTTCACCTTAATTCAGTGTTTTGTGTTATTTTGATAATAGCATTTGTGTATGCGATAAACAGATGCAATCAATGCAGTGGATTACACAAAATCCCACCTTCAGAAATGGCACACTGTCGATAGATAGAAATGTTTGCACCGTGCACCAGTCTTTTACAGGTCCAGTTACCGGGGAGCAGGGTTGTAATCAAGACCACCCAAACCGTGAAGAAGTTATAACCAAGACCAGAGTGTATCAAGGCTGAGACGAGACCAAGACTTTTAGGGGTTGAGACCGAGTCAAGACCAAGACTAGACCAGTTCGACTCCCACACTGCATGACGTGATAAAAACTGCCTAAAAAACTATAGGCACTGCTCAAATTTATCTGAAAGATCCACATTCCCTTAAAAACAACCACATACAACAAATTAAACATTTTTAAAGCATGTATGTCCCTCAGTTTGCATATTTCTTTCTGAGGAAATGAATAAAAAATGCGTTTGAGTTCAGTTGGAGGGCATAATGCCGTAAAAATGCTGTTGATTCCGAGATGAGACCAACTTGTTTTAAAAAGTGCTCCCAAGACCAATCCCAAGTACTAACGCTGCTAAGGAACACCCAGGTTTAAGCCCAGACACACAGAACCTCACCATGCAGCAACAAGAGAAAAGTCCTGTTAGAGAAAAAAACCTTAAATGTGCTAAATGGCTCACATTCTAATATCCAGTGGCAGGGTATTTCACTATTTTCAGTACACTTGCCATGACTTAGTTGCATCACACACCCAAGCAGCAAGGAAAACCGGTGAAATACACTCTGGTTCACAGGGAAAAACATCAGGGGCAGACTTTGGCTGAATCCCATTTCTTCCCCTTACCCTTCCCCTTGGCCCTTACCCCTACCCCTTGGCCCTCAAAACCAAGGGGTGAAAACGTCCCCCTATGAAATGGGACACCACTTGGTGACATCACCATACAGTATTGATCACAAACTTCCAAGATGGCGTCTCTGTTGATTGTGTGGGTTTTGACAACAGTGTCATTTGCATTTATATATGTTTTAGTTATGTTATGTTCACTTTGGTAGTGCAGAGGCAGATGTTATCTGTGTAATACTTAGGTCTGTTTGCAATACATATGTACACACACACACACACACACACACACACACACACACACACACACACGGTGTGTTGTATATCTGTTTCAGTTATCACCGTTTTGAATGTCATTGATGTTCAGAAAAACATTTTAACAAAATTCTGTCTTTATTGCCTGATAAATTAAACATAACAGGCAAAAACATTACATTAAATATATTATATTACAGAACCATTATTAACTATTAGAACCATAACTTACATGTCACACACATAAAAAGGCTTCAAATGTATAAAACCACAAACAAATTAACTACAGCTGTTATTCTATTCCAGACCAGTCTGATGCCTGTTGGCCAGTAACCCCCCCACAAATCATCAGTGTCCCTATCATAACCAACAACAATATACAAGTGCATGAACAGGAATTAATTACAAATGATTACAATAATACAGTACCAATGCAATAATGAACGGGTACAACATGAACACATGATTTAAGAAACTTCTGCTTGTTTTCAGCCCCAAAGTGGACCAGCTGCTGTGTCCTCCTGGTCCCTGTGTGATACAGGACGGTATATGTAAAGCACGTAGCGATGTATCATAGACCGTTAATATTAATATATACAGTCTATGCGATGTATACAGTCCATTCAAGGCAGAGAAATGCGGGACTGTTGTTCAAATCAAAGTTAGCGTTAGCGATTAGTGTTAGCGCAAGCTAGCGATTTTTAAAAAGTTTTAATTAAGAACGTTGTTGCAAGTATACATGTACAGGAATGCATAGACCACAAAACAAGACTGTCGTAACTTTTAAATCAATTATTTAATTATTTATGTGTCTCTCTTGTAGATGCGGCAGCCATTGTTGCTTCTGTGTTTACAAGTGAGCTCCAGATCTGACTTGCTTTCTAGGGCCATACACCCCTTGATCCTTCCCCTAGCACTTGGTCACTTCAAGGATTGGGACACCACTAGGTCCCGCGTGAACGCGCAAAAACGGGGGGAAGGGGAAGAAATGGGATTCAGCCTTTACCATCAGGCAATGTAGGCAACTGCCTGGGGCTCCCAACTACAAGGGCCCCAAACAGCTATACATTTATTATGTTATGATATGAAGAATATTGAATTATACAACTATTATAACTCATGTTCCACAGAATAATTAAGGGCTAACTTGGCTTGTTTACTTCTTTACATTTCTGTCACCCTAAAGGTCCTGCCAAGTCCAGTTAAACAAATTTTTTTTTACAAAAATAACAGTCTACAAAGGTAACTGAAATGTACAGGTATGTTATTCTTAATCCATTTAATTTAGTGTAGCAAATTAGTCTTTTCTCTCAACAACTAAACGGTTCTCTTTAGGATCCCAACAGACCCTAAACTAAAAAAAACTCAAGTTCTGGACAACCAAACTAAACTTAGTTGACGCCTCTTGCGCGTAATAGTCAGTCTTTTGATTTTGTTCTAGTGTTCTGATTTCGGCTCCGGGGAATAACAGCAAGGTTTGCCAGTGGCATTACGGTAGAAGTGTGGAGAATTGGAGTAATCTGCTTCAGTAAAATGAATGACTAAGGGCTGGCAAGCTGCAAGACACTCTCTGGACAGACAGTTGTGAGAGGTAGTGCACCATCTTGGTGTGAAAGTGCTGGCATCCAGGCAGTCTGGAGGTGTCTGTAGCACAGGGCTGTGTGATTTTAAAGGTGGTGCTCACTACAAGCAGATGTAAATGATCAGAGGAAGGTAATCAGGGTGAATGCCAATCCCCGATCAGTTTTAAAAATACCCATATTGGCTCTAATCTGATATTTGTAATTGGGATAGGGACATCCCTATTTTCAGTTTAGTTAAGCACCAGGGTTAGAAAGTTACATTAAAGCATGGGGTGAATTAGCGGAGGTAACAGTAAACATTGTTTTCCCTGCAGTAACCTTTAGTGTTATAACTTAGTATGACAAATACAATTTGAGTTGCAATGGCTGTTCATGTAGGATATCAACTCATGCTTGTTTACTCCAGGGAAATTAAGACGTTGTTTACACTGCATCCGTGTTCAGAAACACACATGGTGAAATACTTCACACAGCGGATATATTAATTTGTGTCATGGTCATCACCTAGATACATAGAGAAACTTAGCTTCTGTGAAGCTGCTTCATCAAAGGTTAAGCAAACTGTCACTTTCCTTTTTTTTGTTGTAAAAATATCACTCATTCATCCGCTTCAAGTGAAAATGCTCAGTTACATGATTTTAAAAGTTGTTGCTTATTACTGCCATAATCTTTAAGGACTTTTCAAAAATGAAATGTCTGACCAACTCATCAAGCTGCCCTGGTGTCATATCCATTTAGAATTAGCCCCACAGGGCCTTCAGCAGGCAGCTGGTTAGCAGTAAGCAAAATACTTGATAGTTTGAGTGTTTGATGTGTGACAAACCTAACCAGTATTTTACTCCCTAATGTCCCTGTCTATAAAGTATTACCTAGATTTTCAGTTTTTAAATTTGGATTTACTTCAATTGTATTTGTGTTTCACATGAGTTAGTGAAATTGTACAAATGAAATTACCATTTGGCAGCACTGCAAATGCATCTTATCAAACCTACAGTACATTACACAAACTAGTAAGCCTGTCTCTATTCAAGGATTGCAACTTACTACACGTGTGGAGCTGTAACAATTCCAAATTTGGCTATACAATTAAATATCAAATACTTTGCAATTAACAATATAATTATTTCATTCAAATTTTAAAAATAATTAATTGTATATTAATTAAACAAATTTAAGTTTTTAATGTATCCCAGGATACATCTTTTGGTTATGTCACTGTTATATGAAGTAAACTTGACAAAACATTTTAACCTTATCAGGATGTTTGGAGTTGCTATGGCAATAAGTGACAGCTGCCGCTAGCATATCTTTCCAATTATCACTTATATAATTACAATTTTGCTCATCTAAACAAAATTAACAATTACCATCAACAGTCATAGCCCTTAGGATCTTAGCAAACATTAGCAAACAAGTTGTTCTTTACAGATTAGAAAAATAAGGGCACAAATCTAGAGCTGGGCAATATGTCAATATCGCGATATGAGACTAGAGATCATCTTAGATTTTGGATATCATAATATGCCTTAAGCTGTGTTTTTCCCTGATTTTAAAGTCTGCGTTACAGTAAAGTGATGTTATTTTTTGACCTTACCAGATTGTTGTAACGGTTGTATTATTTGCCTTTACCCATTTTTCATATCCACATTTGTGATGATTATGTATCAAAAATCTCATTGTGTAAGTATATTGTTAAAGCACAAATAGTCAACACTACAATATTATTGCGGTATTGATATTGATGTAATTTGGTCAAAAATATTGTGATATTTGATTTTGTCCATATCACCCAGCCCTACACAAATCCCCACGGACCTGCGCTAACACAATGTTGTTTCCGCTACAGTGTCGTCATTTACGGTAACGTTACTAATTCAACAACGCACAATAGTAGATTAAACACAACAGACAAACGTTTCATAACTAAAAATGCGTGCTATGGTCGATTTTTGAAGTTTCAAAGCCGACTTTACTTGCAACTCCGGTTGAGGCGTCCCAATAGGATAGCTACTATTCTGTGACGCAGGTATTGTAAACGTGTTTGATGCATGCGAACAAGTGTGAACCATCTCATTCATAACATGCTTTAATGTTTTAATTGGGGGTAAACAAGGGAACCGCGGTTACGTTAGCGGTTAGCCAATTATGTATACACACATACATTAAAATGCATATAGGAAACCTTTAATTTAAGCAGATAGCATAATAAGTACAATATTGAAAATGTAAAAGATTGACTAGCTAATATGGTGACACATTTCAGGTGTACTGGGGAGGAGATGCACCTAAAATCGTACTAATGCAGTCTATTTACACCAGTAGTTTATCTTAATTTACCAGAATTTCAAGACACAAAATATGTCAAAGCGGCTATACTAAATTGTCTGGTATGGTCACATTCGGTCATAGCATGTTATATTGTGCATGGACAAGGAATTTCCATACGTTATGCAAGGTGACAGTATAATGTCTTAGTTTTCATGATGTGGTCACTTAAGTGTGTTTGAAACACTTTTCCATTAGGGTTTGTCTTTTAATAATGCATCGAGTTTGAGAATAGGGGATTTTCAACTACTGGTTGTGTTCCTTTTGATAGTAACTAAAGGGTTGTAAGTCAGTTGTTTTTACTTTGGCTGCGTTCTGCTTCAGTGTAGGCTGTCACATCAATATTCATTCATGGCAATAGAAACTCTCTTGTATTAGAACACTTGTGAGATATGACCTTCACATGGGCTCAATTCACGTTGATGATTTAATAAAACAATCACTAAATGCACTAGTTGTAGAGGTCTTGTATACCTTATATTGACCAACACCTGCTGTTAGTTTAATAGCACCAGTCTATAATGGCATAACTCCAGGACGGTAGTGTATGACATTTATCTTAAAATGAGATTCAACTGTTAGTGCACTGCAGAGGTGGGCTCTGACTTTGTTACACCAGAAACAAATTTTTCAGCTTTTCACAGTGACAGATTTGTCAAACATTGACAAGCTATGGGTTATGGCGCAACGGGGCTTGTCTTAATGATTGAGGATGTATGCAGATGGCTAAGCTGTCACAGGATAACATGAAGGCAGAGTCCTTAGCCTCAGTCATTCTGTGCCCTGTTGAACTCCTGTTATGCTGAAACAGGTACTCTTGCTGCCACTTCCAGTTGCCTGTTTTGGCCTTGAAAGCCCATATATAGCCAGGTTGTCTGGACGTTTAGATTCACAGTTAGTACACACATGGTGAGGATGGGATGATTTTTAGGGTGCTTTTTTTTTTGGTCTGCTTGTTCATGAAGTGTTCAACTTGTGCCTGACCACAGAGTGTACCTTGGATGTTTACAGTGCTCTAGCGTATGAGCATGAAGAATTACAAATGACATCTGTCATTTTAATTGATGACTCTGCAACACTGTTACCCATAATAACTTAACCTCTACAAGAATGTAAATAACGGGCATTAATGTCAATCAAAATGACCGACTGATGAACAACATAGTTTTAAGAAAGCTAAACTGCAGCTGCAAAACTGGACAAGTATGGCACCCAATACATTTTAGGAAGTTGAAACTGGGCAGCTTGATGAGTTGACTGTGAAACAAACCAACCTCATTCAATCTACAGTGGATCAGCACAGGGCAAATTGTATTCAGCTGCTGAATCTTTTGTATGCAGAAATCATAAGTTAATTACCATCTTTCATAGCGTCTTTACTAAACTGTTTTTTTCATTCATTAATCAGAGCATTTGACTACCTCTAACACTGTAATGACAAATGTGTGAATAATTATATTAACTTCATTTTGTAATGCCTTGTTGTATACCTATTCTTTTTTTCTTTCTCTCTATTTTTACAACCTGAAAAGGTTCTTTAACTCTTAAAAGAGAAACAACAATGCACCATCACTATTATATTGTACAAGGGGAGGTAAAATCTGTCTGATGCAGCTTTCACAGAACTCATTGGGTCTTAATTGTGTAAATACTGTTACCACATTAAAGCTATAAGTGACTTTATTTTAGTTGTTGACAGGACACTTTCCCCCTGTGCATGGTAATGTTGTAACAAAGATCTCCTTAATCAATGCAATAATGTTGAGAAATGCATGTTATGTAGCAGGACTCAGCTAAAATTAATTAAAATCTGTAATTTTGTGCATCGTCATTTCTGATTAACTTTTGGGTTATCATTGCTCTGTGGGACGTCGCCGACAAATAACAACCATGTGTTCTCTCCCTCTCTGTCAGTTGTTCCTTATTGACTTTGGTTTGGCGAAGAAGTACCGAGACAACCGAACACGACAGCACATCCCCTACAGAGAAGACAAGAACCTGACTGGCACAGCACGCTATGCCTCCATCAATGCACACCTGGGCATTGAACAGAGGTCTGTGCAAATATTTAATTTCATTGAATTCATTTGGATTCATTCATCAATTCATTCATTTAATTAGATTCTCAAGGACAATTTTCCAAAGAAAATCAATGTCCCCTTTTTTTAGGATATATGTTTCTAGAAATAAAGCTAATAAAAATGGTCTTAGCATTTGAAAACATGGGAACTGGTTTCTCAGTTAAGCTAAGCAATCTTTTGGAAGTTGCTCTTTTTCCTGGTCTTACATTGGTGCAACCAGCTTCTCACTAAATGTTTCATTTTCCATGACGGTAATAAATGAAATGTGAATACAGTATATGATGTATATATGATATGTAATACATATTTATGAATATAAATTTGTCAAAGAAGTAGTGACGCCCTGCATCTGTACTACAACTATGGTTTTTATTACATTATATTTGATCAATGTTGTTGTTGTTGTGCAGTCGCCGTGATGACATGGAGTCACTAGGCTATGTGCTGATGTACTTCAACAGAACCAGTCTGCCATGGCAGGGATTAAAGGTATGAAAATATAACCAACTGTCGCATCACAATTTAAATGATTATTAGATTTTTATTAATAAACAACAGTATTTACAATAAATTAGTCCCTGCTGGTCTGGCTGCCAAGGCAGTTGCTATGGAACGCTAGCGTATTTATTTTTTTCATCACGGGCTAGCATGAAATTTATTACATATTTGTCTATTTATTTACATTAAGTTGTATGTTCCCTGTTATTGTGCAACCACAGAAACCGTTGCGCATCAGTAGGATGACTTTGAAAACTGCTTGTAGCCTTTGCATTTCTTGTCTTGGTGGAGGTGTGTCGCTTGTGTTGGCAAGGATGTTGCTTCACTTTCTCCGGGCCAATAGCTCTGGATGGAGGTTTCACTGTGGCCACTCAATGGCCGTAATCTCTCTTGTTTCAAGACCCACATCAGATAGTTTCTGAATCATGGTGCTGCAGTGGTATTTCTGCGTTTCTGCTTGCTTGCAAATTCTGGGCAACATTGTTGCAAGATGATTGTTCTCTAGTGTACCTGTAACACACAGCAAATAACATCTTCTACATGAAGGCTGTAACTTGTGTCATTTACAGCAAGGATAGCCAATAGACTACCATATAATTTAATACTAGGTTACTTGCCAAACCTTGACACTGCAGTTCACTTCTCTTTCTAACTGAAGATATAAGGTTAATGCGTCCATGGGTAGGTGGGAGAGATATTTCTCTGTGGATGAAACTGGCGAGGATTGTCAGGTTATTCATACATAAATCCGCTTGTTCTCTCTTTATTTTTCCCCAGTATGTTATTGTTATTCTTTGTATGCTTGTTGAAGGCCAGTGTTGCATTCCTAAGGCTGTTTTTGTCTCCTTTTAATGATGAATGACGTGGTTTTGAGCTGCCAATAGCCTCCATTTCTTCTCTGTTTGAACATTGAACCACACTTTGTTCACTAGCCCCTCAGGGGTGTTGGGATCCAGCGCCGTTGTCGAGTTGAAGTCATCTTCTGATGTTGACGCAACTGTCACGTCAAGTCCCTTCTTCCTGTGTTTTCCCAACGCCGATGAATACATTGTTGCGCGTTGTAAACTCTCTCTGAGGAGACCCAAGGATCGAAGAGCTGTGGGTCATTAATGTAACGGTCAAGTAGAACATGGAGAGCAACGTAGCTGCTCAGGCCACTGAGCTCAAAATGTCATTGACCCGCTCTTTTGACGCTGTCTTGAGGTCCAAAACTACACCTGTATCCAGCCAGTGAGCTGTGGTGCCAACACCATTAAAATGCTGCAGAAATAGTAACTCAGATACTGTATTTATGTTGCAAAAGTGAAAGTTGTCAGAGTATAAAAAACAGAGTGGTAATATGATAATAGTAGCATTGTTAATGTATCTGTGTGCTTCTCAGGCTGCTACAAAGAAGCAGAAGTATGAGAAGATCTCAGAGAAGAAGATGTCCACCCCTGTTGAGGTCCTCTGTAAGGTAAGAAAACGTTAAAACAGGCACCATGGTAAAAGTTATGTCACTCCACATTCACATACTTAATTGTGAATGAATTCATGTTTCCAGGGTTTCCCAGCAGAGTTTGCTATGTATCTGAACTACTGCCGTGGCTTACGCTTTGAGGAGGCTCCAGACTACATGTACTTGCGCCAACTGTTCCGCATCCTTTTCAGGTACACACGCATACACATGCTACACATACATAAGGAAAAATGCCATTTTGCTGTGGCCAGTCTTGATGCCTGCCCTGATTCAGGTCTGTCTTCTGTGCTACTTATGAGAAAATATATAAGAGCAAGTTTGCTATTAGTTATTAAAGGCTGTTCTAGTTCATTACCTGTGCTGGCTAAAATGACAGTGGCCATCAATTACACTTTTTCTTGTCATTCCCTGTTTGTACACTGCTATTTCTGTTGTATAAATACATGAACAAAGCAAGCTACATTAAGGGAAGACTGATTTCTATGCCATCACCTCTTGTCTGACTCTGCCCTCCAATCTCTTGTCTTTCCCTTATTTCCTGTGTTTCCTATGTCCTTCCATAACCAATTTCAAACCGCAGATTGTTGGAATATTGAGATGATGTGGTATTTCTATGTATTTTAGGACTCTGAACCACCAGTATGACTACACATTTGACTGGACCATGCTGAAACAGAAAGCTGCACAGCAGGGGGCCTCCTCCGGGGTCCAGGGCCAGCAGGCACAAACCCCCACAGGCAAGCAAACTGACAAACCCAAGCCTAACATGAAAGGTTAGTAGCAAACAGCCAAGCGACGTTTTTTTACAGACACCAATTGCTCATATATTCATTCAGTATTGTATTTAGGACTATTAGATATTGTTTTATTCCCTAACTTACACCCCAGTGCCACTTTTTTTTTTTTTAATAAACAATAAAACATCGAATTGGAAATCAAAAGCAAATAAAGCTTCTTATTCCAGTTGGAATGATGAAGCCAAACAGCATTAAAAGTTTCAGGAGGCACCCTAAAAGAACAGAAAATCCCAAATAAAATAATTTGATACAATTGGTCTGTCTTGCAGAAGCAAAGACGTCCTTGGGGAATTTGACTACTAACTTTGCAACCATGCTATTCTGACCTTTTGTTGGGACTGGACAACAGGCTCTCTCTGTTGGGACAATGTTTTAATGCTGACCAACTCACTCTGATTACACACCTCTGACTCTTCTGTAGTCTGTCTTTATTAACATTCCCTCTCCAAACTGGATCATGTTGAAAATATTTTCATTGTTTTTCCCTCCTTACTTAACCCTTGTTTTCCTGTGCTATTTGACTGTGACATTAATGATCCACACCTGGTGTCAAGCAGATGGAGACTAAGTGTGTCTTATTGGAAACGACAACCTGAGGAGTATTGGTCCTTTAGGCCTGGAATAAAGGGTATACCTATGATGTCACTGCATGTGGATGTTTCAGCTGTCGCTCTACTGGTTGACAAACAAGTCAGGTCTGCCACAGTACATTCACACAGGAAACAAAAAGATGGCAAATGCCTTAAAAATGGTAAAGAGCTGTTGTGTAAATTACTTTGCCAAATGATTTAGAAATAATTCAAGCACAAGTTCTGACAACTAAATAGAGAGGCAACTTGAAGTGAGCTTTTGAGAGGCTGTGTAACGTTAACTAATCAAGCACATGGTTTTCTAAATGAAACATTGATTTAGGATTGTGCAGGACTATACTTTTTAGAGCATTGTGTTTTTGGTAAGGTCTAAAAGTAAAGTGTGGTAGTATCACACAGGAAAAACAGCCTGCAATACATTCAAAGAAGGTGTCAGTATGGAAAGAGCAAGGGCTCTTTTTTAAAGATAAAGTTCTCTTTTGCAGCATTTAATTAAACATGCTTAAAGACATTTTAACAGTTTTTGTTGGCTTTCGTGTTATTTTAAACTTTAACATTCATTTTACCGCAAATGTATGTCAGTTCCAAATATTGATATCTGGTCACCCTTGATTACTGATAATCGGTATCAGCCCTTAAAAAAACATCAGTCAACCGTATTTTTTAAATACTTGGTTCCTAGCCAACCTTAAAGCGTAACTTAAAAGGTTTTGACAACTCACTGTAGCTGTTGGTTTTTCCCGGTCGCCGACATGTAGCCAGTCAAAAATAGTCGAAGGAGGAGAGTAAAGATGCAAAGCTCCTAAAGCTTAGTTCCACATAAATGCACGGATAATTTGATGTTTTGTTGTTAGTGAAAAACAATATTGGCCTCATTTAGGAATGACATTTCATCCTGTGGAGTCATTCACTCGCATTCAGAGATCGACTCTTGTTGACTGGCAAGATGGCTGCGACCGGAAAAACAAGTTGCTGAAGTCAGTTGTTCAAAACCTTTCTTTATAGTAAACTCTGTGTACTCAATGTTCTCAATGCTTGTGTTCATGTGTAGAGCCCCTGGTGATACTTAGAGCAAAGTCTCATGTTGTCGAACTTCTTAGTGTTTTAAAAATAATGATTTTGATGCTATCATAGTAGTGCCTCTAGCACTCGCATTTAAAAGGCCATTTGACCACAAAATAATAAATTAGAAGTGGCGCTTCTGTCCTAATTATGCTTTTAAACAAAAGTTTGACTTGGGTCCAGTCAAAAAAGACCCTAGGTTGCATTTTGGCGAGAGTTACACTTAAAGAGGAGTGAATCACCAAACTCCAGCTGACCCCAACTTACACTGCAGCTTTCACAACTCCCAGCCAACTCTGGGGTCCATTTCAGGAAGGAGGTTTAACAAACAGAGTCTAACCCTGAACTCTGAGTTGATTCATCCTGAGATGGAAAACTCTTGAGTTTTCGGTTCCAGAACAGCTGATTTAAATTGGTTCAATCAACTCCGAGTAGGTTCATTCAAAGTTAAGAGCGTGCACCACCACAATAAAAGACAGCATGACTGGAGCCATGATACTACGATTCACCATGGTAACAACCGCAAAAAATAACCATGCGCACATACTGCGAGTTTGAACATGTTTTTAGTTAAAAAGAAAGCATCAAAGGACAATGTGGGACAAAATTGCTGCTCAAGTCAATGCGTAAGCTCTAATATAGTGTATTAATTGCATATTTAATCACAGGGAACCTATATTACTGGTGAAAACTAATAGGCTAAATCTATAATTACATTTTGGTGCAAGCCTGCGGACGAAAATGTAAACTACTATTAATCCCACTTCAGCGTGAGTCACACTCTTCTGACGGTGCTCTCCTACAGTTCCTACTTTACTAATATGATCCGCATCAACAATGGTGTAAAGAAAACTGCCGTTTGCACACAAAAAAACGTAATGCGACACAAATAATATACTGGGATGTAGAGCAGGTCCATGATGGGTGACGTTAGTGAGGATGGATAAGGTTATGTAGGCTCTATAACTGATAGACTGGGATGAAAAATGATACCGCTCAGATAAGTAGTTATCTGGAAATGAAAATGCATCTATAGTTGGGCCTCAATATCATCTCCTGTATGTTTAACTCTCTGTGAAGTAATACAGCTTCTTCATCAACGGGATCCTCGACACAAGGACACACCATATTTTGAGAATAAAATGTTTTATAATCTGCCTAACCTGGTTAATAAACGACACGTTTTTTATCCATGCAGATAACAAATTGCGCTAAAATGCTCCTGATACAGACTGAATGAATGAGAAAATGAAAGCGCGCTGTGTCAGAGGGAGGAGATGAGAGAAGAAAACCTGCTCCTGACCAGGTTACGTTCACAGGCTCAGTTACCAAAGTAACTTACTCTTTTTGTTGTGTTTTAACCAGTTTTGCATATCAGGGCCACCATTATTTTATGTTTTTATTAGCCTATAGAGGATTAAACTTTGGGGATTGGTCAAGTCATGAGTTGAGTTTCACTTCACTTTACTACTTTTCCAGGTAGTTCAGTTTCAGTTTAGGCTTCAACAGGTCCAGTGTGGAATGTCAATCAGGTATGTCTGACATGCAGCGTTTTTATAGTTCCGCCCGTGAGCAGTCAAGGCACTCAGACTCATAGCCAAGCCAGCTTTCAGATAATATTATGTGCAATGTATTCACAACTTGTAATGCTTTAAAAATGTTGTGATTGTGCTTTCTAATAGCTTTCACTTAAAAAAGGTCTTATTCTTCCATCCATCAATCTTCATCCGCTTATCCGGTATCGGGTCACGGGGGCAGCAGCTCCAGCAGGTGACCCCAAACTTCCCTTTCCCGAGCCACATCAACCAGCTCCGACTGGGGGATCCCGAGGCGTTCCCAGGCCAGGTTGGAGATATCTCTCCACCTAGTCCTGGGTCTTCCCTGAAACACCTTCCTAGGGAGGCGTCTTATTCTTCTTAGTTTATTTCATACGTTTATCATTAATTTTCTCTTACATACATTTCCAGTTGAGCAGGCAGCGACAAGGAATAACTCATTTGAAGGTTTTAAGTCCACCTTACCTGCCGTAAACACGTCAACTCTTCACTTACATAGTCCAAGTTAAAAAGCTGATTTTAACACAGATGACTTAAAAAGAGGCGTTAAAATCAGACCCATTGTCATCCACCCTCTAATGAATATAATCACATCTTCTTTCACTGTTAAGCCACAGTCACTTCTTTGCTGAAAGTCTTTGTTGCATCTACAGAATATAATGAGTTAGCTTCAACAGAATGCCAGCTTAAAAACATTTTAGAAAAAAATACGAGTGGTTTAGAAACTAAACAAACACAATGAAATGTAGACAAAATAGATGTCAGAGCTTATTGTTTAACACATAAATCCTGTTGGTCCAGCCTGCACTTTCCTTTTTGTAGAATCTCACCAGCTCTACTAGATTGTTAGTTTGCTGTTGGCATAATGGCAGGGAGCATCATGGCAGGAGACACCCAGTCTGATGGGAAACCTCTGCCGGGGCCAATGGCTCATTAGATATTGTTCCAACATGCCCATTTCTCCCCCTGCCTAACACTGAACATTAACAAATTTGCAAGCAATGATGCCCACGGTGTTTTAGAGTACTTAACAATCCTCAATAGTGTGAATCCACAGTTGAAATTTTTTCTGCACCCTCTTAAAAAAAAATAAAAAATAAACTTAAAGCAGCCACATTAATGGCCTTTCACTCCAGTCAGTACACAATTTCCCTGTTATTAAAAAGGCAAAGGTCACATGTATTGAATTAACTGATGCAGTTTTTAATTTAATGTAAGACCTGTATTGTATTTAAGTGTTTAAAATGCAAGCTTTCAGAATTTTCTTTTCACTATTTCAACAGTGTGGCTTCTGTCTGACAGAACACTGGCATGTTGAAGAGTTAGAACACTGTATAATAAAGTTGAAGCTGTTAGACAGTCTTACAGGTTTTTTAAGGTTAATCCCAGGTCTTAAGGGTGGTTCAGGTTGTACAAAAGAAACTGGCAGCTCTACCCAGACTCTGTTCCAACACACTAGTGGTGGATGTGAGGCAGTAGTCCTACCAATTTATATTATTAAAAAAAAAGTCAAATGTCTTCTTTTTTTATTGACATGTACTCTAGGAGTTTAAAACATGCAAACACATGAACACCTCACTGTGTGAAAGTGGTGAAGATTGCATGTCAACAAGGTGCTGTAACTACACATCACCTATTTATAGTTAATATGGTTAAGTAAACATGCAACTCTCTTTTTAGGGTTGTGTACTAGAATTATGAATCAGAATTAGATTTTACTTTATTGTCATAAGTTAAAAGTACAAAGTGCTAATATATGGTGCAGACATAAAAACTATGAGGTTTTTGCACTCTTTGTCAAATGCCAACGTATTTTGCAATTGTCAGTTGAATTTGCATTAAATTTTTGACTAATAATTTGAATGTAAGCTCAATTGATTGCATTTTATATTGCCATGGTTTTTTGGTGTCTTTATTCAAATAGAATTCAATGTGCCAGCAAAATAGCGCAGCCAAGTCTGTTGCATTACATTTGCTTGGTCGCCGGGCTTATTTGGCCTCTTCATTCAAATGGGAATTTCATCAAGGCCGGTCCTTATGTAGGATGACACTCCCCGTTTAGTAAACACAGGCTCTGTTAAGAACCGCCTACTGTCTCCGCAGTCTACATGCCACTGACACAACCTGTAATTCCTGTGGTGTCAAGGCCTGTTGGGGCAGAAAGTTCTTCCACCCTCTGGGAGAGTATTTGCACCCTATCAAAGACATCAGTTTCCGATGCTCAATCCACATCATCTGCTAAAGCATTTTTAAGTCAATTTCAGACCAAATATTCACAACAAGACATAACTGTTTGAGAATGTTGCAGCGGCCTGAACTGGCTTGTCTCAGCTCAACTCAAGCCAGCTAATGGCGGCGCCTGCGACTCAGCTTGTCAAGTCACCAGTGCCTGGTTTTAGAACGAAAGGCAACATCACTTGTTTTAACAGCTAAGGCAAGCATGGTATGCGGTCAAGTGAACTAGAGAGTGACTGAATGAAACCGTGAATCAGAGAAATAAAACATTGTTTTTGTTTGTATCACTATCCTCATTCATATTTTAAGACTCTACATATGACATTCAGCTACATATAAGGCCCAAAAGTAAGAAAGTAGAACAGAAGTGCTGAAGATGATACACCATCTAGTCGCATTGGTGTTATCTGTCAGGTTTCAGGACGTTGAAGTAGTTGAATGTTTCAACGCAAATCTCTGGTCTGAACTGAGCTGCAACAAGTTCATCTGTGGCCATGTTAGCATGTTTTAATAAGGATCTCTACTTTGGGTTAGAGATGGCCAATCAGAGGCAGAGTAGAGTGTTCCTGTTACTTTGCATATTAGGTAACTGAAAAATGCACGTTTTAAATTGCATGATAAAATTACAAATTGAATTGACAATTGCACATACATAAATCCATTGTCAAAAACTTCCATTGAAAAAAAACACATTGACTTAGAACCTAAAGCAGAGAATGTGAAGCTGGTAAAAACTAGAGTGTATATAGTAAAATATTTTGCATGCACCGTCATCCTTATGAAATTGAGTTGCTACAGAACAAGGATTGATAAGTGTTTATGATCTATTGACCTGAGGGCAGGCACAGTGTTACATTGGCATGGTTAATACATTTAACACAGTTCTGCCAGCAGGGTTACTGTTGTGCACAGAAACATGCTTAATAAACAGCTATGAGCTGAGCCGCAGTTTGTTCTACATTAAATGTAGTCTCAAAAAGACAAGGCATCAACAACCATTGTCCTGAGTTAATGCCAATTCAAAATGGAGGAATATCCCAGAGCCTATAAATAATATTGAGGTGTTTTTGGTTTCACAACGTGGAACAGACTACTATTGCAAAATACGCCACAAAACAATGGCTGTTAAAAGGTGTCGGTACCACAATTCTGTTCCTTTACTTAAAACACCACCCAGTGCAGAACGCTGGCGTCAAGCCGGCCTCCACTTCCAAAACCAAACTAGCCCCCATGTAGTTTTGCTCTACGGGTATGTTCTAGGCATTATGGTGAACAGGATTGATGGACTTATTGAATGTGTGAAATTGTTCCAACAGTCAGTCCGTCAATAAATAAATGGATAAATATTGAATAATAAATGAAATCAATTTCTTTTCATCTAATGCCTGCATACTATTTCACGGAAAAATTGAATTTCAATTGTGTGAACAATTAGTCAAACTTAAGTCAACAGACGTTGACAAACGTCCTGTTTCCACGGATTAATTTCACTTCAGAATAATGGTGTCGCTCCCAATATCAGGACAAACTGATGTTAAACCCTCTCAAATACATGTATGATCAAAGGGTTTAATAAAGTTGAGAAAATATGTAGATATTGAGATGTATATCATGTTACAGCATAGCCTAAAAATGTCAATATATTATTTATAAGCCCTATAGACCTTTTAACGGCCGACATGTTGACATGTCATAATAGGAAAAGCACAGGTGCATTCAAAACCATTAATGATGGCTGCATTCCACGTAGGAGAGGCCCTGGTATTGTGCATGCTGACTCACTGAAATAGCTGACCAGGACTCTTGATGGAATTGAGTTAGGTTATCAATTTCACCTGTGCTTTTCCTACTATGACAAGACAAAATGTCTGCTGTGAAAAAGGTCTTTTGCCCAGCCCTTCAGCTGAGCTGCTGTGACTGAGCCAATGTGCACACCACCATATGTACATGGCCCATTGAAAATCCTGTCATCTAACCACTTGCCTTGTGCGTGGATCTATTTTTTTTCGTTGTTGGAATCGCAAACCAAAAACTACCCGTTAAACTACATGATCAGCTGTTCTCAATTCAATCCAGGGTACTCAATTCATCACGGTGATGGACCTGATTAATTGGATATTGTGAACCACTAAACTTGCAGACAATATCCACGCACGCAAAAAATGATGAATTTCTGAGTTAAAAGGGCATCAGGAGAAGAAAGGAAGAGGTTGGCAACCCGCTGGGAAGTTGCCAGTTTGTTTGTTGGCTCCTATGTTGCCTCAGTTTAATATTTTGGTTTGAGTATATTTTAGTGTCATTTTTTAAAATAAAAAAACACAAATGGTGAACTTAAAACACCTCTTCTCCAGTCGTCAATCATCACACACGCCAAAATGCATTGAGCAACGTTTTTTCCTCGTGCGAGTCGTGCAGCTTAGGAACCAATGGGGTTAATGGAAGAAGGGGGAATGTTGTGAAGTGCCAGACATAACGTACCAAGCAAGGTAGGGTGCAGGGTTTTCTTCTCCAAATAGTGTAAAGATACCTGAATGTTCTCCCTTGGTGCCTTTGCAGATGACATTGTATTGTGGGAAACAGGAAATATTTTTCCATAAATCTGGTTTTATCGTTGGGTTCATTTCTAGGGACCTTCTGTGTTTTTAGACACAACTTTAGTTAAAGCATTGGCTGGTGAGATTCTTTTGATAAACACTCCACCACATACAAGGTGCTCAATGCACTATGGTGTGTGTATGGTATGGTGTTAACGGAACACTTTATTACACTTTATTATACACACATTATTATAGACCCATTCAACACAGGTTCAGCAATGTTGTTTCACAGTTAGTTCAGCAGAGCAACTAATGACCCTGTACCATCTGGCTGATGGCGACACCTCTTATGCACTCTGATTCCTCTTAAGTAATCACCTGCCCTTTCCTCACCCCTTAGGACTCACAGCTCGTCTTTCAGCTTTGCTGTTGAGCCAGCATCTCTGTCTGTGGGCTTCTGAACAATGTGTTAATAATGCTGCCTGTGTTTCTGTCTGTGTGTCTGTAGGTTTCTGAGTGGTCTCTGCCCAGAGCAGAGCTGCAGAAGCGTTGGTGACCAGGACCAACACGTCTCTCTTCCTGGACAAGCGACAAACAGAAAGTCTGTGTCTCTCCTTCCATAATAACTATCTATGTAATGGAAATGTATAGATTCACACACGCCTTTGTAAGCTGTGTTATCTATATATTCATATGTAAATATAATAAAACTCTGCACTCCGAAAGAAAAGAAGAATGAAAAAGCAGGTTTTTTTTTTTGTTTTTTTTTGGATGTGGAGGCTGTAGCCCCCTGCCCCCCCCCCCAGACACACACCCTCCCCCATCCATCCCTGTCTGTTCTCCTTTCAGTGTTGACTTTTTGTAAGGTTTCTTTGGAAACTGAAGTTAAGAAGATAGTCATCTGACCCTCTTGTTTTTTTAATTTTTTTTTTTTTTTCTCCCAGTGGAAACATCTCAAAGCATCTTCTCCCCTCTTCACTCGTCAATTATTTCACTCCCCCTTTTACCAAGCAAATGTTCAAACATGTAAACCTAAAATCTGTTCTCCCTTTTTGTTTCTGAAATAATTGAATGATGCAACCCTGGATGTTATTTACTAAAAAAAAAAAAAAAATCAAAAATGTTGGATTTCCTTTCTTTTCTTTTTGTTTTCCTATGGTGATTAGGAGTTTGCCTGTTGACGATATAAGCAGCTGATGGCAACAGTCAATGGTAGAATGATACTCTGGCTATCTCCCTCTCTCTTTAGAGCTCTGAATTATTATTAAATCTGTTGTAAAATGGTCTTCTCCAAAAATACCAATAAAAATATTACATAAGTCAGACCTCCAAGCACAAGTCATTATCAAGCACCTGCACAATGAAAACTGTCTCCGAGCAGAAAATGTGAAGTGTATGATCATTTTCCCAGTGATTTTCCTTCTCCACTGCCAATGTGTTATGAATGCAGCACTGATCAATATCAAGGCGGAGAACACAAACCCACAAAAAGTCTTCTTAAACATTTCTAGTTAAATGTGTAGTACCCAAAGTGGGTCAGTTATTCTGCCTGATTGACGGTAAACATCAAGCTTCATCAGAGATGTCGATGAAGAATAATGATTTATTATAAAATGTTATGATACACAATTATTTAAACAGAATTGGGTCATATCCTTACTATTAAATCAAGTGAATTATTTTAAATCCTAAAATCTAAAACAATGCTGTCGCTTAACACTGCTGCCTGTTCAACGTTCAAGATCCACTGGATGGATAAGACTGATGGTCATTTAAGAAGACGAGCAGTTCTGCGGCTGAGTTGTAGGAATTTGAAGGGGGGCGTTTTGGGAGAAATACTAAAAGTGGAAGCAGCCACAGTGAGGTGGTACGCGTTTAGTAGTTTGTACAGTTTGGGGGAACTGACCTGTCTGCAAGGTAAGCAACACCGCACCGCTGTCTTGCTGTTCTTGTTTTAGGAAAAGCACTCTCGACAGTGCTGCGTCACACACTCACCGTACACGGTGCTGGGGTATTGTCATAAGTCGTTCCCCCATTGATTACTCCATAAATCATTAACACTAGAAGGTTATGTTCATCCAAAGTATTGTTTGACAGCACATGTTTTATACATTTCTTTTTATTCAAGTTAAATGCATAAGTATTGGTTGTGAAATTGGGATTGCAGTGGCCAGACCAATAAAGCATAAATTTATGGTATACTATATTTTCTTGTTTTCTACAAATCTTAAGTGGAGACTTGTGTGTTCATCCAAAGCCTGAAATCTCTAATGCCTCTGTGCAGTAGAGCTCCATTGTCAGTAACTATTAAAAACCACTGTTGGACTGGCTGACATTTTCCTTGTTTTCCATCACTGAGTCCTTATTAAAAATGAAACTATAGGTCTGTGAGCATTAGTTGTTATTGTATCAAGAGACAAACTATTATATGGGATTTGTTGACTAAGACAAATATGGAATAATACCAGCCTTATTCTTTTATGACATTTGAGGCCTCCTTGAACTCATTCTGTTGCTCAGTGACCGGTAGCATCTCGATGAAGGCTCGTCTCATGACTTCTATGGATAGATGAAACTGTGTGTACACCCTGGCCTCGTACAGAATGTCACTACGAGTCGTGTCATTCCACAGCTGGTAATCGACACTGTTCTGAAATTGAACTCTCCTTTTTGTGTAGGGTGATGGTACAATTTTATATAGCACACTTTGACAGATAAACCCACCTGACTGAATCATCTTTTTATTATGCCTTCGTGACAGCCATGGCCAGAAGCATCTTGTTTTCAGGTTGTTTGTCTGTACGTACTTCCCATTCTTGTGAACACGATATCTCAGGATCACCTGGAGGGTCGTCCACCACAGAAATTATTATTTTGGTGGTTAAAGGTGCAATACGTAATACTGGCAGCTAGTGTTCAAAATAGTTACTGCAGTACAAATTCAAAATCCCGGAGAGAGTCATCTCCCCCGGCCCCTTCATCCCCAGACTCAAAGTTCACATTGGTTGCATTCACAGTAGTATTTAGTAGTAGTATTTTTCGGGATCCCCGCGGATCATGTGATTCCCACAAGAGTCCTGCGGTACGGTTTTGGGGGGGCAGTCACATGATCGGGAAATGCCGGGAGTATTTTCGTGGGCTCGTGATGGGAGTGACAATTGATTCCCGTGTCACCCTCTACTTCACAGCACAGCGGTGTATCTAACGTTAGATGTTGGTTATATTAACAGTCACAAATGCCCATGCTCACGCGGAGCTCTGTACACAACAGACAGACACACTTTTTCGCCTTAGATTTAAGGGTAGGACTCACTAAAAACACAACAACCTCGCCGTCCTCTCCACATGACGGACAGACACACTTCCTCGGCTTAGAATTACGGTGAGAACCTTCTAAAAATAACACTACCTTGGCGTCCTCCACCCAACTGAACACACTTTATTGGCTTAAAATTACGCCAGGAATCACTAAACTACTACTATTACTAACTTTTAGAAAAAACTAACGTTCTTTGATTTGATGAGGACGAAGAGAGGCTAGGGTAACAATGTAGAATTTAGAAAAAGGTTTAATGAAACAGCATGATGAAAGTGATATGACAATGACAGTAAGACACAAAAACAAAACAACACTGCTGCTGACATGTTCCTTCTTCAGAGACATATCAAACAGCCCGAATCATTGTACATTTCAGAATTATATTCCCTTCCCCTGGGGCGGTTCCTTTTACCTGGTGTATTTAAACCCATTCTCATTGGTCCGCTGTTGGCATGGCGACGTGTAGGACATATCTTGTTGGCTTCTTTGCTGTCCAATAAGGAAGGACAGGGCTCTAAACTGTGCCCCATTGGGTTTTCTTCGGTCACAGATCAAAAGGTTCTACCATGTTCTATCATCAAATGAGAAACTCTCACAAAAATACAGTTAATCAACATTGTATTGTCTCAGCCTAGTCTAAAACACCAGGGGGTTGGAGACAGAAGGTTACTTCCTGGTGTGAAGGTTACTTCCAGGGAGGTGTTCCAGGCACGTCCAGCTGGGAGGAGGCCTCGGGGAAGACCCAGGACTAGGTGGAGAGATTATATCTCCAACCTGGCCTGGGAACGCCTCGGGATCCCCCAGTCGGCGCTGGTTGATGTGGCTCGGGAAAGGGAAGTTTGGGGTCCCCTACTGGAGCTGCTGCCCCCGCGACCCGATACCGGATAAGCGGATGAAGATGGATGGATGAACACTTGGCGGAGGCATACCACAAGGTAATAATAGTAGTTGTCACTGGGTTCTGCAGAGCATATACACATTATAAAACATGTCATAACTTAGCAGCAGCTCCAGAATTATTACTAGAACATCAACAGTACGATGCCTCAACACTGCTAAGGTGTCCGAGCCAAGATGGACAACCCCGCTTCCAACCTGTAGGGGGGCCGAAGAGGAAAAGTCGCACAAAGTGACCGCCAAACTGACCAATCGCATGTCAGTTTCAGTCATAGACTGTATATATATTGATATTAACGGTCTATGGTTTCAGTACAGTACTAGTACAGTGTTTGGTTCAGCTGGTTCGCAGTTTGCAGTTAGACCCTCCTCCAAAGTTCAGTCTGGCAACTCCACATGGCATGCCTGGATGTGAGGAAAAATACATGCTCTGGTTTAATGGCATTTCTTTAAACCAATCAGAACCACCAAGGCGAAGATGGAAAACGGAGGGGCTCTTTATTCCTGTTTCTTGCCTTCTATACGATTAAACAACGAAGGGAAAGAGATGTTCGTTGGCCATCAACACAGCGGTTGTATATGCACCGATTTATTAGTCTGTTGTCTCCAAAATAATCAGAGGTATGACAATTTTTTTATAAATGTGCACTTTTTTCTCTCATATGGATAGGTAGTGAAACCAGGTGTTAAAAAGGCCCCAGGGCTAAAATTAACAGCATTGATAATCTCCAACACTACCAGTTATTTTATCTATTATTTTTTAAACGTTTTGGTGTGATTTACTATCACGCTGCGCCATTTCCTTAAGTAAAAGGTAAACTTTATTATCCCAAATGGGGAGATTAGGTGGTCAAGATGCAGAAGTACTCAAACTAATCTTAAAACCAATAAACAATATGCAGTCCCCCCTCACACACACACACACACACACACACACACACACACACACACACACACACACACACACACACACACACACACACACACACACACACACACACACACACACACACAATAAACAGCAAAAAGAACAATAAAGACAATTACATACTTGTTACTGCCTATGCGGTGGGCTACATGATCCTTGAGAAACGAACTCTGCATCACCCATAGGCGTGATTTACGGGGGGGGGGGGTAATCAAAACTGGCCAGTTTAACACCCCTCCCCCCCAATCTTATCATAAGGATGAATGTAAAATATTAATGTTATAACAGTATTATGTTATAAAAGATGATAAGTGGTTGGCTTTTTCGATTCAATGTAATTGGCATCAAAGAAATACATGTTTTGACATAACCCACCCGCCTCTGTGTGAGACTTGGTTGCGCCCAACCCTTCTCTGGGTTTTTCACAAGCACACAGCACGGAGGGTGCTGCGTTCAGTGTGCTGAGGAGCCTAACAGACCAGTCTTAAGTCCGCGCTTCTTTTCCGCGAACTCGTATTTCTTTCAGAGAACTTTTTTAAAAATAAATTCATACTCTTAGGTCAAATTTTGAGTCTTTTGTCCATATGTTATTCGTTTTCGATCATTTTATTGTCGTTAGCTGCGATGCAGTTTTAGCTTTCCCATGATGCTTTTGAAAGTTTTTGACCAATCAGAGGAGTTGCTTTCCAGGCCCGTGAAATAAAGTCGGAAAAATACATGTTTTCCCGACCCACAATTCTGCAATAATTTTTACAGAAAAGAATGGAATTAAATACCGTTAAATAATAGTGTGACTATCAAATGGCTAAAGATAAATATCAATTTCAAAAGGGCCATTCTATATATATATATATATATATATATATATATATATATATATATATATATATATATATATATATATATATATATATATAAAATTAGATTACAGAGCCCTTGGTGGAGATCTTAACCCCCCCATCCATGTAAATAAACAATCATTTTAGCATCGTAAAATACAAGTAGACAAACATCAAACAACTATGAAAAGCCGTTTTGGTAAACAAAGTTTAACGATTTACATGTGAAAATATGTTGGCTCTATACACATAAAAGTATTGCTTTTTTAAATGGAGTCTGGTGGGTTTAGTGTCAGCAACTTCAGAGCTGTTTCTGGTTAAACAGAAAGGTCTCAAAGAGTTTTTAAAGATCTATCTCTGAAGGGATCCTTTCCAAAATGTTTTCAGACACCTAGAATATTAATCTCAGCGGCTAAACGAGCCCTTTTGTGAATGTTAATACAAGCTGGACCATCGCCGTATTAACTTAGATTGTAGCTTGTGTCACCGCTGCCGACTGCAGCGATCTTGCTAAATACTGGACCAATGTCAAAGATTGTTGTTCCTATCAGTCACTTAGACACAAACAACATAGGAAAATAGGGTCCAGATTGAAAAAAGTGGTACCCTTTAAAACATGAAAAAAAAAGCTCCACATGTTTTATGCAGTATGGAAGCTATTCATATTGTCAGAACTTGAACCAGCCAGTTGGTCCTTTGCTCGATAAACAGCAGAGGCTTCTTTTGGTGACTCTGACTGGAGTAACCCTTTACCTACTGCATTGATAGACATACTTAATGCAACATCTGAAAGGCTGCTGCTGGAAAGGTTTTGGAGGAAATATTTAAACAGAAATAGACTGAAACTTTCCTCAGACTGACTGTACCCCGTGTGTGTCTTTTCAGCTGACACAGCAGATGTTTTTACAGGAAGCACCAGATGGCTGGTCTGGACTTTGATCACAGCAGCAGCCTTGAGCATACCCTGACGCACTGTATGTGTTTGTATTTGTCAGTACAGCTGATGACTATAGGTTTTTGCTGGTGACGTTGAAGACTGTTTCTGCCATCTGTAAAAATGTCCATTCATTCAAATAAGCCAAAGAAAAAAAGTGTAACGCGACTAATTTTAACATCTATCAAACGTGGTGCATTGCAATGTGGGATTGATTAGCAGTAAGTAGTACATGACTCTACGTTTGTGTTCCTTTGTGAACATTTTTGAGGGGGCTATATAGAGCAATACCTTGCACGGCAGCTGGATTCATGAGCATAGGATCACATATCACACAAAAATCTGTTGTGCAATGGCAAACAATCTGGCACTTCAGGTTATAAAGAGCATACAACCCATATAACTGGATGTGCCAGATTCACAAAACATCACAAAAACGATTTTTCTCATACAGAGGAAGATACTGGCAGATACTTTTTCCTCTCTTATCTTTAAAAAACTAATATTGTAAAACTGGAAAAATAAGGAAACACCTTCAATAGAGAATTGGAAGGTCTAAATGAAGTATTACCTTTGTATTGAAAGATCAATGTCAGAGGACAAAAATGAAAATAAACAATTTGATAGCCAATGGAGCCAAATTTAAAATGCCATCTAGAGCATGTCTTTAGAACCTCCTTTATTATTCTTATTATTTTTAGTTATTTATTTTAATAAAACAAAGGACAGAAGCAATACAACGCTGTATTTCAAAATCTTTGGGGCACCTGGATAGCTCAGTTGGTTGAGCGGGCGCCCACATATAGAGGTTTACTCCTCAACGCAGCAGGCCCAGGTTGAATTTAATTCAATTTTATTTAAATAGCGCTAAATCACAACAGCCCATGGGCCCACCACCTGTGGGAGGAACCAAAGGGGTAGGGTGCGCCGCTGTATGGGTGGCAGCGAAGGTCAGGGGCTTCGACAGACCAGACCCGGGCGGCAGAGGCTGGCTCTGGGGACGTGGAATGTCACCTCTCTGTGGGGGAAGGAGCCGGAACTTGTGTGGGAGGTGGAGCGCTACCAGTGGAGATCTGGTGGGGCTTACCTCTACGCACAGTCTCGGTTCTGGAACCGTACTCCTGGATAGGGGTTGGACTCTGTCCTACTCTAAGAGTTGCCCAGGGTGTGAGGCGCCGGGTGGGTGTGGGGATACTCACAAGTCCCCGGCTGAGCGCCGCTGCATTGGAGTTTACCCCAGTGGACAAGAGGCTCGCCTCCCTACGCCTGCGGGTGATGGGGAAGAAAACTCTGACTGTTGTTTGTGCATATGCACCAAACAAGGGTTCGGAGTATTCGGCCTTCTTGGAGACCTTGAATGGAGTCCCGTATGGGGCTCCAGTAGGGGACTCCATAGTTCTGCTGGGGGATTTCAACGCACACGTGGGTGATGATGGAGATACTTGAAGAGGCGTGATGGAACGGCCTCCCTGATCTTAACCAGAGTGGTTGTCTGTTGTTGGACTTCTGTGCTAGTTATGGATTGTCCATCACAAACACCATGTTCGAACATAGGGATGCTCATAAGTGTACGTGGTACCAGAGCACCCTAGGCCAAAGGTCAATGATCAATTTTATAATCGTTTCATCTGATCTGAGGCCGTATGTTTTGGACACTCGGGTGAAGAGAGGGGCAGAGCTGTCAACTGATCACCATCTGGTGGTGAGTTGGGTCAGGGGGTGGGGGAAGACTCTGGACAGACCTGGTATGCCTAAACGGGTAGTGCGGGTAATTTGGGAACGTCTGGAGGAGGCCCCTGTCCGACAGACTTTCAACTCACACCTCCGGCGGAGCTTTTCGGGCATCCCTGTGGAGGCTGGGGGCATTGAACCTGAGTGGACAATGTTCAAAGTTTCCATTGCTGAAGCTGCGGCGGCGAGCTGTGGTCTTAGGTGCCTCAAGGGGCGGTAACCCACGAACACCCTGGTGGACACTGGTGGTCAGGGAAGCCATCCGACTGAAGAAGGAGTCTTTCCGGGATATTTTATCCCGGAGGATTCCGGAGGCAGATGCAAGGCACCGACGGGCCCCAAGGGCTGCAGCCTCTGCCGTGACAGAGGCAAAGCAGCGCGTGTGGGAGAAGTTCGGAGAAGACATGGAGAAGGACTTTCGGTCGGCACCAAGGTGCTTCTGGAAAACCGTTCACCACCTCAGGAGGGGGAGGAATCATCCAAGCTGTGTACAGTAAGGATGGGACGTTGTTGACCTCAACAGGGAGGTAATAGAGCGGTGGAAGGAGCACTTTGAGGAACTCCTAAATCCAACTGACACGCCCTCTGTGGTAGAGGCAGAGCTGGAGGATGATGGGGGATTGTCGCTGAGGTAGTCAAACAACTCCACAGCGGCAAAGCCCCAGGGATTGATGAGATCCGTCCAGAAATGCTGAAAGCTCTGGGTGTGGAGGGGATGTCTTGGTTGACACGCCTCTTTAACATTGCGTGGAAGTCTGGAACGGTGCCTAAGGAGTGGCAGACCGGGGTGGTGGTTTCCCTCTTCAAAAAGGGGGACTAGAGGGTGTGTGCCAATTACAGGGGTATCACACTTCTCAGCCTCCCTGGTAAAGTCTACTCCAAGGTGCTGGAAAGGAGGGTTCGGCCGATAGTCAAACCTCGGATTGAAGAGGAACAATGCGGATTCCGTCCTGGCCGTGGAACAACGGATCAGATCTTCACTCTCGCAAGGATCTTGGAGGGGGCCTGGGAGTATGCCCAACCAGTCTACATGTGTTTTGTGGATTTGGAGTATGACCGGGTCCCCCGGGAGAAACTGTGGGAGGTGTTGCGGGAATATGGAGTGAGGGGGTCCCTTCTCAGGGCCATCCAATCTCTGTATGACCAAAGCGAGAGCTGTGTCCGGGTTCTCGGCAGTAAGTCGGACTTGTTCCAGGTGAGGGTTGGCCTCCGCCAGGGCTGCGCTTTGTCACCAATCCTGTTCATAATATTTATGGACAGGATATCAAGGCGTAGTCAGGATGGGGAGGGGTTGCAGTTCGGTGGGCTCGGGATCTCATGACTGCTTTTTCCAGATGATGTGGTCCTGATGGCATCATCGGTCTGTGACCTTCAGTACTCACTAGATCGGTTCGCAGCCGAGCGTGAAGCGGCTGGGATGAGGATCAGCACCTCTAAATCTGAGGCCATGGTTCTCAGCAGGAACAAGCACTAGGCGACAGAAGCAAAGAAAAACTTCCTTTAAGAGACAGAAACCTCGAGCAGAACCACGGCTCAGGGTGGGCGGTCATCTGCCTCGACCGGTTGGGGGTGAGAGAGAGAGAGAGAGCGAGAGAAGCAGACAGACAGACAGACAGAGAGAGACATGGAGAATTGTAGCACAGGGTGTTGAGCAGGAACATGGAGGCAGCAGGTGACTCTAACCACAGATCCAGATGCAGAAGCGACAGGAGGAGAGAGGGGAGGGACGAGAGCACAAGACTCCGGGGGCGAGAGAGCACAAGACTCCGGGAAAGGGAAGTAGTCAAGTTAGTAACATGCATTAATGGGATGACGTTGCATACAGATGGAGAGAAGGATTAAGAGAGAGGTGCTCAGTGCATCATGGGAAGTCCCCCAACAGTCTGGGCCTATAGCAGCGTAACTAAGCAATGGTTCAGGACTCTCCTGAGGCATGTAACATATCTGCTGCGCCATCACCAAGATCATCTGAATGTGTGTGTGTGTGTGTGTGTGTGTGTGTGTGTGTGTGTGAGAGAGCATGGGCACGTTTGCATTGGAGGAGGTGTCTACCGGTAAAAGCATGTCCCACAGTACACACGTGTCACACACACCTGAGGCCAATAGTGTGTTGAAACTCACTCGGAAGATTTTTCAGAAAGGAGTGGCTAAGACACA
Organism: Percina caprodes; assembly: GCA_013375575.1. NCBI lineage: Eukaryota > Metazoa > Chordata > Actinopteri > Perciformes > Percidae > Percina > Percina caprodes. The sequence goes on along the minus strand of JABXJD010000133.1, from coordinate 920,728 downwards.
CACATACACACACACACACACACACACACACACACACACACACACACACACACACACACACACACACACACACACACACACACACACACACACACACACACACACACACACTCTCTTATCTATACTTCCATGTGCATATTCAAACCAACAGAAATACTGTTTGCTGGGTGTGGTTCTACTGACGGTTCACTGACTCACTACACCAGGGGGGCCCAAATGCTCCCCCTTCAAGGGCCAAAAATGAATCAGGGTGGAGGGCCGCGGGCCAAAACTAAACCTTCAAGTTGTGGACCTTTAAATTGAAATGTTTTGCACATCACAAATTTTGAAGTTGAATACATATTAAGGAATAATAAAATACATATTCATAAGTAATAAACTATATTTATTGATACAAATAGTTTTGATTAATCATTACAATTCAGGGCAGAACATGTCCCTGTGACATAAATACACAGTCACCATGGTACCCACTGTAAATCATTAATTTATTTGAACAAAAACTTCACACCTTGTGACTACTGTGCAAAAATGCTCTGCATCCTCGTTAGATTCCCCGAACAAAAGACAGCAGCAGGCGGAACATTTCCTGCTGTGTCCCTCCAGTATCTTAATATCAATCTTGATCTCTTTTGAACGATATTGCCTTTTACAATTTAGAGATAGGACAACTGTGAAGTGAACTCAAACCAAAACAGCACTTTAATATACAGTCAGAAATAAATAAGTTTTTTTTGCAGTTAGAATAAGTTATATTAACAACAGCTTCCGGTCGGTGTTAATAATGACAATGGAGATTAAACTCTTTATGAACAGAAACACTCTTTGTTTGCAGATAAGACATACTGCTGTAGACTCAATTTCAGTAAAAATACTCCAGTTGCCAACTATTTTAAAACTTTCTCTTGTCAGTGGGCCAATGCCTCATATGAGCCATGTTACACCTACAAAGCTCTTCATGGTCAGGCACCATCTTATTTTGAAGTAGTACCTTGTGGCAGGAGGGTGGCAGTAGCTCAGTTCGTAGGGAGTTGGGCTGGGAACTGGTGGGTTGCTGGTTCAAGTCCCCAGTCAGACCAAGGCATGGTGGTCTGGTAGCTGGAGAGGTGCCAGTTCACCTCCTGGGCATTGCCAAGGTGCTCTTGAGCAAGGCACCAAAACCCCAACTGCTCGGGGTGCTTTTCCATGGGCAGCCCCCTCACTCTGACATCTCTCCATTAGTGCATGTATAGGTACTGAGCATGTGTTAAATTTCGAGCAGCACACCACAAAGCTTGTTCAATAGTGTTTTTATCAACTTAGAAATATAGCTCAAATTCGATCAATGTTAACTTTTAAGGACACCGAGACCATTTTACACGCCTTCATCTCATCACGCCTGGATTATTGCAACAGCCTTTTCACCTGTTTAACCCAAAAATCTATTGATCGACTCCAGACTGTCCAGAACTCAGCTGCCAGGCTTTTAACCAGAACAAAGAAATATGACCACATTACTCCTATTTTAGCTTCATTACACTGGCTCCCAGTATGTTTTAGAATTAACTTTAAAATTCTATTGATCACTTTTAAAGCTCTTTATGGCCTCTCGCCGTGTTATACATATACACCAGCACGCACCTTGAGATCCTCGGGCAGAGGTCTGCTATCTGTTCCAGAGTCTCGACTGAAAACTAAAGGGGACAGAGCGTTTGCTGTCAGGGCCCCGAGGCTCTGGAACAGCCTGCCTTAGGAAATCAGGTCAACTGAGTCAGTGAACTCTTTTAAGTCCCTTCTTAAAACATACTTTTATAGGAGAGCCTTTCCCGATCTTATTTGATTTTATTTTATCACTTTTATTTTATTGCATTTTAGGAATTTTATATTTATCTGTATTTTAGTCTTTAAATGTTTTTCATGCTTTTATCTTTTTGTATTATTGTCTCTTTACACTTGTTAAAGCACTTTGTAACTTGTTTTTGAAAAGTGCTCTACAAATAAAGATTATTATTATTATTATTATTATTGTTATTATTCAGGCCTGTGTAATAACAACAGAGTGTAAATTGTGGGATTAATAAAGTATACATTATTATTATTATTATTACAACCCTACCAGAGCACTGCGCTCCCAGAATGCAGGGTTACTTGTGGTTCCTAGAGTCTCTAAAGTAGAACGGGAGCCAGAGCGTTCAGCTATCAGGCTCCTCTCCTGTGGAACCAGGTTCCAGTTTGGGTTCAGGAGGCAGACACCGTCTCCACATTTAAGAGTAGACTTAAGACTTTCCTCTTTGATAAAGCTTTTAGTCAGGGCATAGAATTGAATATTGTTAGGGAGTGATGAGTCGCAGCGTCCGCCTAACCTGGCCCACCTGCTTCTCGTCATAGTTGTCAGATCTATCTATCATATAATCAATAATATAATAAAACTAGAGGGAGGGGGGCATACAGCCCGATCCGGTTGGGGAGAGTTCTAGCCTGACCAGGCTCCTCTCTTCACCCTGTCTCTCCTAGTTATGCTGTAATAGTTTTAGACAGCTGGGGGACTTCCTTTGACACACTGGGCTCCTCTCTCCTCTATCTTTCTATCTTTCCATTTGTGTGCATCCATGTCCCAGAAATGCTTGTTACTAACCTAGCTCTGGGGAGTCATTCCCCGGAGTCCTTATGTTCTTTTTCGCCCAGCATGTTTCCTTGGATCAGGGAGGCTCCAAAATCATGGTAGCGGCTGTCGCCATGGTCCCGCTACACGTCCTGCGATGCCATGTTCATTCTGCTACGCTCTGCTGTGCCCTGCTACGTCCTGCTGTGCCTTGTAATGCCGCACAGTGCCCTGCTATGCCATGAAACTACATGAACTACAAAGAACTACTACAAACTATTTTTTGTGACTGTTATTGCCACTCTTCATTCTAACCCCAACCGGTCGTCAGACACCGCCTACCAAGAGCCTGGGTCTGTCCGAGGTTTCTGCCTAAAAGGAAGTTTTTCCTCGCCACTGTCGCACTGTTGCTTGCTCTGGAGGGAACTACTAGAACTGTTGGGTCCTTGTAAATTATGGAGTGTGGTCTAGACCTACTCTATCTGGTCTAGACCTACTCTATCTGGTCTAGACCTACTCTATCTGTAAAGTGTCTCGAGATAACACTGGTTTTGAATTGATACTATAAATAAAATTGAATTGAAACTGAATTGAATGTTAGCTAGTAGCTTCTCCTCCTCTTCTTCACTCTCGTCATCATGAATTTCAACTGTGCCTCAGTTGTAGAGCGGTTGCCTGCCAATTGGAAGTTTGGGGGATTGATCCCTGGTCTCTTGTCAAACTGTCCTTGGGCAAGACACTGAACCCCCACCCATTCTGTCCAGTGTGAATCTGTGTGAGTGTTTATCTGAAGAGCAGGTGGCATCTTGTACGGCAGCCTCGGCCACAGTGTGTGAATGGTATGATGTAAATGGCACATTTTACTAACGCATTGTTAAAACAATGAAATACTGTGTTACTGACTTCAGACCAGGTTTTTGTTGGTCAATGGTGAACACTTCCTGCTACCTTTGTCAAAATCTTCCAAGAATGCACCTGAAAACACACATCCCTGTAAGACCAGCACACCCATGAGTGCACAGACTGGCGCAGGTGCATTTGTTATTTAAACAACGTGGGCGCTGGATGGGAAACTGCGTTGGTCTTAAAATAGCAAAGACAAAATGTTGTTAAGACTAAAAAAGCGCTATATAAATACAGTCCATTTACATTTACATAAAGATCTGCGCTGACAGAAGCTAAATAGCGTTACTCATAACTCATAATGCTGGTTAGACAACCTCCTGTGTGTGTGTGTGTGTGTGTTGTTTAACCAGCATTATGAGTTATGAGTAACATATCTGAAAACGAACGTTTACAGTATCAGTTGAATGCTACAAACTGCAACTCCATCCAACGGTTTTAAAGCGAATAAAAACCTGTGCGGAATGACATCACATGCTGTTTTGCGATCAAATTGGTATATTTAATTGATTTTAGACATTTTAAGGTGTTTTCATTCATTTTTACACTGAATCGCACAACATTCAAGCAAACATTTGCGTACAAAGTTTTTCCAGACAAAATGGATCACGCCGTCACGCTGTAATAGTTATGTGCCAGCTGATAGCGACATAAGAAAACGACGACGCCATCAACACATTGCTATGTAAATGTGCTGTATTTATATAGCGCTTTTCTAGTCTTAACAACTACTCAAAGCGCTTTTACATCATACAGGAACCATTCATACACATTCATACACTGTGGCCGAGGCTGCCGTACCTCCGTCTTAAGTTGCAGTGTGTTTGCCCCTGTCGGCCACCGTAGGTTTTGCCTCGCCACTGCTGCATAAGGTGCAATTAGGAATTGTTGGCTCTCTATAAATTTGTAGTGTGGTCTAGACCTACAGTAAAGTGTCCTGAGATAATGTCAGTTATGAGTTGACATAATCAATAAAATAAATGGGAATTTGAAATCAAGTGGACAAATTCACAATCCTGTCACCTGAACATGACTGACTGATCCGTTTGACATTTTTATTTATTTTTTGTGTCCTGCTGCTGTGATTAATTAAAACAGTCATTGTTACCTGCAGAACTACATTCTTCTCTGTTCACTGGGGTTACAAACACAAATGGTTCTTTCCTCTCTCTGTGCTTGGTTTTCTTTAGTGTAAATCAACACCGATTAGATTCGGGTTAAAGCTATACCCCGATTTCTCAAATACTTTAAAATCAACACAATTTGAATTTGCTCAGCGAGTAACTCTGGCAATGAGTAATGATGCTCATTACTCATGCCCTTACAGCCGAGCTGCACCAATCACATCGGTGTATCAGAGGCGAGCTGAACAGATGACAACAGCGCTGCAATGTCAAAGTCCAGAATCAATCAGTAAACATGGGTCGTGGTAGTGTTATCCAATTGCATGCAGTGATATTTTCAAATGCACGCTTGGTGCTGCCCGCCCCTACCATGGGGTAGACAGACCTTACTCCACAGCGCAGAGGAGATAGGTCTGGCAATGCGGGACTAATAGCACAAAGAAGCACATGCAGCTCCCTGCTGCTCTGTGTGCTGTCACGTGAGTGATTGTACCTGTCTGAGTGTTGGGTGGAGCTCTGCTGCCAAACTCCCATCAGCCTGCCTCGTGTCGTTTCTCTCCTTGTGCAACGGCTTCATTCCATTTGTGCATTTCTCCTTTTGTGTACAGCGCACACTGACTGGAATTCAAATCTTTGCCTTTCACCTAATAATGTGTTCCTGTTCCTTTTCTTCACACTGATTGTGAAGGTGGTAGAATAAGAGATGTTACGCAAAATAAGTGAGGAGAAAGTGACACACTCATAATTTTGAGTTCTGAAAATCAACATTTTAGCAGACTGCCTTCTTTCTGATCGAATCCAACGGTACAGACTGGTATATTAGGGTCTAGGACAGGTGTTTTAAAGTAAATCCAATCAGCCTGATCATACATTAGATGTGTAAACCAAAGCCATAGAGAGAACATTCATAGCCAATAAAGGCTTTTAACAGCAATATGTCCACATGTCCAAGAACCAGCAAGCACAACGTTCAGTTACACATTAGAAGTGTGTGTGTGTGTGTGTGTGTGTGTGTTTGTGACAGCCACATTCCTGTTGTCGTACAGTCCAGGTCTGTCTGTCAGACAGGAGATGGAGAAAACAAGTCAGGTTGATAACTGAGAACACATTCATGTTGGAATATGTTGAGTTCCTTGGGGAGGAGGAAGGCCTACAGGCAGCTACACGGTACAACTGCACCACCACGTGGTCACACATCATAATTCTGTGATTTTATGTTGGCAGAAGGAGCCCATATACTCAAATGTTTTCCTGTTTTGGTAACCCCCGGCCTGGATGTGAATGTCTGAATATGTTTCCCCAATAATAATCAATTAATACTAATAACTATGAAGAAAAAAGATCTTTTACTTGACTCAAAATAAGAAGCAGTTCAACTGTGTTTTTGACAGTGTAGTACTAGTATATATATACATGCTTCCTTCTCAACTTTTAATCTAGTTCTTTCTCTGTCCTCTGTCCTCCTGGCAGCTTGGTTCATATGTTTCTGCTGACTCACCGTCTCCAACTTTTTTGTATACAGTCTATTGTCTCCACAGACTCTATAACCTTTGTCTTTTTGTCTTAAAGGCTAAATTTGTGTTCGTTTGTGTGTGACAGCCAAATTCCTGCTGTCGTACAGTCCAGAACAGGTACAACCTGTCTCTCATACCTCTCTATCAGACAGCAGCATGGGAGGAGCTCTGTGTCTGTTTTCTGCTGTTGGAGAAAACAAGTCAGGTTGATAACTGAGAACAGCCTGTAAACACATTCTTCATGTTTGAATATGGAAAGTTGAGTTCCTTGGGGAGGAGGAAGGCCTACAGGCAGCTACACGGTACAACTGCGCCACCAAGATTGTCACTGTTTGCTGTACCTTGCCAATTATGTGCAAGAGTTGTCTGAGTTTTGATTAAAATACAGTTTAATCGAATCTACTGTGAAATGACAGTTGAAATAAATTCATGAAACTTTATATGACTTAACAGTCTTTATTGAGAACTCACACTGAACCTTGCATTAATGTAATGTGCATGGATGTACAATCATCAAAAAAAAGTGTCTCACAAAGGAATAGATTAGGTACATGGGTCATCCTCTAATTATTGTGCAATACATGTTGTCAAATTAGTTTACATGCCCAACATATGCCCTTCATCTAACACACTTACACGACAGGGGTTGACACAATTTAACTCTTGTGTTGTCCCCCCAGGTCAAAACTGAAAATTAACACTTTTTTTTACGCTTTTTTATTGCTTTTTTGACACGTTTGAGATACTTTTTAATCACATTTTGTCAACATTTTCTTCAATTTTTTACCACTACCATCAGTATACTGTACACATCACTAACACCAATATATCACCACTAGTTTTACACTATTTTCCTTTTCAAATTCATGGTCAAGAATCCTCATTTATATGAACTTGTATCATCACTTTTGTCAAAGTTTTTTTGGGGCAATAAAACTAAAAAATTCAATAAAGTAGTGAACTGATCCTTCAGCGTTATATGGAACCATCCATGTAATATTTGTACAATTTGGATGAAAGAATCCCAAATTTCTGATGTAGAAACTTTTAAAAAGGGGTCAAATTTGACACGAGGACAAGAGGAGGGTTAAAACACTGCAATTTATAAGTGTATGGAGCATAATGTCATCAGAGAGGCTGCAGGCATGTAGGGTAGGATTTTTAAAAGCAAACGTCAAAAATCTTAAAGGTGCTTTAGGTTAGAGAATTCTGTGGAAAGGTTTTTATATAACTATTATATAATATTGTAACTATTTGAGAGCGAATGAACAGCGTATTAATGTAATGTGCATGGATGTACAATCAAACACTAATCAGCACAAGAAGGGCAAAACCATCATCAGCAGAAGGGGTGTCCACAATAGAAATAATACCACTCAACTGTACAGTTCTGGTTCTCACATGCCACCATTTAAACTTTCCCTGGTCCAGCACAGAGACCCCACACAGACTTATTTCTCTTGGATGCTTTGTCTTTTTTTGGCAGGCTGATTTCCTCGGCCTCTATCCACACTAACAGTGGCTGTTGTTGCTGTATCACACTGGGGCCAAACGATGCTTGGGAGGTAGGTGGTGCTGTGAAATATTGCACCATGAGTTCAGGGAGAGGTAACTCCTGTGCCTTCGGAAGCTGTACATCCCAAAATTAAGTGTCTGGAGTTATGCGTAGAACCACAGAGTCCTTCAGTGTCCACACTTCATAATCACAGTATGCACTGTCTGTCACAAAAGGTTGGGTCTGGACCTGGTTGTAGTACTGATGGTTCTTCTTGAGGTGCACCTGGCCATCAACCACATGCAGGCAGAAGTTGTTGTCATCTGATGAACATGCATCAAGGACTGTTCAGTCCTTGTACTTTGCAGGGCATTTCACTTCAATGCAGCCTTTCCCACAACAGGTGCAACTCACAATGGCATCTGGTGATGCTCCTACTTGTGGGAAGGCCAGGTTTACAATCAATCATAGACACTATCATCGAGGAGGCTGTGATTCTGCCGGCCCATGCTGCAAGCCAAAGTGACGAGGTGTGCTGTCCCCTCACCCTTTCAATCTGTACTTCCTGTTCCTCTGACACATCAGCGATGATTCTTATGGCCTGGCAGTGCTTCTGCAACGCTGACAGGTCACTCCTACCAAGGCGAGTGCCACGAACATTTGCCTGAGACTGTAAGTGATAGAGAATTAATTTTTATTAAGTCTTTTATTCTTCTCTATTTCCTTTTAGTAATGTTATTTCCCTTTATTTATGTTTATTTATTTATTTATTTATTTATTATTATTTATATTTATGCATGTAGTAATGTCTTACAATAGTTTAACCTCTATGCTCTATATATGCACATTTAACAAACTGCTTTTCTATGCTTATTATACGCACAATACGATATATGTTTCTCTGAGTGTCAGCTGCTTTTCTCGGAGACAGTAAGTGTCTCACTGCAGAAAATCATGAGTTGTAAACATCTTTAGGGCCGAGGTCACTCAAAGTACATGTCCTCCAGGCGCCTGGACTTTGCCCTGGTTCCCCTAGAATAGACAACACAAAAGCATTCCTATGTATCAACAAGTGTGAATCTGTGTGTGTGTTTTGAATAAATACGACTCTCTTGCAGAGAAACATTTGAAGTTCCCTGAGAGCGATGCTGGAGATAGGTTGCTCACGTGCGTTCTTCCCTCTTGCAATTGTCTTAACTGCTAACTACCGTCTGAGTCTCGTTTTCTTGCTTGACCGTCTTTGATTTAATAAGGTAAAGTGTTCTGAACCTGACAGTAAGGTTCTGATGGGCAGAATAGGGTCTCTAAATTCCTCACAGTATTCTGGTAGCACACTCAAAATGGCAGATCTTGTGCTTGTGTTATTGAGATCCCTGTAGAATGTTTCCAGCTCTTCCGGTGTTGATGTTTTTGTTGTTGTTGTGTTCTCAATGCAGGACTGGTGTGGGTCTCACATCAATGTGCCTGTTGAGAGACCTGCGTGTGACAGCGGCAGATGTGAAGTTGATGCGGTGGCCAACCTCTGGATGGACTTTGTCGATGCTGCTCGGCAGCATCCAGTAGGCCGGTTCATCAGTGACTGTGGCCTTTTCCTTCAACCAGACACAGGTATTAACCATAAAGAGCAGAGCTCCAACATGGGTGCAGGACTCATCTACACCTGCTATGCATGTGCAGTGGGCTTAACATACTTGTCCCGATGGTGTAAGGATGACCCACGGTGTGCCGCCGTGAATGCTGTACAAATATGAGAAAGGTCATATGTAGCTTTCCATGGATTTAAAGCTTTTGAATTTTGCATAGTGTAATAACTGATGCCAAAAACCAAGTAACTGACCATTTCCATGTAGGTACAAGGTGGTAAAGAGTCTAGGTCTCTGTTCCATTCTGCTGCAGGCAGCTCATATGGGTCATTGTTGTTAATATCATCCATCCATCCATCCATTTTTGTTGCAGTCGCGAGGGCAGCAGCTCCAGCAGGGGACCCCAAACTTCCCTTTCCCGAGCCACATTAACCAGCTCCGACTGGGGGATCCCGAGGCATTCCCAGGCCAGGTTGAGATATAATCCCTCCACCTAGTCCTGGGTCTTCCCCGAGGCCTCCTCCCAGCTGGACATGCCTGGAACACCTCCCTAGGTTGGCACCCAGGAGACATCCCTACCAGATGCCTGAACCACCTCAACTGGCTCCTATCAACACGAGGGAGCAGTGGCTCTACTCCGAGCTCCTCTCGGATGACTGAGCTTCTCACCCTATCTCTAAGGGAGACACCAGCCCCCCTCCTGAGGAAACCCATTTCAGCCCCTTGTACCCTGGATCTCGTTCTTTTGGTCATGGCCCAGCCTTCATGACCATAGGTGAGGGCCGAAATGAAAACTGACCGGTAGATCGAGAGTTTTGCCTTCTGGCTCAGCTGTCTTTTCATCACAACAGTGCGATAAATTGATAAATTGGTAATATAAGCCAGCTGCTTTAAATATCTCTGCTTGGAGCTGTTAGTAAGTTTCTCCCTGTAAGGGCACTTTTCTTTTGCCGCCTTCTTCTCCATTTCTTCTTAATCTTCTTGTGATTTCTCCAGGTCTGTCTCTGTGTCGCTCGCTTGTACGTTGCCCCTGGTTACCAATAGTGTAGGTACGCCAAAATGGTGAACGGGCGCTGGCACCTCTCAAATTGTGACGTGACTGCAAGCTACCATGACGTATGTCCTCATTCTCAATAGTTAGGTCCCATTGAGTGGTAGGTTCTTCAGAATCAGAATCAGCTTTATTTGCCAGGTGAGGACACATACGAGGAATTTGACTTAGGTTGGAGCAAGCCTCCGGGCGGCAGCTATGGAACAGCGCCACCACACGCTTTCTCGAAAAAGAAACAAGTAGTTAGTTAGTTGACAATTTCAGTCCAATTTAGGTTGACTCTGTGGAATTTGTTCGAATCAATGTTCATAAATCAATTGCTACCAACCTCAGCGTCATACGTGAGTCCAGTTCATGTAGTGATTTTGACAGTCCATCTACCTTCTCTGCCAGGCCGGTGGTTACACGAAGCAACTCCACCGACTGAGCCCTGATGATATCAATCCCCCTCTGCGCTTCCTCAGACCGGTCTAAGATGTTACGAGACAGTTCCCTGGTCTGGTCAGCCCTCAGATGTAAAACCTTCATCCTCTCAATCACTCCATGTAAGCACTCTTTAAGTTCCCCCGACAGCTTGTGGGTAAATTTGCTGGCGGCTGTCTTACCAATTTTCCGATAGGTCGGGGAGACTCCAAGTCCGATGAACAGGAGCCCCACCAACAGAATTCCAATTATCCAAATATCTTCTAGGTCTTCCACAGTTAGAACGTCCAGGCAGACCGCTTGCCAATTCTCCCAGGAATCACGAGCGTAGCCTCCAGGGAATGTCCCACTGGGGCAGTACGGCTTCCCCAGTGAAGCATATTAGAGTGAAAAAATCTTGTCAAGAGTGACCAGTTAGTCAATTCCATGTCGAATGTTCCAGGAAAACAGCAGGCAGGGAACAAGGAGAAAAAGTTACACACAACAAGGTAGACAGACTAAAATAATAAAAGGGGAGAGGAGGAAAAACACGACCGCTCTCGCCAGAAGCAGGAAAACTTCTGCATGCTCTGCTTATACACCCTCGAGGATTGAGCTCCCAGAGCAAATTCTGCACATCATCTCTCTTCAAGATTGTACTTTTATTTACAAACCTGCCACATCGTGAAGTAGCCAAATAGTTGTCCAAGTCCACGAAGTTCCAATTTGATGACGTTACTCACGGCGTTTGGAGAGGAATAATCCTTTCGGCGGTACAACCCGGCTTCGTTCAGTTTACTTTTAAGAGTCCTCGAGCTGATGTTTACACCGTTTAGACTTGACATCATGTCCACGATTACAGCGTACGAGTGGCCCTTGTTAAAATATTGAACGCAATGATGCAGTATGTCCAGTGTTTCCGTCCTTTCAAAAACTCCAAACACTGACCACACATGAAGCAAAACCACATTAAGGTCTTAATGTGTTTGCCACAAAACAGGCAAAACATCCCTCGGTCGCAGTCCATGTTCGGTCACCATAAACTTCATTTACGCCATTTACTCCACAACTCACCAACAACACCTTTCACCTCATCGCTTGCAAGTCACTTCCACTACGATATTCCCTTTCCGTGAAGAATCTGACATTTGTGAATTTATCTCAGCTCTAATAAAAGTGTTTTGCAGATTGTAGATCTGTTTTCTAAAATGTAAATTTGTCTCGAGCTTTGTAAAACTTTGTTATGTTGTTTAGGAACTTCCCGGCTACCAAAGTCCTTCAACGCCCAGCTGTAATCGGTCTCTATTTGTGCAATTTTTCTCCTGGTAACTTGGGACTGCCTCCTCTTGAACTCCATAAGCCAGTGGGATATTGATGGAACACTATGGCCGTTAGTAAGGGTGTGCAAAAATAATGATTCATAGAATTCCAAAAATCCTGGAATTCTGCCTGTAATGGGCTTGTCATTGCCCATTCTGGGGGAACTTGCTTTCCACAGTCAACTTTTCAAAATACATTCAAGGTCAAATCAGCTGCCACCATGTTTGATGCACTGCAAAGCCAACCTCCACCTGCAGCGTTGATCTGTAATTGTTTTTAATCAGGGTCCGTTTGGAAAACCCACACTCACACCAGGAGGTGGAGGTGAGGGGGATTAGGACTTTCAGTCTTAGTGGAGATCTGGGGAAACTCGCTCTCCACAGACAACCAGTCTCTGTCACCCTGCGGCCGAGTTGCAGCCTTGGACCCCAACCAGGTGAAACCTAACGTTACCTCAGGATCATATTTACTAAGTTTTTGCTGGGTCCTGTCTCCTCCATAAATGCAGACTTCTGTTGACTTGGGACAAAGAAACAATGCATTTTAAAGCAAATACACACACGCACAATTACCGATATCAATGGAGCTGCATAGTTATTTTTTCTGTACATATGTACGGACATGTATCCATATCTGCATTTGTTTGTTCATCCCCTTAATGACAAAAGTGTGTACTCTTTCCGTTTCATTAAAAGACCCTGGTAGTGTTAAATAATCTGGCAGTTTGCCAGTGCTACGAGGCATCCTCTACTGATCTAAACAGCTAGCAATAGCCTATACTGAATCGTCACCACCTGCACCTAGCTGTTAGCTGCAGCAGCATTACAATAAGCCTCCCTTAAAGGAACACGCCGACTTATTGGGACTTTAGCTTATTCACCGTATCCCCGTATCGAGTTAGACAAGTGAATACATACTGTCGGTACACGATCTGTCCTGCGTAAGATCAGATGATAATCAGGACATACGAGGATTTACCATGGGGATTTACAACTGCACAATCTATCCACATCCACAGTAGCGGTCTGCAGTTAGCCTCCACTGGAAAGCTAACGTTAGTTTAGCTAATAGCTAATTCGGGAAACCGCTAGCTGAGACAGCATGTAAAAGACCCTCAAATATATATATATATATATATATATATATATATATATATATATATATATATATATATATATATATATCAGCTGTTACGTCAGTTCTGCTTTACTTGTGCTCATTTAAAATGTAATCACTCAATACTTGTCTTAATTATTACTGTAAAGTCTTAATTTGTTATTGCCACTCTTCATTCTAACCCAAGAGCCTGGGTCTGTCCGAGGTTTCTGCCTAAAAGGAAGTTTTTCCTCGCCACTGTCGCACTGTTTCTTGCTCTGGAGGAAACTACTAGAACTGTTGGGTCCTTGTAAATTCTGGAGTGTAGTCTAGACCTACTCTATCTGGTCTAGACCTACTCTATCTGTAAAGTGTCTCGAGATAACTCTTGTTATGAATTGATACTATAAATAAAATTGAAAAATTGAAATTTAGTTGTAGCCTGCTTTTCCCACTGTTTAGTTTGAGTAACGTTATTTTAGACTGAATCAAAGCTAGCGGTTTGAGGCTAACAGTTGACTGCTACAACTATGACAAATCACGACGTACTGATCGATGTATTTGCTAAGAGAACGGTTAGCTTCCACCGGAAGCTGACACTAGTTTAGATAACAGCTATTTCGGCTAACCGCTAAATGACAGCTTGATTCAGTCTAAAATAACGTTACACTACCAACACTGGGAAAAGCAGGGTACAGCTAAATTTAGATTTTACAGTAATAATAAAGACAAGTATTGAGTGACTGTATTTAATGTATCCTTTATTAGCCCCACATGGGGAAATTACAATTTACTCTCTGTTGTTATTACACACAGGCCTGAATTACACACAAATGCTCAGTTCCTATACAAGCACTAAATTGGGAGAGATGTCAATTCAATTCAATTCAATTTTATTTATAGTATCAATTTACAACAAGTGTTATCGCAAGACACTTTACAGGACCCATTTACAAGGACCCAACAGTTCTAGTAGTTCCCTCCAGAGCAAGCAACAGTGCGACAGTGGCGAGGAAAAACTTCCTTTTAGGCAGAAACCTCGGACAGACCCAGGCTCTTGGTAGGTGGTGTCTGACGACCGGTTGGGGTTAGAATGAAGAGTGGCAATAACAGTCACAAAAAATAATAGTTTGTAGTAATTCATGGCATAGCAGGGAATTGTGCGGCATTACAAGGCACAGCAGGACGTAGCAGGGCACAGCAGAGCGTAGTAGGATGAACATGGCATCGCAGGACGTGTAGCGGGACCATGGCGACAGCTGCTACCATGATTTTGGAGCCTCCCTGATCCAAGGAAACATGCTGGGCGAAAAAGAACATAAGGACTCCGGGGAATGACTCCCCAGAGCTAGGTTAGTAACAAGCATTTCTGGGACATGGATGCACACAAATGGAAAGATAGAAAGATAGAGGAGAGAGGAGCCCAGTGTGTCAAACGTCAACAACTATGACGAGAAGCAGGTGGGCCAGGTTAGGCGGACGCTGCAACCCCTCACTCCCTAACAATATTCAATTCTATGCCCTGACTAAAAGCTTTATCAAAGAAGAAAGTCTTAAGTCTACTCTTAAATGTGGGGACGGTGTCTGCCTCCTGAACCCAAACTGGAACCTGGTTCCACAGGAGAGGAGCCTGATAGCTGAAAGCTCTGATTCCCGTTCTACATTTAGAGACTCTAGGAACCACAAGTAACCCTGCATTCTGGGAGCGCACGTACTAACGTTAGGGAACGTTAGTTCCCCTTCGAGGGGAACTCGAACTGCGTCGGTTACGACACTATGGGAACGCCTTTAGGCATGACAGGGCTGAATGTGAATGAAAACTACTCCAATCCTATTGGTCCTAGTGAGAACGGTAGCATGTGACGGCATAACCGTAGGGACATATAAGCACACCGGCACATAGCTCATTAGCTTTTTTCTATTCAGCAGGCACGTTGGTTAATGTTGGTATTGAAAGGCTCCCGTATCCTACTCACCTGGAATCATGTCCGAGCGATTGTACCGGTTCCGGAGATGTGTGTCTCCCTGCCCGCGTTTCATCGCGGTAGGTGAATCGCACGAACTGTGTGTCGCTTGTTTGGGCTTGTCGCACGTCACGGCGGCTCTCGAGGAGGCTGTTTGTGTCCATTGAGGGGCCCTGCCCATGCGATTACTGCGGTCCCGCGTGGCCCTCTTTTCCGCGGACGGCCAGATGCGCTCTCCCCGTGGCTCGGACCCCGCGGTCGCTGAGGCGGCTCGGCGATTCCGGTCATGGGGATCGCGGCGGGATCTGCTGGAGGGTTCCGAGACGGCTGTGGCCCTTTCTTGTCCTTCGTCTGCCGATCCTGACTCCCCTGGTCCGCGTTGCTCGGCTTCTTCTGTTCGGGGACGCAGGCTGGAGAGGCGGCCGCACTGTGGCTCTGTGGAGCTGCATGTGCGTCGTGGAGGAGGGTGAGGACTTCCGGGTGTCGCGCCGACGTCATCTGAAGAGCGCCGCGCCGGACTGTGTTGAACTGTTGGCTGTGGTGGCGCGGTCTGTGGCAAAACCCGGACTGGATTAGCCACAGGCTGTCAGGGAGCTTGATCGCTTCCTTCCGCTCCATGCCGTTTTTTCCCGGTTTTGCACAGTTAGTTGTGCAAATTGTGGGAGTAACCTTACTCTGCCCGGCTTTCTCCTCCCCAACAGCTGGAGTTTTGGCAATGTGGCGGGGATTAAGGGCTGCGGCTACGGGACGGTACCGCGGGTTGACGACGCTCTGGCGTGTTACTTCTCACCCCTGCTGACGCCGTCTTTTGGCCAGCCGGCGCTGCCGATGTGACCATGTCGGGTGTCTTCCTCATTGGTGGGGACGGCGTGTATGGCGGCGGGCCTGGCTGGAGTGAGCCTGCACACCGTGGCGGTTTTGCAGGCCTGCTAGGCGGACCTGCTGCTGAAGATGGACCGGAGGGGGGTGCCGAGGCGCTCCGGACGCGTGTTGCGCTGAACTCTGTCGTTTGACAAGTTTCGCCGTGTCCGGTCCCAGGAGGGGGCGTTCCGGCAGTTTTCTCCTTCGCCGGACTAGGTCCCGCTCTGCTAGGACGGCTGGACCTTCTCAGCCCTCTACCAGCTCCCACCGACAGCGCCAGTGACGCTGTCTGGCTTCTCGCGGACCCCCTCGAGCGGTTTGGGACGCGGGGCAACGCTCCCACGCACCCCTCCCCGGCAGTTTGGTCCTGAGGGACGTCGTCCTGTCGCGGAGGGGCGAGGCGCGGAGGTCCTGTCTATGTGTTTAGCCCTCGGAGGCCGACTGAGTTCCCCTCCTGGGTGGCCGCTTGCGTTGTGTCCCGCCGCCGGGGCGCTCGGGACACGCTAGCCGCCGCCGAGCCTTCTCCACTCTGCCTGCCCCGAGGGGTGGCGGTTGGCCAGAGATTCGGCTCCCGGCCTGCGGATCATCGGCGAGTTCTTCCTGGCGGCCAGCTTCAGGGACTCTTCCGAGATTGGCACGTCGCACCGGCCACCAGCCCCGAGGGGTTGGTTCTGCTGGCGGATTTCGCAGACGCTTGCCGGGGTTTGAAGAGCCTATCCCCGTGGGTTCTGCGCGCCGTCATCAATGGGTACGGGCTGCAGTTCCGGGTCCACCCCCCCGGCTTCACTGGGGTGGTCCGGACTGTGGTGCGCCCTGACCAGGGCCTGGTGCTGGGACAGGAAGTGCGCTTGCTGCTGGAGGACGGGGCCGTGGAGCTCGCTTCCCCGCCGGCCAGCGGGTCCGGTTTCTACAGCCGGTGCTTCCTGGTTCCCGTGAAGGACGGAAGGCCAGCACCCTGTTCTGGATCTGCGGGTTCTGAACCGGTCTCTGAGGAGATACAGGTTCGTGATGCTCGCCATCCCTGCCATCATGTGTCACATCCGGTCTGTGGACTGGCTTGTCACCATGGATCCGAGGGATGCATGCTTCTACATCTCCTTTTGTCCTTCCCACAGGAAGTTCCTGAGGTTCGCCTTTGGGGGCGTGGCGTACCATTATCGGGTTCTTCCCCTCGGCCTGGCACTCTCCCCTCGCACTTTCACCAAGTGTATGGATGCGGCGCTGGCCCCTCTGCGGCTCCAGGGCATCCGGGTCCACATTACCTCGACGACTGGCTTATCCTGGCTCAGTCTCGAGAGTTGGCGGTTTGGCGTCGAGATGTCGTCCTCGCTCCTCATCTTCGTTTGGGGCTGAGGCTCAACGATGGTGAGAGTGTGCTGGCACCCACCCAAAGGACTGTGTTCCTCGGGGTGGTGTGGGACTCGTTAACGATGCTGGCACGTCTTTCTCCGGCTCGTGTCGAGTCCGTCCTGGCCACGGTGAGGTGTGTGAGGCTGGGCCGCGCCATCACAGTGAGACACTTTCAGAGGGTGTTGGGCCTCATGGCAGCTGCTTCCAGCGTGATACCTTCTGGTCTTCTGCACATGAGGGCCCTGCAGTGGTGGCTGAAATCCAAGGGGTTCTCCCCGAGGGGAAACCCGTTCCGCCTGATACGGGTCACGCACAATTGTCTTCGTGCCCTATCGGTGTGGAAGAAACCTTGGTTCCTGTCCCGAGGACCCGCGCTGGGGGTGCCCTGTCGCCGAGTAATCGTTACGGACGCTTCCCTCACCGGGTGGGGCGCAGTCATGGACGACCGCTCTGCGAAGGGAGTTTGGCGGGAGCATCACTCGTCATGGCACGTCAATTGCCTCGAGATGCTGGCTGTGTTCCGGGCTCTGAGGAGCTTCCTGCCTGCGCTCCTGGGTCGCCACGTGCTGGTCTGGTCCGACGATACAGCCGTGGTGGCCAATCTGAATCACCAGGGGGGTCTGCGCTCGCGCCCTCTCTGCAGACTGGCGCTTCGGACTGCTCTCTCTCAGGGCGATGTTTATCCCTGGGCTTCAGAATCTGGGGGCGGACCTGCTGTCGAGACAGGGGCTGAGGCCCGGGGAATGGCGGCTCCACCCCGAGGTGGTGGAGTCCTTGTGCGAACGGTTCGGACCCATAGGCGTGGACTTGTTTGCGTCTCGAGAGACTACGCACTGTCCTCTGTGGTTCTCCCTGACGCCCCCGGCCCCGCTGGGGCTGGACGCCATGGTACGAGAGTGGCCGAGGCTGCGTCTGTACGCTTTTCCCCCAGTCGCTCTGCTCCCGGGGATCCTGGAGAGGGTCCGTCAGGAAGGCATCCGCCTCCTTCTGGTGACGCCGTTCTGGCCGACCCGGGTGTGGTTCTCGGACCTGATGGCGCTCCTGGACGGTCCGCCTGCTGTCCCGGGCAGGGGGCCGGGTTCTTCACCCTTGCCCCGCCCTGTGGCGGCTGTGGGTCTGGCCCTTGAGGGGGCCCAGTACCTAGAGGCGGGCCTGACGGCGGGAGCGGTCGAGACTCTCCTTAGCTCCAGGGCCCCGTCTACACGGAGGATGTATGGCCTAAAGTGGAACGTCTTCTCTGCCTGGTGCAGTGGACGTATGCTGGACCCAGTTACCTGCCCGGTGCTTCAGGTGCTGGAGTTTCTGCAGGACCGCTTCTCTGCGGGCCTTTCCCCTTCCACCCTCAAGGTTTACGTGGCTGCCATTTCGGCTTTCCACGCCCCTTCAAGGGTTGGGTCTCTGGGGAGGCTTCCCCTGGTCGTACGTTTCCTCCGTGGGACCCGGAGGATGAGACCTGCGACTCACCCTAGGATCCCCACCTGGGATCTGGCAGTGGTTCTTGAAGCTCTGGCTGAAGCCCCCTTCGAACCGTTGGAGTCGGCTGAGGCCAAGTACCTGACCCTGAAGATGGCCTTTCTCCTTGCTATCACCTCTCTGAGGAGGGTGGGGGACCTCCAGGCTCTTTCGGTTGCTTCCCGATGCCTGGAGTTTGCCCCGGGTAATGTGAGGGCCATCCTGCACCCCGTTCCGGGCTATGTTCCCAAGGTGCAGTCCACTGTTGTGGGGCCAGTGGTACTGCAGGCGTTTCATCCTCCACCTCATGTGACGGCGGAGGACGGGAGGCTCCATTTGCTCTGCCCCGTTAGGGCCCTGAGTGTCTTCGCTCTGAGGTCCTCCGGGTGGAGGAAATCGGACCAGTTGCTGGTGTGTTTCGGGTCCCCCAAGGCTGGGCTTCCCGCTTCCAAACATACTATCAGCAACTGGATCGTTCAGACTATCTCCCTGGCCTATCGGGTGCGCGGTTTGCCTTCACCTATGGCTGTACGGGCTCACTCCACGAGAGGCGTGGCGGCCTCCACGGCTCTCCTCTCTGGAGCGTCTCTCCAGGGGGTTTGTGATGCGGCTGGATGGGCCACTCCTCACACCTTCTTCAGATTCTATAGTCTGGACTTTCCCTCCGCACCCGGCACCCGGGTGCTCTCTTCCTAGTCGTGCCCGCAGGTGGCTGGCACGCTGGGCAGGCGGGGTTTCGACGCGGGTTAGTGGGTATCTCGTTCCCATAGTGTCGTAACTGACGCAGTTTGAGTTCCCCTCGAAGGGGAACGTCTCGGGTTACGTATGTAACCCTTGTTCCCCGAGATAGGGGAACGAGACACTGCGTCGGTTCACCGCGCCTCACCCCGCCTGGAGTGCCTTGCTTCATAGAAAGAGCTAATGAGCTATGTGCCGGTGTGCTTATATGTCCCTACGGTTATGCCGTCACATGCTACCGTTCTCACTAGGACCAATAGGATTTGAGTAGTTTTCATTCACATTCAGCCCTGTCATGCCTAAAGGCGTTCCCATAGTGTCGTAACCGACGCAGTGTCTCGTTCCCCTATCTCGGGGAACAAGGGTTACATACGTAACCCGAGACGTTTTTGGTTCTCTAAAGGTTAGTTTGAACCAAACCAAGGTTCTCCAGGTTCTAACGTTCCCTGAACGTTAAGAGAACCAACCAACTGTAACGTTCCCCTGCGGTTGCGCCGTACCTTCACACAACGTTCCTGTTTGGTTGTTTTTGGGTCCGTGTACTTGGCGGCTAATGGATTTTCGTTTTGAAATGAAATAAACAAAAACGAAAAACAGCCAGTTTCCCAATTACCATTAGTAAACAGGGAAACAAAAAACGGAAAACAACCCGTTTTTCGTTTTGACATTAAAAAACGGAAAACGAAAAACAATCTCGTTATCCGATTGTATTTGATGCGTTAATAGATGGAAATTGGAAACTAAAATACGGGTGTATACGTTTAATTTCTTTATGTTTTTTTTGTGACCCGGAAGCGATCGTAACTCGGTTGTACGCTGCATATCAGGAATCATTTGGACATCAATGAGACTGGCGTAATGTTTTTAGACGAATATGCTAGTTTTATATTTCCAAAACCGAAAGACTGGAATGTCTTGTGGGGATATAGCAGCTATGTTGGGTTCAAAAATAAATGTGATTGTTTTTATTTGCTCCGGTCACGCCAGGATGACGATTGCGACGCCGCCGTCATGCCTCCCCCGCCCCCCCATTAGCTGAAAACAGTACACACAACAGTATCTTAATATTCGTTCTGGTTACTGCACTCTTTTCAATCCATTAATTATACCTATTCTTTGCAGACCACTATTTTATGTATATACACATGTGTCTGCTCTAAAAATAAGTAATGTTAATATATTACTTATTTTAATATAAACTCAACGGTTTCATGAGGACATAGTTGTGGCTTATAGATAAGACTGTTGTTGTGAAGCATTACCCTTACAACTTACCTAATAGACAAAATATCATAACATCTTTTATTCTAAGTACATACATCAGTCATTGTCATTATATTGTCATCATTTCATACATGACAATATAATAGTGAAAGCAGAGGTAACAGACCTGACATGTAATAGAGCCCATTCCTCTATTCTGTATGCTCTAACATTATATGCTTGCAACAGTCATGCAATGTGTAATACAAAAGATAACAAAGTTAAATACTTTTAATATAATTTTATTTTAAAAATGTGCTTGTAGTTCTGCAGGCTCCCCCCAGGCCATAGGTAGTTTAATGGGGATAGGGACATGAGGGGGGACTTCAGACTCTCCAGGGGATCCTTCTACAGTCTGATGGCCATCGTTGCCCCTAAATGACGGACCTCTACTCCTCGTTTGTCCCAATTTTATTTATAGTATCAATTCATAACAAGAGTTATTTCAAGACACTTTACAGATAGAGTAGGTCTAGACCACACTCCAGAATTTACAAGGACCCAACAGTTCTAGTAGTTCCCTCCAGAGCAAGCAACAGTGTGACAGTGGCGAGGAAAAACTCCCTTTTAGGAAGAAACCTCGGACAGACCCAGGCTCTTGGTAGGCGGTGTCTGACGACCGGTTGGGGTTAGAATGAAGAGTGGCAATAACAGCCACAGAAAAGATAACAGTTTGTAGTAGTTCTTTGTAGTAGTTCATGGCTTAGCAGGGAATTGTGCGGCATTACAAGGCACAGCAGGACGTAGTAGGATGAACACGGCATCGCAGGACGTGTAGCGGGACCATGGCTACAGCTGCTACTATGATTTTGGAGCCTCCCTGATCCAAGGAAACATGCTACAGAGATGGGTTACACAGTATTAAGTGGAGACAGTACATACAGTATATACATCAGGTGGAGGCAGCAACAGCGGATATGTTTTAACATTACGCTACTCTTAACGTTACCGCAATCAGCTGATCAATCGGAATATGTACAACTTGTTAAGATCACACACTTAACACTAAAATCTTCTACAGTGGGAAGATAGTTTAACACAAACAACAATATACTAGCTACAACACATGTAACGTTATCTTATAACTTTTTGGCAATCTGGTTAAACTGCCGCTGTTAGCTAGCTAAGGTTAGCTTGCTAGCACGTCAAATTACGGTACCAATAATTTGTGGTACAAAAATCATTACCGACTGTAAAATTAACCAAATATACATATACAGGGGGCTTATATGTTATAAGCATAGACATATAAAGATTAAGATATTTATATGTCTATGGTTATAAGTATAGCAAAAAGACTCACGTTCAACTTACATTAGTATTGCTCCATCGGTCTCGCTATCGCGTCCAACTGTTGTTCGCTCCGCCCTGTCCGGGGACAGGAGTGACTTCCGGGTCACGAAAAAAAACATAGTAAAATTGAGAATTAAGACGTACACACCCGTATTTTAGTTTCCAATTTCCATCTATTAACGCATCAAATACAATCGGATAACGAAATTGTTTTTCGTTTTCCGTTTTTTAATGTCAAAACCAAAAACGAAAAACGGGTTGTTTTCCGTTTTTTGTTTCCCTGTTTACTAATGGTAATTGGGAAACTGGCTGTTTTTCGTTTTTGTCATTTCAAAACGAAAATCCGTTGGCCGCCAAGTACACAGACCTTTTTGGTTGTTTTTGGTTGTTCTGAGTTTTTGAAGTAGCATAAAGGTTTGCTGTCACTTGATTTAAATTCACTCAAAAATGATTTGACTTGTAAAATCTAAGTAAGATAAACAGCATAGCATTTATTTTAAGGCTGATATCAATTTAGCTTAAAACAGTACTTTTGTGCTTGACTTCGGTTTTTTAACTGTAATAGTGAAAATACTTAAAACAAGAATCTATCAATGGAACGATTTTCACAACTAAGAAAATTCACTTTTTTAATTTAGTTTACAAACCGAACCGTTACACCCCCCCACCAGTAGGGGGGCTGCTGCTCTGAGGAGACCGATTCACGCGTAATGAAGACAAAGCTACAGGACGGACCACGCGCTGCACAGCTTGGCAAGCTCACAGAAAGGTAAGCGACATACTTTACAGTTTAATGATGTTGTGGTTGTAATGGGAGGGTTTGTGGGTTAACAAACTATTTCCCTCGTATGGCTTCGTTATATTCCGGTTCTGATCAGGTTGACCAAAAAGAAAAGTTTTGCTGAAGTAAACAACTAACTTTAGTAGAATTTTTTTCTACGTCATCGCCATCTTGCTGTGCTAGTCAAGCAGTGAGTTGCTTAAAATCTTTACTTTTTAGTAAACTCTTTGTGCACTCTCAATGCTGAGTGCATGTGTTGAGCCCCAGGTGAGACTTGGAGTAAAGTCTCATGTTGTGTCGAGCCTTCTTAGTGTTTTAAAAATGTTGATTTTGATGCTATCAAAGAAGGGCCCCTAGCTCTCCCATTCAAAAGGCGAGTCCGGAGTTGTGCCTTTGTTTGCTGAGCACGATGTGTCTGCTTTGTCGCATTGTATTTTATGTGTCATCGTGTTTATATGCTTGCGTTTATGTTACAAATAAGATATCCTTCCCAATGTTTACACCGACTGTATACATTTAAATATTCTTTTTGCAATCCATACAAATTGTATGGTCTGTTGTTTCAGATGAATCTGTTCGACAAACAAGAAAGCCTTCAGTTACAGGACGTGTGTCTGGAATCCCTGTCCGTAAGTTAACATTATGCATGCATTTAGGAAACATTTCCTGCCATGGAACTACATTCAACCGTGTGTGTGTGTGTGTCTTCCTTTCAGGTCAGCAGACGTCATTGCCTCCACCACCTGCATGTAAGTTGCAAGACAAGTGATTGTCTAAACGTAACAGCATAGGTTCATCTTTTGCAATGGCATGTGCAAGAAATCTACCATAAATAAACTGACCAATACTCACATCTACTTTGTTTTTTAGATGAGTCAACACCACACAGGAAACCAGCTGGTCGCCCAGAGCTGGATGGGTCTAACGCATAGACTGTATATTGACGGACAGAGCATCCGGTTCGGCAAAGTGCTGCAACTGCGGAAGTAACTTAAACCTGCATTCTATCTGAATTCCTGCAGAGGGCGACACGCGTGGTTGCAAAAGGAGGTCGGTTTCAATAGAAGTCTATGGAGAAATGACCCACTTCTTACTTGATTTATCCTCAGTAAACATCTTCATAATGAGTTTGTGGTCTCGATCGGTAGTTTGAAGTATTCTGCAACACAGAATGATGTTCATTTTTTAAATTACGGTCTCGTTGATTTTAAAATCGGCGATAAAGCAGGGGGTGTTTTGGGGCGTGGCTATGATGTGATTGACAGTTCTCGGCCTGTCAATCATGACAGAGTGTTAGCAAAGCTTGTCCATGGCACGTGAACTTCCTTTAGGGGGTTGCCCACGTTTCATCGCAGTGACTGTGACACTTTGGTCGGATAATAATCTCTTGTTCAGCGTTTGGTTGCACTGCGAGACACTCAAAGGAATCGGCAGTTCAGTTTTTCCGGTAAGTAAAGTTATATTTTGTTTGAATACAGTCTTTCGTTAGCCAATGTTAGCATCTCAATATCAGTTAGCTAGCTAACTAGATTGCACCTTGCTAAGCAAGCTAGCGGGCTAACTAATAATGCTATGCTGACCATATAAATGCATACAGTCTATGTATAAACGTATTAAAATATATTTAATGTTACAGTCGAATACAGTAGGTATGCACAACGATCTCGCCGGTGATCTGTTGATCTGTAATATGTGGTATTATTGCTAATCGATGCGCATGTAATGGTACGTTAGCTTAAAATCAAAGCCTGATGTAGCTAACGTTATAGTGCAAATTCATAAACCCTATTAGCACGGGATAAGATCATTTGGGACAGCGTGTGATTTAGAAATAACCCCTCACATCTGAGTTTCGTGTGGCGCATTTGCACGACAAACGTAGGCCTGCTTTTTACAGAAATATACGTATCCCGAAAGTTTGGGCAACGTTACAGAGGCACGCGAAGGACGACCAGGGCGAGGCCTGCGCACCGCACCCCACCCCACCCCAGTCGGGGTTGCGTGTCTTTTTGGGCGAGAGGTTACCAGACACTTACCCTATCACCCTCGCCGCGGCAGCACCCACACAGCATCACCATCACCACACGGACAAAGCTGCGGGGGGGGCGCGTTGACTTGGAGACGGAGGTCTCCGGGCGGGGGAGTGGGTCAGAATGTTGTAGCGGTAAAATGGCGTACATGAAACAATTAGACATTAGTGTTAAGTTACATTAGTGTATTACGTTACATTAATCTATTAAATATACATTTTTAATCATTTTCATTACAGATGCATACAGCAGATGTGGTGCCTTGTTAGTGTAAATTGATAGTATATACACCTGGTAGTATGTACACCTTCTGGATGTGAGTTCTAAATGCACAACATGAATTTCTTTCCAAACAGACTTCCTTTTGATGATGCCAGGCTGAAGCAATGGTTGGTGAACATGAGGAGAGAGACCCTGAGAAGTCACGTCTGTGCAGTTCACACTTTGAGGAAGATCAGTTTTTCAGAGACAGGCAGGTATTATTAATTTAAATGCATTATTTAGTGTGTGTCTGAAATACAAAACATAACATGGAGAACCATAACAGTAAAATGTATCCTCAATGTGTGGATAGCAACATTTCATCTGGATGTGGAAAACAGACTGCGTTGACCACATCCAAAGTTCTCAAATGTGTTCTGATTATAATGATGCCAGAAAATAATTTTTTGGTTCAGCTTCTTCTGCTGAAAGAACAGACCAACTTTTAGCACTTGGTATTTAGAGGTTAAATGTAAATGTGCTGTATTTATATAGCGCTTTTCTAATCTTAACGACTACTCAAAGCGCTTTTTACATCACCATTCACACACTGTGGCCGAGGCTGCCGTACACCTGCTCATCAGATAAACACTTGCACGCATTTACACTCCAATGCGCAGCATCGGGGGCAACTCGGGGCTCAATGTCTTGCCCAAGGACACTTCGACATGGGACTGCAGGGCCAGGGATTGAACTACCAACCTTCCGATTGGCAGGCAACCACTCTACCACTGAGCCACAGCCGCCCATGTTCAATTTATTGTGGTTGACTTAGTTTCTGCTGTAGTTTGATAGGTGATAGTGGGTGGATTAAAACTATTCTATAAATATTAAACTGGAATAAAATAATGAATATACTGTAGCAGTCACCACTTTTACAAATGAAAGTATTTTTGGTAATTTCACATAAAACGTCTTTTAATAGCTGGAACTGGTCCACCAGAAGTCCACCCACAAGCAAAATGTAAATCCTGTAATAGATGTATAGGCATATCATTTATTTTGTATATTTTATGTATTTAGGATTAAACTGTTTAAATTAAATATTGACATTGCTTTGTGTGTCTTTTTAAACTTGTTTTGACTTTCTGAGTAATAACCGCACAAGAGTTCCAATGTGTAAAAACACAAATGGCAAATAAAGTTCTTGATTCTTGCATGTCCTTGTATGGTTTTTAGTTTTCATACTTTAAAAATGTCAGTGCAGTAAATAACAGGTACATTTGATTTAATCATTACAGTTATGGCAATTGAATAAGTTGTTTAATTATCCTTTGGAATTTGTGATCATACGTTTGTTATTAATTTACAATAGCCCTGCACAGATTAAACAGCACCTAGTGCACTTTCAATTACCTACTAAAAACTTTCAAAATACACACAAGAAAAGCAAGTATGGTAACATTTAAGAAGTTATATTTATGTGTATTAAAGCCAAAATAGAAAGACACTTTTAATCAATTACAAATTCTATGAAATTACCAATGTCTTCTTGTATGACTACAATGCTGGATGTTGCTATAGTTACTTTAGAAAAACTACAAGTTTAGCTTTAGAAGGACCTTTATTTCATATTAAAATGGGCAATAACTTAAAATATACATAAACCAAACACTGGCAGTATTTTTAAGATTGTTTAAAATTGATGAATTAAATAATGTAGTTCACCTTTCAAAGTGTAAATTCCACACATAAAACACTGCTGTGGGTTAAGGTAAAGGCAAACCTAACTGTCACAAGACATGTCTGCATAATAAAGAGGTAGTTGAATCTCTAGTGCCACACTGTCAATTACAGTAGAAATGGTTGACATTACAAACTACAATATAAAAATACAGCTTAACATATAAAGCTTATAGCACTTGTGCAGCACTGTTTAATCAGGTCAAAATGCCTGGGTCCAGAACTAAAGCTGCCCTTACAAATGCACAGTGTGACAGTCTGTTGTCTGTAATGCACAGTGGAAAAAGGCACTAAAATTTCCCGGAGCAATTATTCATCATGAGTCCTTGTGTATGAGACATTTCATATGTTGCAGGTTCACATTCTGGTAAAAAGTGTATTCTTGTTAACAGTTTCTTGTTTACTTGGCGAATATGAAAGTGGGAAAAGGCAGCATGGCAAAGTGTAGAAATATAAATTGGTCCCATTAACAACCTCTATAAGTATGTAATGCTCTTGGAACAGCACACTGATACCAACTAGGTTGAGGTACTGCAGGTCCTCCTTCCCGCGAGCAGGTTAAAAAAAAAGGAGGACGTCCGGGACAGCTCTTCCTTGTAGGGACTGGGAAAACAAAGGGTGAAGGCTCTTCCACCGCAGACCACCCCAGCCAAACCAATAGATGTAGATATCCTCAATACCAAGGTTGTTCCCCATGGTCTTTGCCGCTCTCTCTGCCCCACGCCGAACTTGCTTCTGGGGCATTGGGTGGGTGAACATGCCATCGTGGCTCTCAGCACTCCTAATTCTAAAAGAAAAAGAATCATCAATTTCCATTTGAGCCCCTCATAGTTAAATATCTATGCACACTAGCATGTAACTGTACTTCAATAATTATCTAGGAGAATACACATGAATCAACAACAGTCCATTGTTCTTTAGTGTAACTGTAACTTAGTTAAATGAGCTTATTTCTGCTAACATTAGCTCTTAACAGCATGTCAAGGTTAAATGCGGCAACTATAGACCGACATTATCAGTGCATTACGGTTATTATAGTTAGCCAAACGTTATAAGAAACTTGGTTATACATGTGCTAATAGCGTTAGATAATGATAAGCATTGACAATCGCCGTTTTGCATTTCGCTGAACTAAACTACGAGAAGTAAACTTCGATGTGCAGAAAATTAACGTTAGCATGTTTTAGCATAGATAGCTAAGTGGCAACCTAATGTTACAGAAAATTCACATGCTAACTTCAGATACATTTACTTTACAATGTGACTCTTATATGTAATATAACCATAGACTATATGGGACAAAAATATATTTAAAACCTAGTGAAGCTAAGTCTTACCTTGAATTATTCAGCAGCAGTTGCATCCCCATTGGCAGTGAAAGTGGTTAGCTAAAGTTACGGTAGAGCAGCGTTGCTAACTCTCAGCTAACGTCACAGTCAGATCCCGCCCATAGACTGTATGTCCCACCCACCAGTATGTGGCTCCGCTCTCACTCCGCCCTCTTCTCTAAAATCGTCACATCCGCAACCATGATGGCTGCGCCCATAAACGCATACTCGACGACTCATTTCTTATCTCCACAAACCAATGGGTGACGTCACACATGCTCTGTCCATTAATATTAACGGTCTATGGTCTAACGCAAGCTCAGACTGCCACTTCAGCTTGGGACCCAGTTGACGGTACAATGGCAGCAGAACATCATCACACAAAGGGAGGTGGCTCAGCCATGGACGGAAATGAGGTAAGAAGACTCACTTAAGTTGTTCACATATGAGTACATAATGCATAACAACAAAACTAACAGATTGGTTTATCCATAGCCATGAGGACATCCGTTACCCGCATGGCACAGCGGATGGATGCATTTGAGGAGAAGATGGATGAGCTGCTCCTGCTCTTACGGAGCTCCCTGTCACATCCCTCTGCTCCAGTCGATGACATGTTGCTGTCCCCCTGCTCAACAGTCACCGAGCTGCAAGTGTTCAACAGGAGAGGAGGGACTAAATGGTAATTAAGTGGCCGTAGTCCTGCCCTAAGATTAACACTATAATTGCATAAATGCTATTTTAATATAACTGAACTGACTTTGCTTACTAAATGAGATTATACAAGCTCTCCACTTAGCTGTATAATGTGTTTCTATGTTTTACAGTAACTTTTCCTGACAAGCCTTGAAGGATCAACCTGTTGCATGCTACGGCGAGTTGTTCTAAAACAGTATAGCCTGTGGGGCAAAGAAGGCCTTCCAGGACCTGAGAATCTTCAGGGTTATAATAGACAGGTGTTATTTTATTGTTCACATCAGTATTCTGCTTAGCTTGGTTGTGTTTTAATTTGACTAGTAGTCAACTAGTAACTTTGCTTCATTTTGACTTCTACTCTAGCGGCCGCGCTGGGCAAGTGCTGAAGTTTGCCTCACACAGACGGTAAATTGAAATTCTTCTATGTAATGTTCATAATGTTGTTGTTGATAATAATCAAACTATCAATTTTTGTGATCAGAAAAAACAGGGTTGATAGTAAGGAAATTTGTCTTGCTTTTGTCAACTTGTTCAGTCTTAGTATGACATATCAAACTTTTGTTTCTTTCTTTTTAGGCCAGCTGAGAAGGACTGAGCCTTCAAATCCATGGAGCTCTATTTGTTGAGGTGTTGGCCGGCCGGCTACCTTCTACACTGCTGCCATCCTCCTGCCTCAGATCCCTGCACACAAACCACCATTACATATTGTATTTTACAGACTTTAAGTCACATTTTTTTCGTAGTTTGGCTGGTCCTGTGACAGTCTGGTGAGACTTGTATATGAAAATATATATAATTTAAAATGTTTTTAAATGTTAATTCATAATGAAAACATTACTGTGTATAGCCACGGGAGGGCGCTCTAGGCTGGTGACAACTCAATGCTGCTCCTAAAGACTAAATGCCCAAAGAAGAAAAAATCCTTGTCTCCAGATTACAAACTACAGGTGGTCAAATTTACAGCCGAAAACGGTAATCGAGCATCAGAAAGAAAGTAAACGACGGAAGCTAATCGCGGGCTGAAGGCAAGGCCAGATGGAGGACGGGTCCATACGGGACTGCGAGGCTTTTCAACGGTATTTATAATCAACGCCCTGGTGGTGGTTCTGTGTGCTATTGTGTATTTGAATAATTGTTAATGTGTTACCGTTCACATAGCGGGCACCTACCGTATGGTCCAGTGTTGAAATACGGTACTTTATCATTCCAATATGCATCTTGCACGCTGAATTTGCACTATTGTGTCTATATTGCCAATAGAACTGATTGTGATTATTGTATGTTTTGTAATTTTTTATATTGTATATTAAAGTTTTAAATCCCATCAACTTTGCCTCTTCATTAATTCCTGCTGAGTTTAAAGTAATAGTACAATTTGTATCATGGTTTTTAAAGTTTTTTTAAAGGTTAGAGGATTGTAAAAAAGAACGTTCGGTTAACATTCGCTAAAGGTTGCAACGTTAGGATAACGTTAGGGGAACGTTAGCTAAAGGTTGCAACGTTGGGATAACGTTCGGGTAACGTTCGCTAAAGGTTGCAACGTTAGGGGAACGTTCTGGAAACGTGCGATGTAACAAAAAACGAACGTTCCCAGAACGTTAAGACAACTTTCCGATTAACCAGCACACAACCAAAAGACAACCAAAATACAACCAAACCTAACCATCAGGGAACGTTCCTGCAACCAAAAACAAACGTTCCCAGAACGTTCTGGGAACCAAAAATTGTTAGCTGGGCTAGAAGTAACAAATGCATGGACTAGTTTTTCTGCATAATTTTTAGACAGGATATTCCTGATTTTTGCAATATTACGTAGGTGAAAAAAGGCGATCCTTGAAATTTGCTTTATGTGGGAATTAAAGGACATGTCCTGATCAAAGATAACTCCAAGATTCCTCACAGTGGTGCTGGAGGCCAGAGTGATGCCATCCAGAGTAACTATCTTTTTGGATAATGCGTCACGGAGGTGCTTGGGTCCCAAAGCAATAACTTCAGTTTTATCTGAATTTAACATTAGAAAGTTACAGCTCATCCAGGTTTTAATATCCTGAAGGCACATTAGAAGTTTAGCTAACTGATTAGTTTCATCCGGCTTGATCGATAGATATACTGGAGTATCATCTGCATAACAATGAAAGTTTATGGAGTGCTTCCTGATAATATTGCCTAAAGGAAGCATATATAAAGTGAACAGGATAGGACCGAGCACAGATACTTGTGGGACTCCATGACTAACTTTGGCGTGCGCAGAGGATTCATCGTTAACATGAACAAACTGAGATTGATCTGATAAATAAGACTTAAACCAGCTTAGAGCAGTTCCTTTAATGCCAATTAAATGTTCCAATCTCTGTAATAAGATATGATGATCAACGGTATCAGCACTAAGATCTAATAACACCAGTACAGAGATAAGTCCTTTGTCTGATGCAGTTATGAAGTGCTGTCTCTGTGATGAACTCTAAATCCTGACTGAAAATTCTCAAATAAGCTGTTGCTATGCAGAAAGTCACACAGCTGTTTGGCGACTGCTTTCTCAAGAATTTTAGAGAGAAATGGAAGATTGGATATAGGTCTATAGTTGGCTAAAACATCTGGATCAAGGTTGGGCTTTTTCAGAAGAGGTTTAATTACAGCTACTTTAAAGTGCTATGGTACATAGCCTGTTAATAAAGACAGATTGGTTATATCTAGTAGAGAAGTGTTGACTAATGGTAAAACTTTTTTAAGTAGCCTAGTCGGGATGGGGTCTAAGAGGCAGGTTGATGGTTTAGATGAAGAAATAATTGAATTAAATTGATAAAGATCAAGTGAAGCTAAGCAGTCTAAACATATATCTGGTTTTACAGCTGTTTCTAAGGTTCCTGAGTTTAGAGATAAGTCAGTGCCAGTTAAAGGCAGGTCTTGGTGAATTTTGCTTCTAATAGTTATCATTTTATCATTGAAGAATCTCATAAAGTCGTTACCACTAAGAGCTATGGGAATACTTGGCTCAGTAGAGCTGTGACCTTCCGTTAGCCTGGCTACAGTGCTGAAAAGAAACCTGGGGTTGTTCCTATTTTCTTCTGTTAATGACAAGTAGTACGCTGCTCTGGCATTACGGAGGGCCTTCCTATAACTTTTAAGACTATCTTGCCAGATTAAATGAGAATTTTCCAATTTGGTGGAACGCCAAATCTTCTCAAGTTTCCGCAATATTTGCTTTAATTTGCGAGTTTCAGTGTTATACCATGGAGCTAACCGTCTTGGTTTTATTAATTTCTTTTTTAGAGGGGAAACAGAGTCGAGTATTGTTCGCAGCGAGCCTGCTGCACTATCAACAAAATGATCAATTTGGGAAGGACTGAAATTAGCATAGGAGTCCTCTGTTAAATTCCTTAAATTTAGCTACAGCACTATCAGATAGACATCTTGTATAGAAATGTTTACCTACTGGCGTGTAGTTCAGCAGTATAAACTCAAAAGTTATCAAACAGTGGTCAGATAAAAAGGGATTCTGTGGGAACACTATTAAATGTTCAATTTCAACACCATATACCAGAACAAGATCGAGGGTGTGGTTAAAACGGTAAGTCGGTTTATGAACAATGACACAGACACCGTCACTATGGGGTTTTTACTAGGTAACTCCTGGAATAGGAGCAGAGAGAGAGAAGTGTGTTAGACTGCGACTCTGCCTCCTGGTCCCAACTCTGGATTGTCAAGGATTAGCTCCACTAATAAACTTGTCAAGATTTCTAGAAATGAGAGCTGCTCCATCCCAAGTGGATGCCGTCTCTCCGAATCAGACCAGGTCTTCCCCAGAAAGACTGCCAGTGATCTACAAAGCCCACATCATTATCTGGACACCACCTCGATAGCCAGCGGCGAAATGACGACATGCGGCTATACATGTCATCGTAGGTTAGATTTGGCAGGGGTCCAGAGAAAACTACGGTGTCCGACATTGACTTTGCGTATGTACACACCGATTCAACATTAATCTTGGTGACCTCCGTTTGGCGTAACCAACTATGGCTGCTGGCGTCGCTAACTTCACATTTCTCAAAATAGAGCTGCCGATAACCAGAGTTGGTTTCTCAGCGGGTGTATCGCTGAGCGGGGAACGTTAACATGCTGGTGGTGGTCCGTGGCCTTTGAAAGCTTACAACTACTTTTTTTTGCCACTAACAGTCACCCAGGAACCTTTTCCTGGCTGCTCAGGAGTTGCCGGAGGACGGCTACCAGAGGCTAACTCAGGCTCAGGCCGGCCCGCACCGACTACCGGGGGTTAGCTACAGTAACTAACGACTGATCTATCATGGTGCAGATCCGGACTTCTAACTCACTAAGCCTTGCCTCCCTGTCTAGAAATAAACTACACTTGTTACACATACCATTGTCGCTAAAGGATGCAGAGGAGTAGCTAAACATCTCACACATCGAGCAAGAGAAAGTAGGAGAGGGAGATGACATGGCTAATTGCTAAGATAAAGTTGCTAGCAGCTAAGCTAAAGTAGCCTACGGTAGCGTTAGCTACCAAGCGTTAAAAACAACTGTTATTTAACGAAAGTTGCTGACAAATTAAAAGATCTGTGAGTGCTTAGGCAGAACTACTATAAGAATAAGTGTTTAGCGGACAGTGAGCCGCTGTAATAGCAAATCTAACAAATTGAACTGGTATTTAATGAGCAGCAACACGCTACCAACACACAAGCACCGGAAACGGAAATGAGTCAGGTACGCTTACCGTAGTCAGTCCTCCTGTTGTATTTATGTATGTATGATATAGTAGCATTTCAGCCTGATATGTATCAGCTGACCAAGTATAACCCTAGAACAGACCGTGGTCCGTATGTGGACTTTAACCAGCGACCCTCCGGTACCCAACTCCCTACGGACTGAGCTACTTTAGCCATATTATATATATATATATATATATATATATATATATATATATATATATATATATATATATATATAACACCACCATTATTTTTCAAGTTGCTTCAGGTGCAAATTAAACATATTTAATAGGGATGAGCGAGTACAGCATTATATATATCTGTGTCTGTATCTGTTTACCACATGAATTATCTGTATACGTATCTGTCAACTCGGACGGACGGGGGGGTGCAGAGGTTTCGACAGCAGAGACGCAGCGCGAGTCGCTTTCTACCACGCGCTGTCTGAAACCCCACGTTACCAGAAATCTACTGGTTG
The DNA here is from genome assembly GCA_013375575.1 of Percina caprodes. Lineage (NCBI taxonomy): Eukaryota > Metazoa > Chordata > Actinopteri > Perciformes > Percidae > Percina > Percina caprodes. The sequence goes on along the minus strand of JABXJD010000133.1, from coordinate 886,758 downwards.
AGGAAGTACTACAAACCCCACGTTACCAGAAATCTACTGGTTGAGGAAGTACTACAAACCCCACGTTACCAGAAATCTACTGGTTAAGTAAGTACTACGAACCGAAGTAAAAAACAAACCTGAAGCTGAAGAAACCCTAAACGTTAACGGAAAAGCGGACCTCAGTGACTGAGGGGGGGGAGAGAAAGAGAGAGCGAGAGAGAGAAAGAGAGAGAGCGCTGTTCACTTCTCTTATGTGTGAGTGAGCAGAGCGTGTGTGTACGGGCGGGGCGCATGGTCCGCTACCGAATCCAAGTACAGATAATGACTCAAATTACTCGTATAATACTTGTATTCGGCATAAGTGCTTTATCCGTACCGGATACTCGTTATATTTAACAACATACAAATTTGAACTAAACCTATAAAATATTTGAAAATATCTTACATTTCCTGAAACATTCAAAAAATGTTTGTTCTACATCCAGACGTTCTTCATGGCCTACATTCAAAGAAGAACATAATAAAACCATATAAATAATGAAAAATAACAAAAACTTGTGTAAAATGAGAATGTAACAATGTTTTGTTTAGTTGACTCCTCAACTAAACAAGAAGATAGTTACATTCATAGTGTGGTGACCCAAAGAGGGCCAATCAAAGTCAAATGTCAACAGGGCCACAGGACAGGTACACAGTACAGAGTTTCACTCTCTGTAGAACATGGACATGTTCTGATGTCTCTGGGGAATTCTTAAGGTGTATCTTCATACCTCCACCGCTGTCTCCTTCATGTGTAGAGGCCAGAGCTTGTGCTGCAGAAAGAAAAGGTAAGATTTTCTAATGAGGGATACGGTCAAATTATACTTTAGCTATAACACTAGAAGATGGATACCTAGGACACCCTAACTCCCATTAAATATTACAGTACTATATTACAGGATTATCATCATCAAAAACAACTTTCCTTCTTAGCATCACATCCTGGCTCTAATAGAAACAAATACAGTAACAGTGCTTACCTTAATTAAAATCCATCTTCACGATCTTCATCTGGCATCCATTTCCCTGCTCTCTGATGCTCCGCTCACAAAGTACATGCGACTATTGAAGCGCTGGGACATCTCTTGGCTTGGGGCAAAGTCCTTGCAGCATATGCCTTGTCTTATCAGGCCGTATTTTAAGTAGAGTATGCTTCTGAGAGTTTCTGGTCCCATTCTGTTCCTCAGTTTAGACTTGACCAGGCTCATCTGTGAGAAAACTCGTTCTACGTCAGCATTGCGCAAAGAAATCACAAGCAATGACAGAGAAAAGAGGGCAAGATTTTTGTAAGTGTAGTCTCTACTGCCGTCTTTGTAATTGAGCACTTTAACCCAAAAGGCCTCTGCCTGGCTGTTGTCCTTATTTGTCCATGGGAGATATGCAACAGCCAGATACAGTGAACCCTCGCTATATCACGGTTCACCTTTCACGGTCTCGCTGCTTCACGGATTTCCATCGTGCATTGTGTTCTGCATTCTGCAAACATAATCAATGGTGGCATGTCGGTTTATAAGAATCTTTTTGCCCAGAAGAAAAAAGAGCGACAACAACTACCGATAACTATGTTCTTCTCTCGAAAAAACACACCGCGGGCTTTAGAAGAAAAAAACGCTACAGAGCGGAGTCGGGATGCAGCGGCTCAGTCAGACGAGCAGGGAAATACACCTGAGTCACGATTTTTCCTACTGTACTTTACTTTGTATTTGTTTTCATAATCATTTTTCATTTTCTCCCGTTCCAATGACTCTGGTCGTGGGGGGCGGAGCTGATCCCCGCAATTTGAAGCCTTCAGTTCGTATTGATGATTAAAATTATTATTTTACAGTACAGTAGTTATTTGTAAAAAAAAACGTTTATACAGTACTTTTATTTGTTAAACAAATGCTTGGGCCTGTAAAAAGGTTTTGTTCTTTGGTTTCAGTGTATAATGGAGTATTTCATCGTATAATAATGGTAAAAATAAAAGGTTACTACTTCACGGATTTCACCTATCACGGGTTCTTTTTGGAACGTAACCCCCGTGAAAAACGAGGGTTCACTGTACTGTGTTTCAAGAGCTGCAAGATCCCCAGAGTAGAACTTCAGCATTGAGACTGAGCTGAGATGTGGTTTTGTTTGTGACAGGATGACAGTCGGACTGAACACAGTCATAGTTTTCCATATCTGGATCTTAGCTGGGAGTCTCTGTTGCACTTTGTTAAGTTATACTATCGTTGCAGCGAACGTTGTATTTGGAGGAAAAGAGTTGACGATAGAGATGAATCATCTTTAGCCGTTCTTGATATATTTATTTTTTAGCTGTGGACACATCAGTCTCACGGTCAGACAGCTTCTGAGTTAACTACGGCAAAACAACTGGGACAAACATAATGACGCAAACGCGTCCTCTATAGCCTGCACCATAGCGCTTCCCTGTGGTATAAACACAATACAGAACAGTACAGTATGATATTACCTAATATGTAACTGAGGACATAATGAACATATTATACGATCACCAGGTCGGGTCAGACCCCATTTTCTTATAGACTATACTCAGTGATTAGAGTATGAAAAAAAAAAATGAAAATGTGTTGTTTATGCACTTGTTGGAACTCTGACGTTTGGAACTGTTGATGGATTATTGCTTATGGTGTTAGATGTTGTAAATGAGCAGCGCACATGGTACAAGTTTGTTCCACTAGAATACTAGTTTAAGGAAGAGACTAACTTGGGGAAAAAAAGATATAACAATAGGATTGTTTCTTTAAGTACTGTTATACAGGGGACTGATTCAGAGGTTACACCGCGCACACGGACCAGTACAGACTGTCACTGGCCAATGTGAGGAGAGTGCAGATTTGAATCAAGCATGCTCAGATGTAAACGGTTTACGGCATAACGCGTCATACCCGATGACCGGTTCTGGTCGAGGGCAGATGTTAGTTACACATGCTCAGACTTAAACGGTTTCAGATTTAACTGTCATACTGAAATTGTGAAATTCATGAAATAATACACTTTTCTCATTACAAACAATAACAGAAGATGGGAATAATTTCAAAAACGTTTTAGCTATCTATGTTTGTTTGGTTCTAACGTTAGCTCAAAACGCCATTCAACTGACAGCCTTTGTTGTGTTTGATTGCTAGCTTGTAGCTAAGCTAGCATTCATTTCAGAAATGTTTTAGCTAACTATGATTGATTAATTGATAATGTAAGATCAAAAGGCCATTCAAGTGACAACCTTGTTGTGTTTGATGCTAATTTGTAGCCAGCAGTGAACAAACTTCGTTAAGTAGGTCCATTTTTACTGTATTGACATTACAGAAGTCTCTCGTTAGCATCTTGTAGGCTAAGTCTACTTCTCGCAAAGTGACGCATGCGCAAATCAAATCTGCACTCTCCACACATTGGGCAGTGACACAGGAAACGTTGCCTAGGCAGACAGTTGAGAGATGATGACTGCACACATGCAATAAAGTTAAAGTAAGCAAGACTGCTTTAATCGTCCATTCTGTATAGTCCAATAGAGACAGACTAGAATGAAACACAGTGGACAGAGTTTCAATTGATTCACTCTGATCTTCATCTTCTTCCTTTCTGGCAAGTTTCTTTCTGGAGCTCTGCATGGATGAAATGGTAAGTTAAATTACACCTTCCTTAACCCACTGTTTGAGGCTACAACAGAGTCTCTTGTCTTTTTCCTCCAAAGCCTCAGCCGAAACTTATTTTGGACGTTTGAGGTAGCCCTGGATGAAATAAATTAAAATAAAAAAACATGTTTTAATGCTTATGAAGTTAAGGAAAGCAATGTTTCATTCTAACCCAAAAATACTGCTGACAATTCTCATTTACATTTACCCTCCTGCTTTCTTTTGTCAAACATCTTTATTTCAGCTCAGACTTAAAGAAATCATCCACTGAATTTATTTAAAATATACACTCCAGGCTGTTGCACCAACCATATGTAAGTTCAAACATATTTATAATGCATCATTATTGATGTGATATTGATGATCAGTTGATTCCCAAGTGTGAGCTGCTGTAGTTAAGTCTACCTGCTTGTGTCTCGATGAAATCTGTCTTCATCCCCTTGGTCTCTGGCTGGGCGCTTTCCGGGCTTCTGCACAGAAGCAATATTAAATAAGTTTGTATCTCCTCCATTTTAACAGCAAAATATCATATAATTAGTGCCTGAAATGGGCCAGTACTGATCAGTACTGAGTACCGGCACTTCTGATTCTCTCCACATTAAGTACCCTTACTTATAATTATTATTAAGAGTATTATGAATAGGCTGATGTTTATACCAAAATAGGCTATATGTCATGATTATTTTGGGGAAAACCAAGCAATTGTATATAAAATTACACATTCAGCACCCCAAATAACCCAAATGGAATGATCATTTGTTTCACAAACACTTTGACAAAATCTAAAATAGGAAAAAAAAAAGCAATAAATACAAAAAACAAAAATGACTGTTACAAAGAATAAAAAGGGATTGAATAGTTTAGTGCGGGATGTGTAAAAATGTCGATGGATATGCAAAAGATCAGGATACATAGCATGTGCAATGGATGACAAATCTTCATGATCCATCCTCACGGCCACGCAGATTTTATTTTTTATTGTAGACTTACTAAAAGCTGTTGGGGTAGTCGTTAGCCAGGTCGCACATGGTGATGAATGGATCCTCCAGGAGCTGGCTGGGTGTTATCCGTTGACAGATGTCCGGATGAAGCGTCTTCTTGAGCAAATCCACAAAGTTCTCCTGGTCTTTGGTTTCTGCCATGGTGTCCTCGTTTGACAAAACACAAAAGTCATAAAAATCTCTGTTAATCTTTGTGGCTCACTGTAATGGATTTGTCACAAATGTTCTCACTAAAGCTTAGATTTTCCTAATGGAACTTCCTACCTTCTTCAGGTCATTCAGGAAGTTGAAATAGCACTTGCTGCGCGTGACTTGTTTGTCTTCAAAAGGCGTCTATAAACAAATAATATTCGTTCGGCTAATCTGTCTCAAACACTACGAGGCATGTGGAAAAACAAGGATACTGATGGAAACAGAGATAAAAAGTAATACATTCTAGGTGCAAGCTACTGATTGGTTGTACCTTTAAGCTCCAGCTGAGTCTACGGCTGCTGTTTTTGCAGAAAAAGCGCCAGGTTCTGATGCCATTTTTTAGAAGTTCTTGCGGTAGCAGACCCTGAGTCTGCACCACACGCTGTAGCTGTTGAAACAACCCAAAGTCAGTTACACTTGGTACATATAACAATATTAAGATTTAGTTTCATATCATCAGATTGATGCAGAAAAGCTTACGTTAAGCTTTACGTTATGCCTAAATCAAAGTAAATTGATTCACTTTGGGAAATACACAAGTGTTAAAGTGGTCATGTTATGCTCATTTTCCGGTTCATGTTGTATTTAGAGGTTATACCAGAATAGGTTTACGTGGTTTCATTTTCCAAAATGCCATCTTTTTGTTGCAGCTCCTCTTTTCACCCTGTGTGTTGAGCTACAGAGTGTGGCATCTCACTTCTGTTCCATCTTTGTTGGGAGTCGCACATGTACAGCATGTAAGGATTACTAGCCAGTCAGAAGCAGAGTTTGAGGGCGTGCCACGCTAGCAGCTAGGCGAGCATTATAATGTGTTACAAAGTGACAAGTGTTATACACGGAAGTAAAGGCTGGACTACAATAGATGTGTTTGGAGCAGTTGGTGAACAGTGTTTTCTGTTGAAGATGGTAAGTCCCTTTGTGGTGGACTTTGGGCTTTTTCACTTTGTAAACCTATAATATGCACAAAAAGATATATAACACTATAAAGGAAAGGGGAAAAGCCAAAAAGCATAATATGAAGATATTGTAAAGATAAAGATTGTTAGCCATTTCCCGCTTCTTTCAGACATTATGCAAAACTAAGCTAATCCATAATTAAAGCACAGAAGAAGGTAATATCAGCTTGACCACACTCGATAAATATAGCTTTTTAATGTTGTTTTTTTAGTATTATTTATATGTTGTATTTAAATTGATCTTGTGTGATTACCACTGCTGCAAAACCAATTGCCAAAATAAAGTTCTACTTGACTTGACTTGAAAGAGGTATCAATCTTCTTATCTAACTCCTTGAAATAAAGTGCCAAATGATCATTTAAGATGCTTTTTTTCAGATAGGTCTACTGTTCATAACCAAAATAACAAAGTGTTTGCATGTTTTTTGCTGAGTTTTAAGTGTAACACTGACCATGTTGTACTCACAGCTGCCGGGGTACAGATCATAGCCCAGGAACAGCAATGCAGCCCAAAGACCACATGTCAATAGCTGTTGTGATGGGAATTCCCAGGATGGCCTCTGTAGACCTAAGAAAACATATACAAATATGTTGTTAGGGGTCCAAGCCCGAGGATGCGTGCACCGCCGGTATTGCATAGCAATACGCGGTTCACCCTATTGTTTTCCTAGGGTTTCTTCTTCATTATTCTTCCCCGCATAAAAGTGCCGCTGCAGCCTAAACTGTACATGGTGGTGACGCGCCATTTTCAGGACTGGTCCAAAACTCTGCAAAGACCTCAGCCGCAAAAATTGACCCACTTCCACCACTAGGTGGCGCTATAGCAGAAAAAAACTCCCAAACCGTACATCAGAAATTTAAAAACCTTATATCCACGTGTTCACTACATCAGGCCGAGTCACATGATATAGGCTTCGCCCATTTTTGTTGACAATTATTTTCGCAATATCGTGACAAGTGCAAAAATAACTTTTTCGAACTCGTCCTAGGCCGTGTGACAGATCTGCACGAAACCTGGTTTGTAGCATCTTCAGATGGCCCTGACAAAAAGCTATATAAAGAATGTTGCTACGTTAACGTGTGCTCATTTGACGACCAAACAAAGTTTCTGTAGTAACACACCAAACACATATCAAGTCATATCTTGGCCAAATTAAATGGTATCAACATATCACTTGTGAACAGTGTTGTTCATGCCTCTCCGATGCTCTTTACCAAATTTGGTAAAGATAAGCCTTCAGGGGGCGCTATAATCAACGTTTATTGCTTTTGACGAAACACTCAATGCATTTAAATGGGAAATTGGCAATTGCTATCGATACCAAACTTGTGATGCCGCCTGGAGGCTCTGTACCACATTTGGTGAAGATAGGCCATTAGGGGGCGCTATAATCAACGTAGACCATTTTGGGCCTTTTTATGAAGCTTTTGCATCCAGCCTAGGAGCCCAGAGTTTATTTGGGGTCATTGTGCTATTAATCTGTACCGTTACGTGCGCCTCTCCGTATTTCCCGACGTCTGCCTCCCCCACGTTTCGCTTTGTGTTCCGCTTTTGTGCGCTCCACTGGTCGTGGGCGGCGACTTGCGCGGGGTGGCTTGGACCCCGTTGTAACTGCGTGCAGTTCTAGTTTTAGTTTTGTATTTTGGCTGCTTTGTTAGAAAAATAAAATCTAAAGATGGAACTCTGCCTTGTTGTCAGCTTGTAAGACGGCTGTAATAGCGTGGCTGCATGTGTAAGCGTGATTCCATCACAGAGACATAACGGGCCAAGCCAAAGTCGATAATCTTAATCTTGAATGGCTTGTTTACACTGTCCACCAACATGATGTTGTTTGGATGTACAACTCCCAGGTTCCTCAGGAGTTGCAGAGCTGTGGCCATCTGAAAGACATGAGGAACTCACAAGAAGGTCAATCCTGGACCAGTTGATGTTTTCTGATTGAGCGCTGTAAGTTCTGAGCTCAGTGTCATTTCAGAGCAAATTACTTAATTACAGTCAGATGTTGAAGAGAAATAGAAACGCCTCATCATTTAATGCAGTGGAATACATTTAAGTACAATAGTAAGGACCTTTTTGTCTAACCGGTAGACTATTTTGTCTATGGAATTAAACCACAAAAATGTGCTCAAATATCACTTTTTATGACAAATTCTCAAGAATTGACTGTACACTAAACCCACTAAAGAAGGTTGTCCAATCACACGGTAGCAGCCTTAGCTCCATCAATTATCAACAGGTCCCAGCTGACATGAGAAGCCTACTTTTGTCCAACTCTGACTGAAATCAAGGTCCCATTTATTAATAACATATCTAATTGCATGTTGTTTTGTCACTGTTATTGTAAACTGCATCATGAATGAATGGAAAGTTTGCCAGTAACAGGACTAGGTGAATGTGTCTGTCCACCTCCTGTTGGCCTTTGACAGAAACCTCTCGCAGTATACCTGGTGAAGGATTGGGTGGATTTCTTTTACAGAGAGAACGTGTAAAGGTGTCTTTCCCAAGAAGTCCCACAGAGTCATGTCCAGCATTTCAAACTCAAGACAAACACGCCCTCCATCGATAAAATTGTCTATGAATCTGATAAAGTTGAATTACCTTGTACTACGTCGTGATGTACATCAGCTGCTGAGTTGTTGTTATTCATTATCTTCACAGCCACCGTTTCCTGAGTGGCTGACTTTACGCACTTGACGACTTCTAAGACTTGAAGACTTCAAAGGCGCCGTCACCCAAAAAAGACTGAATCAAGTAATCAGAGAAGGGGGAGGAGAGGACGCCTAGGTCGTCCTGAGATCGGTCTCGATAATTTGAAGACTAGAGGAGAAGGAAGGAGTGATGGACACAACACGTCACGTTTAGTCTCAAATAATAGAACGCCAGCAGTAGTAGTGTAATGAGTTTCCATGCAGAGATGATGAAATAACGAGTGAATTGTGTAGAATTTATATGGTGGCTGACTGAAAATACTGTACATTTTGAGAAGTACACAAAAGTTAAATTAAACAAACATCAGAAATCTTCAAATTAAGATGCTTTTTGCTTATGTTTGTAAAGCAGCTGTTTAAATGGCATTTTATTGTCAGTAACTGCAGAGTGAAATAACATGTGAATTGTGAGATTGCCAATTGAAAAGTTTGTTTTCCCTAGGTTTGTGGAAGATTTAGGGGTCCTCCCAAAAGAAAATGTTAAGTTTTTTATTTATAAGAAACTACAACTACACATAATTTGGCACCTTTTCTTTTTAAGCTTTAGCAGATAATAAAAAATATCATTTTTTTTATTTTTTTATTATTTTTTACAAAATTGAGTTATACGTTGACAAGGCTAACAATAAAAAGGTTCTGGGATTGACGCTCCAAGGCTAACTCACCCAGTACACCCACATTGTCCCAGTCTCACCCATCTCAGTTCCCACACATTCACACTACACACTCTCACACAGATCAAAGGGGTGGCTGTGTTCTCAGCGGTAGAGCGGTTGCCTGCCAATTGGAAGGTTGGAGGTTCAATCCCTGGCTCTGCAGTCCCATGTCAAAGTGTCCTTGGGCAAGACACTGAACCCTAGTAAGTAGTTGAAGTATAAAAGTAAAAGTAGCCTTGCGAATGACAACAATTTTCTATGCAAAGCTACCAGAGCACACAGATGTTACTAGAGAGATGCTGAGGAACTTCAGTGGACATGGAAAACACATATATGTCTTTATATGGCAATGGCTACATTTTAAATGGATGTCTGCCAATAGGCCTAAAACATCACATATATGATTATTATGACAGAAACTGGGACTCCAGGTTAATAAGATTCTGACCCATTAGCAAGATATGAATTCAGTTGTGATTCTGTGAGAATTCACAGATCCAGTTTATATTTTTAATCTTCCCCTTAACATTTAAATGAATCTACATGTATGTGTGTGTGCTCAAATATGGCTTCTGGAAATAAAATAAAGGATTAAAATATGAATGACTAAACAGACATGAATGAAGAAGTTCCCCAGCACATTGGCCAGGAGTCCTTCTTGATGCATACTGTCTCAAACATCTCTCTCTGATAAGGCTGAGGATGATGTCTTGCTGCTTGTCTGCCAAATCTCAGTTTTCTTCATTTTCAATCATGTCTATGTGTAAGTAAGTAAGTAAGGTTTATTTGTATAGTACCTTTCACAGATAAAAATCACAAAGTACTTCACCGTAAAATGTAATACAATACCAACAAAGTACAATACAATGCATATGACACTTAAAAACAAATGGAAAACATAAAAACAAAACCATAAAAAACCACACGTCTAACTAAATGTGCCAACGTTAGCGCCATCAAGCCGCAATGATTTGCTGTGAATTAATGCAGAATGCTGAATCTGTTGAGTTGCGTCAAATGCAACGTACAGTAGATATTCCCATCTATTTAGATTGAATATGGTATTGATGATGTAAACAATGATAACGATAACTCCAGTGAAATGATGTGAAAGTTGAGGACTAGATTAGGACTGGATTAAAAGCTGATTCTGGTTTCCAACGTCCCCCCAGACAACTTCTGTCTAGCTAAGTTTTCATCCAATTGAATGACAGTATCTGAAGTTGGTGAACAGGTGAAGACCACACCAAAACCGCTAGCTAACTTACTTTAAATGTGAAGAACTATATACTAATAACGGGCTTAAGTAAACTGACAACATGAGTTATACGACTTACAGTTCTCAAAGACGCACACACACAATCTCAGCTGATTATCCTCCGGACAGATATTCTCTTTTTCTCCGTGTGGCGCGCGCACCCGCTCGCGGTGTGTGGCGCGTGTCCGCGCTATTTTCCGACATAACAACCTCTTGTACAAAACAAAAGTAACGAGCCAATTTTGTAAAATGTAAGGAGTAGATGGTACCGATGTTTGTGTTAAAATGTAAGGAGTAGAAGTAAAAAGTCGCCACAAAAATAAATAGTAAAGTAAAGTAAAAATATCAGAAAAATCTACTTGAGTACAGTAACGGAGTATTTGTACTTCGTTACTTCCCATCTCTGACTATATTGGATACTTCCCTTTCCCTCATACATATAATATCTAAGGATGTTCGTCTTTATCAAAAAGACATGATTGAAAAAGACACAATTGAAATAAAAGACCTCAAAACAAATCATGCCTCATAAAACTCACTCACGGCTCTCTTTGTTAAGAAATACACATTAAAATACACATCTTCCTCATCCACCAGCCAGAACTTGGTCAAGTCAAACAGTTAAACACTGTCTGTAAACTTTACCAGCCGTAGTGACCCTTCGGCTTGATGTGGAAAAAACTCCTTTTTTCAGCTCCGCCACAACTCTCCGTTTATATTTTTTCTGTAACGTTAGCTTCAGTATGGCAACCTGGCTAAAATATGGGCATGTTATCCAGTGTATTTATCAAAGCCGTCAGCCAGAGTACTGAGCTGCATCCTTTCTTTAGCGATAAACTTTTGACCTTGAGTAATTTCCACGTTCTGTTACTGAATATGTTCATATGGAGTTACAAGGTCAGGGTCAGTGATCCCTGTCGGGTGGCATTCTACCTACTTGACAGTTGACACCCTGGTGTTTGGCTTTTTAGCCATGCAACAGTCAGTACATGCCTTTGTGGTGTATTTTTGTGGTGATACAGGTTAGTGGTGTTGCCCCTTTAGGGAGCAACAATAGCAAGGCATGTTTTGCACAATACGTGACGGCTTGGAGCAACTGCCCCTGCAGGCTGTTTTACTCTTGCGTGTCACCAGACCAGGGCGTCTGCAATTAGAAAATCTAAATTTACATCGCAATTTAATTGCAAATGCAATTAATCGTTCAGCCCTAATATAAAGTAGATCAAACTAGCTCATCAGTAATAATCTAATAACGTCAGCTAGAATCATATAGAGCTCAACAGTATGGTTCCGGAAGTAAAAATCCCATTGATTTTCTCCATAAGGATTTAGAAGAATTATTATTGGTTATCCTGGATATAAATTCTGATTTTGGGAAACAGCCCTCTGGACCCAATTTTCCTATGTTTTTGTGTCTAAGTGACTGATGGGAACAACACTCTTGTCTAACAACATTATGGGAAGGATCCTTTCAGAGATAGAGCTGTTTCTGGTTAAACAGAAAGGTCTAAAAGAGGTTTTAAAGGTCTGAGGTTACTAGTGCTAAACGCACCAGACTCCATTTAAAAAAACAAGACTTTAAGCGTGTATAGAGCCAACATATTTTCACATGTAGATCAGTAAACTTTGTGTTTATTCCAAACAAAACTAGAGTTATGATGGCTGGAATGGTGGAAAGATGACCCAACATGGCTTTTCATAGTTTTATTTTGTTTCTGTCTACTTTAAAGTGTATTTTACGATGCTAAAATTACTGTTTATTTACATGGAGTCTGGTGGGTTTAGCAAACGCAATTTCGCTGATGTTTTTATGTTTAAAAAAGGATCTTACTCTTTAAGAGAAAGGTCGACCTCCTTCAAAATACTTTCCATAATGTTGTCAGACACTGAATATTAATCTGAGCCTGTCAGTGGCTAAACAAGCACTTTTGTGAAGATATATACAAGCTGGACAATTGCCCTATTAACTTACATTGTAGCTTGTTTCACCGCTGCCGACTGCAGCGATCTGGCTTAATACTGGACCAGTATCAAAGATTGTTGTTCCCATCAGTCACTTAGACATAAAAACATAGGAAAATGGGGTTGAACCAGGTTGAAAAAAATGGTATTTACCCTTTAAACACTTTTTGAGATGGTTCAGTAGATTTTTAATGTTTGAAAGCCTAACGTTACTGTAGGTGACGCTACATGTGACCAATATCATAAAAAATGCTCTTATGCTATACAAAATAACCTTGATTATGTAAAAAAGTTGCAGTTAGACAATTACAACAACTGTTACAGGCCTACTACTTCACTTTTTATGCCCTAAGTACATTTAGCTGATAATGCTTCTGTCCTTAAGTAGGATTACAAGATAACTGCAATGGATTCTTTTTACATTGTGGTTTGACTGTATTACATAAGTAAATGTGCTGTATTTATATAGCGCTTTTCTAGTCTTAACGACTACTCAAAGCGCTTTTACATCACACAGGATACATTCACCATTCACACACATTCATACACTGTGGCTGAGCCTGCCGTACAAGGTGTCACCTGCTCATCAGATAAACACTCACACACATTCACACTCCAATGACGCAACTCAGGGTTCAGTGTCTTGCCCAAGGACACTTGACATGGGGACATGGGACTGCAGGGGGATTGAACCACCAACCTTCCAATTGGCAGGCAACCGCTCTACCAATACTAATAATGTTTTCTACCCTGCTCTACTGCAGTAGGTCTATTCATTCACAGTAAATGACAATATACAAATAGTTCTTTGTTTTGAATGTTTATTAAACAGAATGAGCAGTAATTAGACTCTTCAAATCATAAACAGGAACTTTGAACTGGATTGAAACAATAATGAATAATGGGTTTCTCTCGTGTCTAAACACTAACTTCAGTCAAAACTAATTCTATAAAAGCGTATCCACCATTATTGCACAGACTACACAGAATTATGGTAGGCTACATACTGTAAATGAATTAGCTGATAAGCCCCGCCCCCAAGAACAGTATTTCCAGGAATCCCCCTTTCTGATAGGTCAAGGGATTCCTGGGAAAACTGGACCCCAGGAGAGAGGAGAAGAAAAACGATTGATGTCATCCATCCATCATCACACCAGTGGAATGGGGGATCCCATCCTCAAATGCAGACGTCGAGCTGTGGTTGCCATACCTCTCGTATTAGAAGATTTGAAAACTGTCTTGGCAGACACACGTCATATAATTTATAACATGTGGTCAACTTCATTAATCTGACATTTTTAATGTTACGTTTGATAGATCTTAATAGAAATTAATGACACATTCTTACATTAATTCATTAAAAAAATTGTTAGAAATACAATAACAACATATTTTATTATACAGTATATATTAAACAAAGGTATGACATTTTCAAATTCTAATCCTCTAAACTTGCTTTTTTTATGTCGTCTAATAAGTCAATGTTAACAGAAATAACTTCCCTTTGAATTTCAAAAATGAGCAAACTTTGGGAGTTGGTCCAGTCTCATCTAAACTAAAGACCGTAACCCACAAGTTGATTGAAAGTGATTGCAGTGTTGCATGCTGGTTCATATCATCCTCCCTGTCCCTGAAGCAAACCAGAGCCCTGGAGCCCTGCTGCTGGATGCTGTTACCTGGCTGTGGGTATATGTCTGTCCTCCGTCCCGAGCTACAGTGCTTCATCTCAGACTACCAATTGACCAGAGATGCAGCACTGCACCATGGGCCACAGGGATGAATAACTCAACTGGAGAAAAACACAGGGATGAGGCAAACAGAGCACAGTCAGTAATTTAGACACCGTCTTATCGTTTTTTTTTTAATGAAACCAAAACACTTTGTACACATCTCAGGATCAACTCTTGTCGCAGGACGCTGACAACCTTATACTCGTAACAGTAACAGAGTTTAATTACTCATTGGACGATGATCTGAAACAACACTAACAGCTGGTAGCATTAAAATATGAATCACTATTGTCTTTGATTGACTTCTTTAATTAACAGTTTTTTACACCAATTTACACGTGCAAAATGTACAGTAAATGGAAGTTTGGAGGTGTTTGTCTTTGAGTGAGAAACCTTGTGAATATTGAAAGATGTGGTCACAGGCTGTATTTTGCAAGTTCTGTTCTATCTGAATGTGTGAAGAGAATTTAGTTTTTACCAAACCTGTTATAACATCTGCTGCATAGATTTCTATTCTGAACATCATACAAACTGTCTTTACAGTTGACAAAAAAATGTTATACATAAGGAAACCACACAGGCACTCAGGCCTTATGATGATGACATCAGAGACATGATGACATCAGAATAAACACATTTCTCTCGGCATCATGAAGGACAAGGGTCTATTCTACAGACAGGAGGAAATATGGAAAAAATTCATGAAAGCTAAATAAAACATGCTCAATGCTGTTCAAAGTATGGGGAGAATGACTTGTCCGCTAAATCTACGGATTAATAGATATTGGAAATAGTAGTGAAAATAGATTGGGTTAATAATTAGATAATTAGTAATTGCTTACTGTATGAACTGGCATGTATCTCCATCAGTACAATGTTTGTATGAGCGCATAGGTTAATCAGGTTTGTTGTATTTCTGTTTCTTTGGAGAAAAAAATTGTAAAAAACATGCACAATGACCAAATGAAGACAACAGTATTCAATTACAGCTAAGACACAGTTTAACGTCTTTCTACTAACATGTCTGAAACATCAGGGAAAGCAGGGCGAGACAAAAATAGCGTGTGTGTGTGTGTGTGTGTGAGAGAGAGAGAGAGAGAGAGAAAGACCGATAGAGAGAGAGGGGGAGAGAGAGAAAGCAATGGAGTGCACAGCACAAACATTTTTGTTGGGGAGGGGTAAACAGGAAATGGTTTTAACCCCCAGTGGACCTACATAATACCAACTTCCTGTTGCTGTTGTCATGTTGCTGCTCCCTCTCACATTCCACACGTGTGTGTGTGTGTGTGTGTGTGTGTGTGTGTGTGTTACTCACCTCTGTACTTGCTCATCTCTGACATCTGAAATACAACACATATACTTGGTTGAAAGAGAGACATTGCAACGGCAGACATATGATTACATGCATGTGTGCACACAAACGCGTGCACGCGCACACACACACACACACACACACACACACATTTGTACCTTAACAGAATTCTGTAATTGCAGACATGAAGATAAGAGACATTTAAAGGAAACCCTGATCAAAATTGTGTCGAAACCTAATGAATCCAGTTGCTTCCATTCAGTTTCTCAAGGGCTCACTGATTGGTTTGAGTATGAAAATAATGTGTTTTCACTCTCCAGCACCATTAAACCACTAAATGATCTTTTTCTTCCCTGCAGTAGAATTCCAGAGACCCGGAAAGTCTCTGAACAGGAGCACTGACTCGGCTGTGGAGCCTTGTGGTGGAGCTACACTTTACTAACACATTTGATGTTGGTTTGTCAGTTCATGTGGAGCCCCTGTATTTTCTTATTATTTTATCTGTAAGTATATTGCCCAGAGTTATGGTAATCGTCTAAAGCTAAAACTCTGGACTTCAAAGAGGGAGGCAGTGGTGGAAATAGTTTCCTGTAATCTCAGCAGAAACAATGCTGTTCTGAATGATAAGAAGCCTGTCTGGGAACTTCTCTAGAGTCATATCAAATGTATTATATTTTTCTGAAACTGAATAAAAAGTGCAAAACTGTAGACTGTAGAGTCTGGAAGTTGTTCTCTCTTACCCCAAGTGCAATCGGTTGGATCTCCATCTTTGATCTCCATTATCTCAACAGCAACACCTGATAGAAGATACACATACACATGTTTATGGTTACAATGTTCTCAGTGACTTTTAATGCCATTTGAGCGCCATCACAGACACTATAACACTGAGTAGATCAAGGAGAGAGGAGACAGAGAGAAAGACATATAAAGACAGAGGGGGAGAAAGAGAAGCCGGGTGTTTTCCAAGAATGCTCTGAGTCTGTTCGGCTAGAAACTCCCAGTCTGCCCATATAAGGCCTGAGCCAGCCTTTTATTTTTGGGATCATGGAAAATGGGATTGCTGCTTTGGATAAACATTCCCTCTTCCAGTCTGTGATCGCTCCCACTGATAGCCCACCTCCCCCTCCTTCTTCCAGCTGGCTACATTCATTCCCTTTTCTAGTCACAGTGGGGAGAGACTCACTTAAAAGGCAGCAGAGGGAGAGGAGGCCTTTATCTCACTCTGTCCTTCTCCCTCTTCTCTGGGCCCAACAAGTCCATATTAAGAAGAAAGGCCAGTGTGTGTGCGCTCTCTCTCTCTCTCTCTCTCTCTCTCTCTCTCTCTCTCTCTCTCTCTCTCTCTCTCTCTCGCTCTCTCTCTCTCTCTCTCTCGCTCTCTTACACACGCACGCAAGAGAGAAAGCCACAGTCCCACAGTAGGTCATGTCTGGAGGTCTGTCTTCAGGAAGTGTTGCCCTCACTAAACCAAACCAACAAACAGATCTGCCCTCTCCCAGCCGGACTGGGTGCGTGCATGTATGGTACATCACTTCAAACTTTAAGCCTGAAACCTGGCCGTGGGACGCAGTCTCCGTCTCAGTGTATTGTTTGTAATAGTTTGTCACTGTTTGTGTTTCTTAAATATATAAAAATAGTAAAAAAAAAAAAAGGGAGCACCCTCATGTCTCACTTCTTCTTCTTCTTCATCATCGTCATCATCATCATCATCATTACCAGCCTTGATTCAAATACACTTTGTTGTGTGAAACTATTTATGATGCATTCTTGCCTGCTGTGTTAGCTTTAACTTAGGATTTGTAATGTACTCTGAGTAAACCTCATAAATGCAAAGATGTTTGGTTGGCATGGCTTTGGTTGGAATTGAATTCAATAGTCATGAAAAAATACATGTGTGTGTGGAATGTATGAAAAATATGATTAAGAAGAAGTTCAGTCCATACCTCCATCAGGGAATTACAGTCCAACACAAAGTGCCACTGTATTCAAGACTGAATAAAAAGTGGGTTGAGACCAAGGCAGAATAAAGATTTAACCAGCGTTCGGTCTACATTCTTAAAGAAATTGTTCAAAATTTTAGAAAAATAAGCTAAGTCTCTTTCTTTCTGGAAATGAGATAGAATAGAACACTTTTGTATTGTCCACCAGGGTGGAAATGGGTCTCCAGCTCACAAACACAAGGATCAACAGTATAAAAGGCAGACAAGCAGTTAGTAAAACACATAGACAAGGTCATAGTACACAGTAAAGCTATAGTGCATAGTTTCTGTATTCCGCATGAGGAATTCTGACAAGAAAACTGTTGGCACCACTTTTAAATTATTATTTGAGAGGGAGCCCTGTTATTTGATCCTATTCACTCAATACAACCCATTAGATTTAAACGTGTGACATCTTCCAATAATGAGCTATGGTGTGTGCTGTTCTAAAGTGGTGGACAATGAAAATCTACTGACAAATTTTTGTTTAAATCCAGGTGAGCTTTGAGCTTGGACATTACGTCTTGTCAAAAATAGAAATCACTTCCTGCTTTCACTTTGTCACCTCGCACAGACGGAAGCGCCACAATAATCTACAACAGTGCCAAAACCCAAACCGCAGACTGACCTGGAGTTCTACAGCCAGACTTTATCAGAGATATAGAGTTGAAATCAGTCCAGACACTCAGCACTTGGTCAGGACGAGCCAGTACAGAACTTTGTATGTGCCATAGGACAACGATCATTTACAAAGCTTAAAAAATGGGGAAACTTTCACATAAAATATTTTTCTGCTTATTAATAGTTTCTTTTTAACGTTTGATTTTTACACGGCTAAAAGACATACTTAACATCAACAAGATTAGTTTTGTTAGGGCGTTCACAAATGTTAGCTGACGTTAGCTTCTCTGTGTTGTCAGATCTCGCGAGAGTTTAGTCCTGACACAGAAACAGGTCTCAAACCAAGTTGATTTTCTCCTGATGTGTCCATCTGAAAAATGCCACTTTAGTATTAGAATTTTCTGGAGATATATGGCTTGTGAGGAATGGGTCCGATATTCATTTTGGTACACATAATCTGTGTTCACGATCACTTTGCCCATTGGAATCAACACAATCGGACCTGACGCTAGTCTCCTAAAGAGGCGTGGCCGTGGAGAAACCAACATGACACAGATACAGGAAACTACTCTGAGTTGAGGTGTCTTGGTTCAACATCATCTCTGATACAATTTAATTCTAGGTTAAAAAAAAATCTTAGAAACTGGATTTTGTAACAAGAAGAAAGAATATGGAATGATACTAATATGTATATAATAATCAGATAACGCTGACACTAACAAAGGATATCATGTCAGTTGAATGTTATCACCAAAAACCGCAGAATACTGTTATTAAAGTTGAATATCGGGAACATGCATACATATATTACCTCCAATCTCAAATCATCTGACCCTCATTATATAGGCTTACCGATTTCTCAGGTTCCATCCTAGTGCGGAGAGTCTTAATTTACATCTGTGAATGTGTCTGGTGTTCCCTGACAGGGTCTGCAGTGTGTGTGTGCAGAGTGCAGGCTGGCCCTGCACCAGACTGGCTGTGTGTACATGCTGTGGATAGGAAGCCACAATGCTTCCCAAACCTTTTGATGCCATGGCAGGCACCCCATTACAGTGAGTCATTTTAAAAGCCCCCCTATGTGGTACTGACTTTGGCAATTCCTATCAAAAAGCTACAAAACAGCTGTTTTGCTCTGGACTGAAAGGTGTTGACAATATTTTAATTTAATAAATAATCTGGATTGGACAAAATAATAGATAGCGAAATGTAATACAATGTGTGTGTGTGTGTGTGTGTGTGTGTGTGTGTGTGTGTGTGTGTGTGTGTGTGTGTGAGTGTGTGAGTGTTTAGGCCGGCTGTGATAACAGTCAAGGCCAATCTCTCCTGTTTGGTCAAACATTGCCTAATATGGTCTTCTTTCTCTTTCCTCTTGGCTCTGAAAATCACACACAGGAAACCCGCTCTGCATTTTATCTGTCTGTCTGTCTGTCACACTAAATGTATTGCGCACACACACACACACACACACACACACACACACACACACACACACACACACAGCTGAATAATTTAAAAAAATACAGTCAGTTAAAGCTTAAAGAGTTGGTCAGATGTACAACTCCCCAGACCAGAGCTAAGAGCTAAACACTGTGTCAGAGTACATCTCAACAGAAACAGACCATGTACAACAGATCCTAAACGTGACTGTAAAAGTGGATCTTAAAATCAATTACCAAATATGGCAATGCTGAACTGTGGACTATGTCAAACCCTGGAGCCTGATCAGGGACATGTTGGTGGTGCAGTGATAGACTGTAAAACGGTTTTAAGGGGGAGGTGAGAATAATTTAGAGCTGTTACCTTAGAGTGTTGTAAACAATGTGTTAGGGCAATGTTTCCCAACCTTGAGGTTGGGCCCCTCTAAGGGGTCTTACAGTAAGACAAATCAGAGGAGTCACAGGATGATCAAGGAAAAATCTGTGGAAGAAATTGAAAAAAACATTCTTTGGTTTACAGTAACTGCTCCCAACTCATGCCTACAGGGTGATGGAACTGCTGTCTATGGCTGATATTGACAATAGAAAACCTCAAACGTAAAAGCTGCTGAAGTGCAAGACACTACATACTGTTTAAATGTATTAAAACATTTGCTAGAGAAATCATTGTTGGTTATCTAAAGCAAAAGACATGCCAACACAGCTCCTTCAATACTGTTCTCAGTATTGAAGGAGCTGTGTTACTTTTGTCTTTTGAGATTCTTAGAGTGTAGAAATCCAGTCCAAAAGAAGACGAAAGGCTAGGTAGGCCTTTTCAACATAATCAGTGTCAGATGTACAGTATGTCAGCAGGAAAAAGGGCACAGATCTTTTTCTTATCTTCAAGAAACGCATGAGGTCTAACATCACAAAGGTTGCTAAAGTAGTTTGCTTTCACATGATGTTCACTGTGATGGATTACCTAACTCCAAAAGAAAACTGAAACTTGTTTTTATACAATTTGAATTATAGAGGGAAAAAAGTCTATGTAGGGAGGAGGTCGAGTTGGATAGAAGGGTCAAACTAACACAGGACCTTCACCCAGGAGACTGCTGGTCACGTTATTTTAACTCACGTACGTAACAGACATAATTATTTTATTTTCCTAAACCGACACTGGACATTTAGTAGTAAAATGTCCAGGACATTTAGTAGTAAAATGTCCAGGACATTTAGTAGTAAAATGTCCAGGACATTTAGTAGTAAAATGTCCAGGACATTTAGTAGTAAAATGTCCAGGACATTTAGTAGTAAAATGTCCAGGACATTTAGTAGTAAAATGTCCAGTAATGCACAAAGAATAGTGCATTACTTCCATAAGATGCCATACGAACCATTGTGTGACGACGTAGTCTACATAAAGCTTTATAGCAAGAGACATTTCAACTTAAAGTATGCCCTGTATGCAGGGAGTAGGCCTAAGAGCAGAAAGCAGGTGAAATGTCAGTTGAACTGCAAATGTTGAAGCAGTTGAAATTTAATTTGATAA
Organism: Percina caprodes; assembly: GCA_013375575.1. NCBI lineage: Eukaryota > Metazoa > Chordata > Actinopteri > Perciformes > Percidae > Percina > Percina caprodes. The sequence continues at coordinate 865,762 of JABXJD010000133.1, read as the reverse complement.
AATTAAATCAATGGATAGTGTCACTGGGGGCCTTCATCAAACCAGCTTTGAATGAAGAAAAAAGGTGCAAGACTCATGCATGCGTGTCTCAGAGTAGGTGTGGATGGACTCATATGATAAAATAGAAGTGTATCTTCTCCGTGAGGAGGGGCGAGTGATCAAAGCTAAAAGTACTTTTCCCTCCATCTCTTTTCCTGCATTCTTCTTCTTCTACCCACTCCTTTCACCTTCCATATGCCTCGCCCCCTTTACCCCTTTTCCTTCTCCCTCTCCCCCTTCTTCGCCTTCTCCGATGGGAAATTTACCCTGGGAATCACAGTCTTTTGGTCCCAGAGGGATGCTGGTGTGAGTGTGTGTGTGTGAGGGGTTATGTGAAAGTCCTCCTAACCCAGTGCCCCCAAGACTTCTGACCGCTCAGTAAATAAATACAGCATTTCCTCCTCTCCTCCCTACATACACTTTCTCATGTCCATCCCAGTCCTCAGCAGGACAGCAGTTCCTGTCTGCCAGGGCTTTAACACATATTTCATTAGCTGGATCTGGGAACAGGGACCTCGATATGACCCTCTGTTTACATTTTAACCTGCTCAACTCTGTCCGACTCACCAGCCAACATGTCATGTCATGTCAAAGGATTCAAGAGCATAACATATGACAGCCACATTGTGCCATCAGCTTCTAACAGAAACATGTTGCTATTGAAAGTATGTATCTTAACTAAGTGGTTGATCTCAGCTGGTTTTCAGAGGAAGAACTACAAAATGAGATGTTTAAAAAAAAACGTGTGTGTGTGTGTGTGTGTGTGTGTGTGTGTGCTGTGTGTGTGCTCTTACTTGGTTGGTTTCTTGTACACCTTGAGATTGTCCTTGTCCCTCATCTGTCTCGGCGCCTGACTACACACAGCAGTGTTCTGGGGGAACAGACATTAGTTATGTGTACACGTATATAACATGTATGTGTGTGTGAGTGTGTGTGTGTGTGTGTGTGTGTGTGTGTGTGTGAGTGTGTTTATGACTAGCAGTAGTTTCCTCAGTACACTATGTTCATGGTGTAAATTTGGTCCCAGCCATTGATGCTGGCCTCCTGTGTGACGTGAGATTGATGTCAGCCATACTCTGGGAGGGTTTCAGCACCAGAGTCTTGATCTGTTTTACCCATTTAAGGACAGCACCGCAGATGGCCCCAGGATGCAAGCATAGATTGGATTTTTTTAATTTATTTTTTTAAAATTTTACACAGCTGAATTTAAAAATCTTATAACAGTGGCCAACCTTTTTGACCTTTGACACCTTAAAACAAAGCATGACTTGCATGCATCTACTCTTTGTGTCCAGTTCAACCACAGAATGATTTCTCCTTCTCGGGTAAAAATTTCAGTTGTGAAATTTAGATTATTCATATAAAAATGCATAGGTTATAACAAAAACTCGTTTTGTATAACAGACATCTGTGATTTTTTTCTCCACTTCCTATCCTTCTGTTAATCATCTCATGACCCCTAAGATTAATCTTGCAACCTTTTGCTGAGTACCAACCCCCAGGCTGGAAGCTACTATGCTGATAATTGAAGACAATTAATTTATGTCATTACCATGTAGACAAAAATGAATCCTAAATCCATTCCAGGCCGGTTCAAGAGGGACAAGTGAAAATGGCATTTTAATATAATCCAGATTGCTGTACAGTTAGAGTCCTGTTACTCTCTCAGTAAACACTGTTGCAGCTCATTTGGTTCAGTAACACAGTTTCAACCAAACAGGAGGAACAGAGCAGTGAATGGGCCTCTGCAAACTTTAACCCTCCTGTTGTCCTCGGGTCAAATGTGACCCATTTTCAAAATGTTTCTAGATCAGAAAATTCGGTTTCTTTCAACCAAAATCACAAGTAAAATAAATCATCATCATCATCGTTTTATTTAATCTTATGGCATTTAAAAAAAAAAAAGGACTTTGAAAAAAGTGACAAAAATGACAGAAAAAGCTTCAAAAACAAAAAATGACAAATGTCAAAAAAAGCGCAGGAAAAACTCACAAAAACATTGGGAAAAGCTCAAAAACATCAGGTGACAAAAAGTGACAAAAACGTTCCAACAAAAGTTTGACCCAGAAAAACAAATGGGAAAAACACAAAGGTTAAAACCATCCCGGACTACTCTTTGTCACATATACTTTGCATGACGACTGAGCATTTATAAGTGTTTTAGACTTTAAATTGTGTCTTTCTTTGCCTCCATATTTCTTTTGTTCTGCAACCGTCCACTATAGTCTCTAATAACTTGCACTGACTCAAAACTGGCTTGAGTTAAGTCATTCATCTCAATGCCTCTTCACATTGTGTGTGACAGCAATCATTCATATTGGCTCTGTGTCAGATTATAAGATATCACTTTTGGCATATCAGATTGTGCGATGAATGTCTACTGAATCCTGTTACTACAAGAGAAGAATCAACAAAGGACAGGTCTGGGACTGGCCAAAATCACGCTGTGTGGATTGCCTTCAGTGGACATCAAGTCCACTTCTATTGTTGTGAAACATGATTTTCAAAAAGCCTAAATCATGTTGACAATCAAGGTTAAGCACATTTCAAGTTGCTGCCTGGATGATGGAAAAGAAAGCACTTTAAAAAAACAACAAAAACAACAGTATTTTTTGTAATGTATGCATGATTAGAGCAACAAAACATTCAAAAACACTGGTTAGAGTAATCTGTGCGATCATACCTTATTGAACATCTGCAGCAGCTGGCAAGCTGCCTCGTTGCTGGACTGATGAGCTTTCTCAAGGCATGTCATCTCCCCTGGCAGGTTACTTGGTTTTCCTGGGTGAAATTACTCGTCTGTCTGCTAAAAGGCTGATTTTGCAGTAATGATGAGTTGAGGAGCAGGTTTGCCCACTGGCATCATTCTGAAGCTTCAGTGTTTTCACAATAAGCTGAAGTTCAAATCAGACGGTAATCGGACTGCTCATCAGTGTGGGACACCCTCTGCTCTCTGTGTCTCTCTTATGAAGCAGACGGACTGCCAAGCCATGCATTCCACTGTTACCTTGTATGGTCAGTGTGGGGCGGGCCTTACACCAGGGAATGCCCACTCTAAATATGACTTATTGGCTGATGTCAGAGGAACCAAGAAGCCTCAACTTGTGACCTGTAGAGCCTGTCTGGGAAAGATGGAGCGACATAGGGAAAAACAGAGAGGAGAAGGGAGTGAGAAATCAGAGGGAGAATAAGAGGGAAAGAAGGGGGGAGATTAGGAGTGGAGGAGGAGAAGTAAAAAGGAGACAGAAGCTGAGAAACAAAAGGGAGGGAGCCGATAAAGAGAGGAGGGAAGAAATGGGAAGGGAAAAAGAAAAGAAGGCAAGAAAGAATTAACAGAGAATTGGAAAAAGGATGTGTGTGTGTGAGTGAAAAGCATTTGACAATTTTCATATTTCTTCTAAATTTGGGCTTTCTCTGCATCAGGCAGCTGACTGGACTGGGCGACAAACTGAAAATACCACGTGGAACTTATTACACTGACGAAAGACATACAGACATACAGAAAGACAGATGGAGAGAGAGAGGGAGAGAGACAGGGAGACAGAGAATGGGAGAGAGACAGAGCGGAGACAGAAAGAGAGAGAAACAAACAGACAGAAAAATAGAGAAAGACACTAAGCGTAGACAGAAAGAGAGAGAGAGACAAATAGACAGAGAGAGAGGGAGGGAGAAAGTCAGACAAAGTGAGGGAGGGAGGCAGCTGGGGCCTTTCTGTGTGGTGTGCGGGTTTCCTCTGGGTGCTCTGGCTTCTTCCCACAGTTCGGAGCCATGCAGGTTAAGTTCATCTGCTTAATTGACGACCTATCTCTAAAAGTGAGCCCAGCCTCATTTCAGCCAATGTAGCCGCAATCTCTTTCTTTCGGTGACTATCTAAAGCTCATGACCATGATAGGTAAGGGTCAGAAGATAGATTCTGGTAAAGGGGTCACGGTCCGATGACGCCAACAGAACAACATCATCTGCAAAGGGCAGACACACCAACTCTGAGGTCTCCACAGCGGACACTGTCCTCCCCTGGCTGGGCCTCAAAATCCTGTCAATGAATATCACAAACAGAATAGGTGACCAGGGAAAACCCTGGTGGAGGCCAACATCCACTGAAAACATGCTGAATGTTCACAACGTACAGAGTATACAAAGATGGCTCTCACTTTGGTTATACAAGGAGCGGAGGGCTTCTCCAATTTCTCCAACATTATTGCAACAAACCCCCAAAACTCATGACCCCAGAGTTATTTACAAAACCATCAAATCTGTTATCAACCCCCCACCCGAAAGGTGGTGCCCTACTCTCGCATTGCCAAACCTATCTTCACAGCCGTGTGGAGGAAGGTCGGGCCCCTCCACTCATAAACTCCTGGATAGGAAAAATCACGGTCAGGGGTCAGGGGTTATTTGCATTTCTTTAAACCAATCACACTTGTCTTTGGCAGTGGTTCGGCAAAATAGTCACCGGACGGAACTTGTTTTGGTGGAACATTCAAAAGAAAAAGCCACATCCAATCTTAAATGAAGTAGAGTGAGCTATATAAATTAGCTGGATACATGGTTATACCACATGTGCTCTTACCAGTGTATCACGGTGTGTAGTTTGTCCACAGGAATCCCACCAATCGGTCCCAAAACGTCCCAGCCAGAGGAAACGCTGTAAACATAACAATCGTTCCTAGAAAGAACACAGCAGACCTGGCTTGTTGCAGATCCAAAGTTTCTTCAAAACTTGCCATTTTCAGCGTGTAATGTTGGTAGCTTAGAGGTTTCCGGTAGCTGTTCCTCAATGCAACAGAGAAAGTGGAAGGTAAGGGACGTCCGGCAGAACTTCAGGCGGCGCCGGAATTAAGTGAACCATCGTCGATCCAGACTAGCGGTGCCCTAACCTGAATAAAGGATATTAACACTGCATAACACTATAGAAAATGTGTTTAGCTCTCTTGCTATAGACACATCACCACTTGAAGGAGAAAGGGGGTGGCGCTGTGATTTATATTGTTGTTAAACTTTGCCCCATGCTCCTGGAGTTGTCCTCCTGGAATTGCAGTTTCACTTTCTTTCATAGTCCCTTTGTTCCTCCTTACCCACTCTTCTCACATTGTAGGCTGCTGCTTTATAATTACATTAGGACTGCAGTCCTAATGTGAGGTGGCAGTCTGCGTCTTAGTTTTCTAAACTCTAACGTTAGGTCTCTCACTTGCTCTTACTGACAAACAAGAAAACTAGTTTTTTGTTGTGTTTAGACAAAATCAGTAACAGATGATTAAATAACGTTAAACTCCCACTAGTGAATGTAAATGTTGGTTGATAAAGATACCACAACCAGTCAATAGGAGCAGTTTGATATGGTGGATTATTGGACAATTTGATCATCATTGAGCTGAACCAAGGGATCAACCAGTAAAGGAAGCTTGTGTTGACAGGCATTCTATTAAAGTCATTATGAATTAGGCTGAATATACACCCCAATAACTTTTATCTTCTCTCTGTTCCTAAGGAGTATAAACCGGAGCATACTTCTGCTAGAAAACGTCTGTAACATACAGTGTCTCCATGCCCACTATTACAACTATTGTCTCTTATCCAGAGGCAAGATGATGTAGCTGTTGGCGTTTTTAAACTGTTTTATTGGAATATTTGGAAATATATTATTAATAATAATAATATTATTAATAATAATAATAATAATATAAATTCTATATCAAGTCTTTCCTTCATGTTTTGCAAACTTTGTGCTGCTACATTCTTGACAAAGACAAGACACTCTTATAAAAGACTTTTTTTTAATATCCCCCCCCCCAGATGTGTGTGAGAGAGACAGGTACGAACCAGATTCAAACTCTCTTCTCTGTCTGGTGTGTCTCTTGTGTCTTAATAAGGTAATGTTTGGAGATGGTTCACTGTTTACAGCAGCTGACAAGACGGGGCTATTAGTGATCGCAACCAAGCATGGAGGGACACACACACACACACACACACACACACACACACACACACACACACACACACACACACACTTACATTACCCTTTACTAGATGTAGTAGATGTAGTAAATCTCCCAGTGAGTGTTTGCAGTCTTTTCCCTCATATGGAGAGGAGTCCTTCCCACTAAACTGTATAAACATCTACCGCTCTGCTACATGCAAAGTAAAATTTGAAATCTATGAGAGATGGGGAATGTAACTTTTGCGGTAGTATTATTTTTAGGACAATAAAAAACGACTGTCTGTTTAAGGGGGACTTTTTGGCCCTGCTTGCAGGCCAAGCTTCTTTTCTGGCTCGGTGCTGCTCCCAGCAACCTTCAGCAGTGACATGCATTCAGTTATGGAGAGGTACGTTCAGAATTTGGGGCCATGATTGTTTCTTAAATCTGCCGGTCCTTGCAAAGATGGTGGAACATGGATGCAGCTCTGGAGGGAGGACTGGACTTTGTTGAGTTGGTTTTTGTTATTTTTTATTTTTTTTAAACATGTAATTATTGAATTTTTGTACATTTGACAGACAAAGACAGTATAACAAGGCACATACAGTATCATAAACAGAAAAGAGACCAAAGGATCAAATGTAGCTGCTGTAGCTGTAGTATTTTTCATTTATATTTATTAATTTATACTCTTTATTTATTCACTATGGGGAAATTACAATTTACACTCTGTTGTTACTACACACTGCACACAGTACTGAATACACACACATGCTAAGGACCTATTCATGCACAAATGGAGAGATGTCAGAGTGAGTTGGCTGCCAGGATTAAACTTTGAAGTTGTAGATATTTAAAAAAATGTTTTGAGGGAATCTCAATTTAAGTTCTTCAAATGACATAAGAATGAAGTTTTCCTTGTAGAGGTCAGCTACCTTAGCTGCACCTTGAGATACCCAGATTCGGTTGAGTTGGTTTGATTGCTCTTTAAGTTGCTAGATTCACTGACGGTGCTTTGTCTCACACCCTTACAGCACAATGCTCTGCCCCAACTCACGTGCCGTTTTAAAACCATGAAGCTTTGAACGTTACTGCTACAGCGCCAAGGTCTGATGATCCCAGCAAACTTCCTGTTGCTGCCGTTGAGTTTGCTGATCAGGCGGAGAGTCATCGGCAGTTCAGGATCAGATCATGGGGACCAGACCTCAGACCTGGGTCTCATATTAGCTGCTGCCCTTTTCTTCAAGTAGCAACTAGCCATCAGCCCGTTGTGACCATAGGTTGTGACCGGGTCCCGATGCTGATTCTGGTCAGTGTGAGAAGCTAGTGTGCTAGTTAGCTGGGTATCAGACAATCCGCTGAGCTCGTGTTTTATTCATGAGGTTGTATTACCTTTGGCAGATACTGATATGGTTTGATGCATTATTCAAGGGAGGCTAGCTAGTTGCTTTTAGTCTCAGTCTGTAAGATTGTTTTTAGCACAACAATATCATCCTCTTTAAAACATTATTAAACATAACCAACATTACCAAAAAAGCCCACCTGAGGCTTTTTTTCCTTCGCCAGTTGAGGAAATTTGGGGTAGCCTGTGAGGGAATGTTGCAATTCTACCGAGCCGAAATCAAGACTGTCCTCACTCTTTCTGTTACTGTCTGGTATGGCAACTCTACTGTCTAGCAGAGGTTGAAGCTGGACAGGATTGTCAAGGATAAGCAAACTCTCCCCCATTTGTGAGATCTACGAGACCCGTATCCACCGGAAAGGCCTAAACATCCTACAAGATGAGACTCACCCTGCCAACTTCCTTTTCACCAACCTCCCATTGGGAAGAAGGTTGAGCGCTATTAAGACAAAAACCTCCCGCTTCCTCAACAGCACATACAGCAGAGCCATTAAATGTCTGAACAGCTCTCCATCCCTGAACCAGCACCTTATGAAAAAAGGTCCTCTTAACAAATCTGTATAATTTGCACTTCTTTTTACACTGGTTTTATAATACTCTTCTATACGTTTTTTTTAAGATTATTTTTTGTGCATTTTCAGACTTTTATTTTGACAGGACAGATGAAGACATGAAAGGGTAGCGAGAGGGGGAATGACATGCAGCAAAGGACCGCAGATCGGAAGTGAACCCCGGCACGCTGCGTCAAGGAGTAAACCTCTATATATGGGTGCCCTCTCCACCAACTGAGCTACCTGGGCACCCCTCTTCTAGATGTTTTTAAGCCACCCATACTAGCTATATAATAAGTTTGTGGCTTTGCGTTTGGCATCCCTATGCACCATGTCACTTTAACCTGACATCTGTCATCCAGGTATGTGGGGATCAGTGTGCCCTCTTTTTTTATCTACCTGTGTATTATCCTGTGTGGAACTGTATACTGTATGTGTATATATGTTATGTGTATACATGCTCTATGTCTTATTTTTGTGTGTGTGTCTTTGTTGATGTCCTGTCATCAGCACACTGAAGCAAACCCCTAGCAACTTGCACCGAGTTATATGGCAATAAAGTATTGAATCTTTAGATAACCAAACTTAATTTATTATAACGTACAAATAGGGAAATAAATGTGTGACGTTACATATAAAATAAAGTCCCCTGAAATAAATAAAAGTAAAACATATGTATTTAGGCTATTGAACTATATTGACTAATTTATATATTTATTTATTGCCTCATTTATTCATTTCAGGATGTACTTCATAGCAATATTTATGTATATTTATGTAAAGAGGTGCCAAAAAACAGGATCAGTCGCTCAGGAAGTTGGGTTACAAGTTTCCTTAACTTGACGCTGCAAAGCGGAAGCTAACTTCAGCGTGGTGTCAGATGAGTCCAAACAGTCTATGGTCATATCAAGTTTGAGTCATTTTCAGGGCAAAATCTCCTCACATTACTTTCAGAAAATGCTCTTGCACCCCCACTTCCCTGTAATCTGCGCACAGAGATTTCTGCACATTTTTTGCCATGTCTAAAATCACATTAAAGTAGGAATCCAAAGTAATTTTAGCCTGTGCTGAAGCACTGGTACACTGGCGCTGTTGCCTTGGAAATGACAACACTAATGTATGCACTAACGACATAAGAACACATTGTGAATATGAACAAAAATAAAAGGAAATGTGTTCGTATATAGCTTCCTGCAAAATGATCCTATGACTAATACATTCTTAACATCAGATGAGAGCCCATGTCGTGTAGAAGCAGTGTGAGGACCTAACAGAAGCTGTTTAGTGTCACAGGAAGTCCACTGGAACAGTTTCACTCTGTTTACATTGGCTGACAGCAGTAGAGGAGTCGGATTCACTAAAACATTTTGTGTGTGTGCGTGACACCCAGAGACTGAGAGTGTGACTCCATCTTGCTGTACTCCACTACAACTTGTCAAAGCAGGAAGAGCAGAGATTAGTGGAGCCAGAAGTGTCCAGGTAGATGGACTCTGTTTCTACAACTGTGTGCATCTGCTTTTTGTCAGCTCCAGTCTGTGCTGTTCTATCATTAAAGCAAGTTAGAACATGGATGTTTTAACTTGTTTGACATTCAGACACTCAATGATAACATTTGAATCAAGCAAGTGAACAAGGATGCAAATGTTTTCACTGAAACAAAGCCTTTGGTGATGACTCCAAGTATATTGATTGAAAAGGAAATGGCCCTATAGATAGCAGTCATTCAGAGATCCGCTAGGTGCAATGGCAGCAGAGACCAAGGCAGGTAGAGTAGTTTACATTTCTTTGACATTTCTCACGTGGTGCCACTGAATGAAGTTTACACATTCGAGCCTTTATGAGGGAGTTGCTGATGATTTTGTTTAATCCAAATAATACTTTTGAGCTCCTCTGTTGTCAGTTAATAACCAGCAGATGTTAAGGCTAAGTTGAGCCTACAGGCTTTATGCTATATTGGAAATTCAAAAAAGTCAACATATTTGTGCATGGAAAAACCATTTTTGGGGGGGGGGGCATTTTAGGGCTTTATTTGTATATGAAAAATGAAGACACGAACAGGGAGAGAGGGGGAAATGACATACAGCAAAGGGCCGCAGGCTAGATTTAATTTGAAAACAACTAATCAGACGGAGTTTCCAATAATCCTCCAGCTTCTTTTCTCTATGTCCAAGCCATAGAACATTAAATGTATCCATATCCATGTTAGTATCCCTGATTTGGAAGGTGCTGTCTGACAAATGGAGCTCAGCGCAAATTCCTCCTATAACTTCTTAATAAACTTCAATCACCACAATCTCTCCCTAAAACTATTCAGCTGTTAAGAGGCGTTCACATTTCAGTAAACCAACCATAATTGGCCAAAAAAATCATGATCCAATCACAGCACAACATCCTGCTTTAAATGGCTTCTGTCTTTGCTATCTGCTCTCATTTTAGGCAAACATGCAACCTCCTCCTCCCCTTCCACCTCTGGTCACTGGTGTGTGTGTGTGTGTGTGTGTGTGTGTGTGTGTGTGTGTGTGTGCGTGCGTGTGTGCGTGTTGGGGGCGGGAGGGGGAGAGTATAGCTTTATATAACTCCTCAGTTATCAATCCCATAGTCATTGGTAGAGAATCAGAAACGAGAACATGTAACAACAAAAGTTATTTTATTTTTCAATATGTGAAATAGTCTTCTTTTGTTATAAACATATAAACACCATGGAAGCATATCATCATTCGTGACATCTGTACAGTTGTCGATACACACACACAGAAGGCTGGACTCACATCATAGTCAGTCCATTCAACCTGCCAAAAAGAATTTTTAGATCCTTGATAGTGATAGTGAACACTCACAGTTAATCCATAATGAAGTTGCTCATCTTTCTGAACCCAAACCCTTTTCCAGATTTGAGTAACACCCACATCCCGAAGCTAGACAATCAGTTCTATCCACTGCATACAGTCAGTCAAACATGGCAGAGCTGTCCATATACACGACCAACAAAATCCTGTCTAAGCCAACCAATCGGATTCCTCAAAAGCAAAAAAGTAATCCAGCACCTTTTGGCGTGTTAATCCCTTTGCAATGGAAATAAATTCTCAACACGAAACCAAAAACAGTAGGATGGTTCAGTTCATGATACAACTCCTTTTAGACCCAAAACTACTAGAACATGGCATCTCTATCTGCCTAGCAGTTGGATTTCTATTCACGAAGGGCGTCACACAGATTTGGATAAGGAGAAACTTTAAGAAGCAGTGAAGCACTAAAGGAGACAGGCTGAGGCTGAGCGGTACTTTCCCCCCCCAACTTGGCGTGCCACAGAAGAGATAAAGTGTATTAGTTATGTCTTGGTTTGCTGTATTGTTCAGATTTCTCCCCTTTGAGAAATTTCTGTCACAGTTGTCAGCTGCATCCTAGTGATGCGTGTATGACACTGACCCATCCTTTCGTAATCCCCATAAGGAGATGGGAATAAGAATGAGAAAAATGAGAATACATTCAGAACTCTTCACTTCAGAACAAAGTCAGAATTCTAAGGGGGGGAAAAAAAAGTCTAAAAATCACAAAGTCCAATAATTCTGCATATATTCTTATAATTCAAACTCCCCCTTAACCTTCTAAATTCAGACTTATTTCAGAACTCAAATCTAATTTTCCCACATGGGCCTGTTCAACTTTTTTTCTTTTTTTTTTTTTTAAACTTGCCATGGATCAAAAACCAAGCGGGTGTCAGGAACAAAATAAAGCCACATTATCTGCTCCAACAGCCAACTAAGAAGATATTTTCAGTGGCATCGTTATGTGGAACATCCTGACTGTGACTGGACATTGCAGAAGTCCAACATCACAGCTTTGAATTGCATTTTAACACGGTGTTATCCTTTGGTCACCCTGTTCATGCAATAGAACACATTCATCGGTTGTGCAAATTAACTCTGTTGTACATTTGTCTCAAACAACACATAGGGACCTCCCAGTTTATGATAGCCAGAAGAGCAGCTAAACATAGCTTTAAATGTGTTTATTCTTATATTTTTGGGCATGTCTGACCAGGGTTGAACTATCCAATCCAAAGCATTGGGAAGTTGAGAACTGATCCAATAGCTATAGTAGTATAATAGTTTCATTAGCTCCCTTTATGCTGCCTAGTCAGTGGCAACCATGGCATCTCAACATGACAAAGCCATGTAGGACATGTTTGATTTGTGTTGTAACTGGTTTCCCGGTGAGGATGGTTGAGTGAGAATGTGATTTACACAACGTACTGTAGTTCATCGGAATCACCAGCAATTTCTGCCTGATTGGTCAGTTTCAATAAACAGGAGTTAATTCTTCGGTGGTGGGGCTTTTAGCTTTATTCAAATAGGCCTAAAATGCAGAGGACTTTTTGCAAAAAATCAATTTTAGGGAAGTTAATCAGCAATTTTTTTTTTCCAGCTGTGGACTGAACATCTTTGTCTCATTTTCCCATTTAGCGCTTGCTGAGGTTAAATGCAAACCTATGACAAATACCGTCCACCTCTCAAAACCACCCATTGTTCGGCATGTTGAAGGTAAAAAAAATAAAATAAAAAAACTTTAAAAAAAATAAATTTAAAAAAGCATATTTTCTTTGACATTTCTGTCTAAGGCAATTTTTGTCTGATTGGTCATGTGTGGTACAGAGGTAGGCAGACTGTGGCAGAGGACAGGTGAGAGATCAGACCAACAGTATAATCCTTTTCTGCATGATAGACAAGACAAGCAGCTGAAAACACTAGAAGATGTCAATAATGGACTTTATTTGGAACAGGACAATATTAGAGACGGACCTTTATTTCTAACTACCTCATGTTGAAAACAAATGTTTTAATTTGTTAAATGAAAATGTAACTCATGCTGAATTTACCATTTGAGCATAGATTGAGTTATGTCCACCATCACAAGATTTGTTTTCTTTTACTCTGCTTTAATTTGAGAATTTACAGTTCTAGGGTCCTCATAAATGTTTTAGGTTTGATTAAATAATAAGAAAATCAGGGTCCGATATATTGGTGAACCACATCCAAACAGACTATACATCTCTATGTCTCTTTTCCAAATAAAACCATAAAAAAGTGTTTTCAGTCAAGAGCTCAGGCACTGCTGCAGGACTGTCAGGTGTTGAGATTGCTCTGTATGTGATGGGCAGAGAGTGTTTTGTGGTGTCTAGATGTAGTCATCATCCACAGGTTCTCCTGGTGTATCACAGTGATGGAGGAAAAGGACCACCACTCTCTGAAACACTCCTCTTTTGCTCTGTCGGCGCTCTGAGATCTCTTCCCCGATGGTCTCCATGCAGATGTCAGCTGACAGCTGGCCTTTACGCCTGGGTGCGTAGATGGTAGCTTACACATGACACAACAGAGAGGAAAACATTTAAAATGCTTATATGATCAGGCTTTGTATTTTTTCTGTTACAGGGACACATTACAATCACTGGGGTTGATGCATAGACTGTAAAAGTGGAGCCAAAACATCTTGATCGCCCCCTGGTGGCTGGCTGCAGTATACATCATAAATCCTGCCCCCTCCATGTTAGAGGATAGCCTGGTCCTACCAGGCTCTCGTACGTTTCATTTGTACAGAGGGTCTGGCTACTCTCCATTGACAAGCGTTAACTTCCTTGAAGGCAGGTACTCTGTTGAAGTTTTAAACTACTGGATCAGCCCAGAGCCACTCTGGATCTGCCATAACTAATCAGTAATGTTTGGTATAGGAGGGGAGACCGACAAGGCCTATATTAAGCATTAGCATCGCTAGTGTTAGTCTTAGCCAACTCCTTCACCACTAACAGAGCGAGCTGGAAAATTGAACTTTTAAAGGAACCCCGTGTGGAGGAGGACCATAACATCATTGCCACCAACAAAACTCAGCTAAGATTGTTCTTGCTCGGTTGGGATGTAACCTCTGGATATTTGGTAGCGTTGCCACAACAGACTGAATGGCTTCACTTGCATCTTTCTCACCCGCCATTACGGAACTACAACTCAAACTAGCGCATGACTTCAACATCATAATTCTCTGCCACTCCCGCTGTTTGCTGATTGGACTGCCAAAAATTTAGCTGGAGAAAAAGCAAAACTGTACCGCAAACCCAGACGGAGTAGGAGGGCATATGTAGGAGTATGTAAGAGGGTGGAGCCAGGCTAGTCAGCAGATGGGATATGGGCCAAACTAAAAAGTCAAAGTGGAAGTCAAATACATTTTTGCCAAAGATGGTTTCTGCCATTTTAGGTAGTTCTGATCACGCTGATGTTTGTTTAAGTGTTCATTTTTCAGATAAGTTTGGATTTTATGAGTTATTTGTTGCTATAACAATGTGGTGAAAATGCCATGATTTTTTTTGTTAAAGATTATTTTTTGGGGCTTTTCCCTTTATTTTTTAGTGACAGCAGATAGACATGAAAGGAGGAGAGAGAGAGATGGAGGTTGACATGCAGCAAAGGGCTGCAGGTCGGACTCAAACCCGGGCCGCTGCAGGACTCAGCCAACATAGGGCGCACGCTCTTACTGGGTGAGCTACAAGCCACCCCGAAAACGCCATGATTGACAGGACGGTGTGCGCGCACCGGACATTGTTACTGCGGCTCCACCGCCCGATCACTACTGCGCAGACTCTGGCTCCAGTGGCGCCTGTATCTGGGATATTTGGGCTTCACTTTTGTGCAGTGGGAGGAAGTGGATAGATGTCTTTTTTTTACAGTTTATGGTAAATACCAAGAATTGTGTACATTTAAAGAAAGAAAAAAAAACACATGGTGTCTGCTGATAGGACAAGTGGATAAATTGCACTCACTGCTTTCATCGTCCTCAAAGTCATAGCGGGCGTAGCTGTTGGGATCAGCTGCTCTTAGAGTCCTCAGCCAGGGGAAGTCTGTTACCATGCTGTAGGGAGCGCCATCCACCACTCCTGAACAATAACATCAGAGAAGACGGTTACATTTAAAGGTTTAATGACTCTGAAAAACACATATCACGTGCCTCCAGTCAGCTGGTTGGTTGGTTGGTGTGATCTTGTCACTTTAGTCATCCCATTCTACTTGTTTTGGATTAAAACTATAAATTCTTCACCTTTTTTATTCCATGTGATGCATCTAGAACATTTTTACCTTCACATCAGTAGTTTCTTTACAGTATTGCTGTATGCACAGTACTCTTCTAGCAATTCAGAATATAATACATCTTCCGCAAGGTGTACTGCCTGGTCATATTTTTTTTTTTAACCTGGACCCTATTTTCCATGCATTGGTGTCTAAGTGACTAATGTCAACAAAAATCTTGGAAAATGTATCCAGTATTAAGCAAGAATGCTGTAACTGGCAGCCATGAACCGAGCTGCAATGTATCATTACATTTTAGGGCAAGTGCACATTGTCAATATTTGTCCACAAAAAGTGGCGTTTTTAGCTACTGACATGCTCACATTGTTATTCTAAGTGTCTGACAACAATATAGAAAAGGAAACCTAAAGAGATAGACCTTTTTGTTGAAGAGTAAAATCTTTTTGGTTTAACCAGGAACAGCTCCAAAATCGCCAAATTCACCAGACTCCATGTAAATCAACTTTGAGCATGTATAGAGCAAGCATATCTTCACATGTAAATGGATGAATTAAGGGTTTATTATAGCCAAATTAGAGAGGTGATTGTTGGAACAGTGGCAAGACAAATCAAGACAGCTTTTGATAGTTTGATTTTGTTTCTGTCGACTTTGACTTAATATTTCCATGATCTTTAAATGGAGTCTGGTTGGTTTGGCGATTTCAGGGCTGTTTCATGTTAAACAAAAAGGATTTTACTCTTTAACAAAAAGGTTGACCTCTGTAGGGACTCTTTCCATAATGTTGTCGATATTTAATGCTGGTCCAATTTCAAACAGGGTTTTTCCTACATAGAGAAAGTTGTGGCGCCCCATAAAGGAGGTTTTAGTCAGCGCCAAAGGAAAATCACGAGCGCCCAAACTTCTGATATTCTGCAGCCAGCCTCCCTCTCATCCACAGCGGTAATGTATCATACACAGCTGGCACTGATTTGACTGGATGTGAACGCGCCGCTGTATAGCACTGATGCCATCTCCATTTGCAGGGTTGGGCTTTCCGGTGACCGTGCTGCACCGGGGTGAAGGCAGTGGCGCGAGAAGCCACATCAGAATGCAGCAAAATAAGTCTTTGACTGTCAAAATCTTCTGGGTGAGGACCCCCTAACCCATAATATGTCCGCCCGCAAAGGCCTGTCAAAGATTGTTGTTCCTGATAGTCACTTAGACACAAAAACATAGGAAAATAGCATCCAGGTTAAAAAAAAATAAAGTTACCCTTTAATATCATAGTTGAAGCTACTGTATAGTGTAGCACAGAGGAGTGTCTGATTTCTCAACTAGTTAGGAAAAGTAAGTTATTTACTTGTTACATAACTTATTTGGATCAATATACTATAACAAAAGGCTACTTTTATTTTAAAATTATATGAAAATTTACATGACACTAACCCTGCTATACATTCAGTGGCACATTTTTTTGCATGGTCTCTGAACTCCAGCATAGTATGTTCATATTGTGTGAACTGGTAGCCCTTTTGTATAGAGCAGTGCAGAAGGATAAACTTCCTAATCATTCAATCAAACGAATGAAGCTGACTGCATTACAGGCCTGGAAGAGCATCCACCAAGAGCCGCATGTCTTTGAGCTCGAGGCTTCAACAAGTCATTAAAAGGATTTGCAACCACATAATAAATATGTCCTTGTCTCATTCTAACAGACATAAAAAAAAACAGGAACAGATTTCCAAATCAATTACAAATCATCTGAGAAGTGTTATTTATTTAAATTTTTCACTTTTTATTGATTATTGTTACAATTTATACTCTGCTAGAAATGTTAAATATACATGCTCAGGACCTATTCATGCACAAATGGAGAGATGTCAGAGTGATGGACCAGCAAAGGGGGGAGTGAGAGAGAGATAGGCTGCCTTGGCAGTGCCCAGGAGCTGAACTGGCATCTCTCCAGCTACCAACCCACACTTTACTACTGTGGTCCATATGGGGACTTGAACCGGCAACCCTCCGGTTCCCAATCGAACTCCCTACGGACTGAGCTAATGCCACCTCCTTTTAAAATGTAATCACTGCGAAACAATCATAAAGTAAGCTGTATCTATCTCTCTGTACTATGACTGACTCAAGTAGCTAAAAAACATTAGTTCTGCTGGTCTGGAATATGTGATGTTAGCTTTTCACTGAATATGACGTGTAAAGCCCGCCCATTTCTAACACTTAAGGTAATTGCTATGCATTGCTCCTGGGTTGACCCAGGTGATCTCTGCTGTCATGAACAGGGATATAGCCATGTAGACTGGCTTGTTTTCAATTTCCAAAAGGAGGGTTGAACCCTGATTGGTGGGTGAATGAGGTATAAAGAATTATTTTTTTCAGTTCAAATTCAACACTGTCTAGCTCTTTACAAAGTGCACCGTACACAATATCACATTCAAAGCAGGAAAATGTTTAGTTGATGACTATCCTCATATCTACCTGCAGTGGTAAACTAGAAATCTAGGAGGGTAAATGTAGGTGTGACCGTCTCACCCTCCAGTGTATAGATGTCTCGGCCCCAGGGGTATTTGGGATACTTCTTCACATCCTCTTCTGTCCGGGTGGCCTCTGGGAAGAACTCATACTTTATCAACTCTCTGAGAAAGACAAAGACATACAGAGAGCAGCTTATGATCATGTTCAAACTTATACTAACACGCTCTTATGTAGATCAACATGTTGGGAAAAAAATATATATACATTTTAAAAAAACTTTATAAAAAAAATAAAAAAAAATAAAAATCGGTTCACATCCAAAGTCGTGAGGTTAGAAAGTGATTGACTTCTGGCAAAATGCCTGTTATCAGAGATATTACTCACTGGCTGATGTTGGCTATGGTGTCCATCCAGCTGCGAATGCGAACCTTGTTGCGTATATTTGGAGGGTTGCTGAACTCGTGCACTATAGCAATGTGATAGGGATAGGGCCCCTGGAAGAGCTGACGCTCCAACGCTACGGAGTCAATCTGAAGAGGAGAGACAGAGAAGGAGAGAGAGGGAAAAAAAAAAAGTGTTCCAGTGAGTGCAAGGAAACCTTTGCTATGCATGTTTGACAGGGATTCTCAAACTTATCACTTAAAGCTGCGCCACCTGACTTCTAAGCAAGGTCAGAGGTGTGGAACACTCGGTCTATAACCACAAAAATTTATTTCACAAATTCCCATCCTTTCCTATTTACATTTTACTTACAACATTTCACTCACCACACAAAATACAAACCCTCCCTCCCTCCCTCTCCCCTCCCAAACCTGTCCCTACAACTTTCAGCCTATCACCCAAGGAAATGCACGTCTCAGAGGGAGTGCGAGCGACTGCATGACATTATATAATGTTGCAGCAAACCCTAAACTTTTTTCCCCCACGTGTTTTTAAAAAGTGTAACCACACTTAATGCTTTTAATTGTCATTAGCCTAAATTACTGTGACTTGAATAAACAGTAGAGACGAGGCAGTCTCGCTCTGTTTCCCCTGCACTGTGGTGGGGATCCGCAAGGAGCACAAATCAGCCACGGCCACTATTCCGATTTCCATAATAACTAAACTAGACAGGCTAAGAATATTCTTTGCATAAAACATCCTATGGCCAGTTTTCCAGGTGGGGGTGGGAAATCACTAGGCTTGCCGCGGTAAAGTCGGACAGTTTCCAGCCGATTCCTTCAGCCTTCAGTGACATAATCCCTGTGGTCCGATTTTGATTTAATAAAAGATCAGACCCATATATCAGCTTATACAAGTCTCCAGTTGTTTTAATTATGACAGTAGTCATAGTCAAACGTAACTATCAGCCACACAACATGTGTTCTGTCCAGAATAAACCAAAGTTAGCAGGTGCAATCCCTCCGATTCAAAAACATTAAAGAGTTTATATAAAACATCATCATGTTGAGTCGATTGTGAACCAATCAGCTGTTAAATCAGCTGACAGGCCGGCGTTTCCCAGCATGCCGTGGGTCCACCTGGGTCTTGCAGTCTGTGAAAAGCAACTGCGACTGCCTTGATCTTGTGAGGTTGCCCACGCGTGCATTACGACAGAGCAAGTATACAAGTATATCTGAGCTTGTTTGCAGTTTAAGGTTTCCTGTCAACAGTTTCACAGACAGGACAGTCTCTATTATGATGGAGGTCCCTGAGAAAAATTGTCAGCAACACTGCAGGGCTATGTGGTATCCAGGTCAAGATACATCCATGGTTAGGATCCTGTGTAAAAAAAACAAACAGATGACATCGGAGGTTACCAACCTGATGCATAGGGCGCATGTAGATGATGCGATTCCTCTCAGGAGGCATTCTTAGTATCTGATCCAGGACCTGTTCCATGTCCAGCTTCTTACACTGAGCGTAATCAAACCTGTTCACTATGGGGGCACTTTCTACTCGCAGCTGCTTCAACACTCGACATCTGGTAGCTAGAGAGAGACAGAGAGAGACAGAGAGAGACAGAGAGAGAGAGAGAGAGAGAGAGAGATTTCAAAACTCAACATAAAGTTGGATTACTGTTTTTAAATTGGATTTATTTATAAGAATATAGTTACTTTGAACCCAAACCAGTATCGAAGAAGAGTAATGAACACATATTCTCCCCATATTTGACTAATTTATATTAACACAGGTTACTACACTACAAATGTTAATAGGTTAATTCAATAATTTGTACTGTACGACACTCTAATATAGAGGCTGTTTTATTGTGGTTAGTCAGTCGATCATCACTCAGTGTATCATTACATAATTGTTGTGAATGTTCATGGTCCCTGGAAGATTACAGTTTTTGGAAATCCCCTGACAATTCATCAGACCAATACTGTTACTAGAATTATGAGTAAGTTTACCAAGACCAAAGCACCCCATGCAACTGAGAGTGAAGGCACTGGAGATAAGATTTTATCATTACATTTTCCAAAATTCAATAAGAGGACAAACAGGAGATTATAATTTTTTTTGATATGTTGCAATATGTTTTGTCCTCTACTACTTGTGTATTGTATACTTTTATTTTCCTTATAGTTTTCCTTGTAATGTTCTTTACTCGTTTACCTGCCTAGGGACTATCGATATAAATTAGCATTCTTGCAAACTCTGGCATATTTAAATCTTGTATTTTAGACTGACTGGGAATTAGTGTGGCTTTTACAATTAAATTCTGCTCTATATAAATGGACAGTGTGGATATCTGGAATATTTGATGTAAAGTTAGTGTTCTATAGGGCTGGGCACCAAACATCCATATTTTTAAAAGGCACCAACTGAAATACTCCAATCTTATGAGTATCAAAAATTATTTATCTTTTGGTGCCAAATTTCGTTTCCAAAAGCGTCTGTGAGCCAATAATTATGTAGCATACTTGCGTGTAAGGACTTAAAGTCGCTGGCGATTGTCTGTCAAACATAACTAAAACACCTCATGTGAAAAGGGACACCAACACCATGTGGAGGATTTCTGAAAATGCACAACTGTCCTCTCTGCATAACTGTCCTCTCCGACGCGTGTGCACATGCAGAGGTGTGGACGGAGTAAACTTGATCAAACTACGTCGGCTCTGCACTTTTGAAGAAGAATCAGTGAGTTACGGCACTGCCGATAAAGTGGTTTCAAATGTGGTTACAGTTTTCAAAACTTTACGCAGACAGCGTTTGCTGCGATATATTAATGGCAAGGCAAAAGCGTGGTGGTGCTGTTTACATTACACTTCCTGAGACAAGCAGGCACAACAGTGGTTTCTATGCCCTAGTGACTGACTGATAGGCTGAGGTTGTAAGGCAAGGCAACTTGATTTCTACAGTTTTCTTTTCTTTCAGTAACAAGGCAATTCAATTACATCCCTTTGCACTTAAGTTAGTGCTCCATTAGTTCAATGTTGATAACAGGGCAGTCACCAACTGTTTTGATTCACAATTAAGGTGGAAAATAAAAGTTTTGTGTTTAATTTTTGTTGATGGATTTTAAAACATATGGTATTGAAAAAAAAAAAAAAAAGTACTGTCAAGGAACCGGCATCAAAACTGAGGTATCAAAATTGACACCGGATTGAAAGATTTTGAACAATGCCCAGCCCTTGTGTTCTATAAACCAAGACAAGTTGGTTAACTTTTTTAATGACTTTATTACATTGTCCCTTTAAGGTCAACATGGGTCATTTTTTTGTGGTTGGCTAGACTTTCTCCTCTAGTACCTACCTACCTACCTATCTAGCAAATTTGTACATTTGTACATCTTTAGTGAAAGTAATGCAAAAACAAAAATGAGAAAACCATCTACAGGAGTCATCAAATATCAGTCTGTTACCATGAATGAACATCATTTTGGGGCAGTCTTTGAGGACCAGGTCAGTGATTCCACAGTTGGTCAAAGTGATGCCCACCAGGTTCTTACTCTTCAGAGACAAAATCTGCACAAACAAAAGCAACTCAGCATATCAAACACACTAACAAAGGAAATACAGTATACAACTTTTAAAGTCAATGTTGACTATCCTTTGCATGTGTGTGCATCCCGGCTCAAGGTAGCTCACAGCACGTTGTTTTTGTCCACTAAAAGCATTTACAACAGAAATGCAATAGCTTAACCTTTGCATTCCCATGTTTATATAGCAAACGTAAGGGGAAAAGTCCCTCTGACCTCATGTCTCTCCCTCTGAGCTCCACCAGCAACACATTGGCTCCCCCAAGGGGAGAAAAACCTTAATAATATTAACTTTGACAATCACTTTGTAACAAGTTTAATATGGTAATTAAAATTTTCTAAACCGTATACTTTATTAGGTGCATATACAGTACATTCATTAAGTGTTCAATCCCTTGGTCTTTGAATGACAGGGAATTCATTATACCTTTTTAACACTGATAATCAGTGACTGTAAGACAAAGTCAACGTAAAAACAATTGTCTACAAATTGGACTGTGTGTGTGTGTGTGTGTGTACTAGGGGTTGCACAGATTAGTCAGCTTTATTCTTCCACAATGACGTTTTGAGCTTGAAGTCAACTAGTTGCTGATCACGTGGTTTCGTCACTAACAACATTAACAACATTTGACAATTAGTCAAAAACCCAGCTCATTTGGAACTTCATTTGAAAACTACAAAACATTTGGGACATAAGGAGATACTAGAGCTAAGGACGAGGAGAGCGGCCTGTAGCGGTTTGAATTTCCAGCATTGGATCACTGGATTGTCACACGGAGTCCAACATAGAAGATTTGACTCTTAATGGCCATTTAAATTACATGCACCCATAGCTAAGCATAAACCCAATGCATTTGTTGCCAACAAGGATAGATTATAGACTTTTCACTGAGCGTTTATTGATGGCACACTTTTGATGGACTATCATGGAAATACGCGACGCACTAACAGACATAATTACCAGCACTGGTGTGCATAAGGTTACCGCTGATAAACCCATTAGTCTGAGTAGCGCGTCAAAGCACAAACTGAAAATGGGTAACGTTGGTTAAGTTCACTGCAAAAGCACTTACTGATAAATTGGGACAGGTTGTAAAATGCTAGAAAGGCTAAGCTACACAATGCAAGCCTCTTAAGAAAATCTAAAAGGTTGATATTAAAGGGTAAAAAAAAAAAAAGGTATAGAATGCAAAGCATTCCCCCCTCCTGTAATTTTGACTGAACTGAAAAATGTCAATGACATCATCCTCGACTAATCAACGTCGACTTTCATCACATCAGAGAAGACTCTGAAAGTGCTGAAGTCATGCAACCCCTAGTGTGTACCTGTACGTGGTCGTCCTCAGTGACCGGGTCAGAGGTGCTGGTTGATTTGTCAGCCATTCGTTTCCTCCTCACTGCCACTCGAGGCCTGGCACTTGAAAGATCTTAACATGAACAGCAAAGATATCACCATAAACAATATAAAAGTAAGCAACACTCAGAGTGTGACCATTACTGTATTTAACTGCAAAAATAGAAGCCAACTATTTTGTAACAGCTGTAGGTAACACAGTTTAAAGTGTACTACATTGATTTAGCTTTGCACTCCTATAACACCGTCAGATGACATGGACCAGTTTAAAAAAAAAAGAAAGTAATCAAAATCAATGCAGTAGAATCAGAGGTGTGGTGTTTTTTAGCGTACATATTCTTCTTTGTCAAAAACCGGCGCCTACATTACCCACCATGCAATTTCACAGAGTTTACTTGTACATTTAGATATGTTATGCTAGTAGTGGCAAATGTGGCATCGAGCAGCTAGCCTTAAGCAGAGATAAGGAGCAGACTACAGAGGTTGGGTAAATTCAATTCCATTTTTTTAATTTTTTTTTTAGACCTAGTTTGGCTTACCATGTAAATTGTGTAAGCTATGTGTTGTTTGTTTGTGTGTTGCTGTTGTTGTTGTTGAGCTTCATGCAAATTGTTGCTGTATTGTCTGCATCACATATCTTGTTTAAAAATAAATCAATATACCATAAAAGGTTGATATACCGTCGGGCCCGAGAATGCACTACTGCAGCCAGGTATATTTTTTCAGGCTTCTGATTGGCCAACCCAGCTTTAGGGTTAGGGTTATTTCGCCACCTGTTGGTTAGGCAAGTTCTTGACAGTGCTTCAATTGTGAAAAACCAGCCTTACGTGATTGTAGTATTACTAGTCTGGTCTTGTCTCGGCCTCAACTCCTCAAAGTCCTGGTCTTGTCTAAGTCTTGATACACTCTGGTCTCGGTTTAGGTGGTCTTGACTACAACACTGGTGGACAGGACTGTTTTTGTGAACGGAGGTGGTAAAAACCCAGTTCTCAAAAACCCCTGTGTACTTGGGGCCTTAGGCTACATCCACAATGTCAATGTTAGCTGTCCTTCAGCTGTCAAACTTTGCTTTGGCTTCATAACTTGTGACTGCACGGCCACTTCACTGAGCATGAAACCACAGGCCAAAGCCTTTGAAACAGAACATAAACACAACTTGCACTCCCCTGTTAGAGGATACATATGAAATGTGTTCAGTGTTCTGTCTTACCTGTATCAGATATGAGGAACTCAGATGACATACGAGTATACGATCGGGTCAAAGGACGTCTAGGGATAAAGTCCTCATTGCTGGCCTGGCCCTGCTGGGAACCTGAACCAGCAGGTTGTCTCTCTCCCTGTCCAGTCAGCAGTGATGGTCTCCTGGAAGCATGGTTTACAGCAGCACCTCTGGGCTCCAGACTGTCCACACAGGCAGGACCAGAGCTGTGCCTGGGCACAGTCTCCCTTGTGAAACTGTACCCTGCCTGTGCTCCAGAGGGGCCCTCTGTGTTGTCATTAGTCCTGCCAGTTCCTGTTGCTCTGTCAGTGGTTGCGGTTGCTCTGTGGTTGGTCCCCACCACCGTCCTCCCACATCCACCAACTTGCCTGGGTGTGGCTGCTCCAGGTCCCACCCTGCCCACAGATCCAGTCACTGGCCTCACTCCAGTCCTTGCTGTTGCCCCAGCATTCCCAGTGCCCCGTACTGTCCCACTGTCAGCTCCAGGTCTTGCAGTAGTCTCCACAGCTTCAGTAGCAATTCCTTTACTGCTACTCCTCCTGCTGTTGTCAGCAGCAGCCTTCATGTCTGCCTTGATCTGTTCACTGGTCACCTGACAGCTCTTCTCACAGCTGCTTTCTAACACCTGAGGCTTTGTCTGATCTACCGGGACCACCACATTGTTGCTCCGCCTCAGAGGAGTCTTACCTTTACCTGAAAACACACACACACACACACACACACACACACACACACACACACACACACACAATAAAAACAAGCTCTTGTGCTTTTCATTTCTTTATATTTAGGTGTGCTTCTTCTGTTCTGTCAGCCACATAGTTGTGTGTGTGTGTTTTTTGTTTTGTTTTTTATTGAAAAAGAAAGATTACTCTCACAAATGCCCTTATACTATAGCTGTGTTACTGACCCCAGGCTACACCAACAACCTAATGTGACATTTTATGGTAAGCCCTGCAAACACACTGTTGTAACAGCTGGGTGTGTTCTGTGTTGTGCCGACACCTTCTGTACAGGAAGCTGGCTGCTGCAAAGAGGAAGCTGGCATCAGCCTTGAAACGAGGCCTTCCTCTTCCTCACTGTCCGAGTCAGAGATGACCAGTGGGGGCTTCGAAAGCGTGGCACCAGCTGGTCTGCACTGCTGGACTAAACCACTGGGACCTTGAAGTATAAAGGACATATCAGCGGAAATAAAAAAATAAATAAAATAAAATAAAAATAAAATAAAAAAACATTTAAAAAGTAAAGCTTTTTTTTCCTCCTACATTTTTCATAACCTCTGTTAATTATTAAAACAGAGCAGCTCCAAACCTGCTTGCTCCTCATCAGGAGGTTGTGGTGTTCCAGCTGGACGACTAGGCCCTGGAGCCACGACAGCTTGTTCAGCTCTCACCTCCCCTTCTGCTCCTTTCAGATCTATTTGAGGGTCAGCCTCCACGTTCTCCTGCTCCAGCATTACCTCGTCCTCATCTTCCTCCTCTTCATCCTCAATCCCATTTACCTCCACTGGTGCTATGAAAACAAAGAAAACTTCTTACTCACCTTCACCGAGTAGATACCTGGTCCCATTTGTTTATTTGTCCCTTAACACGATCACTTAAAAACACTGTTAACAGAACTGAAAACAATCTTCTAAACACACTGCTTACAGATTTTTGGTTTCTGGCTTTAGGTGACACAAAAGTAACTTCATTTTGCAAAATGTGGAATATTTGCCCTTGCTATGTTTCTGTGGAATGTTTTGAAAAGAGTGTTGGTTATAACTTTTACTTAAAATTCAACAACAAAAAGAAAAGGAGAAAAATAATTCAGATGCTAAAATCCAGGATAGTATGAGCTGCTGTGTTGTGATTGCTGCTGCACCACTGAATAAGAAAGCAGGAGGGACTTGCCATTGTGCTGCCGCGGCTGTCTTTGGTTGTAGATGTTGTTGTTGTTAACAACGTTGTTGACAGGTGGAGGAGCAGGAGGCAGATTAGCCTCATTATTATTGTGGTGGTGGTGGTTGTTGTTGTCGTTGTCATTATTGGAGTTCTGGTTGCTGACCAGTGCTGAGGACACACCAATACCAGTCCCTGCACTCAGGCCCACCCTGGCACAGCCCTGTCACAAACACACACACAAATAATATACATCCCTAATTAAAATGTAAACAGTTAGGTCATAACTTTGAACCAGCAAGTTGCATTTTAAACTCCTCTCTTTTCTGCTTGTGGAGAGTTAAGCGAACACACAAAACTATACTGATGAGAACCGGCAAGTTAAATCGGCCGTCCGACAGTAGGCTATACCAGGCAGACACGCAGCTGACAACCTGCAGGTGGAGGTGCTGGAGACAGGCTTGGACATACACGCCGTGGGTCGCTGTGAACTTGTGTCAGTCCTGCACAATGCACAAATCAACACTGGTACAAGTCTACAGCTGTCCGCGGACACAGTGAACTGAGACCCTGTTTCCTGCTTGTCGGTCAACGATGATCGGTGATCAATAATCGGTTCACATTTAATTGTGATTTCTTTTGGAAGGCTGACTGCCAAAAATTGCCACTTACCCAAGTTAAACTCTAGCTATCAGTAAACAGTAGTGGTGTGCAATACTGCAATATTTGGTATCAATTCGATACTAAGTAATATGGGACCAATATCGCTGATACTGTCTTTTCAATAATTAAGGAGGATGAATTTTCATAACCTTTAGCCTAAGTGTTTTGTGATTTTACATTTGGATTATAAGTTAAAACTAAGGACAGCATTTTTATGATTGTATAAATTTGTTGTTCTCTCTCTCTCGTTTCATTTATTAGCGGTTATCAATTGACACTACACTCGCTGTGCCTTGTAACGCCGCACAGTGCCCTGCTATGCCATGAACTACTACAAACTACTATTTTTTGTGACTGTTATTGCCACTCTTCATTCTAACCCCAACTGATCGTCAGACACCGCCTACCAAGAGCCTGGGTCTGTCCCAGGTTTCTGCCTAAAAGGAAGTTTTTCCTCGCCACTGTTGCACTGTTGCTGAATTGATACTGTAAATAAAATTGAATTGAAAAAAACCTAAAAAAGGTAATTGTCAGGTTGAATTTTAAGTAAAGTTACATTAGCCCAAATGTATAGCAGTTTCCACAGCATTTCAACTGAAAGGTTGCTCTGGCTCCGTTTTGATCCGATGCGTAAAAAGATGAATAGAAGTACATTTTCAGGATAACGTCACTGTAACGT
This sequence comes from Percina caprodes, assembly GCA_013375575.1. Taxonomy (NCBI): domain Eukaryota; kingdom Metazoa; phylum Chordata; class Actinopteri; order Perciformes; family Percidae; genus Percina; species Percina caprodes. The sequence goes on along the minus strand of JABXJD010000133.1, from coordinate 838,559 downwards.
TATTGTCTGAACACTTAACTTCACGTAGTAATGCATTGCTGTATGTGGCGTTTTCTTACGCGAGGTGCAAATGTTCAAATAAAACAATTCCTTCCGTAGACTATTTTGCAAAGCCACTGTTGCTGCGTCCGGAGCTTAGCACCGCCCAAGATGATTGTGATTGGTTTATGATTGGTTTATGATTGGTTTAAAGAAATGCAAACGGCCCAAAGAGTTGTTTTTTTTCTTTTTCTATCTGAGAATGTTACTTACTCCACAGGGATGTGGAGCTCTGAAAATGCAACGATAGAAAGTACCTGTGGAAACACAGTTGTTTATGCAACTTCAGGGTAGAGGATTGTGATGTTTATTACAATTTCAGTCATATCTATGGCCTTGCAGGTTACTAGTAGGATATAAGTGGAATTCTGAGTGAGTGTCTGTGTGTTCATTATCATACTATTTACCTTGGGTGGTTCTCTAAACATCTGGTCCAGACAGATAAACTCCAGACTGGGGAGTAACTCTATGAACTGGGAGAAGGACTCCAGTTTGATAGCATGACAGCGAACCAGAGTGAGATCAACAAGGCGACTCCATCGGGACTGATCTGGGGACGGGGTTAAGCAGACAAATTACAGCTACAGAGCACAACAGCACTTCTCAAGGAGTGAGACATGAGAGCAAAATGAATGTTGTACTTTGTATTCAGAACCCTCTTTATTATATAATATTTATTTGTTCAGGACAATGCACATTAATTAACATTTCTGTAAATGAGCCAGTGTTCAACTGTAGTCCTACCTAGGATGCACGTGTTTATGGTGAGAAGAAACCGGAGCACCCATAGGAAATGCACGCAAACACGGGGAGAACATACAAACTCCACACAGAAAGGCTCAGAACAACCTGGATTCAAACCAAGACCTTCTTGTTGTGAGGCAGAAGAGCTAACCACTTAGCAACCGTGCTGCCATATAAAGAAACTAATGAAACTAAGGGCTTCCGGGGTTTTGGGTCGGTAATAGTTAAGCTAACCCATTCTCATTCATTAATTATACACTGAGCTCGCCACAAACATATGGGCATTCATAATCAGGCCATTTGTGAAATAAGGCGAGTAGTGGTCTGATTTACCTGTGATCCAGTGGTGAGGGTTATGCAGGTGAGGACAGTTGTAGATGAGCAGGTATTTAATATTAGTGAACACCTCGTTCACCACCTTGATGCCAATGTCAGTGATGATGCCTGGGTTTTCAATGACATCAGCCAGACCGTATTTCACCAGCTCTGGATGACTCATCTTACCTGCATTTATGAACACACAACACGTTGCATTTTTAGTAACACACCTGTAAACAAACTTAGTCAATTCAAGACACCAGAAATTTGACACAAGTTTTAGAAAAGTTGCAATTTTTTACTACAGATTTTTAAAAGTTGAATTGATCACAATTTATTGCAAATTATCGTACCATGTATTTTAATTGTAAAATGTTCAATAAAAGTGTAGGTGAGTAGTACATTCACTTGGATCTGTCTGTCTTTCCGTTTCTCCTATGAATATCTCAAGAACAGTTTATCCGATCTACTTGGCAGATGTATTGCTTGGTACCCAAGGATGTGAATCGTCCAATTCAATGCAATTGGAACGCACAACATATTCAACAGCCTGAATCATCAATTTCACCAAGCGTGTTTCTGACAACATATAGCCCTGACTTGGTATGCTTTTCAGGGCCAAATTTAGGCAGGCAAACAGCGTCTTGCTTTACTTTCCAAGCTTCCTGTAACTGGTAATGTTGGTATTGGCAGTGGTAGAACATGTACTCAAAACTTTTTAAGTAAAACTATTAATACCCACAATAAAAGTCCTGCATTAAAATGTTTACTTAAATTTATTTAACATCTGTTCACAGTGGAGCTTTCAGCTCTAATATAATGCTGGATAGTTTAATGAATAATAATGCATTGTATTGCAATTGTTATATTTTTGGAGCAAAATCTGAATCTGCAATGTAACCAGGAACTTTTGTAAATGTAAAATGTAGTTGTACAATGTTTTCCTCTAAAGTAGAAGTACACACTAAGTCAAAAGTATACAGTTGAGTTTCATACTTTAAGTGTGTCAGGGACCTTTTGTAGGTTGTTTTAGGGTACAGTGAGTTAGAATAGTGACATGTTCAATATTTTTCATATTGAAACATAATAAATCTATAACTGTTTTGGGCCCTTTAAGTGATGGGGCCCCAGGCATATGGCTACGTTGCCTAATGGTAAAGTTGAACTTGGGTGTGGGAAGCAACTATGTCATATCAGGTGTATTGCTCAGGACCCAAGGAAGCACGATGTCGAGTCAAACAGTCACTGCATATCAACAAGGAGATGCCAGGAGAATTGCTCATTTCCGTCAGGGAGGGAATTTGTGCCCAGTGTTCTCTGAGCCAGGTGATTATATCTGAAGGAAGGAACTAACATTGCAGCAGAAACTCGTCCACATATCCTAGATGAAGGGTCTCAAACTGAGGAAACTCTAGTTCAGCCATTTTGAGTGCTGAGAAGACTCCATCTTTGGTCAATGAAGGCTGGATACGCAGCTCATGAAGCCTGTTAAACACACAAAAATATGTAAATAACAATATTCTGCAACTGACAACCTTTTCTGCTGTTAGATGACAATAAAAACACCTGGGTGAATGTTGAGTTTTCTATCACTTGAATGTTTGTGAGAACTCCACAATGTACCTTTAAGTAAATGCTGTAATTATATGGATAGCAAGATAATTATACTGACATCATTTTGTATACAGAATGTATTGTGTCACTGCCTGTGACGAGCTTCCATGTAAAACTGGGTGTTAGACAATCTCACATGCTGTCTCTGTACTTCTTACTTACTACATGATCTTTGTTTACTCTTTACTAGTGATGGCCAAATGAAGCCTCATGAACCATTTTATTTATTTCCTGAGCCCACTGGATGGCGCTCTTGGTTTAAAGAAAAAGGTTAAAACTAACAAGCAATTTAGCACGCTTTTAATACTTTGAACGAAGAGCGCCATCTAGTGGGTTTAGAAAATAAATACAATGTTTCACGAAGCTTCATGAGGCTTCATTTCGCCATTACTTTACCCTGTTCAGTGACTGAACAGTGTCTCCAACATTTGCCCACAAGATGATACTCTTTGCATTTTGCTTTAAAAACATAAGCCACGTATAGACAGGTGTTTTTTCCCTATTAATTTAAAAAAATGGATGACTTGCGGAGCACCTGCGAGCCGCAGTAATGATGAGGTAGCCCAAGTCCACTTCCAGAGCGTTCTTACAGGCCCCAAACACAATGGTGTGGAGGTTCCGAAATCCTCCTAGAGATACACGTACACAGAGAACAAACCAAAGGAGTTAACGCTTAATCAAAGGTGGGGGCCTTGGGTGCATCTGCCAGCATTTTAGTTAGATATCTGAATCCCAAACGGTGTTAAGAGGATCCAAATCATCTGTCAAATACAAATGACAATTATTGTCATTGGAAATAATTGAGCTAAGGAGAAATGGGAATAAAAAATAAAATAAAATGTGCAGACAATTATATCTATATAACAAAATTAGACAGTATAAAATCCTAACCCACATAAATAAGTCACAATTTCTTAAGCAGGACCTGAACTATTTAATACCTAAGTGCTGGGTGATAGGACGACATATTTAGTCAAAACCATATAAAATGTCTATTGTCACATATTTTTGTATATTGTTTCTATCGCAATGTCAAAAAAAATAAATAAATAAAAAGCAGCCAACCTGCATTGCAGCAATATTTTGTCACGCTTTACATTGTAATACTTGCATTACATGTTCATTTTGCACTAAAGTTCTTAATAAATGAGAAAGTACTCAGTACCTGTACTTTTCATTTGTCAAGTATTTAATTCTCACAGGAGTATACAAGAAAAGCGTTGGTTATTTCATATAAAATATATATAATAATAATTGATTTATCAGAAAACACGCTATATCGTGTAATGTACCATTATTGAAATTTGAAATTACCTATATCGGAAAAGAAAAAACATGCAGTTTGTTAACATACACTCTCACAGCAGTGATCTGATTAAACTTTAATGGGAACTGATAAAGATGTAACCAACTAAACACTTCTGTAAAATACATATTACCCTAGTAAAACCCACACTAAAGGCCTTGACACAGCAGGCAGACGTCAATGAAACAGTGGCGTCTGTGTCTTGTCCAAAAAGCTGCAATTGAACACACTGCAAAGACTGAGTCGCACCATGCCAGAAGGTGCTGGTTATCTATTGTTTGCTTGAAAAAGCCAGCGTCAGCCAGAGCCTACTGTCCCTTGGGTTCACTTGCCGCCAGGCAACGGCCGACATTGATAACAGAGGATTACAGGAAATGGGCAGGATAAAGTTGTCACTCACCTGGCTAGAGCACTGTGCTTTTCTACGATGTGATAAGACTGTGTAAATGAAAGTTGTTGAATTTTATTAATTCAGGGGTCGGCTAGCTTGGGCAACGGGCCATCATTGCTGGCCCTACTTTGACCGACGGCCAACTGTCTCCCCGGTGTGTCAGCACCTTTAGGGCCGTTTATAGACATGTTTTCCTAACCTGATCTCCAGCTGTCCTCCACCACATGTTGGATCAGCCCTCCCAGGAAGGGAACTCTCACCAACTCCAGCTGCTCCAGGTTCCGCGCTGATGCTAAACCAGTAACCAGGGGAACATATTTGAGGGAGTTGGTTGGTCCTGCACAGTTCCGCATGACAAAGGTTCTCAGGCTTACACACAGAAAGTCCTTAAATGGCTGGGGTTTGGTGAGACGGACCCACTTCAGGTAAAGGTGGCGCAGCATGGACACACAGGGGATCTCTGGGACATTCACACCTACAACAAAAACATTATGTGAAGTACATCAATAAAGCTATAGTATTTGTCAAACTGGAGGTTAGAAAGCATGGTTCCCAAGGGACTTCTGAGCAAACATGCTTGGTCAACTGTCAAGTTAGTTGTGATCCTACTCACCCACTAGATGTAAAGTCTGGATCTTTGCAGTAATGGGGATGGTCAGTTTGTTTTCAGCAGGAATGGGAAAAGCCCCATTACGGTTTCGGAACTTTCCTAGTATATGGACCTGGGGCATGTAGTTCCATATGGCTTCCACCAGCTCCAGATGGGACGTCTCCACACCCTGAAATTAGGTCAAATGAAGTTATTTCACACAAAGAGTAAATCATAATTTTTTTCATTTAACCCTATCTTGCAGTTTTCCTAAGAAGATAGAGTATGCTTAGCTGTAATGGTGATAGTTTACTTCCTATCTCAATTCACTGAGGAAGACCCCGAAATGCAGTTGAAAACTTTGAATATATCTAGTAAGTGCAAGTCTGTACATGCGTTCTTAAACGTGGAAACAGCAGTTTGACAAAAGAAAATCTTAACTCAAGTTCCAAAATTTATTGTCATGTTTTGGTAGTCTCACACTGCCAGACCTATCTCCACCACGCTGCGGAGTAAGGTCTGACTCCTCCACACTGTACATTCTGGGATAGAAGAAAATTGCATTTCTTTAAACAAATCACAATCGTCTTGGGTGGCGATAAAGATGTACCGTCGTAGAGATGGTGGCTCTGCTAAATGGTCTCGGGAAGGAACATTGACTCCATGCAAAAGGAAATATCAAATCCCCACCATTTGTCCCAAAATGTCCCAGTTAGATAGTAAATGCCGTAAACATTCTTTCCCAGTATCTGTAATTCGGTTCCGGTACCCAAAGGTACGTTTTTTCTGTACCTTCCCTCTGTAATAATAATAAAAAAATAAAAAAAATAAAAAACTAAATTTCAGTTGTAAAAATAATTCCAAACCTATTTATCCTATTTACTTTAAACATTTTGTTGTTTATTTAGAACATTTTACACATCTCACAAAATAAAACACCTCCCTTTCCCCTCCCAAACCCATCCCCCCAATCTATTAAATCAGATAATTATTCACTTCTTACACTAAGCTCCCTGTAACTTGCATTCTTAACAATAAGCAATCGATCAGGAACAACAAAAATACAATGTTTAACGTGAATATTTTCGACAATGCAACAGCGAGGTCATGAGTTTGCCATATATACCAACGAACTAGCTACCTACCTATACTTGTAAGAGACACGAGAGAGAGAAGCTCATGAACGAGCATGTTGTTATGACAAGACAAACAAACTGTTGCTAGTGCACTTGCCCATCGTGACATCATGGACCAGTCAACTCGGAAGATCCGAGCTCCATGATTGCTTTATATGCTTTTGAGCACTCTCACTGGAATGTACCGGGCTACCCACCGAACACTGTATCCAGTTCTTTTAACACATACATGCTACCGGCAGGTGGATCACCAACTTCCTGTCTGACAGGAAGCAGCACATGAAACATTGGCTCCCCTCAAGGCTGCGTTCTTTTCCCTCTGCTCTCCTCCCTGTTCACCAACAGCTGCACCTCCAGTCATCAGTCAGTCTAGCTCCTGACGTTTGCAGACGACACCACTTAACTGAACTTTGGTAGGCCTATAGGTGGAATATTGACCACCTGGTGACCTGATGCAGACCAAACAATTTGGAGCTCTGAAGGCAGTAAAAATGGTCGCGGCCTTTAGAAAGGCAAAAGCAAAAGATAATGATGGTCCACTTCTGTACTGCCATCACTGAGTCCATCCTCACCTCCTCCATCACCATCTGGTACTCTGCTACCACTGCTAAAGGCAAGGGCAGACTGCAGCGTATCATCCGCGCCACTGAGAAGGTAAATGGCTGCAATCTGCTGTCCCTCTAGGATCTGTTTGTCTTCAAGACCCTGAGGCTGGCAGGGAAGATTATAGCTGACCCTACCCACAAACATTTTGAATCATTCGCCTCTGGCAGAAGGGTGCGGTCCTTCACTCCACAAAATCAACTTCTTCCCTACTGAAGCTGGCCTCATCAACAAGACCCGGGTCATCCACTGACAGACCAAGAATAAATCACCAAGACAAATTCCTTGCATGTACTGAACCTGGTTATGTAAAGGATGATGTATTTAACCCCTTTAGGCTGATTCAAGCTTCACGTAGGGGTCCAAAGACTACAGGTCATTTCACTGGTTACCACACCAACCAACAGAACCGGAACAATTTAGTGGAATTACTTGGTACGGCTGTTGGTTTGATTGAAAGCATGGAGGCTCTTGGCTCTCTGGGATGTATAAGTGCACCTCGCTGCAGTAGGATATCATTCTCACACAACACACTGACCAGCAGATTGGGACAGGCTTGTAGTGCCTCCAGGACTCCAGGTATACTGAATGCCTCATAGCCTCGGACTCGTCTCCTCTCGAGGTATCGAGGGTGGAGGCCATATAGCTGCTCCAGATCTGGCATCTTCTTCAGAAGGAGCAGAAAGCTGCTGTCTGTAAAGCCTAAAGCAGAAAACACAATAAACACGATAAGGGCCTTTTCTCAATGTGTGAAAAAACAGCATCATCAAATGACGAACCAGCCGGAGGTTACTCATGCATTAACACATTTTCATGTATCTGTACATTTATTCAGGTCTATACAGGATACGATACATGATTTAACCAAAAATCTACTTTTAAAATTGTTTACAAATATTCTTTTCCCATTATGACTGTCAAACTAGAAACAAAAACAAAGTTCTATGGCATTCATTCTAATGTCCATGCATTTGTTTTGCAAAGGCTTTAACCTGAGTTAGGCTGTACAATATAGCAATCATAGCACACCCATATAGAGTTAGAAGTATACAGCTGTACTTAAAGTGAACCCTCGTTTATCACGGGGGTTACGTTCCAAAAAGAACCTGTGATAGGTGAAATCCGTGAAGTAGTAACCTTTTTTTTTTTTACCATTATTATACAATGAAATACTCCATTATACACTGAAACCAAAGAACAAAACCTTTTTACAGGCCCAAGCATTTGCTTAACAAATAAAAGTACTGTATAAACGTTTTTTTTTACAAATAACTACTGTACTGTAAAATAATAATTTTAATCATCAATACGAACTGAAGGCTTCAAATTGCAGAGATCAGCACCGCCCCCCCCCACCGCGACCACAGTCATTGGAACAGGAGAAAATGGAAAAATGATTATGAAAACAAAATACAAAGTAAAGTACAGTAGGAAAAATAGTGACTCAGGTGTATTTCTCTGCTCTTCTGACTGAGCCGCTGCATCCCGACTCCGCTCTGTAGCGTGGTGTGTTTTTTATTCTAAAGCCCACGGTGCAGGTGTGTTTTTTCTTCTAAAGCCCGCGGTGCAGGTGTGTTTTTTCTTCTAAAGCCAGCGGTGCAGGTGTGTTTTTTCTTCTAAAGCCAGCGGTGCAGGTGTGTTTTTTCGAGAGAAGAACATAGTTATCAGTAGTTGTTGTCGCTCTTTTTTCTTCTGGTAAAAAAAGATTCTTATAAACCGACATGCCACCATTGATTATGTTTGCAGAATACAGAACACAATGCACGATGCAAATCCGTGAAGCAGCGAGACCGTGACAGGTGAACCGCGATATAGCGAGGGTTCACTGTACTTCGTACTGGCCTATACACAAATCCGGAATCTGAAAAGAAAAAAAAAAATGGTATTGGAACATGAAAAGTTAGGCGCCCCAGATTAAAATCGGTTCGAGACATTTTTCTTCTGAAAAAAAGTAAAAAATCCCATTCTTAAATGAAAATATTTTTAATATATCTTTGATTTGTGGACAAAAGGCATTTGAGGACGTCATCTTGGGCTTTGGAAAACACTGATTGACATTTTCCACATGTTTATAGACCAAACAACTAATTCATTAATTAGGAAAATAATTAACAGATAAATTAAAGAAAATAATCATCAGTTGCAGCCCTGCACCAAGCCATCGTCAAAACCTAACGCCATTACTTTCTTCTGCCTCTGGATGGGACGACTGGTCACCTGCTACCAAGGGGCCCCTCAGATCTCATGAAACGGTTTCCTTTGCAGCTAAGGCGGCCGCCTAAGAAACACACGCCTGCCGCCTTAACTACATCGTCCAAAAAAAAAAAAAAATGTATATGGAGCAATATCTGCTGTGTTACTCTGTACTGTTTTCTCTTTTTCATTCCAAACCACACAGTTGACAACCGACATCTGGACGCGGTGAAGGCTCAAACGTAAACGCCACGGGCTTCAGCGGTTTTAGGAAAGTGGCTGCATGTATCCGATAATGCACAGAACATTAACCGGTACAAGCCTACAGCTGTCCGGACAGGTGAACTGAGACTCTGTTTCCTTCTTCTCGGGTAATGGTTAAATATTATCTTTATTGTGACTATTATTGCCACTGTGCATCACACCCCCAATAATTGGTTAACATTTAATTTCATTGTTCCATCTTTTGGAAGGCTGGATGCTACATATTAACACTTACTAGCTTGTTAATTAGCCTAAGGTAAACATTAGCTATTAGTAAACAGAAGTGACGTGGTGGTTGGCACCAGTGTTTGTGTGTGTGCAGGTGTCGGCCCGCCCCCCCCGCGAATCTCCATCATGCAGACAGCAGAGCAACAGAAGAAAGTGGCTGCAACTTCACCAAAATTAAGACTAAAAAAACAGAAGTATTTTGGTAAAAAATATTTACTCACCATGTGGCAGATAGTCACATAGATATAGAGATAGATCTAATTTGTTAATAATATATTATTAAATAATTGTTAAATGTAGTGCAAAAGAAAGCAAGCTCTTACCTGAAGGCATATACTCCCACCAGCGACCAGCACATAGGTCCACTACTTTGACCACCCGCAGGTACAGAGTTACAGCTTCTCGAAGCTTTCTGGACAGACACTCCATACACATGATGTCCTTCATGGGAAGGTACCTAAAAAAATAAATAAAATAAAAAAAAAAATTTAAAAAAAAGTTACTTCTTTTTCTATATTGTTTCATTTGAAAAACCAGCAGCTGAACTGCATTAAGGCAATTTTGCATGTCGTGTTTATTTTGCACTGAAGTTCTAAATCCTTGTGTTGTCTTCCCGCCAACCATGAAATCGCTTTTTTCAACATTTTCTGACATTTTTGTCACTTTTTCTTGATGTTTTTTTCCAAAGTTTTGATATTTTTAACGTTGACATTTTCAGCGCTTATTTCAACGGCCAATTTTTATTGACAACAAAAAAAAATTAACTGAAAATGGGTCAATTTCACCCATGAGGGTTAATAACATGAGAAAATACTTAGTACTTTTCATTTGTCACGTATGCAATTCACACAGTAGTACACAAAATTAGGCTGTACCATGTGGTTATCTCATTTTAATGATAAAAGTAAGACTAATATCTCCACCCCAAGCAGAAAAACAGTCCACAGATTCTTATTCTGAATCACAGTTGAAAACGGTAAAAAAAATTAAATTGCAGATTCTGTTTGGGTTTGGAAAAGACCTAAGGCTTTAGCCACACCAACCAACCCTATATCATACAGTTATATTGATATAAAAGGGAAAATTACAACTGTGATGTCACCGTATCCCTACTTGTACACAGTCTCACCCATGGTGCTGACATCCCCTTTAACAACAAAAACACATCGTAGAACCCCGCCATAGACTGTATTTAGTGGACAGAGCATGTGTGAGGTCACCAATAGGTTTGTGGAGATCTGCTATCCGTTGTCGAGTTTGCCGTTACGGGCGCAGCCGTCCTGGTTGCGGATATGACGATTTTAGATGAGAGGAAGGAGTGAGGGAGGAGCCCTTACACTCTACGTTACACACTGCCACTGGCAATCACATCATTGCCATACCCTAAAACACTCCCTGCTTGATTGCAGATTTTAAAATCAACGGTTTTATGTGTTGCAGAAGACTTAAAACTAGCAATTGAGACCATAAACTCATTATGAAAATTTTTACTGAGGTAATAAATCAAGTAAGAAGTGGGTCACTTTCTCAGAGACTTCTACAGAAACCAAGCTCCTTTTGCAACCGTATGTGTCGCCCCCTGCTGGAATTCAGATAGAATGCAGGTTAAAAGGCACTTCTGCATTTGCACCAAATGCTTTGTCCATTAATATTTACAGTCAATGAACCCCACCCAGCCATAGAATGAAATGCAGAGTGTAGGTTGAGGGCTGTGTACCTGAATATATGACAGAGGACTTCATGGGACAACTCATTGATGTAGTCTTTGGGCTCACTAGGTCTCAGGACCAGCTCCACTCCACCGCTGCCCACTACAGGCTGGAGTTTAGTGGCCTTCCTCCTCGGACCCATCACTTGTGCGTCGCTGCCCAGGCTTATACACACACACGTCCTCCCTCCTCCAGGAGGCTTATTTCCCAAGCATGAACCTTAGTTCTGGACAAAAGATCAGAGGAAGACAAGTTAATGGGAGCGAAGGAAGAGATTCCAGATTCCATTTTTCACATTGCATTGTTCCCCAGGTGACCTGATCTAGCTGCTGTCAGATAGTTAGCTCAGTTAACTGGGCTGCCAGGATTGGGAGCTCAGAGCTTAGTTTAGCGCCCTCCAGCTTTGAAAAAAATACACCTTGCTGTAATTGGAAATGTCATGTGTGATCACTCAGTGCCTGATGTGAGGATGCTTGTCCAAAAGTTCATTACAGGTGGAAAGATGCAGAAGATGTGAGTGGACATCAAATACAACTGCAGCCCTAGCAGGGATAACGGTGCACCCTTATAAGGATTTGGACAGTAGCCTTGCTTATCGGATGTCCAGCGGGGGTATGAAGCAGGATTTTGATTGGCTTAAAAGAACTACAAACAACCCAGAGTGATTTTTTTTCTCCCCCTATACCACAATGTAAACTTGTGCAGCTTGACCCATACTCCAGCGCTGACAGAGCAAGAGTTAGGTCTTGTGATGCAAGACTAGTCGGACAGAACATCACACTATCAGTGCAAATACAAAATCCAATAATTTAAAAGATGCTACGGAGCTACTAATAACCTGCAGACTGACAGCTGAACCCGCTGTGCCGTTGACATCACAAAGTGATTCAGTTGACCCCTGAAGGGAAAGGATGTATTGTTTCACTAAAAACATGTCCCAATTCCTCTATTTCTTTTGCTGTACCTGCCTGTCTCCCTGACACCTTACGTAGGCTTAGACGTGAGGAAAAGACGCAAGGAAAAGAAAACGAGTAGCCATTTATGACAAATGAGAAAAACACAGATTACAGGATTGCTGGTTACATGAATACTGCATCCTGGTTACAAAACTGCTTCAGTTTGTAGACAGAATCAGGATAGGATGTTCATGCAATATAGGGTCTTAGTGGCTATCCCCCTTTTTAAAATGAGCATAATGACACTATCCAGGTTTCTGATCACTGTCTGATGCCTGTACAGGTGTACGCATGACTTAACTGTATGACAACTCTGCCAGTCTTGTCATCAGTTGCCTGACACTCAACTGTGTTTACCAGCTACTCAGTGGCTTTATATTTAGGCATATTTCTTGTACAACAGTAAACACAGAGGGATTTGTAAAACTTATCTTTTTGTTCATGTTAAGCAAAGCCAGTTTTCAAGAGTTAACGTTAGTGTCAGGGCCGAAAGTCTATCTTACATCACCAGTGTCAACACATGTCTAAAGATACCTAGCTACGCAGTTAGTAAAGATAAACTGCAGGCACGTTAAGCTGCGCCGGTTTCATAAATGTAGCATCTGTCTAACATTACAGCAGTTGCACATGTTGAGAGGTCTGTAAACACAACAGCACGAACAACTTGGTGGTAGTTCTGAGCCTTTAGCTAATGTCAGTCACGTTACTTCCCTAATAGTTTTCGTTTTGTGTGTGACGTTAGGTGAAATCCAAAAGTAAAACGTACTAATGGCAAGGCACATAACGTAGTAACGTTAAACACATGTCACTTCCGCTGGTAAGCATCGAGCTAGACCATAGACAAGCATCATCATCATAAACAGCATCATTCATGTTTGTTAGCCAACTGACAAACGACAGTAGCTACACCGGTTTCCAAACAAGTGGCCGTTTAACGTTTACTTACAATGTGACAACTACCATTAAAACTTAAGACGACCCATTAAGCCACACCTGTCACACGCATTTAACATTATCGTGCTATAAAGTTCAACCAGGTCTTTGTCAAAGCTAGCTTACTAGTTAGCATAGCCAAAGCTAACATTGTGCCCAGACAAAACCACAAAAGTAAACAATAGAGCAAGCCCACTGACGGAAACTCTATTGCCTTTAACAAGGCCTTTAGCAATGGAGCTAACCTACCGGCATTTTTCGATAAAAGCCGCTGTGATGTTCTCTTCAGCCATCCTGTGAGTACTACCAAACACGGTTTGGATCTTTGGTACTACATTTGTTAATAGTTCTTCTTCTTCTTCTCTGATGTTTGTTGCCGGTTGACAAACAACGATTTGGAGAATTATCGCCACCAACTGGTATGGAGTGTGGATCAGGTTATCTAATAGTAATTACACTACATAGACTGTATATACGCTCTATATATGGTACACTACTCAAAAACTAAAATAAAAACAGCCGTAATCAGTGATTCGCGGGTTCAAACCTTTTTGTCTGACTGATTTGTCAAATACATTTATTTTCAATTCAGTGTGATATGTAGCTCAGTCCAGCTCACAGTGATTTGAGAAAAGCAGATGACCAACACAAAAACAATTGCTAATAAAGCCGCAAACTGCGATTCTAAGCTCAAACCTTGATTTGGGTCATTCCACCTCCTGTTATTGTGCATTTAAAGCGTCCCCTAGTGGTCAATTCAAATTAAACTTGCAGTGTATGTGATGTGGACATTTCCTGGAAGTTTAGTGTTTATTGGATAAACATTTAGTCCTTTATGATGATTGGACCATGAATATGTGATTTATAGTAAAATATGTGTAATGCCACTCACCTATCTTGCGCTTGTAGCGCCCCCTGGTGGCGTATACAACTGTCTGAGTATACAGTGGTGTGAAAAAGTGTTTGCCCCCTTCCTCATTTCCTGTTCCTTTGCATGTTTGTCACACTTAAGTGTTTCGGAACATCAAACCAATTTAAACAATAGTCAAGGACAACACAAGTAAACACAAAATGCAATTTGTAAATGAAGGTGTTTATTATTAAAGGTGAAAAAAAATCCAAACCATCATGGCCCTGTGTGAAAAAGTGATTGCCCCCCTTGTTAAAACATACTATAACTGTGGTTGTCCACACCTGAGTTCAATTTCTCTAGCCACACCCAGGCCTGATTATTGCCACACCTGTTCACAATCAAGGCATCACTTAAATAGGAGCTGCTTGACACAGTAAGGTCCACCAGAAGATCCTTAAAAGCTACACATCATGCCGAGACCCAAAGAAATTCAGGAACAATTGAGAAAGAAAGTAATTGATCTATCAGTCTGGAAAGGTTATAAAGCCATTTCCAAAGCTTTGGGAATCAGCGAACCACAGTGAGCCATTATCCACAAATGGCGAAGACATGGAACAGTGGTGAACCTTCCCAGGAGTGGCCGGCCGCCCAAAATTACCCCAAGAGCGCAGCGGCGACTCATCAAGAGGTCACAAAAGACCCCACAACAACGTCCAAAGAACTGCAGGCCTCACTTGCCTCAGTTAAGGTCAGCGTTCATGCCTCCACCATCAGGAAAGACTGGGCAAAAATGGCCTGCATGGCAGAGTTCAAGGAGAAAACCACTGCTGAGCAAAAGAACATCAAAGCTCGTCTCAATTTCTCCACAACACATCTTGATGATCCCAAGACTTTTGGGACAACATTCTGTGGACCGATGAGACAAAAGTGGAACTCTTTGGAAGGTGTGTGTCCAAGTATATCTGGCGTAGAAGGAACACTGCATTTCATAAAAGAACATTATACCAACAGTAAAATATGGTGGTGGTAGTGTGATGGTCTGGGGCTGTTTTGCTGCTTCAGGACCTGGAAGACTTGCCGTGATAAAAGGAACTATGAATTCTGCTGTCTACCAAGAGATCCTGAAGGAGAATGTCCGACCATCTGTTCGTGTACTCAAGCTGAAACGAACTTGGGTTCTGCAGCAGGACAATGATCCTAAACACACCAGCAAGTCCACCACCGAATGGCTGAAGAAAAACAAAATGAAGACTTTGGAGTGGCCTAGCCAAAGTCCTGACCTGAATCCTATTGAGATGTTGTGGTATGACCTTAAAAGGCCGTTCATGCTCGAAAACCCTCTGATGTAACTGAATTAGGACAATTCTGCAAAGATGAGTGGGCCAAATTCCTCCAGGACGCTGTAAAAGCCTCATTGCACATTATCGCAAACGCTTGGTTGCAGTTGTTGCTGCTAAGGGTGGCCCAACCAGTTATTAGGTTTAGGCAATCACTTTTTCACACAGGGCCATGATGGTTTGGATTTTTTCACCTTTAATAATAAACACCTTCATTTACAAATTGCATTTTTGTTTTTGTGTTGTCCTTGACTATTGTTTAAATTGGTTTGATGTTCCGAAACACTTAAGTGTGACAAACATGCAAAGGAACAGGAAATGAGGAAGGGGGCAAACACTTTTTCACACCACTGTACATAGAATAACAGTCAAGTACAGTCCCAGTCAGGTGAAATATTGTCAGACAGGGTTATGTTCACATTGTTATTGTCAAAAGCAAATTTGAGGACACTTACAATGAGTTATGAGGAAACAGATTGGTTTGTGTGCCATCCATGTCCAGGCAGTGGCTGCGTTTAGCCTAATAGAGTCCTTTGGAGGGTATGGGGGCCACAATACTTTATCCCCTTCAACCCATGTGTTTGGCACAATTTAAGTGCTGAACTGTACAACGCATCATTGGGTCATCCTTTTTTTTTTAATTACTATTATTTATTTTTTTAAGGCAGGGGATTTCAAAGACTGTATAGAAACACCAAAAATAACACACCAAAATAACTGATAAACTGATGAACAGATAAACTGACTACATAAAATGATTATATGAACTGATTTGGACATTTTGGACATTTTAAATGGTATGAGTGATGGGAATGGCAATGAACTGTGTTTTGTCAGCGTAAAGTATGCACTTTTTGCGAATGTGCTGAAGCCTCGTCACGCTGACATTCTTGCTCAACCCTCAAACTATATATATATATATATATATATATATATATATATATATATATATATATATATGTTTGCAGATGGAAAGGGATACTGGCAGAGGTTGAATTGGGCCAGAGTGCACCGAAGCGCAGCTCCGCCTCTTCAGGTCCACAACACACCTCAGCTCCTTCAGCACCATTATTTTTCATCTCCTGACCCCTGGCAAATACATGGCATATGAGACTGAATAATTAGCAAGACTACACAGAGACACCAAGGCTACATAAAATTATCAGACGTCATGAAGCATTATTCGCTGCGTTCTCTGGTTCAGCACGATGCCCACAGCCATTAATGTTACCATGGAAACCCACAAACGGCTAAAGCGATCAAGAAGCTATCACTGTCCTCCGTTCACAGTCTTGAATCTGACTTTGACTTTTTTTTTTGCCGTTTTCAAAAGTTTGTTTGGGGTCTGAATCAAATGTTTTATGGTCACTTAAAACTCTTTATATCAGCAGTTTATTGAAACATCAACGGAAATATTGAATGGGGGGAAAACACTTCAGAAACCGTTTAAAAAATACTGTAAATTTACTTTAAATTCAACACTATTATGGTAAAACATGCTAACGTTAATTTGTTGCAAATCAAAGTTTACGTTTTCCGAATTTAAAAGTAGTGTCAACAAAATGCTTATCATTATCTAACGCTATTAGCACATGTATAACCAAGTTTGCTGTAATAACCATAATGCACCGATAATGTTGTGCTACTGTTAGCACCGTCAGTCTAAAGTTGGCGCATTTAGCCTTGACATGCTTTTAAGAGCTAACGTTAGCAGAAATAAGCTAATTTAACTAAGTTAGGTTACATTAAAGAACAATAGACGGTTGTTGATTTATGTGTATTCTCTTAGATAATTAATGCTAGTGTGCATATACTCACATTCCTCAAGCCACAGGCCGAGGAGGTGGAGTTGCAGCTATCTTCGATTCTAGTCTACTAATCAGCTCTAAACCTAAACTAAATTATAAACTAAATTATAACTCATGTTAAAGTCTTGTTCTTAGTCTTTCACACCCAAGTTGGAAATCACTGCAGCCAGTTCTATTTGTTATAGTGTACCAAGCAGTTTTTGTCAAATTTAGTGCTAAAAACACACTATAACACTGAAACTCTCAAATTAAAGCAAATGTTGCGGAAACTTGAGAAAATTTGGCAAGATAGTCTTAAAACTTATAGGAAGGCCCTCCGTAATGCCAGAGCAGCGTACTACTCGTCATTAACAGAGGAAAATAGGAACAACCCCAGGTTTCTTTTCAGCACTGTAGCCAGGCTGACAGAAGGCCACAGCTCTACTGAGCCAAGTATTCCCATAGCTCTTAGTAGTAACGACTTTATGAGATTCTTCAATGATAAAATTATAACTATTAGAAGCAAAATTCACCAAGACCTGCCTTTAACTGGCACTGACTTATCTCTAAACTCAGGAACCTTAGAAACAGCTGTAAAACCAGATAAATGTTTAGACTGCTTTGCTTCACTTGATCTTTATCAATTTAATTCAATTATTTCTTCATCTAAACCATCAACCTGCCTCTTAGACCCCATCCCAATGTCAAAGTGTTCATAACCCGACTCACCGTTTTAACCACACCCTCGATCTTGTTCTGGTATATGGTGTTGAAATTGAACATTTAATGGTGTTCCCACAGAATCCCTTTCTATCTGACCACTGTTTGATAACTTTTGAGTTTATATTGCTGAACCACACGCCAGTAGGTAAACATTTCTATACAAGATGTCTATCTGATAGTGCTGTAGCTAAATTTAAGGATGTGATTCCATTAGCATTTAATTCATTACCAAATCACAAAGTAACGGAGGACTCCTATGCTGTTAGTCCCTCCCAAATTGATCATTTTGTTGATAGTGCAGCAGGCTCGTTGCGAATGACACTCGACTCTGTTGCCCCTCTAACAAAGAAGATAATAAAACAAAGACGGTTAGCTCCATGGTATAACACTGAAACTTGCAAATTAAAGCAAATATCACGGAAACTTGAGAAGATTTGGCGTTCCACCAAATTAGAAAGTTCTCGTTTTATCTGGCAAGATAGTCTTAAAACATATAGGAAGGGCCTCCGTAATGCCAGAGCAGCGTACTACTCGTCATTAATAGAGGAAAATAGGAACAACCCCAGGTTTCTTTTCAGCACTGTAGCCAGGCTAACGGAAGGTCACAGCTCTACTGAGCCAAGTATTCCCATAGCTCTTAGTAGTAATGACTTTATGAGATTCTTCAATGATAAAATTATAACTATTAGAAGCAAAATTCACCAAAACCTGCCTTTAACTGGCACTGACTTATCTCTAAACTCAGGAACCTCAGAAACAGCTGTAAAACCAGATATATGTTTAGACTGCTTTGCTTCACTTGATCTTTATCAATTTAATTCAATTATTTCTTCATCTAAACCATCAACCTGCCTCTTAGACCCCATCCCGACTACACTGTAAAAAAATATTTGTTGACTCAACTTAAACATATGTGTAACCTGGTTGCCTTAGAATTCTAAGTTGTTTGGAAATCAGATATTAAGTTGCCACAAAGCGACAATTCAGTTCTCTCAACTTAAAGTGGCAAGTTCACTTAACTAATGACATGTTCAGTCAACTAAGGTTTGTTTGTAAACACAACTTTCAATTTAGTGGATTCAACTTCTAATTATGGATTATATGGACTAATGATTGTGTGGAATCAACTCCAATTTACATCATTTCAACAACATCATATTGTGGGGCTAATGTGCATTTTGAAGTTGTCTTGACTAAGCTTTTTATTTGTCTTGACTTCATTATGTTTGTTGAATTAACATATCAAGTAAGTTGCCTCGGTTGCCTTGAAAATCTAAGTTCTTCCAACTTTCTTTTTTAAGTTTACACAAGACAAGTGTGAGACAAGATTAACAAAAAAATTTATTTCACAAATTCAAGTGTTTCAATGCAAAACATTGGTAAGACACAGGATTTCTTGTGTGTGAGAGAGAGTGAGTGTGTGTGTGAGAGTGAGAGAGTGTGTGTGTGAGAGTGAGAGTGTGTGTGTGAGAGTGAGAGAGTGTGTGTGTGTGAGAGTTTGAGAAAGTGAGTGTGAGAGTGAGTGTGTGAGAGTGTGTGTGTGTGTGTGTGTGTGTGTGAGAGAGTGTGTGTGTGTGAGTGTGTGAGAGAGTGAGTGTGTGAGTGTCTGTGTGAGAGTGTGTGTGTCTGTGAGAGTTTGTGTGAGAGTGTGTGTGTGCGCGTGTGTGTGTGTGTGATTGTGTCAGTGTGTGAGATAACAAATACCCGAGTGTGCAAGACGGTGGCAAAATTGAATAAGATATACAGTCACATATGTCGACAAGAGGCAATAAAACCAGCATATTTTGAGACTGCGCAAAACAACACTCAGGATTTCTAGTCCACCCCAGCATCAACAGTTAATATATGTATAACAGTGTGCTTACCAGAACATGCAATTGCAACTTAACAAGGCTATTTATTTGCGTGAGTAAAACAAAAATCGAATGACAATAGTTTTCTCCTTTTTTCCCCACAAACAACCTTACTAGGGTACAAGGTCTTAAAAGGCACACTTAAAATAAAGGAACAGTAACACCATGACAACCATGTAGCCAAAATAACAGGTGGCACTTTTGAGGAATATAAAAACAACCAGAACTGTGTAATCCATCTTAGCATCAAACACCTTTGAGAGATAGGAAAACTATCTGGACTACCTAGTCCATCTATTCATCAGCCGCACATATACATAACTGTGTGCTTTCCAGAACGTACAATGCAATCAACAATGATTTAGTTTCACAGGCTCTTGGACATGAGCTTGTTCCGGAGTCCATTAACTCTTGCAGAGCAAGTATTTCCACCAATGTTCATTATTACCTTTTGTATTACCTCAAACATGTACTTGAGCCCTTTTGGGTAGTGGATGTTGAAGGCATATAGCAGACCCATCAGCAGGGCGAATGCGTTGGGCACATCCTTCAGGTCCTGAAGAACTATATGCTCCTCCAGAATCAGTGCAATATCAATCATCTCCTTGGGGACAGGGCGTTGAGGATCCTCCTCTGTGACCACCAAGATTCCAACGTTCATTCCTTTCACTGCCTCACTCTCTTTGGTTGGCTAAAAACAAAAACAAAGTAATAAGAATAGATTGCAAATACATGAAAAGTCAAGATGCGTTGCAAACTTGGGGACAAAAATCTGATGCAAACTAATGTAAATGTTAACGGAAGAAATTCAAATACATTACATGTAGAAAAAAGGAAAATCCAAGGCACTCTTCGTCAAAATTATTTAAAAGCCTTTTTTACTGGCTAGACAATTGAAAAGACATAGGGAGAAGCAACACAAGGCACAGACAGTCTTCTTCAGGAGTGCTTCTCCTATGTCTTTTTAATACATTACAATTTCAAATTAATGAGCAAGGAATCCCGTCACTGCAACTTTGAATAATTCACTTGGCCTCCATTTAACCCTCTTATTTGATCCTGGGGTCATTCTGAAACCAAAATGAAATCTTTTGCCATCAAAATATGTTTTTATTCATTAAATGGTCTGAAAATAATGGTAGTTACTACTATGCTCTTAATGATTAAAATACATTTGAAGTAATTTGATTGAATTATGGGTGTGTTACTGAATTTAAACTTTTTAATTTGTTGTCCTCTGGGGTCAAAAAGACCCTGAGGCACAAAGTGGTGCAATGGAGCAAAAGTCCCACCATACTGATCGCCAAAACATCTTTGATCAAATAGTTCCATCGTACTGCTGGTCATAACATCTTTGATCATGGATGTTTGATGTGTGGTCAAGCAATGGTTAAGACAACAACAAAACAGGTCTTTTCTCACAGGTGTTGGGCCATTTCACAGTTTAGTCTGAGAAAGACAGGCAGCCCGATGACTCATGATTTCATTTGGATCAAAAAGATTGAGATTAGGAAGTGATATGGATTCCAAAGTAGCATTGATTCCTCACATACCTTACAAATCTTGAAGAACTGGGAGGGATCCTCTTTCAAGAAATGGGAGAGGCCAAGGAGAACAACTGCTCTCTTCTGTTGATTTGAATTCTGGACAATAGAAGAGGGATACAGACCAGAAAAGACATCAGTGCTGCATAAGTAAAAACATCTACTCTACCTTTTAAAAGTTTGGGATCACCTTAAATGTTTGAACAAAAACATACATGAGATTAGTCATATAAAAATATTGTTATAGACAGGACATGAAGATATTGTCAGAGTAAGAAATAATTATTTTGATTTAAATTATGACTTTGTACTTCAAATGTTGCCTTCATCAAAATACAACACAGTTTCAACAAGAATTTGAAGTTCAAAGTCATACATTAGATTAAAATAATTATTTCTTACTCTGACAATGTCATCATACCCTGTTTATGTTCTAATTTTGTTAGGGAGATACACATACCAATCTTTCCAGCGATATACTTTGTTTGTGGTTATGACCTTCCTGTGTTT
Organism: Percina caprodes; assembly: GCA_013375575.1. Taxonomy (NCBI): domain Eukaryota; kingdom Metazoa; phylum Chordata; class Actinopteri; order Perciformes; family Percidae; genus Percina; species Percina caprodes. The sequence goes on along the minus strand of JABXJD010000133.1, from coordinate 816,929 downwards.
TGTAGTTTAATGGACACATTCTGCATTCATTCTGATAGGCACCTACACTTAATAATCTGAAATACATGCTCAAAAGTTGTTACCAAATATGGCTGTCAAGTGAACAGACTTTGCCTAAAAGACAGTCAAACCACTGAAACGGAAACTATTACTTACATCATCATCTAGAGACTCAACAAAAGCTGAAGTTCCTTGACACTCTGCAGTCTCTGTCTGTAAAGACGCAGGAACTTAGGGACAAACTCATCTAGGCGGTCAAAAAATGGCTGCTTCAGGTTCATGGAGACAATCCGCCGGAATTCTGCTTCAATCTGCATAAAAACCCGGGACAAACATGGAGACAAAATATTAATAGAAAAACAGATTATAATCAAAGAAAGAATGTAATACAGGTCACTTTAATAATACACTCACCTGTCGCTCTGTGAACAAAGCAGACCACCTGGCTTTGAGATCCTTGACCAATTCGTAAGAATAAAGAAGCGAGACTATACTTAATAGTTTCCTCAATGTCCTCTTCCTCATAATCATCATTATCAGAGTTTAGGCCTAACTCAATATCATCCTCTAAATGTGCATGGTCAGTGACTACAGCATGGGTTTCATTTCCAAAATTAATAATATCAGGTCGTACATCATCTACACTGGACACATGGTGATACCTGCTCTTGTGAGCCTTAAAAGTGTTGTAGACATTGGATTTGAAAGTGCACTGTTTAAAAGGACAATTCACTGTTTCCCTACTCTTAACATGCTTTCCTAAATGAACAAAGTATTTTGTAAGGTTGAAAGGTTCACAAAAATCACACAGTTCACACAACAGTTGTGCATTTACAGGCTCATAGTTAATTTTTCGGGCATGCTGGGCAACCAAATGTTTTTTTTAAGCTGCTTGGGTCTTGAGGGTGCAAGGGCAGTCTTTGTATATGCAGGGAAAGGGGCAAGTAGTTCCATTGAATCTATGCTGAACTTTGTAATGCCGTATTACTTTCCGCTGATTTGCTGAGGAAAAACTACAAAACTTACAGGTCCACTGCATCAATCAGGCCACTGAATGAATCTTTGGTCAGTTGTTTCTGAAGAAAGAGAGACAAAAATATTGCATTAGCTTGGCTTAAAATACAAATAGCATAGGTGTGTTGTCAGAAAAGCTTGTTATTTAAGGAAATGTAATGCAATTTAAGGGACTAAGCCCTATGTTGGAAGGCTATTTAATTTCAATCAAAAATAATGCATTGGTCAACCATTTCCTAGTTTACCTCTCTCTCTCTCTCTCTCTCTCTCTCTCTCTCTCTCTCTCACTCACTCACTCACTCTCACACACACACACACACACACACACACTATCACACTGTGCAAGTAAAATGATAATCATCTTCAGTACCGTAAGGATTAAAGCCCTGGAAAACGTATCACACACTAGCCAGTAACATGTGTGATGTACAGTGGAAAGTTAGCAAGCTAGAAAAATACAGGTAAACTAGCAGCTCCACATCACAGGCTAAAATGGTTAACATTAAGTACTCATTGCAGAATGAAACAAGACAAACAGCTTAATCTGCTACAACAATAGTTAAATATAGAGTACAAACTTACATCGTTTCTGACTTCTAAACAGGCGACCGCCGTAAACACAAGGCGATCTCGAGGATTTCTTACGAAACTTCCCTACGTAACTAACGTAGCCGTAATTACACACACTAACCTATACAGTCCGGAGACTGAGCGTACGTGAGTAATTCACAACATAGATGTCGTGCAAGAAAGTTCAATGTCGACGAAGCTGTACTCCTTGTTCATACTTGCACCGTACACAAGTCACTATTTAGCTAGCCATTATATGTATGGGTAGTTTTTAAACGAAGTCCGTCTCATCATGACCTAACGTTAGTCGGTGTCATGGAGCTTGCTAGGCTAGTCAAACCAGCTAGCGTCAGATAGCTTGTCAACATATGGGCTAACTACCTTAGCTAGCTACATTCAGAGGATTAGTTTGTTACTTGCATTTTAGTTGAAGGCAAGTATAGAATTTCTCCACATAGTTGGTCATTACATAGCTACTACTAGCTAGCTAGCTAGTTAATGTAAAAAGTGCAATGTTCGTTATTTTCCCGCGCCTACGGCTAACATCTCTCTTACGTTTTTTAAACTAAGGGCTTGCACGTTATATTGTAGGTGTGAATGCTCAGTTCACAGTATTTCGTTAAAACTTTCACTTAGTAAAGACAAAACTCAAAACTAGACTGAAATATTAGCTAGACAGTAGAAAAAGTTTACTTACGCCAACAGTCGCGCAAACGCTCGGTCCTTCGATGGAGGAGACCAGAGACCCGTTACCGGCTTCGCTCTGCCGCTCTGGAAGAGACGTTGACTAATGTGGTCTGCGCATGTGCAAAATGACGTAGCGAGCTGAACCAGACGGTGAACTTCAACTTAATTTTGACAGGACAAAAATAGCTCAGTTGTGTCATCTGTGTGTTAGAATTTCAAAGCAAAAACACAGATATGCGTGTTATCTAAACAACAGTATTGAAAACTTTTGAGTTGAAAGTTGACTTGACCCAAAAACAGAAGTTGAGTCAAAAAAAAGGGGAAATAATTTTTTACAGTGTAGGCTACTTAAAGAAGTTTTACCATTAGTCAACACTTCTCTACTAGAAACAACCAATCTGTCTTTATTAACAGGCTATGTACCACAGCACTTTAAAGTAGCTGTAATTAAACCTCTTCTGAAAAAGCCCAACCTTGATCCAGATGTTTTAGCCAACTATAGACCTATATCCAACCTTCCATTTCTCTCTAAGATTCTTGAGAAAGCAGTCGCCAAACAGCTGTGTGACTTTCTGCATAGCAACAGCTTATATGAGGATTTTCAGTCAGGATTTAGAGTTAATCATAGTACAGAGACAGCACTTGTGAAAATTACTAATGACCTCCTAATTGCATCAGACAAAGGACTTATCTCTGTACTGGTGTTATTAGATCTTAGAGCTGCTTTTGATATCATTGACCACCATGTCTTATTACAGAGACTGGAACATTTAATTGGCATTAAAGGAACTGCTCTAAGCTGGTTTAAGTCTTATTTATCAGATCGATCTCAGTTTGTTCATGTTAACGATGAATCCTCTGTGCGCGCCAAAGTTAGTCATGGAGTCCCACAAGGATCTGTGCTCGGTCCAATCCTGTTCACTTTATATATGCTTCCTTTAGGCAATATTATCAGGAAGCATTCCATAAACTTTCATTGTTATGCAGATGATACTCAATTATATCTATCGATCAAGCCGGATGAAACTAATCAGTTAGCTAAACTTCAAATGTGCCTTCAGGATATTAAAACCTGGATGAGCTGTAATTTTCTAATGTTGAACTCAGATAAAACTGAAGTTATTGCTCTGGGACCCAAGCACCTCCGTGACGCATTATCCAAAGAGATAGTTACTCTGGATGGCATCACTCTGGCCTCCAGCACCACTGTGAGGAATCTTGGAGTTATCTTTGATCAGGATTTGTCCTTTAATTCCCACATAAAGCAAATTTCAAGGATCGCCTTTTTTCACCTGCATAATATTGCTAAAATCAGGAATATCCTGTCTAAAAATGATGCAGAAAAACTAGTCCATGCATTTGTTACTTCTAGGCTAGATTACTGCAATTCTTTACTATCAGGATGCTCGAAAAAAGTCCATAAAAAGTCTTCAGCTGGTCCAGAATGCTGCAGCACGTGTTCTGACAGGAACTAGGAAAAGAGATCACATCTCTCCTGTTTTAGCTTCTCTGCATTGGCTTCCTGTAAAATCCAGAATAGAATTTAAAATCCTTCTTCTCACCTACAAAGCTCTTCATGGTCAGGCACCATCTTATCTTAAAGAGCTCATAGTACCTTACAACCCTACAAGAGCACTGCGCTCCCAGAATGCAGGGTTACTGGTGGTTCCTAGAGTCTCTAAAAGTAGAACGGGAACCAGAGCGTTCAGCTATCAGGCTCCTCTCCTGTGGAACCAGGTTCCAGTTTGGGTTCAGGAGGCAGAAAAAAGATAACTGTTGTTGTGATTTAACACTATATAAATTAAATAGAATTGAATATTGTTAGGGAGTGAGGAGTCGCAGCGTCCGCCTAACCCGGCCCACCTGGTTCTCGTCATAGTTGTTAGATCTATCTATCATATAATCAATAATATAATAAAACTAGAGGGAGGCAGGGCATACAGCCCGATCCGGTTGGGGAGAGTTCTAGCCTGACCAGGCTCCTCTCTTTACCCTGTCTCTCCTAGTTATGCTGTAATAGTTTTAGACAGCTGGGGGACTTCCTTTGACACACTGGGCTCCTCTCTCCTCTATCTTTCTATCTTTCCATTTGTGTGCATCCATGTCCCAGAAATGCTTGTTACTAACCTAGCTCTGGGGAGTCATTCCCCGGAGTCCTTATGTTCTTTTTCGCCCAGCATGTTCCCTTGGCTACACGTCCTGCGATGCCGTGTTCATCCTGCTACGCTCTGTTGTGCCCTGCTACGTCCTGCTGTGCCTTGTAATGCCGCACAGTGCCCTGCTATGCCATGAATTACTACAAAGAACTACTACAAACTATTTTTTGTGACTGTTATTGCCACTCTTCATTCTAACCCCAACCGGTCGTCAGACACCACCTACCAAGAGCCTGGGTCTGTCCGAGGTTTCCGCCTAAAAGGAAGTTTTTCCTCGCCACTGTCGCACTGTTGCTTGCTCTGGAGGAAACTACTAGAACTGTTGGGTCCTTGTAAATTATGGAGTGTGGTCTAGACCTACTCTATCTGTAAAGTGTCTATAGATAACACTTGTTATGAATTGATACTATAAATAAAATTGAATTGAATGTCTGCATGTGAGGTTAGGAGACCCAGGCCATAGCACGTCTAAGGGTGCATGTGGAGCGCTCCATTCGCCTGGTCAGAGAGCACACATTTTTTGATTCTGTGATTCCATTATAGGTTTTTGGGAGCATCAATCAACTGTACACGGTGGCTTGTCTCCTTAAAAACTATGGGCCACTGGTAAAGGCCTGGACCAACCACACTGTATATTTATATTTTTCATACAAAGGCACTGCATATCAGGCTTTCAGCCAGATGACCTTCAACAAGACATTGCATATAACATGCATACAAACTATGTATGATATGTGTATTGCCCTGATGGGGCACGACTGAATGAAAGCTTGATATGCAGTGCCTTCATGAAAGCTTTGTGATATTAAAAATAATTGCATGGATCCAAGCGTTCATAAAACTAGTTTTTGTTTGTACATTCAAAGCTTTTTAATTTGGTTCTAGACTCTTTTTTATACAACCTTTCAATTCCTTAATCTTATCAGAGTTTATATTCATTTGAAATCTGTTTGTATACAGTTTAGGCCTTTGACCTTGTTAAAATACTTCTTTACTCAACTCAAGTAGTAATCTGCTTTTGTTTGTTCTCTCATTTTTAATTCCTGTCTCTTATCTTTTAAAACGAACTTAAGCTGTACAAAACACCAAAGTGCTTAGTTCCAAGTAATTTATTACTTTTTTACCATAAACATTACATCACAATCAAAAGCACATTTCAGCAGCAACATTTCACTGATGATGTAATTTATACACAGTAACTTTAAATACATTTACACTGCAATCAAGTCATTAATTGGCCAAGAAGGCATTGAGGTAGAAATAAAAAAAGAAATAAACAGTCAGCTTTTGCTTTAGTGGTTAGTATGACTTCAATGTCAAGGGGAATTCTCTGAATGAACATGTCATCTTTTGTATAAATGACAGTCACACCAGTCACACCCAGAAATCAACATTTGTCCCTGGACCTGGCAGTAATAAAGATAAGATCGTCTTAGTGCATGTGTGCCCTGCTTTATCATAACATAAGAGCAGTCCACATAGCTAGTTACATTTGGGCATTTCATTTCTAACAGGCCAAACACTGGCTGTCCCTCGGGATCGTACACAATCCCATCAGGTGTTGACCCCATGCATGGTGCCTCAGGGTGGATCAGGAACCCACATGGATAGTGGTTGACTTCCCTCACCTTGCAGTACTCCTCTATTGCTATAGCCTCCAAGGCAAGACACCGCAGCAGTCTGATGGTAAGATCCTAGAAGCCTTTTTGCAAGGTTTTCAGCAGAGTTTTCAGCCAGGTGATGGTGCTGAACTCCTTTATACAAGTTGCTTTTGTGGAAAAAAGACAAACAAATCTGTTATAATTAAGAAGTACATGTGCACAGGCATGTGCATAGTGTATGTACTGAATGTAACTACATGAGTTTTATGCGTGAGACAATGTTGAAGGATGGAGTGTGTGTCAGTACATCCACAGAAGTACGGTAAGTGAGGGGACATATGCATGTGTAGTTAAATGTGCATTTAAAGTGATACTCCAGAGTATTTTCCAACCCTTTTGGTGGAGCACTATGAGTGCTGTTGGTAGGAAAAATAACAAAGGGATTTGGAACAAAGATGGAATAACGAACCGGCACACTAACTTATTTGTTATGTAAAAACACAACTCTGTCTATGTTGTACCAAATTCTCTCATTCTTCTACCTACAACATCACACAACCACACAACACTCAGTGAGCTCTACCAACAGGGCTATGGTCGGAAGTACGCTAGATTATCTCTTTAAGCAGGTAAGTACTTCTGAGTGTGCATAAATGTATGTGTGCAAAAGGATATCCGTGTGTGTAGTATAGACAACAACACATACCTGATTTCTTATGTAAGTCTCCTTTCTCTTGGTCTGGCTGATATGATGACCATATCATTAACTGGACCAGATTTAATACCCTACATTGAAAAAAAACATTTTTGAGAAACATTCAAGAGATATCCATACATAAAATGAAAGAGTCATTTAAAGGCTTGCTGCCATGGTCCTTGGTTTGTGCCACTTTTGTTCAGTTTCTGTGCAGCTGAACACTGGAGGAACTGATGTAAGCCTCAGCATCCCTTTGCACAAGCCTTTCACACACCAAATGTGTGAACTTTTGTAAAATTTGTACTGTGATACAGGGATTGATACAATTTATTTTGCCTGTAGTTGACCAAGTCATATGTAAAAGATCAGGATTAGTCTCACTTTACTCATTTTAAAATAGCAGTGCAGAATAAGTAATGAAATTATAAGAACTCTTAACAAAATGTTGCTTCTGTGCGAGCCATTCATTTTACATTCTTTCGGGCACACCTTGTATTAACATTTCTCATGACATCTCAGGTACCATATGATTCATATAGTGCAATTATAGTGTTTATCTGTATCTAATTCACAGCAATGATATTTTGACAAACAGCAACCTGTTTCTTTTGAACCTGAACTGAACCTGCAGGATGACTTTTCTTTCCACTCAGAGGCTTCTGGCATTTCCTCATAGACCTGAAGCACTCAGATCTAACCGTGACTCTCCTGACTCCTTGTCTGAAACTGTGATTAACATAGAGGTTAGGGTTTGCATTTCAGAAACACAAAATATTCCTGTCGTTAGCCTATCACTCTGCTAACATTATTAATGTTGCTTCCTCACTGTGCTAACTTTGGCTAGTAAAGAGAGTAAACTCAAAACAGAGGCTTGTTAATTTACCTTCGTAGTTGTATATAGCTGGACACACACAATTTAAAACCTTTGTCTTTTTTTGACGTTTGTGTCTTCGATGTAGTCTGGATGATTTGATGTTCGTCATTTGCTGTTGTCCTCGGCAGGTCCTGCAGCAATTGCGTAAATAACGCTATAGTACCAGAAGTACTGCATCTGGCTGAAGAGTCCGAAAGCATCAGAATAGAAGTCTGCAGTATTTAGGGAATTAATGTAGAGTTATATTTCAGGTTCGTGCACCAACAGTGTTCCTCACAGATGACCACAACCAAGTTATATTGCCATCTGGACGGGTTTTTGAATACATGGATATGAGGTCTGGTGGACATTTTGAAGTGCACGGAGAGGATGCGGAAGAAGGGAGTCGCCAAAGCAAACCTCGGCGATGGCAACCCCCTTGTGTGCTCTCAGACTGAAAATGACGCAGAGGTAAGTAGGCCTATAGGGGAGGGCCGGGACACATAGTGGGACTGCCATACCATGAAACGGGGACATTCTAAAATGCTTAACATGAAAAAGCATAATGTGGTTTAATATACCTTAAAAACAGTAATAATTATAATAATTAATAATTATAATAATTTTAATAACATTTCAAACAAGTTTAGAAAATGTTTCTCTCCACACATATTATTGGAACAGATACAATAAAGTATTTGCAGTAATATTTCTATCATATTGTGTATTCTGTTGGCATATGAGTGGTAGCCTACCACTAGGGGTCACAACAATATGATAAATGTCAGCATTTCAGACTACATGCCAGAGTCATCTTTCGTGATCCTGTCCTCTCCAAAAACACATACTTAGTGCAGGTTATGTTTCTGTAGCTACGGAAAAACCTAGGGTGCGCAGTATCAGTCAACCCTGGCCAGATATGCAGTTATAACTATGCATTTCATTTCAGTGGCAGAGATTGAGAGAAGTCTGGAGTCACTGCACAGGACCAGGGATCAGATCAGGCAGGCGTATGCAGATGTTGACCCAGATGTGGCTGAGCTGCTGAGGAAGGTTAAAGATGCAGTAATTAATATTATAAGTGTGTCTTTTGATGGCACCTGGCAAAAGAGAGGCTTCAGTTCCCATTATGGAATCGGTATGTGCATTGACCTCCTAACGGGACTGGTAATAGACTGAGGTACTATCTTCATGTTGCCATGCGTGTGACCTGAAGAAACATGCCAAGCAAAAGAATAAAATAACAGAGCACAAGTTTGACAACTGGCGACAGGCACACAATGACTGTGCCAAGAACTTTGCAGGATCAAGGAAGGCAATGGAGCATGAGTCAGCAAAGAGGATGTGGGCCAGGTCTGTGAATCGGCACCAACTGCACTACACCGGGATGCTGTCAGATGGGGATAGTGCAGCATTTAGGGAGGTAGTTGCACTGAACCCATACCTTGGGCATGAGACTGTAAAATTGGAATGTATTAATCATGCACACAAACAAATGGGTACTGTGCTATGAAAATTAAGTGCACAGGCTAAGGAGGGAAGGGTGTTATTATTACAGGGGGGCAATTCTTAATAATCAGGGTTCATTGGATCAGATGAAGCCAGCAATATGGGCAGGTCTCCTGCACTGTATGTCCACTGATGACAGCCCCTTGCACACCAGGTGTAGCCCCTCCTGGTGTTGGTATAGGAATGCAGCATGGAGGCACACAAAATGCAAATGAGTGCCTCAACTCTGTTATAAGGGGCGGGGTGTCCAAAAATGGTCTTTGTGGGAAAAAGTAGGGTTGAGGCAGCAGCAAGTATGGTCATCTCCACTTTTAATGAAGGTGCCTCTGCCATGCTAAATGTTATGGAGAAGTTGTGGCTCCAGCGTACTGTAATAACTGTCAACACAATGAGGGAAACTGATTTTCTTTGAATTAAAAAAAGCTGAGGTGTGCAGGTCAAACTCACAGCCAGTGTGAGTTTGACCACAGCTAAAAACCTGAAAAGGCATTAGCAGGAAATGGTTGAGGGACCTACACATGGACCAGGCGTGGACTAGGCGGTAGGAATAGATATGCAGTGTTATGCAGGACGGACATACTGTACAGCACGGTTGGAAGTTCTATTGTGGTCATTTTGTGTGTGCGTGCAGTATCTGTGTTACTGGGTTCTTCTCTGTCGAAGGTCAAACTGAGGCCTGCCTGCTGTTATTCAGTTTTAGGTTTTCTATATTGTTGTTAATTATTATATATATTGTATATGTCAATAATGCTTTCCAGTAAAAATTTATAATAATATGAATTTTATAATCCATAATCTTTAAATCTTTAAACTCTGAGCCAGAAATCTCCACTTCAGAAGAAGTTACTTACATGCACCAAACTTTATAGCTTTATTCCCATCTATATTCTGAAGGTTTTAACCGAGGGGTTTGTTCATATATCATTCAGTTTGATTAAAAAAGCATTTTATCACTAAAAACATGGCAAAAACTGTGTTTTTATTGCTGTTGACAGTATTTTCGGATTTATGAAGTGACAGAAAGAGATATCCAAAATTCCCTCTGTAAAAAACCTTGACTCTAATATGTCAAAAAAATGAAATAAGAAGTGTGATCCTGGCTTTATCCAATGTTCAGATTTCTGTTTTGGAAATGTATGCAAATTAGTGTATATATAATGAGATTATGCCTAATTAGCATATTTAAACATACGATTTAAGAAAACTTATAATACAAAATATACTTGTCTTAATGCAAGTAATAAACTGGTTAAGTTTCATGTTTTTAGCTATTACTATTACTATTAAAATATTACCCTATTCACCTGTAGTGTCACACCAGACACTTTGCTTAGTGATCTTTTTTTTTTTTTTTAGTGATGTGGCTGATGAAGTTCGGGTCCTGCTGGCGGCCCTGGACCACCTTGGCAGCTTACCCAAGGGTAGTAGAAAGAGTAGAAAGTTCAACATGAAGCCATATTTTACTTTACACATGTAGTCAACACGGAGGTTGGAATCTATAAAGTGTGATCAATAATATTCCAGAATAAGTCTTCCAGTAGTGATTAATGAAGCTAAAAAAATGTTTCTAGAGTGCAAAGGCCAATCAATTTTTATTATTATTATTATTATTTTTTTTTAATTCAAATACTTTTTACCATCTAATAAGATATTTCAAGCTTTACAATGAGAAGTGTACAAAGTGACGGACTACAGCCACATCCCAGCCCTTCAAAGAGCTGTCCTGCAGAGGAGGCTGTGGTGCAGACTGGAGCGGGGTACCATCAGGGAGCTCAGGAGGCCAGATGAACCCAGGCGTCTAGGAGTTGTGCGCAATATTTGCTCAATGGTGTTTTTTGCCTCCAATGTTGCTTTCTAGGCAGCTAACCATAACCTTAACCCTATACAAAACCATTATACATAACCGTTACCGCGTTACCTGGAAGGAGACATTGGGGGCAAAAAACACCAAACACCACAATATTTTTGCACCACCCTTAATAAGTGAAATATACACATAACCCAATTACTCAGTATGTTTGTGTATTGTTGGTGAAAAACTGATCCTGACGAATGATGTACTGCAAATAATGACTGACACTGAGTGGCAGCTTCTTCTACCAGAGCTTCTACCACTGAAGCCCCAGCAGAATATGTTCAAATATCAATTATGTAATGTAGTAATTTGTAATATGGTAATTTGTAAAAAAGGTTTTATATTGGACTAAAAATAAAGCAATATAATAGTCTCAACCTCATTTTCTGTATTATATAATTAACCACACAGACAAGGGTGAAGGTAAAAAAGTGTTTTAGTATATTATGTGTATTTTTTTAATATATTTACAGTAAAACAATGTAAACACAAATTAAATTACAGGACAGTATACTGTAGTAGGATATATTGAACAAACACATAACACAAACACATAAAGAAACTATAAGTACACAAATGAAAGTAAGCTAAGAAAAAGGTTATTGTAAGTGTTAATTGAGTATCTCAGTAAAATATGATCAGTACATACTCTACTGGTCTATAGCCTCTCTGTTTGAAGCCTTAGCAAACGTAGTGTCTTTTTCTGTCAATCTCCTGATCTGTTAAAGGTGCTGGGAAGGGGTCCTAATCATTTTTTTAATGTGTAGAGGATGTTCTCAAATGGAAAAGCTGAGAAATTATGCAGCACACCAAACTGCATCATTGGCAAGATGTGTCAGCCCGTGTTATGTTATACACAACATAATTACCATAAACAGATTGAAAATGCTCGACAAATGTGATTCGGCAAAATCACAGTACTGGAGGCACAGTGAGGGGCAGCATGAAATGCGAATGGCTACATGCAGAAGCATAAAATTGTGGTATAGAACATTCAGCAGATGGTCTTTCAGTGCCACTGGACCAGTGTACGGGAGTAAAGTTCTGAACTGTTGCTTTCCACCTATCTACCTCAACAAGTGATCTCCCTTTCCGTGCATGGCAAAGGACATAAGAGCTGCAGAACTCAGGCCTATCTGATGAGCACCTAAATGAGTTGGAAGTGGTTTCCTCATTCAAAACCCTATCAAGAAAAACCAGGTGCATAACACCTAATGGAAATTAAGAGACCATACCAATTTGAGCTGCTGTCAACACACTGGTCCCTTTGTGGTGAAACGTATCGTCTTTATTGATAAAAGACAAATTCACGCGATTTTACGCTTATCTTCTCTCCTTTGTGCATTTTTCACAGCCGTGGTATGCATTGTGGGCTTTAATGTTCTTAACAAAAGCCCTCGCACTTGCATTGCAAATAAAATTTTATTATCTACACATTTGCTAATTACATCCACGCCCTCTAATTTAAGCTTTCTATATTCATTCACAAATTTTTCCAGGGACAGATTGACATTCTCTGGTTTTTTAGATCCAAGATATGCAGCAATGACGAATGGTTGATTTGTTTTGTCTTCCTCTACCAAGCCTAGAATGGGCCAGAACTGCTTATTCCTGCTTTTGAACAAAAGATAGGCCATCAATATTCACTTGTAAATGAATGGCCTTTGGGAGAGGGTCTATCTGGGTTAACACATGCCTTATGCCTTTCTCAACTCCAAAATAATGCATGGTGCCACCAGCAATCTGCTGGACCTCATAATTAGTTGGAGTGTGTAAAAGATGTACACATATCCATATCTCCATATGTCCTTCGGGAGACATCCATATGTTTAGATGGTATTCATGTTGCGAGGACAGGGTATAATACCCATAAAATACGGTGTTTACATAAATAAACGGTAAGTTGTTCACACACAGTGTTTTGCATGTTAAACGGACCAGCTGCTGGGAGAGGTTTGTTTCGATGACTTGTTAGACAACTAAAACAATGATTAACAAGTAAATACTTCTGAAATGTATTGTATGAAACACAAAGTAAGCTAAAAGTGTCGGTGTTGTTGACTTGTTTGTCAACACACTGGCGCGCTCATATGAGGCTGCGGTCTGTAACACAGCTTTTTCGATGAGGGATTAGCCCAGAAAACTGATTTAAGACCAGATGTAACGTTTCTACAGCAGACTGTAATAGACAGCGCTTTGTGAAAAACCCTGGGCTTTACACATTCAATATTTGGCACATTATGCAATCGTTTGCACATGTTGTGTCTTGGTTTTGTATGTTATTACTTATACTGTATTTATACAGTTATCTTGTTTAGCATAAATAAATTTAAAAAAAGAAAAAGATTAAACCTGTTAGCTCATTTTACCCACATATGCTACATATTCAGTTTAACACAAAATGTAAATGTAGAGGTAACGTTATCCATTATTATTTTTTTCCCATTGTTTTTATTTTATGTAACCATCTTTTGTCATATGATGTCCTGTCATTTCTTTGTAATCTTTAATAAATACATTGCTCTGATTTCACACATTTGAGGCATTGTATTGCTTGGAAAGAACAAGCCAGACAAATACTTGTTTCCCCATGTTTACTGGGAAGAAAACATGAAATTCTGCATGCATATATTTGACTGAAGTGGAGTTGGGCCATTGTGCTGACCATACCAACGTTGGCCCAGCGTTGTATTTCTGTCAGATAGGTTGGACCAACGTAACCAACCAATATTGACGTTGGCCCAATGTATGTTTGCTACCTGGGTTTCTTCTACCTAACTACATTTCAATAGCAAATATACTTGTACACCACTACAATTATTTCAGAGAATCAGTTTCTGGTTACCTTGTCAGTTTTAGATAATTAATACAAAACATACATTTACTGGTCAATTATGACATGTTGTACTTCTAGTGTTTACTTTCCTACTGTGTAACTTGGCAATACTTTTGTTTTGATCAGACTGCTCAGCGGGCCTGTCCTCAACTGCGTCAGACCAGATCAGCAACTCCCATTCACACTCAGTCTATACACAGTGGGAGTACCCTGTCCGACAAGATCATGATTACTGCAAGGCAGCCAGCAGAAAAGAAATGCAGGATAAGATGACTCAGTGTGATGACATTGCCTACTTTCTGCTTCAAAGTTCAAACGCAAATGCTTTGCTCTACACTGATATAGATCTAGAAACATTTGACATTTTTGTATAAATGTAACACTGGAAGGACATGCCAGTAATTCAACGCCTGTTCTAGATCAAGTTCTCATGACACAAACCGTGTAATAGGTGATCTAAGCATACAGTTTCATGTATCACTGAGCATGGCTAGCCAGATAATCTTATATTGGATCAACAACCTCTAATTCCATGGCTTCCAAGAGAAACTGTTTGGGCAACCATGCCTGCATAGCCTGGTCCTACCAGACTCTCGTTCATTTCATTTGTACAGAGAGAGAGTCTGGCCACTCTCCATTGACAAGTGTTAACTTCCTTGAAGGCAGGTACTCTGTTAAAGTTTAAAACTATTGGATCTGCCCAGAGCCACTCTGGATCTGCCATAACCAATCGCTTACATTTGGTCGTGACGCCTTAGCCAACTCCTTTACCTCTAACGGAACGAGCTGGAAAATCTAACTTTTTCTGATAACCCCATGGGGAGGAGGGCCACAACATCATGGCCACCAACAAAACTCAGTAAAGATTGTTCCTGCTCGGCCAGGCTTTAACTTCTGGATATTCGGCAGCGTTGCTACAGACTGAATGGCTTCTTTCTTCGCTGCCATATTGGAGCTACAACTTTAGCACACAGGCTTAACCTCAGTTCTGTTCGCTGATAGGACTGGTCCTTGGGCAAGACACTGAACCCTGTGTTGTTGAGTGTAAAGTGTGAGTGTGTATCTGGTGAGCAGGTGGCACCTTGTACGGCAGCCTCGGCCACAGTGTATGAATGTGTGTGAATGGTGAATGGATCCTGTATGATGTAAAAGCGCCTTGAGAAAAGCGCTATATAAGAACAATCCATTTATATGCCGGAGAAAACCCATGAATATACCGTGAACTAGGGTGACCAACCATTCTCTTTTGCCCGGACATGTCTTTTTTACGTACTGTCCGAGGTGTCTGGGGGGGGTTTATAAATTCATGAAAATGTCCGGTTTTCACTGTTTTTCATGGGACCATTAAGCATGCACTTAAATTGACAATACAATACAACAATACTACGGTACTTAAACGTGACGTAAATCCTGAGAGGCTGCCTTGTGGGTAGCTCTGCGGACAGGGAGCACATACAGGGAGCACATACAGGGAGCACATACAGGGAGCAGATAAGACAGGGAGCACATACAGGGAGCAGATAAGACAGGGAGCACATACAGGGAGCACATACAGGGAACACATACAGGGAGCAGATAAGACAGGGAGCACATACAGGGAACACATACAGGGAGCACATACAGGGAACACATACAGGGAACACATAGAGGGAACACATACAGGGAGCAGATAAGACAGGGAGCACATACAGGGAACACATACAGGGAACACATACAGGGAACACATACAGGGAACACATACAGGGAACACATACAGGGAACACATACAGGGAACACATACAGGGAGCACATACAGGGAATAGATCATACAGGGAGCAGATCAGACAGTCAGACAGCGAAGCTGATATTAGAGATATTTAGTTAGAGCTGGATTTTGAAGCTGACACAGAATACATGTGTAGAACATTATTTTATATTTATTTGAAAAGAGCTATTATTTTGTTACAGGTTGATGCATATTTTATTACATAATTTTTTTTTTTTACCATTGAGGCATAATAAAGCATGCTCCTTAACCTCTAAGAAGCCTGTCTGAATTTGTGTTTCGAGGTCCTCTTTTTTGGAAATCACAATATGGTCACCCTACCGTAAACCCCGACGGTGTACTGAAGGAAAATGAAAATTGAGCTGAAGTACGTATGAGGGCGGAGCCAGGCTTATGCCTGCAGCCTTCAAGAGGAATTTTCCCAGTACAACACAGCCACACATAGGCTACAATTACCACAGTTTTTCCCCCACTCATCCCGTCTCTTTCTATCGGAGAGAGAGAGCCGAGAGGAGAAGGATCACTTTGTGACAGGTGCGTGGAAAATGCATCCGGTATTTATTGAATAATTCATGTTTTAATTCTATATATGTATGGCCGCTCTACCAACTGAGCTATCTGGCCAACTACTTATGACGATACCTGAGTAAAATTTGTTCAGTGCTCAATTGTTAAAATAAATTAGAGGGAGTTTAAAGATACTCAGACTGTAACTCTGTGGAGGGCTGAACACGTGAACAAACAGGTGGAGCAGGTGAGTCAAGCTGGAATCCACGTGAACAGAGCTTAGGTATTTCATCACCTGGCCTGACAGGTAACACCCCCCCACAGGAGACGGGTGGACCGGTTTCAGGGTATAAATACCTGAGGACACTTTTCAGAGCGCCACAACACGGCGGACTCTGCTGATCCTCTTCGGTCCAGTGGTTCTTGACAGTTCAACAGGACTGAACCAGATTTGTGAAATGTTTAGGACCACTGAATCCAAGTGAAGGAACTCTCATCTGGGGACGGACCCTGGGGACTCTTTGTTTTTACATCAGGTGGGCTGAAATGATTCTCTATTCAAGATCCTAAGGGTGCTTAAACTTCTAGCCTGACTACAGTTCATAATTTTGCATGTTCATATTTTATTGTGTGTGTATGTGTGTGTGGGTGTGTGTGTGTGTGTGTGTGTGTGTGTGTGTGCTTTGTTGACCATCTATATGTTTTAGAGACCACCCTTTCTGATGCAATATATGTAGTGTTTTAGGATTTTTATTCCAGCCTTTTGTGTTGAACAGAGAGACTTATCTTTTCCATGTTTTTGGTTGCTTTTGTTTTAGTCTTTTGGCAGTTTAGTTTAGCTTTTCCATTTTAAAATGTAAAAGTTTTTTACAACTTTAAATCATGTGTAACCATTTATCATTTGTATTGATTAAAAACAAGCAGACTGTTGTGGTCTACTGAAACGACAGTTTCTTCTGTTTCTTCTGTTTTTTTCCCCACCATCTGTGGTTTCTCCACAAAGTCTTCTAAGTCCTAAAAGAAATAAGCATCAAATAAATACTTCTAACAATTTTGGCAGCCTAATGACCTAATTACAGCCGTAATGATGTTTAGTACTACAGCACTCCGTGTAATATTGCTTAATGTTTTTGAACAACATTAAATTACAATATTACCTGCTAATATGGGTTTCAACCGAAAATAATGAATAGTGAATACAGTAAAGAAATGAGTCAGGGTGTGATAGGCAGGCCTGAGGTGTGTGTTTAAGGGTCCTCACATAAAAACACATAATCTAAACTACAACTGAACCCTAACCTCTGATTAGTACTTAGTAGTTATTTTACTATCACCAGAAGCAGTATTTTGTAGTGGCAGCACTATTAGAACTTATAATAATAATGTACTTTGTCTTCATAACACCTTCAATAACAAAGGGAGAGGCTTTACAGTGACAAAAATGTTTGAAGAAGAGGTTTAAAAGCCCTTTTATGTTATTAAATGATGAATAGTAAATTAACACATGATGTGTGATTTCTCTGACACTCACTAGGTTTCTGACATTTGCTGGTTGGTTTTTGACATCACTCTGATGTAGACTGGGACTCTTAAGTTATGAGGGCATCACGCGTCCTCAGATTCTTCTTCCGGTGTTTCCTCGACAAACAACGGTGGAAAGTGTCTGGATGTTAAAGTGAAATGAGTTCAGCGGGTGAGAATCCTACAAGAGGATTCTTTAAATGTTTGATACTCAGGATCAGTTTGATCTTTGAGTCTTTGGCAGCGGACCGGGTCCAAATCCAACATACAGCTTTGCCCCTCTCTTTCTCTCCCCATTCCTGTCTATCCACTGTCACTATCAAATTAAGGAAAAGCCCCAAAAAATAATCTTAAAAAATATATTCTGTAGAATTTTTTTCTGTGTTAAAGAACAATAATGTTAGAAAAAAGTACATATAGTAATTGTGTTCATGTTTCTTAAGTAGAACCAACAGCAGTTTGATTGTAATCTGAGTTCCCATCATCAATGAAAAATGCAGGGAGTGTCTAAACTGGTCGGACAGCTTGGATAGGTTAAGTGCATAAATGAAGTTTTGAGTGCTGGAATACAGCCACCCTCCAACAATGAAACCGACCTGGTTTCACTGAAGAACCATTAGCACGGTCCAGGTTCAAACTGTCCCATTGGCTTCAAAACCATTTCATGGTGCTTTAGACTGGCAGACAGGGCACCAACTATCAGACCCCTGAAACAACGTCAGCTCAGTCAAACAAACCTCTGTTCTGTTCTCCGTTGATAAAGAAGATGTATTACTTCACAGAGAGTTAAACATACAGGAGATGATATTGAGGCCCGACTATAGATGCATTTTCATTTCCAGATAACTACCTATTTGAGAGGTGTCATTTTTCTTCCCAGTCTATCAGTTATGGAGCCTCCATAACCTTATACATCCTCATATCGCTAACGTCACCCATCGTGGACATGTTTACATCCCAGCAGATTCTTTGTGTCTCATTACGTTTCGTAAATGCAGAGCCATCAGAAAACTGTTCTGAAATGCTTTTTAAACCAACCAACCAACCAACTGAGCAGAATGAATGACAATGGTCCAAAGAGAAGCAGTGGATGACCACGTTTTTGTCAGCCACATCTGGATGACACTTGGTAGCTAGTATGCCGTGAAGGTGACAAGACGGGACTGATTTAAGGCGAAACAAGGTGAGTGGTTGCATTTATTGATCCAATTTATTTTGTTAATTAGTTATAAAGATAAGAATTGTTGTCACGTTTCTAAACACATGATGAGCCATGTTGGCTGGGTCCTGCGGCGGCCCAGGTTCGGGTCCGACCTGCGGCCCTTTGCTGCGTGTCATCCCCCCGTCTCTCTCCACCCTTTCATTACTATCCACTGTGATTAAAATAAAGGGAAAAGCCCCCCAAAACACATTGTACATAGGGTTGGGTCCCAAAACCCCAAACAATACCCACCCCTAATTGTAGTCTTTATTGCAATAACAGCTTACCAATCATTGCTTCACACAGCCGATACTTACTGAAAGGGTGCTTGCCCAGCTTCCCTTTAAAACTAAAATTGACCAGAGGTCATTTTAGCCCACCCAGGCTATGACTGTTTTATATTTCCCAGCCCTATAGCCCAGTGTGTGTGTGTGTGTGTGTGTGTGTGTGTGTGTTTATGAAATTGAATTGGTCATCTTATTTTGTTTTTTTGACATGTCCTCCAGCTCCTTCTCCTGTGTCTCCAAGTCCTCCAGGGTCTCACAGGGACGGTCAATTATGTCTTCTGACTCACTCACAGGTGGCATATTTTGTTTTTGGTCATTTAAAATTTGTTGCTGTTGTTAAATAATTTGGTCCAATTTCATTAAAATGTTCATCTGAAAGTCTAAAAAAATTAGGAATGTATCACAATTTTATAAAGAAATAAAGAACTTTTATACATCTTATGCAAATTCTATCTTAATGAAGGCTATGCAATTAAAGGAACAGTCTACCTTTTTGGGAAATTGACCAGGAGGTATTCCAGAAAAATTTAAATAACACTGGGGCACACTGCAACTAGGGTAATTTCCCAAAAAAGGTGGCATGTTCCTTTAAGTAAAGACAACTGACTGACTGAGTATACAGTATTCAGACTTACTGTCATTTGCCATCTGTGTTGTATTGTGCTCAGCTCCAAATGAGAAAAGAAGACATATTTGTAATTGATGTTACAAATAGAGACATTAATGATAAGAAAATGTATTAGTAATTATAATAACGAACCAATACAGTAAGTAGTATAGTAGGGACAGGAAGGTGATACAAGGAACAGTGATAGAACAGGCATCCACAACTGGGGGTGATCATCAAAACCTCAACAAAACAGTTTTTGTGTAATACCTAGATTTTTGTATATTTATAGCCTCTAATGTATTTTATTTTATTTTAATTATATTTAAAAACTGGACTTACTAAGCACCATTCTCTCAAGCGTAGTATGTCAAATGCCTGCTGTAAAATACAAATATTAGTGATTTCAATATTACAGAATTTTTGAATATTGATTTGTTTTTACAGGATTATTACACTGTGCTTACCATTCAAAGGACCCGCCAAAGGAGATAGACCAGTCGCTGTAATTTCAAGAAATACATGATTGTAAAATGCAGTTTTAACACTTATTTTACATACCCTGCACAAGGGTGTTAGTGAAGGACCCAAGAGACCCTGGAGACTCTGGGCTTCCCGTCCCACCATGTTTTGGGCCTGAAAACATGTCTTGCGAGTAGAGCTCATCTAGTGTTTCAAAATAAAAGGGAGACTTCATCAGCAAAGTTATAAGTAGCAAAACAGCAGAACATGTAAGGGTTAATTATGCCTTACCTGGAGTCTCCAAGTCACTCTCATGGTTGACTACTGTTTTAACTGTCTTCCGGTTGTTGTCTATCATTTAGTATTTTATTTTTGTTAGTTAATAGAAGTCATTTGGAAATAAATGGTAGCTTCCCCCCAGAATTGTACTTACATTCTGGAGGAATTGGGAGGTCTGTGGTTGGGGCTGGCTCTGTTCTTTTTTTTGGGACATTTCATCTGCAAAGTTAAGAAAAATTAACTTGTTAACATCAATAACAGTAGATGTGATTAAATGGGTTTTCAAGGGTGATTTTGAGGTGGTTAGGTCAGAGCGGTCACGGTTCTAGAGGGCACCAATGGAGACTTACAGTCTAAGGACTCTGTATTGTAGCGAGTTGGCCTTTTGGTCTTTGTTTATTTATTTTTTTGAAAACACATAATTCTTATCTAGGCATTAACATTAAAAGTAAATTTTTTTTAACCTTTCAACCCAGGTGCTGGGAATAGCAGCCATTGCGCCGTCCAGGAATTCAACAACTTTATATTTTTATCAGCCACATCTACAACAAAAAAATAAAAATAAGGTAAGCATGGTAAATTAGTGAGTTTTATATTGCTTTGTTGAGCATGCATGGCCCGTTCAGTTGAAAGCCCCCTCACCACGTCAAGGTACAGGCCAGTGAGTGGGTTGTTAGTATGACAGACAATGGTGTTAGTGGGGAAAAAAAAACTTTTCCTTTTTAAAAGTTACGTTAACATTTTAAACACTCCTTGTGACGGTCCTCTTTATTGCTGGGGCCGTTACTCGGCAACATTTTCAGCTGTTGTGTGGGTAAGTTGCATGGAGGACTTCCATAAAGACAATCTCATCTGTTTTCCACCATTACTGCTCTCTTGACATGCACAAGAAAGTTTTCATTGTACAGCATTAAATGCTTCCCATAAAGGTCCTTGACTTCAATTAACAAAATAAGCCATCAGCTCCTCAGCATACTTGTGCTCCTGTTGGTGTGGGCTAAGGAGGAGAATAGTGCTATGCTCAACTGCATGAAGTGATCATACAGCTCATCCTTTAGTATGCCCTTTAGCACCACTTTACCAGTGTACACTGCAAATTGACGTAACTCTGTGGCTTTCCATCTGTTGATATCCTCCAGCTTTCGAGGTTTTCTGGCAAAGCAACTAGGCATTGACTTCCTGAATGACAACAACCTCTCGCTTGTCTCATTTACTTGACCAGCTGACATGTGTCTCCTTCGCGGTCCCTTTATCCAGACTTGTAGGTATTTCTTCATGACTCCTAAGCAGACTTGGTGCATGTAATCGATAGAAAACTGCTCTACTGGGAGCCTCATCAGTGGTGTTGGTGGAATGTCCTCGTTGCGTTGGCGGTCCTCCATCCAGGGGCGGAACTTCATCAGTCATCTGTTCTTAGGCTGAGATCATACACTTATGGGAATGTCTTCCTTCCTTCCCGTACACCTCTCTGATCACACTTGTCACAGCTAACCTGTGTAGTGTTTGACGCATTTGACAAAAGCTCAAGCAGGTGCATCACAGACAATACATCACATTTTCACTCCTATAGCTCCATTGTTGAGACCTTCTCTCAGTATGTCCTGAAGATCATCTACCATTTCTTCCAGGAAATCAAGTGATTTTGGTTTAGAGGAGCCTAGTGTTAGGACCAAAGGAAACACAGTTTGTGGTTATAGGTGAATACAGCAAAGGACTGGCCACATTGTTGTCTTGCTGCTCTTAAAAAGTGGCAAGCCATCCACGTTCAAAGACATTTTTATTTCTCCTACCACTTCAATAACTTTTCTGGGGTAAAGCTGCAGCTGTTTTATCCTTGAAATCAAAATGTTTGTATTGCATGCCCAATTTTGTATAGACTTCAATGTGTCTTGGAGTTTGCATCAGAGTACGAGCAGCTGAATGCAATTTGGTGTGGCCATGTATTTTTAAACCCTTCAGAAGGTCATCCAAGGCCGTGTGGGAGATCTGGTGTTTTGAGGCCCACCCCTGAAGAAAATCATTAATTGAATGAGGATCATCCTCAGACTTCAGACTCTTCTGAGGTAATACTTGCCTCCTCTTCTGTAGCGTCAAAGTCAGAAGCCAGAGAAGCAACTGCACCCACCTGTCCCTCACTGCTCTCTTCCGTCTCTTCTGAATTGCTTCCCTCCCCTTGTTCTGAAACCTCTGAGTCAGAATCAACATCATTGTCTTGTTCCTGCTCCATTGCTGCTCTATTGTCTTGTTCCTCCTCCTCCATCTCTTGACTTTGTTGTTGGTTGACAGCAGTGTCCTTTGAGGAAGCTTCCATCAACGAGTGTACTGCTGTCTTTGCAACCGGTCCTTTCTTGAATGGCAAGTAAGGAAAATACAAAAAAAAGAGAGAGAAACAAAACCATATTGACAAGAAGTATTGGGACACTTATAAGTACACCCATTCAAGGTTTACTGACTGTACAGCAGCAATGCTACACTGTTGCACTAAACACATCTCTGTTGACTTTGAGCTTACAAAATCCAATTGTGCTCACAGCTGTTTCTATGTGTCATTGTAGACCGCCCATACATGATGAAGCAATGCAACACGAGTGAGAGTGGGGTTAATGGATATATATTATTTGATAGAACCCACTTATTAGATTACTATCTATACACATCTATATGTACATGATTTCCTGTTTGTATTGGCGTGGTATAAAATACCCCGTGAGCCACGTAAAAACGGTAGTGATTGGGATCACTGGAGCTCTGAAAAGTAGTTCTAAATTCATGCATCTAATCTTGACTTGATTAGTACTTTTATCCCGAAATACATTGTGCGTTGTTAAACGGCTTTGTGGATGACCTGCCTTCACTGTTTCAATTGACGTTACTAACTTGGCCTATGCAATCATTAACATGGGCAATGTTTGTCTTTGTAGGTTGTAGTCCTATCATCAGATTAACTACATGAAGCCTACACCTTTTGTGGTCATCAGTTGTTGAGTTGTCATTATATTATATGACTCCTATCTTGTTGAAGTATAGTTTATTATGTGTTGGTTAATAGAGGATTGCCCTTGAATATCGATAGCAGTTAACCTAGCTCACATTAGCTAGCATCTGTTATGATAGCATCAAATGGCCTACCGAAAAGCTAGCCAGAGCTAGCTGCTAACGTTAGTATTTAGCTAGCTACATTACAATAGTGGTCTTTGCTAATGTAGCGTCAATCTATTTCATTAACGTTACAGGGGAATTGGTGGGCTGACGTGATACGGTATTGAGTAAGTGGTGCGAGTAGATTGTATAACTACTTAATATAAAAAGAAAATGGATCGTAAATAACGTTAGCCACCGAGTTTGACACATTAGCTAGCTTAATTCAATTTCGGTAATATTATACTCGTTACAATCTCAGTAATGCGAGTTACAACGCATTTTAACGCATAATTTAATGGTGTTTTGTTTTTTTAAGAATTCACCAACACCGAAACATTTCTTCACAGGAAGCATTGCAACCGGTGTCAGAGTTTGTTTACAAGCACAGCCATCCTCCAACAACTCTGTTAATTTTTCAGCCTAATCTTCATCTTCATTCTATGGAAGGCCCATAACAACTGCTTTTCTTTCAGCTGGCCCAGGTGGGATTTTAGCGCACTGATTTCTAGATCAATATTTTGTTGTATTTCTTTGACACACTTTTTAAGTTCTCCTTTCAAAATTTAAATTTTCAACAATTCCGTAAAATCTACCCACCTTACTGTTCAACTGTTTATCTGTTATCCATATTCACCTAGATTACTTTCATCTCTTTAAGCAGCACATTTGTTTCTTTGGCTTCTTTTTCCAGCACTTGGTTGTGTTTGTATTGCCATTTTGCATAATAAATACTTAAGTCATTGCAGTTTTACTTGTATTTTTTCATTGTGATATTGCGTCATTAAAAGATCTGAGTACTACTTCCACCACTGAGTACTGTACTTGAATAGATATACAGTACTGTACTTTCTACTTTCCACCACTGATTGTCTATAACTGTATTTGACCACAGAGTGGCAGCATAGGTTCACTAATGTCTCGTGAGCAACAGGTACAGCCATATACCATCTATAATACATTTTTGCAGCATTGCAGTCTAACCTCAATCTCTTCCACTTCCTCACACACACACACACACACACACACACACACACACACACACACACTCTACTTCTTCCTTGTTATCACTCTCTTCCTCTTTATCTTTCTTCCTACTCTTCTGTATTTGTTAGTTTTCCTGCACTTCCCTTTCTCATTCATTTTCTATTTCCCTTTATACTTACAGTACACATCATCTCTGCAGCAGTTTGTGATTTTATACAGCATAGATCCACCTGGCCACAAGTACTTATATCTTACTTAGTATCAGCCTGCAACAACCCTTAATATGGAATAGAATGTGTATGTAGTGGGTCTGAGATGATGATTGTGTGTGTGTGTGTGTGTCAGTGCAACACTTAGCAGCATACTATATCTAGTGTGATGTCTACATAGTGTGTGTATGTATTTTCATTTTCACACCTATCCATTCTCTCCCTTTCCCTACTGTTTATACAGCCTACCCAGCTGTGTCTATAGCCATACATCGCCCTTATTGTTTTACAATAAGCAGCAGCCACTAAAGACCAGCACATATTACAGCTTCAGTAGAGGGGCCATCTGTAAAGAAGCAGCTGTACAACCTTGAGTCATGTGAAGCCCTTACTGGAAATTAAAGCATTTCGTCAGTATGCACTTATACAAATACAGTATGACATAGATATAACAGCTAGGGGGTGGTTTATGCCCTCTATAGTGGCCATAATGGGAGTTGTGAGTTCTTAACAGCATGAACAACAGTCCATGTCTAAAAGTCTGGTAAAAATGTACACGTAGTTTCAAATGGTTGAGGACACTGAGCAAGGCAGATGGAGACCACCGGAGGAGAAGGGACCTGAGGCACAGGAAGGCACAAGTTAGTCAAAAGCTCAAGCAAACCCAAGGCAAATGTTGATGAAAGAAAAGACTGGCTGTAATCTTAGTATCACCTTGGCAAACGGAAAGAACTAGCGAAGATTGGAGTGTAACGCTGGGGTATATACTGTACACTGGTTGGATGGTTGCAGGTTGATTGGTAGCAGGAGGGAACTAGAGTGTCACACCCGGAGAGACAAACAGACAGAGAGAGGATATGAAAGCCCATAAATGAACCTTTAGAAAACACATGAAACACTATGAAGGAGAGGCACAGCCGGAACATTACACAAATTAATGCACTCTGAAATGAATGGAAATGGCCAGAAGAAAGGTTGAACAATAATTCAATTTAAATAAAAATTCAGAGCCGTATTTCAGAAAGAGGTCATAATAATAAGAGGCAACACTCTATTGGGTCGCAAATACAACATCTGCGTACAGTTGCTGAGCCGAGTCACTTCAGCGTTTTGGACTGAACTCAAGTGTTTGCATTAATGAGGGAGATATGTTAAAAATACCATTCCTACACACAAGACTGTAAAACTTCTAGTAAACAACAACTGCAGTAATTTAATCTAATAGCATTCCCTTTTGTTCACCTGTTTGTAGTCATAATAGTGACAGGTGGGCTTATCGAAAAGCTGAAATTGAAGCTAGACTGAACTTTTCAATTTTTCTATATAAACTAAGATTTAGCATAGAGCTCTATTCCAGTGAAAGCCACGCTAATGTCTGATTGTCTCGAAGATACATGACAAATATTGTCAGATTATTATTCATTTCAAAATACACCTCAGACTCAAGTTTAATTTATTGTCATTGTTGCATAACAAGTGCAGTTGTAATAGTATCTGGGGGGATATGGCTAGCATCTTAATATACAAAATTTGACATCTAAACTATGTCCATCAACTTGAATTTGAGCACCAAGCATTGCTGATAACGTGAAGAGTCTGCCTCCCCTCATCCCACCGGAGTCCTGTGATCTGTCTGTGTGTCATGTGCAGCATCCCAATCCAGGAGCCAAGTCGTAAATTGCTATGGGTAGTAATATTCTCAATGTCCACTAAACTTAATCCAGTCCCCGGGCTACCTTTTACAAAGTTAATGAGTTTATCTTTGCCATACGTCATATGTGCTTCATTAATAAAGCTATGTTTATTTTACTTATTTAAACACACAAATAAGCAAAAGTGCAAAACATAGGTCTAGATGACGATATACAGAAAAGTACACTACACATAGCCATACAAGGTACAGTATCATTAATCAGGGCAGATATTTTGGATGCAGTATTGTTCCAGAACTGACCAACAGGAGAGCACTCCCAAATCATGGGATTTTATGTACCTTGAACTTTTAGTGGGCAGAAAGTGCATAAAGGACTGTTAAGTATTTTCATGTGATGCATTTCCAATGAAATTGTAGTGAATCTGCTGATGGTCTGGATTGCGTGATACTTCTGGAATGTTAGACCATACATCATGCCAGTCAAGATTAATACTTAGGCCTGGGCAATCACATACCCAGATCCTCTCAATAGGAAGGCTAAAGCAGTCAGATATTGCCAAATACTGATAAAGCCTTGATACCATACCAAAGGTTCTTGACTGCATAGTAACTAACTTTCGGATCGGAAAGATGGGCCTCTGCCAGGGGACACCGTATGCCTTGAGTGCTGATCTTAATTGAAGGTAAAAGGAAAAAGTGGAACATGGTAGATTGAATGCGTTTTGTAAGTCAGAAAAAGGTAATAAGCCAACCTGGCTAAAAATGTCTTTTAGACAATGACAATTCATGCCAATAACCGGAAGGAGGGGAAAGAGGTAACATAGAGCTCATAAAATTAATCCTGGGTAAAACATTCATTTTAATCATAGAGATACGGGCTTGAATAGACATGGGGAGACACATCCATCTTTACATATCTTTCAGAACGTTCAGAGCAACAGTAATAGTTATGCTTAACAATCTGGTTTAAGTAAGGGAAAACCTCAATGCCTAAATATTTAAACTGCTTAACAATGGGGATGTTAGCAGGGATGATTGGATTGCGAGCAGAATCATTTAAATGAAGTAGATAGTGTGTCTACCTGAGAGGCGGCAGGTTTTTGAGCTCCGATCCTGTATGCCCTATTTAGCACTTCCATCTCGCCAAATCGACCCTCAACCAACTAGTTCAGGTTAATAATCGCTTATTGTTCGTGTTGTGAATAAAAATGCAGAGAAAGAGAACTGCCAACCAGATTACAACGGCAACGGGTGGCTATGATGACGACAATGCTAGCATGGACCACACCTCGGCGGATGGCAAGCTAGACTCAGAGGATGCAAAGGCAGGCCACTTAGCCAAGGGGGCTAACATTTTAGCCGCCATTCATTTATTGAGAGCTGACTTCTCCGTTCAGTTGTGTGAGGTCGTCTCATCTAACCAAGAGATAAAAGAAGCAATTGGAGCCTTTTCAGAGAGGCTAACGTCAGCAGAATCCCGCATTGGCAAAGCTGAAGATGACATTTCAGCGCTAACTGGCAAGGAAAAGTCCCTTCAAAAGAAAGTTCAAGAGCTAACGCTAAAACCCGATGACCTCGAAAACAGACACCTCGAAAACTGAAGGGGTGGACGCGATAGCATTCCTTCAAACATGGCTGCCGGAGATCCTCGGACCGGACACGTTTCCGAGTCCCGTTACTATCAAACGTCGACGGACGTCTGCCCGGACGACAAGGCCCGAGCGCCCCTCCCCCCACCCCCCGCGCACACTTATCATTAAGTTTCTTAACTATCAAGACAAGGTTCGAGTAATGAGAGCAGCTCGACAAAAAGGAAAAGTGATGTATTGGGAGCACCAAGTCATGTTCTTTCCAGACCTATCTGTGGAGGTACAGAAACAACGGAGACAATATAATGGTGTGAAGCAGAAGCTCCAGGAATTAGACCTGGACTTTGGACTTATATTTCCAGCAAAGATGAGAATCTTTCACGAGGGCAGCAGACCCCTGTTCCACACGCCAGAGGAGGTGGAAGTCTTCATTCAGCGGCACAATGAACGCTAAGCCATCACAATATTAAACACACCTATACTACTTAGATGGACAACTAAGAGCATTATCACAATCCTTACAGATTGTATATACTGAACACAAGCAAATCTGATTTGGATGCTTACACGTGCACATTTGACACAAGGGGGAGCTGGATGACATATTGAAATTTGTCCTGGAGGAATTTTGGCCCACTCATCTTTGCAGAATTGTCCTAATTCAGTTACATTAGAGGGTTTTCGAGCATGAACGGCCTTTTTAAGGTCATACCACAACATCTCAATAGGATTCAGGTCAGGACTTTAGCTAGGCCACTCCAAAGTCTTCATTTTGTTTTTCTTCAGCCATTCGGTGGTGGACTTGCTGGTGTGTTTAGGATCATTGTCCTGCTGCAGAACCCAAGTTCGTTTCAGCTTGAGTACACGAACAGATGGTCGGACATTCTCCTTCAGGATCTCTTGGTAGACAGCAGAATTCATAGTTCCTTTTATCACGGCAAGTCTTCCAGGTCCTGAAGCAGCAAAACAGCCCCAGACCATCACACTACCACCACCATATTTTACTGTTGGTATAATGTTCTTTTTATGAAATGCAGTGTTCCTTCTACGCCAGATATACTTGGACACACACCTTCCAAAGAGTTCCACTTTTGTCTCATCGGTCCACAGAATGTTGTCCCAAAAGTCTTGGGGATCATCAAGATGTGTTGTGGAGAAATTGAGACGAGCTTTGATGTTCTTTTTGCTCAGCAGTGGTTTTCTCCTTGGAACTCTGCCATGCAGGCCATTTTTGCCCAGTCTTTTCCTGATGGTGGAGGCATGAACGCTGACCTTAACTGAGGCAAGTGAGGCCTGCAGTTTTTGGACGTTGTTGTGGGGTCTTTTGTGACCTCTTGGATGAGTCGTCGCTGCGCTCTTGGGGTAATTTTGGGCGGCCGGCCACTCCTGGGAAGGTTCACCACTGTTCCATGTCTTCGCCATTTGTGGATAATGGCTCTCACTGTGGTTCGCTGGATTCCCAAAGCTTTGGAAATGGCTTTATAACCCTTTCCAGACTGATAGATCTCAATTACTTTCTTTCTCAATTGTTCCTGAATTTCTTTGGGTCTCGGCATGATGTGTAGCTTTTAAGGATCTTCTGGTGGACCTTACTGTGTCAAGCAGCTCCTATTTAAGTGATGCCTTGATTGTGAACAGGTGTGGCAATAATCAGGCCTGGGTGTGGCTAGAGAAATTGAACTCAGGTGTGGACAACCACAGTTATAGTATGTTTTAACAAGGGGGGCAATCACTTTTTCACACAGGGCCATGATGGTTTGGATTTTTTTTCACCTTTAATAATAAACACCTTCATTTACAAATTGCATTTTGTGTTTACTTGTGTTGTCCTTGACTACTGTTTAAATTGGTTTGATGTTCCGAAACACTTAAGTGTGACAAACATGCAAAGGAACAGGAAATGAGGAAGGGGGCAAACAGTTTTTCACACCACTGTATATCGCCACTGTTAGATATGTTTGTAGAAAGCCTTAATTCTGGCAAACTTCCACCATCCTAGCGTAACGCACTTATAATTCTGATATTAAAACCCAAAAAACCAGCAACAAAATGTGAGTCCTATCGACCAATTTCTTTGATTAATTCCAATGCTAAAATAATTGCTAAAATTCTGGCACGGAGGCTTGAAAAATACTTGCCTTCTCTCTCTGATCCAGACCAAAATGGATTTGTTAGGGGACGTCAAGCTTTCCACTGTGTCCGCAGAGTTCTCAATATTATTCATGCAAAGACAGAACATCCTGATGGCATCAAAATAAATGAGACTGACAACAAAATAGGCCTATTTGCAGATGATATTGTAATTTTTTTTATCCCATCTAGAACAGTCGCTACATCACTTGTTTGATACCATTACTTCTTTTAGTAAGCTTTCCGGTTACAAAATTAATGAAAACAAATCTGCTATTCTTTTCCTTAAACATTCTGAAAGAGTAAATCCCCCAGTTCAAACACCATTCAAAATAGTTAGAGATAGCTTAATTTATCTTGGTATTAGAATTACCCCTGTAGAGTCATTTAGTAGAGGCAAATTATAATCCAGTAATAAACTCGGTTTCTGAATCTATTAATAGATGGTCCACATTACCAATTTCCATGATAGGGCGTATCAATATACTTAAAATGAATGTTCTTCTAAAATTTCTTTACCTCTTTCATTCTATTCCTCTTGGCCCTCCTATTCATTTTTTTTCAAAGATGAAAAGCATGTTTTGTAATTTCATTTGGAACAACAGACGAGCTAGACTTCGCTTATCTTTGCTTTGTCTCCCCTATGAAAGAGGAGGCTTGAAACTCCCAAACCTCCAATGATATTATTGGGCTGCTCAACTTACTACTGCCTCTTGTTGGTTCTCACAAGAAACGCCACGTTCCTGGATGTGTTTGGAAAGAAACATGACATCTCCTCTACCACTAAATTCATATTTATATTCAGCAAAATTAAAAGAACTAAAGGCATTAACACATAATCCCTTTGTTAAAAACTCGATTATGGTTTGGTATGAGGTTCATAAATATATTGGTGAGATACCTGTGGTATCTCAATTTACACCAATATGAGGTAACAGCGCTTTTACTCCTGGCAAACAAGATTTGGCAGGCCCCAATAATCCCGATACATGTTACAAATGTGGTAGAAAGGGCACATTATATCTATGGGACTGCCCACAAATCCAGATTTTTTGGAGTGAAGTGACGGATATGATTTTCCACATCACAGGTATAAGGCTATTATTGGACACCAAACTGTGCATCTTTGGCTTTTTTCCTGTGAATCCTAATCTCAGTAAGGCAAACAAATCTATGATTACTTTCTGCATCTTACAAACTAAATATACCATAGCTAAATCTTGGAAATCCACCAACAAACCAAGTGTTAATGTCTGGCTTACTGAACTGTCAGACCGTCTGGCACTGGAAAAACTCACTTTTACGTTAAAGGGTAAATATCTTGTCTTTGACAATATGTGGAGATCTTATATGGTTTTCTTATGGCGTTTTTCCACTGATGGTAACAGCTCGACTCAACTTGCCTCGCCTCTACTCTACTCGACTCGGCGCACTCTGCGTCCGTTTTCCATTGCAGATAGAGTAACGTCTCAGCGTGGCTGGTTACCATAGCTACGCAGGCGGTAACTGCCATGATGTAATTTTCAACGCGACTCACAACAGCACGTTGGAAGTGTTTGTTTTGATTCTCGGTAAGAAGAAAATTTGTTTCAAAAGAAGCTGAAGGAAGCCACAAAAATCACTGCTGAAAAAAACAACAGGAGTTTGGGAATTCCGACGGCGTTCAGACGTCAACATGACCATTGTTCACCGACACAAAAGGGTAAGTTAAGTTTCCTGTAACGTTAGCTAACATTTGCATGTGTTCAGGGTCACAGTCAGTATTTACTATACGCTATATAAAGTACATGAACTTTAGCAACCATGATTACACACCAAAATATATATGCTGTGTACTGTGTGTTTCAGATCCTTCACGCTTTGCAAAATCTTTATGAGAGTCATGGAGAGACTTATGACGATGACTGGGATACATCTGGGACAGCAGAGCCGGTGGTGACACTGTCGCAGGGTGCAGAGGGAGAAGACCGGGATGTACGGGAGGGTTTGATGCGCTACTTGAATAGCTAAATAAAATCTTTTCTTTGATATATTGTCTTGTTTTTGTTAAAAGTAACAGTGTGCAATATTGGAAACGACATGCAAAATAATATTCCTTAATATTGAATAGTGAGAATAGAAAAGTGAGAATAGTGCAGAGAGTAGATAATCTGTCGGTGTCTGGCTAGATTTTTTTAGTTTTTTTAAATGGCGCGGTTGTTCTGGACACACACTCTGCACTCTTGTTTGCTAAAAACGCAGTCATAAGTGACGGTCCTCCGACCAACCAGTAGTCTGCAGGGTTTCACGTCACCTTTTGGTATCGCCTCAGCTCGCTTGGAACCTCGACTGAGGTAGTACTAAAAAAAGTACCTGGTAGCAGGTCCCAGGGACTTTTTTTCGTAATGGAAAACCAAAAAAGGCGAGTAGAGTCGAGTCGAGTAGATACCACGCAGTGGAAAAACGCCATTAGAGGGGAGGAAAGCATTGGAGGCATGCTCTCCGTATATGTCAACCAATAACAAATGAGTATTGCTATGTCTGCTTGTCTTTGTTTAGTTTTATTTGTAATGCTTTGGAATGCTTTTCCCTTTAGGCCAACTCCGGGATAGGTTAACTTAAGGATCTTTTATTTTGATCTACTGTGCCAACTGTCGCATGTAACAACCCTGTCATGTTTATGTTTATTTTATTGAAGATGAGCCTTACTCTGTCAGTTTGCTCCTGTTTTATTTGTTGTAGTGTGATTATCTTCTCGAAAATTAATAAACACACTTGTTGGAAAATGAAGTAGACAGTGATAGAAGGTGAGGAAGAGACTGAAAGGGGTTTTCTAAAAAAAAAAAAACATTGTCTGCAAATAGTGAGAGGTCATGCTGTGTATTAGAAATGCATATTGATGACACCATAATCGCTTAGCAAATAGCTTGAGCCAGAGGCTCTAGAGAGAGGACAAATAGTGCAGGACTCAAGGGACAGCCTTGGCGTGAAGATTTATAAACTGGAAACAAAGAGGAGGAGGTGCATCCGGTTAACATTATCTGCTGCCAGTCTCGTTTTTATGAATCCTGTTTGGTCAGAGTTCACTAATTTTGATATATGGGACTCCGAACGGCAGGCAAGGAGCTTTGCAAAAAATTTTAAGTTTAAAGAATTAAGCAGGCTACGAGGTTGACAGCTAGAGCACTATGTGGGATCCAGATCCTTTTTCAAAAGTAAGGAAATCAAGGCGGTGTTAACGTCCCTTGAAAATGCACCCTTCTCAATAGAGAAGTTAATCATGTCCAGAAGGAATGGGCCCAGTTGTTTCCAAAAAGTTGCCTACAAATCAGGGGGAGCCCATCAAAGCCTGGTGATTTTCCATTTTGCATGTTATGTACTGCCACTTTTAATTCTTCTTTGGTGATCAATTTGTCTAAGTTAGCTAATTCCTCTGCTGATAATTGAGGCAAATCAAGCAGATTCAACCAGCTGTCACAGTGGGTTTTATCCTATGAAGTTAAATATGGTGCAAATGTGAGAGAGAGTAGATGCGATGTGAGCACTTGTAGAATATGATTTGAGAGCTAGTAACAAAAATCTGTACTCGTAGATGCAATGTGAGCGCTTGTAGAATATGATTTGAGAGCTTGTAGAAAAAAATCTGTACTCGTATTTTTATTTTTTTTCCCACTTCAGTCACTTTTCCAGTACAACCACAACTCAGTGATTACAACCTCTCGAATCTGTCGCTGCAGCGTGCTCTCTCCATCACACAGCGGCGAGTCTGCGCTCTCGACATTTGCAACACTTCTTGCGATACATTTGGTACAAGAGCCTGGGTCTGTCCCAGGTTTCTGCCTAAAAGGAAGTTTTTCCTCGCCACTGTCACACTGTTGCTTGCTCTGGAGGAAACTACTAGAACTGTTGGGTCCTTGTAAATTATGGAGTGTAGTCTAGACCTACTCTATCTGTAAAGTGTCTCGAGATAACTCTTGTTATGAATTGATACTATAAATAAAATTTATAGTATAATTTATTTATATAATGCATATAATATAAGTTGTACTGGAAAAGTTACTGATGTGGGAAAAAAAAAAAAATACGAGTACAGATTTTTTTCTACAAGCTCTCAAATCATATTCTACAAGCGCTCACATTGCATCTACGAGTACAGATTTTTGTTACAAGCTCTCAAATCATATTCTACAAGTGCTCACATCGCATCTACGCTCTCTCACATTTGCACCATATTTACCTTCATATTATCCAAAGTAACTTCTGATTCATACACATTGGAATAAAATGACTGAAAGGATTTATTTATTTTAACAGGGTCAGTTCTAATATTACGATCTGAAGATTTAATAGCGGGAATATCTGCAAAATGGTCACTGGATCTTAACCTCATGGGAAGTAAATGCCTTGGTCTAACACCCTGAAAGTAATAGCGCTGTCTCGTGCTATGAATTAGAAATTCAGAGTTCTGTTTCAGAATGTTGTTTATTTATTTATTGACTAGTAGGGGTGTGACGAGACGCTTACTCCACGAGACGAGACACATCACGAGATTGGGTTCACGAGAACGAGACGAGACGAGATTTTTAAAAAAAAATTAAAGAAATCCTCGATGAAATATATGAATGGAAAATAGTTTTTTTATTCAACTGAAAAAAATCACAAAATGCAAAACAATTTAGGTGCATTTTGAAATCAAGTATTAATGATGAATTTTATTTAACTTTTTTTTTTTTTACTATTTTAATGAATTATATGCAGTAAAGGACGTGCAAACACTGCAAAATGTTTTGTATAAACTCTACTAACTGGCTTCTGCCCTGTACAATTTCACACGAGAAATCTAACTCCTTTCCACAAACCGAACATAAAAAAATTAACAGTATAAATAAAATAAATGTGTAAATAACAGAAAAATAGGGTTAGGGTTAGGGTTAATGTTGCCACACAAATGATTTAAAAGTGGCAGGGGGATCTTCAATAGTAATTTCACGCTCCATCACGCTGACATCACATCGCCTCACGAGACAACTTTTCACCTCGACGAGAAATCTCGTCACGTTTTAATCTCGCGAGATCTCGTAAAACGAGATCTCGTCACACCCTTATTGACTAGTGATCCTTCTAAAGCTATTTGATCAGTAAAATTAGTTTGCAACAATGAGTCCAACCTGGTGAACTCAGCTTCAAGGTTTTGTAGTTGGGGTGATCTAGCTTTGCGTGCATTAAAGCAGAATAGTATGGTATTGCTCCTAATAAAACCTTTTTATCACGTCCCACAATGGCAACTGGGGTCTTCTACTGAGCCAACATTAATGTCTGCAAATATCTGGAATTCTGCTATAAACGTCTAGGGTGGTGACACAGAGAACCCCTTTATGGTCGTAGAATGCCAGTGGGGGTAACACCGCTTTATGAATTGAATGAATGATTGAGGGGATGCAAAAAGATAATCTATTCTGGAAAAAGATTTATGTCTACCTGAAAAAAAGGAATAATACTCACAGGTGGGATTAACTGCAACCCAAATATCTATAAGACCCAAGTTGCTGGCCCATAATTTCGGAGCATTTGTGGCCTGAGCCTGGTCCCTAGTGACCATATTTGGGTGCGGTTTTCCTAAAACTATTCCATATTGTAGAAATCAAAACAAAACATTAAGTGGAAGATTCCGTACAACAACAATGGCCACTTGCTGAGGAGGATGCAATTGTATGATAGAATCTGTTGGCTAAGCGGCAGGTATCTGTCTGTAGCTTGTGAGGTGCATTCAGACCACCATAGTTCCAAACTAAAAATGTAGGATCAACCATTATCAAAAAAGCTGCATTCTAAATGAACGTAGATGTGGAAAAACAACTGCCTTTCACTTTGTTAAATCTTTACAATAGTGGATCCAAAGTAAAGTCCCTCAGCACACAGAACATGTAAGACACAGACCAAAAACAGACGAGACAGTGACACAAAAGGGAAAGCGGGGGAGAACATAGCAGAAGGCTAACACTCAAGGTAGGTCTGTGATCCCGATTGGACACAGGGCAGCAAAAAGGAACAGCAGCCCATAATTACCTGGTTGCAACAGCAACTGGTTCCACACTAAATGGACTTCAAAAATAAAACGTGTTTCTTGTCAAAAAAACATTTTTAAAAAAGCACAAATAGCAAGCACAATGGAAAGGAGACTCTAACCTAGTAGTGGCCTAATTATCCTATGGAGCGTAGCCTATATTAAACAGGACAGATGTGTCATTCAAAAACATAGTCTCTGTAATCACATCAGATAACAATGCAATAAAACTAGGACATATTAAGAGATTAAGACAAACCAAGAGTCCTTGTTGTTGTTTTAATCCTGATCGAGGCGCAGGCCGTCTCTACGGTAACAAGAGAATGGGGAGCAGCCTGCCCCACGTATTCTTCAGCATCCTTATCGGAGGTGAATGCTCTGTCCTGGGAGCCTTCCTTGATCTTCAGAATTTTCTAGTTAAAGCAGGAAAAAATCCAGACCCTTGAATCTTTCTGCCCCCAACAACAGGCAGAGATTTCTGCGCAGCCTATAGGATCATCTGCCTGTCTGTGTAGCAAAGCACATTTAGTAGTAGTGTTATTCTTTGGTCTATAGCTGTTAATTCAGTGGGCTCTCATCATCTTGATGTGAACATCTGCAAATTTCAGGAGCCAGTTAGGCAGGGTGCATTAGAGCCATCTAACCCCTCTTTCAACCCGACAATGCAGCTATTACATCTCCGGTTTCTGTCCTCCAGCTCTTGAAAAGCGTGGCCATGGCTATTAAGAATACTTACAAGTTGCTTTTCACTGTAGTTTTTAGATTGTCCACATCAGATCTGATAGAGCTTGCAATTAGAGATGCTAGCTGGGTATGGATAGCAGTGAGCTTCTCGTCGTTGACGATCCCCACCTGTTGAATCTGAGACTGAATCTGAGAACAACGTGGCTTTTCTGTTTCTCTAGTAGTGCCTCTGCAATGGCATCCATATTGCCGCGTTGGGTTTTGTTCTTGTTTGCCATTCTACTTCAAATGACTCTGTCAAGCACAAAGTGATAGAATATCGGAGTTGGAATCATATAACACAACTATTTGACAAGGATGGGCCATGAGCTATACCTTTAGCCAGCATTTCGGTCGAGCCAATCATGTTAAAGCCCCTATGTTATTTTTGTTATTTCATTATTTGTGATGCAGCACTACAAACTAAGTTGTAACCTTACAGAACATTACAGGAGATAAAAACCAAAAACCCCAAACACCATCACCATCCATGTAAAGAAGAGGATAAACTAATATTATGTTACCTTAATAAATAAACAAAAGTACAGCCAAAAGAATACTGGTAATTGGTTCATGAAGATAAATGACATGTAGAACACATAATTAATATAAGGAGTGTGCCCTTTGTAAATCAGGCAACGGTGTATCAGTTATGTGACTACAGGAAAGGATTTCTCTAGAATGAGGTAAAATGTGTTAGTGTTATAACCAGGTAAGCTGTTGCTGATGAATGTACACACACACACACACACACATGCTAAAGTACACTTAAGATGGCTGCCATAGAATTTTACTGCAAGGATATTCTAGACCTTTTGGGACACCAGCTTCACCTTTCAATTATGAGTCTACAGTAATGAAACTTATGCAAGTAGATTAATGCTGTCTATTTAACCCTCATGTTGTCCTTGGGTCAAATTAACCCGTTTTCTTATATCAATGTTCTTTTTAATTGTGGGTGTCTTATTCAATTTTATAGCATTTGAAAAAAAATTGAAGTGGTTTTGAAATAGTATTGAGTAAAAGTTGACATATTCCAGTCTGTGATTATTCATTAACATACTTTCCATACTTTTCCTTTTACTCTAAAAAATTCATAATTTCTGCTTTTCTAACTCAAACATTAGGTATAATTTCCTATAAATGAGGTTTATTGACCATAAATTCCAAAAATAACTGTGAAACTAAAGTTAATAAGTTAGTGTTACGTAGTGTTAAACATCAGATAAAGTGACAAACATTGAAGACAACGCAAGGGTTAAACATGTGTCCTTTAAGGTTCATTTAGTGATATTTTTTATGTTGTCGACAAATTATTGTATAACGGGGTTGCTCGTAGTGTCAACCCACTGGGAATCATCACTAGATGTACTGTATGCTCTCATTTAGATTATTAGCTTATTTTGAGTTATCTGCCTTGAACATGGACTGAATGTTTTTTAGTCTCAGCACAGTAGGTTGATGTTTCAGCTACCAGCTCAGAACAAAAAAAGCAAATACTATTGAATATCTAAAGCACTTTTTCCGAATACAAGTATTATACGAGTAATATGAGTCATTATCTGTACTCGGATTGGGTAGCGGACCGTGCGCCCCGCCTGTACACACACACGCTCTGCTCAATCACTCAGAACAGCTCTCTCTCTCTCTCTCTCTCTCTCTCTCCCTCTCTCTCTCTCTCTCTCTGAGGTCCGCGGGTCTTTTCCGTTAAGTTTAGGGTTTCTTCAGCTTCAGGTTGGTTTTTTACTTTGGTTTGTAGTACTTCCTTAACCAGTAGATTTCTGGTAACGTGGGGTTTGTAGTACTTCCTTAACCAGTAGATTTCTGGTAACGTGGGGTTTGTAGTACTTCCTTAACCAGTAGATTTCTGGTAACGTGGGGTTTGTAGTACATACTTAACCAGTAGATTTCTGGTAACGTGGGGTTTGTAGTACTTCCTTAACCAGTAGATTTCTGGTAACATGGGGTTTGTAGTACTTCCTTAACCAGTAGATTTCTGGTAACGTGGGGTTTCAGACAGCGTGTGGAAGAATGCGACTCGCGCTGAGTCTCTGCCGTTGGAGAGTCCGTCAGTCCGTCCGTCCGAGTACAGTCCGAGCACAGATATGGATACAGATAATTCATGTGGTAAACAGATACAGATAATGCTGTACTCGCTCATCCCTAATTTTGATTATCAGCTATTAGCGACACCGTCCCGCTGACGGGACCGTTTTCCCCACTTAAGAGAAAACGTTTTCTCCACTCATAAATTGCAAGCATTAAATCTTCACATGCAGCACACCATTTAAAAGCTTCAAGTCTCATGATTCAATTAAGCCCACACACAAAGCATAAGATGACTTAGTTATAGTTATAATACAGAAAGATTCTGTGCGCTAGTGTCTAAAGTCGAGTGTGCATCCATACCTTTTCCTCATGTCTTTATTCACAGCAGTGAAAGATCACCAAAAACTTTTTTTTCCTACATCGCTAACAATCCAAGGAATTAGAATATCCAAACCATTTTATCCAAAACGAGCTGGTCCCCTCACAATCTTGTAGTTTTTGGCCAACTGTCAACGGAAGGAAAGCTGAACAGTTTATCATTTGTGGGTTTTTATTGCTTCTCTCTTCTCCCGCGGGGCTGCAACAGTGTTACTGAGCACACTGGCGGATTCTCTGGCGTCTAAGCATTTGATTGACAGGTCATGTAAGCCAATCCGTCTAGTGTAACCCGAGATGGCCCTAATAGAAGCCAATCACGTCGCAGAGTTCAGGGAGGACCAACGTGGGAAACATTGACATCTATTCCTTCCAGTTAAAACTATATGTTACAAAACTAGCCTATTTGTTTAGCCAATAACCAAACTTGACCAGAAAGTGTTAACCCTGTGTTAAAGCAAAAAGAGGGCCTTCTTATTGCATTTCACCATTTTATCAATTTATAATTACTTATTTCTCTACTTTCATGTATATAGTTATTTCAAGAATGTGTGTGATTGATGTGGATGTGTTGTTGTATTTGACACATTTTGTATTTTTCACATTTTTGGCTTTTTTTCTTAAAGGAAATAAGAAAAATGCACAGACATATCTGTAGAAATAACTTCATAAAATATCCATTTTCTGAGTGTTTTTCTTCTGGATTTTTTCTGTATTAGGTTGAGACATGTGGCTGTGGTACTAGTTTTGTGTGTGTCCCATCTGATATGTTCACAGTAGTGTTTTTTAATCATTTTACAGATGCTTTACTTGGGAGGAAATAGAAATTCTCTATTCTAACGTCTTTAGCTCTGTGTCAGTAAGTAAGTAAGGCTTAGAATCACACTGACACTTGGAACAAATTATTGAGTGTTAACTTCCCAATGACCTCAGGCACACCCCAGAGGGCCAAAGCATATGGCGAGAAAAGCATGTATTTTCAAGTGTGTTTAAAGAGGCTAAACCATCTAAGGTAGACTGAACACAAGCTAATGAGTATTGACCCTAAAGTTTCTGAAATTAAAACCCTTGTTTTAAGAAAAACATTTAATGGAGAAATACTACACTACCCAGAAGTATAACAGCGACATCTCTGATTGGTCCAGCTTGCTGTTATCATGGCAATGTTTACCCGTGAACGGCTAGTGCGAGCTTCTACCATTGAATTCCATGATAGTTGTACACAGTCTTATGCCTTTGCCTGTTTTGCCGTTTTCATGATGATTACTCCTATAGCTGGTTGGCTTGGTTCCAGACTTTCTCTTTTAATAAGCATTTAGTGAAATGTCAATGGAACAACTGAATGGGGAAAAAAACAGAAGCCATTAAAAAAGTAGGTGGTCACTGTTAAACTCTATTGCATTGGCTGTCCCACACCCTCATTCTTACACAAACCTACTGACCACGTAGTAAACCTGTCAGCAGTGATGTAGTCAAGACCATCTAAACCGAGACCAGAGTGTATCGAGACTGAGGCAATAACGAGACTTTGAGGAGTTGAGACAGAGACAAGACCAAGACCACAACAGGAAGAGATCGAGTCAAGACCAAGACCAGACCAAACAACTGGAACATACCTGCACACAACAGCTAATATTTGCTAAATCACTTTGGGTAAAGAAGGTTTTGGTACAGAGGCAGATTGATAATAGGGTTGGGCAATATATATCAATATTATATCAACATTGATATGTGAGGCTAGATATTGTCTTAAATTTTGGACATCCTAATATGACACAAGACTTATCTGTTCCTGGTTATAAAGGCTTCATTACAGTAAGCTGTTTTATTATTTGTCTTTACCCACTTACGGTAGTCATTTTAACCTCACTCAACCCTACAATATCGAGGCAATATCAACATCGACATTGGTCAAAGATATTGTGATATTTGATTTACTCCATATTGCCCAGCTATAATTGATAACTGTAGCTAGCTAGCTTTGCTAGCATCGCTTACACTTCTTTTTGCTTCCTTACTTGTGTTCTGATGATCATTACCTGGTGGTTACAGTTTGTTGTAGTGTAAAAAATACGGTACAAAAGCATAGTCTACATATCAACTCCAAAGGCAGTCCATCCTGCCAGATGGCTTGGGAGTGAGTGACTGTGTGTGACTGTGTGTGTGTGTGTGGGCTTTACAAGAGCAGGCTGTCAGGCTTGGAGGCCCGGCCTTAATTCCTGTTTGTTTGAGCCCAGATCATATAACACTTTATCATGTAGAGGATGGGAGCAACAGAAAGTGTATTTAATAATGCATTGGTGTACACACACCACTTTTGATCTGTCCTCTCTCAGTGTATGCAGACTGGATGGGGTGTAAGTGAAATAGAAGAAAGTGAAAGAAGTGAAAGATTGCTTTACTGCTCTGCTATACCAGACACAAATGCAGCAGGACACCTTTATGTATGCCGTGCCATAAGAGAACACTTCCATTATAATTATTGAGTGTGCGCTACAGGTCATTTGAAACAAGGCTCTGCATTCAGCAATTCACTGATTCATATTTCCAGGTATGGAATGTAGACTTAATGAGGTACTTGTGTTTTGAGGTACTTGTAATTCATGTAATTTTTCAATTGTATGTCACTTTTCATTTCTACTGCACTACATTTATTTCACAGCAATAGTTACAAGTTACTTTTTGTGATGAGAATTTCAAAAAACGTATGACAGAGATTAACATTTGCCATATAACTAGTGATTGCTAAATGAAGCCTGATGAAGCTTTGTGAACCATTTTATGCCATCTACTATGGCAGATGGAACTCTTGTTTTTCAGGAAAAGGCTCAAGGAATGGCAATTCAGTGTGCTTTCAACCCTTTGTTGAACAGAGAGCACCATCTAGTAGGCTCAGAAAATAAAGAAAATGCTTTGCAAAGCTTCATGAGGCTTCATTTGGTCATCACTAGTGAAAAACTGCCTTTATTTTCTGAGCTCACTAGATGGCGCTCTCGTTGCCATTCCTTTAACCTTTTTCTTTGAACAGAGAGTTCTAGTGAGCTCAGAAACTAAGAGTGGTTTGCAAAGCTTCATTTCACCATCACTAGCCATCACTACATATAACATTAATACTGTTACAGGTTAAATTACCCTCATGCTGTTATATACTACAGAATATAGTTTAAATTAGCTTCTCCACGACCAGCTAAACATTTTATCGTAACAATAACATCTTTAAGGGGTACTTTTACAAGTATTGTTTCATTTACATGAGAACTTCGTCCACCACTGAATATTTCTGCTTAATGTGTTGCTTTGTAATTTAGCTTTTACCTATGTGGTACTGTTTTGCCATTTAAAAAGCAGCAATAAAAACAATTACAAAGAAAAGGTGTGTAAAAAGCATAATTTATGCAAAGGGTTTTACATTACATATTCATTGTGCCAAAGGCATCCTTTATTAATTTAAGGTGAAATCAGTAAAACATTACACATGATTAAACTTTTTCATTTTGGTGCTCTTTCATTTTGCTATGGCACCATACTGATTCATTCAAAGCCAGTCTATACCCAGCTCATGAAAGCTTTCACACATGCGGTCCTAAACATAACTTGTATTTAGCAATCAGTTCTTGCCTGCTTCACCTGGAGAAAAACAGTGGAACAATATGCTTGTTGGCCTTGGAAGTGATGTCTATGTAGTCACAATGGCTAAGAAAAAAAAAGATGAAAAAATTACAGAAAACAAACCAAAAATAGATATCAAGTCACAAAAATTAAAGCAATGAGCACTTATAAGTAAATAATTCCTGTCCACAAATTACATATCTTTGATCTGGGAAGGTTTTGCATATTTTGGGCTAGGCCTATCAAAGTCCTAATTTGACAGGCTTTTTTGGTTCAGGGGAATTACATATAAATCCTTACCCATAGAACTTCAAAGGGATTGTGAAAGAGTTTTTACAGAGGAATCAGTCATGAATGATCTGGTAAATGTTGAGTATTAATTTTATTCTATCATGTTGGTTTTGCATGCTTTTTCTTATTGTTGAGTTTTGTGTATTTTAAAGGTCCATCTGGAGACTGGCATTACAAATTAGCTTAGGCTATAAATGCTGTGGTATTGTTTAGTATTGTTTAGTATTAGTTCATGCTGCATGTCTCTAAACAAATTAGTGCAGTCAATGTTGCAGCGCACAACTATGTTATATACATGAGTGTGCAGCCAACAGTTTGTGTTCAGTCCTTTCCTGTTCAACTCTATATATAAATGAAAGCTGCATGCAGCGTTGGACGGGCCCTCTCTAATCTGCGTGCATCGGACGCTGCTCTTTGTGACCGTGCATTTGTGCGGCACTCAGACACCTAACATCGTCTCCAATGATAAGGAAATCCCCTGCTGAGTTCAATGACACCTCACACAAGACTATATCTTAAATGGGTCACCAGTTATGGAAGGGGGCGTGGTTTAAGCAAAGGAGGCGGGCCAAAGCATCACCAATGAAGAAGGAACTCTGCT
This sequence comes from Percina caprodes, assembly GCA_013375575.1. Lineage (NCBI taxonomy): Eukaryota > Metazoa > Chordata > Actinopteri > Perciformes > Percidae > Percina > Percina caprodes. Next base: position 773,124 of record JABXJD010000133.1, on the reverse strand, counting down.
GAGTTCAAAGACAACTCACACAAGACTGTACCTTAAACAGATCAAATGGTATGAAAGGGGGCGTGATCAGAGTGAGTGGGCGTGGTTACAGTATAGGGGGGGTCAATATCACATATAGACCACAAATTTTAAGTTTCATGTAAATCGGATGTTTGTCATATAAAGCATATTTCCTGTTGCCAGATGGTGGCGCTTGACCGTCGCCTGTGATTCAGCTGGTCAAGTCGCCAGTGGCTGATTATAGAACGTAAGGGACGTCACCCGTTTCAACAGCCAGTGGCGAAGTCAGCCTTTTTAAGTCAGATACAAATTATAGAAATAAAATTGTCCATAATCCTTTTATATTTCTATATAAGTGACTGAAGAAACTGAGGGCCTATAGAACAAAGCATGGATCACATAAATAAAATGTTTTTGCCGATTCCTCACTAGAAATGTAGTCTATATACTTGACATTTCCCTTCCGGGATTGCTGTAGAAAGCATCTTACTATCACTTATGTTACATTCATATTTAGATGTAACAAAAGATATATCTATCTACAAAAAGCCTGAAAGTTGGAAGTTAGTACGGAAGTACAAAGAGTCATTGCTATGAAGAAATTTAACTAAATTGTGCATAAAACTCAAACAATCGATTTGTAACTGTTTTGAAAGGAACTGACACATAATTATTAGATAAGAAAACACTTAAGGGTTCTGTACCAACCCACAGAGAATAATTACCAGACTCTGTTGACCATTTTTTGCATCTGTAAAGGTGCTCTAAGCGATGTTGGGTGACGTTACTTCTTCTTCATCAAAACAAGACTAGCGTCCCCTCCCTTCTGTGCTTCCGCACCCTAACCCCCCGCCCCCAAATCCTTCTTGTCGGTTATTGGCGTCAACGCTGGAACATTGGTTGTGTATGCTTGGTGGTGCAGGTGGGCACAGTTTGTTTTTGTTGCCGTTTGTAGACCCTGGGCTGTCTACAGAGAGCGCGGTTTTTAAAGTGTGTTCTGGGGACAGGCAGCTAGCAGATAGTGAGGAGATGTTTTTACAGTGTGTTCTGGAACAGGCAGCTAGCAGATAGTGAGGAGATGTTTTTACAGTGTGTTCTGGGGACAGGCAGCTAGCAGATAGTGAGATGTTTTTACAGTGTGTTCTGGAACAGGCAGCTAGCAGATAGTGAGGAGATGTTTTTACAGTGTGTTCTGGGGACAGGCAGCTAGCAGATAGTGAGGAGATGTTTTTACAGTGTGTTCTGGGGACAGGCAGCTAGCAGATAGTGAGGAGATGTTTTTACAGTGTGTTCTGGGGACAGGCAGCTAGCAGATAGTGAGGAGATGTTTTTACAGTGTGTTCTGGGACAGGCAGCTAGCAGATAGTGAGGAGATGTTTTTACAGTGTGTTCTGGAACAGGCAGCTAGCAGATAGTGAGGAGATGTTTTTACAGTGTGTTCTGGGGACAGGCAGCTAGCAGATAGTGAGATGTTTTTACAGTGTGTTCTGGAACAGGCAGCTAGCAGATAGTGAGGAGATGTTTTTTACAGTGTGTTCTGGAACAGGCAGCTAGCAGATAGTGAGGAGATGTTTTTACAGTGTGTTCTGGAACAGGCAGCTAGCAGATAGTGAGGAGATGTTTTTACAGTGTGTTCTGGGGACAGGCAGCTAGCAGATAGTGAGGAGATGTTTTTACAGTGTGTTCTGGGGACAGGCAGCTAGCAGATAGTGAGGAGATGTTTTTACAGTGTGTTCTGGGGACAGGCAGCTAGCATATAGTGAGGAGATGTTTTTACAGTGTGTTCTGGAACAGGCAGCTAGCAGATAGTGAGGAGATGTTTTTACAGTGTGTTCTGGGACAGGCAGCTAGCAGATAGTGAGGAGATGTTTTTACAGTGTGTTCTGGAACAGGCAGCTAGCAGATAGTGAGGAGATGTTTTTACAGTGTGTTCTGGAACAGGCAGCTAGCAGATAGTGAGGAGATGTTTTTACAGTGTGTTCTGGAACAGGCAGCTAGCAGATAGTGAGGAGATGTTTTTACAGTGTGTTCTGGGGACAGGCAGCTCACGGATAATGAGGAGTTTTCTGTATGTGACAACAAATGTAGCCTAAAACGTGTGACATCGCTTAGAGCACCTTTAAGATCATTGTTTTGGTCTGATGGTGTCATAAGGGATACGTTGAGGGTAAGATGTGGATGAGAAGTCGTAAGCAGGTGCAAACACTCAGGAGAAGTTGAAGAGGAGGTTGAAAAGATGGAATTTTATTATTTACCCCAATTATAGCCACTGAAGCAAAAAAACAATGGGCGTTTCTCAATACCAAGTAAGCAAAGAACGGACTTGTGTTCTTGGGAGACCGTTCTTGCTGGTTGTACCTGGAAGAATGAACTCGCGAGTTCAGAAGCACACAAAACGCTGTTGACAGTTTTGAGACGAAGCGTTCTTCCTGTTATTGCCCAACACCCCCAGCACAGAGAGCGCTTGCCGCTTTTTAGTTACCTTTGATGTGTCTATTCATAATAAAGCATAGTCGGTCACCTTTCACACCGCCTTTGTTGTTTTGTTATGTTTTCATTTAAAGTGCTATTAAGTTTCACGGGCCAATAACTGTATAAATAACGACACAACGGCGGGAAAAAAAACCTTGTAACTTTGTTCGTGATTCACTTTTAATTGAAAGCAGAAACGAAACGTCAAAATTGGTATAAAAATTATAGATGGACCGGGTAAAGTTAGCCACTGCCGTCGGTATACTTTATCGACAAGCAGAAGAGGAGGCCGCTGAGCTGAGGAGGAGCCTGCGTGGGAGGAGAGCCAGGATGAGGAGGAGGAGGATGGAACGGCGTCTGGCTATTTCAGCTTTTATCTCTGGCTATGTAAGTATCATATACATTGTTTTTTTTTATATATATATATATATATATATATATATATATATATATATATATATATATATATATATATATATAAATAATAATAGCTTTCTCCCATACAGTCAGAAAAACATATCGTGGAATGAATAGAGTGAGTTGATTACTATAGCTTCCTAATCCATTCAGTGGTGAGTAGGTAATGTAATAGCATAGATTTAATAAAGTGTAGTTTATTTATTGTAGTACATTGCATAACTAGCTCTATACACATTTACCTAAACTTATATTAAGAGGTTCAGGTTTATTTTGCAGATTAAACAAGTTTGATCATCTTTGTACCATGAATTAAGCAACCTTAATGTTTCTGTATAGGTCATATTCTGAAATGGACTATAGGAAAACATAAGCAAAGACATGTTTAAAAAAAATCTCAAATTCTAAGGATGGCAATAAGTCCTCGGAGGAACAGTTGATTAGCATAGTATAAACAGTTGAAACTGAATAAAACTGTTTTCAATGAAAGATACATTTCTAGAATAGAATTAATGGAATGCACAGACCAGACATTTTTGTAATTTAATAATGTAGTAAACTTTTGAGAGCCTGATAAAAAAACATTATAGTAAATATTACATTTAACTTTACATAATGAAATACATGACATGTACGTTAACCATTTATAAAAAAACAGTATACATTGCAAGATAATCAATACTATAACAATAACAGTTTATATTAAATATATATTCATTTTTTTTAACAGGATCAAAGTCCTTCTCAAAGATATGCACAAGTGAATGATTGCGTGCCTGTCCTCCAAACGTTTTTCTCTGAGGCTGACCTAAAGCCAGCCTTTAGGCTTTCCAGGGACACCATCAACAGGCTGGTCCGGATGTTGCCACGGCAAAAGCCACACGGATGGAGCCATGAGATCGAGGTAGCCGTTTGTCTGTACTGGCTCGCATGTGGCACCTCGTACAGAGTCACAGCCGACATCTTTGGCATTCCGAGAGCCACTGTTGGACGAATTGTTCACAGTGTAGTGGAAGAGATGATGGCCATCCTGCACAATATAATTCATTTCCCCAAGCCAGATGAGATGGAAGAGGTGGGAGCTGGCTTTGCTCACATGGCTGGTCATGAGGCCTTCCGCTATGTGGCTGGTGCAATAGATGGATGCCACATCCGAATTCTTCCACCTGCAGAACCACAAAAGAGGTGCTACATTAATCGCAAGCTCTTCCCATCAGTTATCCATCAGGGGGTGTGTGACAGCAGAGGGAAATTCCTGGACACATACGTTGGCAACACAGGGTCAGTCCATGATGCCCTTGTCCTCCGGAGGTCACCGATGTACAAGGAGTCTTTGTATCCACCACCTGGCTTCTTTCTCCTTGGAGATGGGGGTTACCCATGCCTGCAGCATCCGGCAGCCTGTAGCAGGTGAGAATACACAATTAAATATTACAAATGTTTATTTGCAATTTAAACACTACATACATTTAATGTAACCTCTTTTTTATTCATAAGGCCAATTTCAAGCACGCTTTAACAAGCACCATGCCAAGGCCAGGAGCATCATTGAGCGCTGCTTTGGCATGCTTAAAACCCGCTGGCGAGCAATTTTCCTGAGGGCTTTGGAGATCCGGCCTCTATTTGCCCCAAAGGTCATCTCAGCATGCTGCATCCTCCACAACCTTTGTCTGTTGACAGGCGATATTCTGGAGGAGGACGAGGAGGAGGAGGAGGAGGAGGATGAAGAACATCAGGGTAACGTTCCTGATCAAGGTGATCAGGAACTCTCCGGCATTCATCTTCGTGCAAGACTTGCTGCACAGGTGTCTGCCCCTGGAGAGCTGCCTGCATTCCTAAGGGACCATGACTATGAGCAATAAATGATTATGTCATGTGAAATTAAAGTTTAGTTTCGTTGCAATCAGTTACATTCTTCATTTTATAAGTTAAATCGTTTTGTAATAAGGGCAAATTTCAATACAGACTTCATAGAACGGCAATGGAAAGAAACCCTTATTAAAAGCAACTACTTTTACTTCTTAGAAAGAAGCAGCTCATTAGAAACTGTAAAGTGTCCCCTTCCGTTAAATGACATGCCACAGCATGTTAACACAATGTACAACTGTTAATGTCTGTACCATAAAGACAGAATCTCAGTTTGTCAGTATTATGTATTTATTTAATGTAAATAAAGCAAATTTCAAAACTACCAAAGACAGGTATGAACTAAAATAATATATTTCATTTTAACATTTTATAATTTATTAACTAGTCTCTCAAAGAGAGACAGGTATCTCTCAGCCCTGTCAGATGCTGCTCTCTCCCTCTCCTCTTCCCTCGCCACTGCCTGCTGCTCTCTCGCCTCTTCCCTCTCTGCCTGCTCCTTCATAAAGTCCAGGAGTGCCTCACTGACCCTGGCCCTCTTCTGTGGTGGCGGGTTGGCCTGCTCATTCTGAGATGAGGACGGGGAGGTGACAACCCCACCTGTAGTGGTTGTCAGATTTGCAGCAACTACCAGAGGCGGACTTATTGAGTGCTGCCCCTGGAGTGCTGCATCCATCTGACTGTACCACTGCCAGGTCGCAGCGGTCACCCCACCAGCCTCCACCCCTTTTCCTGTAGGAGGATCCCTAAGTTCCTAAACGTAAAAAAATTAACATTATTGAATTTGCATTATTAGTTTTCTCCACAAGTTCAAATAGTTGCATACCGGTATGACTTCTTAATCTTATGTTAAATTAAAAGCATGCCCTACAACTTCACCACTGAAACAATGGTAGGTTACCTTATATTTCTCTTTTAAATTATTCCATTTCTTCATGGCCTGTTTGACTGTTATAGTCATGCCAGTCTTGCTTATGAAGACACTGGACAAAGGCAGAAAACAAAAAAAACCAGGACAACCTCACCGACATTAGTAATACTACTAGCACTAACAACAAATATAATAACATTTGAGCGTGGAGTAATTTACTGAGTATCCAAAAATAATAACTTACATTTATACCCGTCACTTAAATACCTGCACAACTCACATGCATTGTCATAACACAACTACATCAAAACTTCCTGGTGTTTTCGTGGTTATTGTATGCTTTAGTACTGATGTAAGCCCTTAAAATATTCATAATTATGCAGGATGTGATGAATTTTTACAATCTGAAATTCTTGCATGCATTTTTGTAAGGGAGGTGTGACGTTGTGTGCCATAAATGGCGTCTTTAATGATATTATTATTATTATTATTATTATTATTATTATTATTATGCAGACTCACTCCCATCCACTTTTACAAGAATTCCTCCTGCCAGTAAGCAGGCGGTCATTGGCACTGCGCCATTCAATTAATGCCCGGGTTTCCTCAGTTGTCCCTTGATAAAAACAAAAACAATTACAACAATACACAGAACAAAACGCAGAATGTAATGACAGAATAACAGCGGTAAAAATTTAATTTTAATTTAAATATCTTACAATTGTGGACCTGGCTTTCTTCTGCCATGTCGCTGCTGCAGGTCTGTCTAAATGGGGGGGCAGGGGGGGTCTGTGAGCTGACTGACTGACCGGCTTGCGAGAGTCATTCCTGGCTGGCGAGCTCGCTACACCCGCCGGGGATTGCGGAGCTTTCTAACTCCGAAGGCTTTTTTAATTCACCATCAATTTTCGTTAAACTGCCGATATTCAAAATCTACACAGTTGATTTCTCGCCTTAAAACGTCTTAAAAATGAAATTATTGATTTAATAATAGACGGAAATTGTGAAAAACTTACCACTTTTGTAGTATCTGTGTACCGGAAACCATCCGCGCTTTACACCCGAATTGAATTCTGGGATACCGGCCCTGCCAAGTTCACACAAGTTACCATCCGATGTATCCTCGGTAAAATGGGCGTGTCGAGAACACATCCGGGAATTTTAACTGTTCTTGGTGAAATGCTAACTTGTGTATTGGGTCAGTACTTCGGCGACCGAACATGACGTTTCACAAGAACACAAGAACACAAGAACATAGAAGAACACAGATTGAGAAACGCCCAATATAAAATTAACAAAATTAAGGAATAAATACAAATACAAAAAAATACTTTCAAATAAATAAAGTAAATTGATATGAGAGTCCAAAACTGATACAAACATACAGTTGTTTACAGGTTGACCTTTGAACAAGTCACTATTCAATAATAAACTGAGAGCAACAGACTTACGTCCTCCTCGCTCCAGCTTCCCCCAAGCAGATGACACTACTACTGTTGACGACCTGACCCAAGAGCCGGTTAATTAACCCAACTCGTGTCACTGAACTGGGGGAATCGAGTGCCATACGTCAAAGAACCGACTCACTCCTGTTTCTTTTGTACCTCATTAGTGCCTCTACTGGAGTGGAGGTAGAATCAATCAAGCCAAGTGCCAAGCAGCACCGAGCAGTTGTAGATTGGAGACCGCGCACCAGGCTACTGAACGAGGCATCCGCTCAAGTCTAATGTAATCAAGCGGTGTCTTGGTTCGCGGCAAGTTTGAGTTATTAACCAAGCCTTGTTTCTAGTGCACCTTTGATGATTTTGTTCAAGGCAATTCACACATAATCGATGGGGAAGTACATCATAGATAAATACGTCATGTTTTCTTGGTAGTTACGTTAAGTTAAATGTTAGATAAGTGAATGTTGCAGGCTGCATGGTAGGTAGTAGGGATGAGCGAGTACAGCCTTATCTGTATCTGTTTACCACATGAATTATCTGTATCCATAGCTGTACTCAGACTGGGCGGGGCCTAACACGGAAGTGGGCAGGGTTTAACCCGGAAGTGGGTTGGGTTGTCTTGAAATGGGCGGGGCTTTAACCAGTATGTAATTTTAAGCATACAATTGATATGGGTTGATCAGAAATTGCTATATTTGTTCTCCTTTCTCCCTTATGCCATCAGACTTTACAACTCCTCACTAGGGGGGAGGAGGAAATAGGGCAGAGAGGACAATACATACATACATACATACATACATACATACATTCATACATACATACATGCACACCTGGACTTAAATTTACACCTGGTCACTTTATCACTTTAACACTGGACTCAACACTGACACTTTAATAATAATTTATGGTCTTTCTTGTTTATTTGACAAATGTTCTTATTGTTGTTATTATTATTATTGTTATTTTGTCTTTATACTGTCTTTTTTCTTGCTAAAACTGCTGCTGGAACTTTCAATTTCCTTGCGGGAGTCATCCCAAAAGGCTTAATTAAGAGAAGTCTAAGTCTACGTCTATTTATTGCTGATTAGAAAACTATTTCCATGACAGCATCAGCATTGAGCTTCAGATCAATGGTGTTGTCATGGTAACAAACAAACTATATACAGAACAGGTTTGCAACAATGAATACAACACATGCGGTTGCAATTATTAAGTAAAATGTAATGAACAAGAGTTTTCATACTCAATAATATATATTATATTATTATAATATTGTGTGATAATTTTTTTTTTGGTTCTCTTTTTATTTCTACACCAGGTATGTGTGAGTGTGTGTGTCTGTGAGTGAGTAAGAGATACAGAGAGAGAGAGAGAGAGAGAAAGAAAGAGAGAGAGAGGGGGGGTTGGAATGTGTTTGTGTGTGTATCTTAATTTATAATATTATTTATTTATACTGCAACTGCCTTTTATTTATTTTTTATAAAATACAGCAAGAAAGTTTCAGACACTCAAAAAAACTGATTAGAGCCAGCTGGCAGTTTAAAAAAATAAATAAATAAATAACTCCAACAGGCAGAGACGCGACGTGTTTCGCGTGCTACCATCACCATGTCTGAACTAACCCCACGTTACCAGAAATCTACTAGTTCCTAAGGACTAGTTAGACCGAAATAAAAAACAAAGCTGAAGCTTGAAGAAACCCTAAATGTTAACGGAACAGACCCGCGGACCTGAGAGACTGAGGGAGAGAGAGAGAGGTGTTCACTTCTCCGTGTTCTGAGTGTGTATCACAGAATAGTGTAGGGGAGGGGCGCTGGGACTAGCCTATCACAGAATAGTGTAGGGGAGGGGAGCTGGGACTAGCCTATCACAGAATAGTGTAGGGGAGGGGCGCTGGGACTAGCCTATCACAGAATAGTGTAGGGGAGGGGCGCTGGGACTAGCCTATCACAGAATAGTTTAGGGGAGGGGAGCTGGGACTAGCCTATCACAGAATAGTGTAGGGGAGGGGCGCTGGGACTAGCCTATCACAGAATAGTGTAGGGGAGGGGCACTGGGACTAGCCTATCACAGAATAGTGTAGGGGAGGGGCGCTGGGACTAGCCTATCACAGAATAGTGTAGGGGAGGGGCGCTGGGACTAGCGCTGTGACTAGCCTATCACAGAACGCAGACACAGTCAATGAGGAGTTTTATTCAATCCGAGTACAGATAATGACTCGTATTACTCGTATAATACTTGTACTCTGCAAAAGTGCTTTATCCGTACCGGATACTCGTTTTAGCCGAGTATCTGGCTCATCTCTAGTAGGTAGGCTGTCACCAGGCTACTGTAATCAAACGGGTGTCTTACTGCTTGTGCATCTTAGATGATTGAAATTCATACGCTACATTACCGATGGATATCACATACAAATACAGGTCATGTTATCACGGTAGTTATCTTAAGTTAAATGTTTGTTACATGGTAGGCAGGCTGTTGTAAGGAGACCACCCCTACGGGCACGCAAACCTGTGATCAGAATCTATTAACTCGGTAGGCCAACCAACGACCGTCCGGTTGAAAAGACTCACTTAACCCTTGTATTGTCTTCACTTTCGGGACCCTCTCGTATCCCTTGGGTCCTTACTCCGTCTGTGGCCATATCCGGATACAATACAAGGGGGGCCGGTTGTCCCATCACTAGACACTCCTATAGTGTGTCTCAAATCGCGCACTTCTGTACTAAATACTAACTTTTTGAGTACATAGTGCGTTCACATTGTCAAAGTGCGGTCAAGTGCAGTGCACTTAAATACCCGGATGGTGCACTCAAAACCGTCATAAAATTGAGTGTGGATCGATGGACACTTTCCACACTCAACGGTCGCCATCTTGGCTACGTAGCGGAAGGGGCGGAGCTAACAACAGTCGAAAAACTTTCGTTAATGGCGGCCCGAAGACGCGATAGCGACACCGATGGAGCGATACTAATGTAAGTTGAACATGAGTCTTTTTGCTATACTTATAACAAATAATGAACTGGATTTGTATATGTTGGTTAATCTTACAGTTTTTAATGATATTTGTATCGCGAGTTATAACGTTTATTGGTACCGTAATTTGACATGCTAGCAAGCTAACCTTAGCTAGCTAACAGCGGCAAAACCACACACGGCAAATAGTTTCTAAGCTAACGTTACATGTGTTGTAGTATATTGTTGTTTATTGTGTTAAACTATCGTCCCCCTGTAGAAGATGTCAGCGTTAGATTATGATCTTGTAAATATAGCTACACAAAGCTGCAACCGTTAGCAGCAATGTTAAAGTACGTTAATGTGTATTAACAGTGCTGCTTCTGCCCTGATCCGCGTCCTCTGCTGGGGGCGTCACACGGATGTGGCCGCCGTCAATGCTGCCCACAACCCTGTGGAAGGCTGCTGACCCGGACAACCGCGCAAAGGAAGACTAACGACCTGGGGGAGGACAGAGAGGACTTTCCTGCTGGTTTTGTGGACAGCACGATGCACAGTGGCCCGGGGTACGGCAGTACTGCCGGGGGTCTGGAGCCTGTAGAAGTAACACAGGACAGTCTTTTAAAATAAAACTGCACTGAATGTGTTTAATGTTATCTTTAGCGTTGCACTTTGCATGACTAAGCAGCATTCATGAAATGAAAAATAAAATAGGATCTATTTAAATGTATATTGGGTTTCCTCTGTTTTTACTCTTGTATTGTCACTGTAATTAATAGATTAATAATGAAGTCATTTATCAAAAATAACCCAAAGTCACTAGTTCCAGCTTCTAAAATGTGAAATCCACACAGGGGAAATATCTGTACTACAGCAGCTCAAAGCAAATACATCAGTATAACAAGCAGAAAAAATGGAATTAGTTATTATAATAATAATGGTAATAAAACATTTATTCTTTAAGTTAGCACGTCCGTTGTACACAATTTTAATTGCTCCACTTTTGCTGAAATAACTCATCATGGCTAGTTTTGGGTGTTTTTTAAAAATTATTTAAGAGCAAAAGTATGAATATCAACATACCGGTATATTTTCTGTTAAAAGGAGGCGGAGGATACGATGGCGGCGTCGCAATCCTCTCATTCTCGTGAAAAAAGAGGGCAGATACAGGCAACAATAAACACAATCATATTCATCTTGATTACCAAAGCAGGAATGTATTTTTTGCGGGCGACAATAGGTGGTGGGGGGGGGCTCTCTGTCTGGGTGCAAATCACAATTTCACAGAAGAAGAAGGAGGAGGAATGAGCTGTTGTGATCGTCATTTCCGGTAAGTACATCAATGAAGTGCGCGATTTCCCCAGTCAAATTTAACGCACTATGCAAGTAAGTACGTAGTGTACAAAGTGCACTTCTGTTAGTGCACTTACGGAAGTGCGCGATTTGAGACACACTACTAGTCTATATGTGCCTGATTGGCGCCTCTTAAATTGGAACATACCGACACAACAGTACAATAGCTCAGGTGAGTAGACAATAAAGGCTTAATACAGCCAAAATTCATATAGCTGTAAAGCTAAAGAATTACACATTATTCATATGATTCACACCAACATTTAACAAAGCCAAAAGATATATATTGACGGCTAATAAATGAATTAGTCAAACTCTGAGTCACTTCCTGTTGCCCCGGAAGTCATAACATCATATAAACCTGACGATCGCGATAAACTTTCCTTTATACACAAAGACTGTAAGATACAAAAATGATGTGTCACTAAGTTAGACACATAGTTAACAAAGACATATGTGTTGCTTGGATATTATAACCGTCATGTTAATGAAGTAAATGGCATGGTTTTACACAATAAGAGAATGATGGTTGTAGCTTTAGAGCTCAACAGTCCTGCCAGCAGCGGGTTCCGGAAGTAAAAATATAATGCAGTTTCTCCATTAACAGTTGGCGTATAAGCCATAAAATCGTAACCGTCGATGGTAGACTTAAAACCTGCTACCACATGATTAAGCGATTGTAAATGTTCATATAGATGCCAAAACATTCATGGGGCACCAACCTTGTTTTGAGATAAATGTCTTTCATTCGCGATGTCTTGGGGAAGTACTTCAATACCCACAATCCTGAACAATCCCACAGTGATGCCTCTGATTGGTGGAGCTCATGCTGGTGAGGAGGGGGAGCTGTCGGTATTTGATCTGAGCGCATGCGCAAGATGAGAATCTTGTTTTACGAAGATTTACGACACTGCACGAATGACATCTGTTCCCACGCTACTGCCGTTAGCCTCCACCGGGAAGCTAACGTTAGTTTAGCTAACAGCTAATTCGGCTGACCGCTAGCAGACAGCTTGATTCAGTCTAAAATAATGTTAACTCAAACTAAACACTGGGAAAGCAGGCTATCCGCAGGCTAGCTGTTATATAGTTTAATGGTTATTTTCAGGTTTTATTTTGAGGGTCTCTTAAAGTTATTATCATGCTGATAAAGTTATTACACTTGGTAAGCTTGCTAGCTTTGTTTATTAACGTTGTTATTTGTTTGTTAGCTTGTTAACGGTAATAGTTAGCTAACATTAACCAGTTTAATGTTAACAGTAAGGTTAGGGTTAGGTGGCCTCTAGTTCACCCAGTAAGAGAGTTCGCCCCATGTAGGCTGAGTGTCACTGACGTTAACACTTAAAGCCTATGTTGCAGGTTTAATTTTGCAACGAATTTGTGCAATTTTCTTGTGGGAAATTAATTTTTTAACTGTTATCCATTGTATTTGAGGGTATTGGATATCGCAAAACTGAAAATAATACGAAAAGTTGGCACTATTTACAGTGTTTTATTTTTTCTCCCACAATGCATTGCATGACGTCACATTAGGGAGATAACAGAGAAACTTGCGTTGTATTTGCAGCTGGTCTGGCCTAATATGGCTTCTGGTCTTTTAATATTAACAGTCTATGGTATCGACTGAGTCCAGGTGACTTCATTATGTTTATTATAATATTGGAGGGAAACTGAAACACAGCTTAGACGGGGATGTTGTTCGTCTTTTCACAAGTTTAGACAGCTAGCTAACGCTACGCCGCCGGACGTTAGCGCAACAGCGTTAGCCTAGCCTGCTAGGTAAATATTACAACTGCCTTTGGTGTTGCCTATATATGCCTCTATGTTGTCCATATTTGTATTGAATGAAATAGTAAGCTTCACTCTTATGAGATGGGTGGGTTTTTGTTACGTTACACACAAAGCTAACTGGCTATAGTTAGCCTGTACGTATGCTAGCGGATATAGCTAACGTTGCGTAGCCAGCCAGCAACTTTGGCAGTAGAGTTTCGGTAAGCTAACCACGACAGCGTTGTCGCCCACAATCAACCTGCAGTGATGTTTGAAATGGAGACACGCAGATCGGTTCTTTTCCCGGAGATCCTGGACATGATTTTCATTTATGACGTTAAAGGCAAAGGAAGCGTAGCCCGAGTGTGCCTGGAGAGACGTGTCCAACCACAAGTCGTTGTGGAAGCCGAGCTACATCTGTGGCGACCAGTCTGCAGACCGGGGGATTAAAGATTCAGATTCTCAGGGACCAGGTCTGAGCTCCATGATTCATCGAAAGCCTGGACTGGTGTGGATGTTTCAACCTCACAGACAACGGACTTGGACAAGCTTTTAAAAAAACTTTTGAAGGATACAACGGTGTACAAATACGTGTACTGTTGAGTTTACTGTGAAAATGTTTTATGGAGCTCTCAGCTAATGATAATCTGTAAAATATAGATTTTTGATCCAAACTGCTCTTTCCTTAAAAACTTCCATATGGATTTATTTTAAAATGATGCGCTTTGTGCCCAAATAAATAGAGCGTATGTTAAATTACCCTCTGTTCATTGTTGTTTAACCAAACTTTAATGTTTTCTGAAAATACATGTCTTGTTAACCCACGTTCTAATAACAATATAATTCAATATTTATTACTGTGTACCCTGCACAGTAATACTGGTCACCTCTTTCCTACACCACATTTGGAGTAAAGCTATATTGTCATTGAGATGCTCAGTACTAGTACTACTGTAGTAGTATCAGTTCTAATGCACAGTACTAGTACGTACTGTAGCAGTGGTAATAGTGGATTGGTGTTTGTATCATTTATAACACATTTCTATTCTGTTTACTTTAGATTATATGATATCAAGGGGAATGGCTATAATGGCCCATAATGATTGTCTTGATACTGTCATAAGACGTTTATTTTGTATATCCTGTCTATATGCAGTGAGCTGGTGTTGTCTAGAGATAAGGAGCCTTTCAGATGACTCAGTCTAAAAGGAATGGTAAAGTTAATATAAACAATTAAAATATGGTGCGTGCTGGTTGGAGAGGACCATGATCCTGTCTGAAATGTCACAAACGGATTTAGTTATTGTCAGATCAGCTGATCGCGGGGGGAGCTGCTCGACCGGCGGCTCTAACGCACTCGCTCTCTGCCGCAGCTTCGCCACCACGCGCACAAGCACCTGCCAAACAACGACACGTTTTCACCGGAGGAAGAGGTAAACGCTTAGAAATAACACTAGGGGGGGTGCCCTCTATTCCTATGTCTAGATAAATGTACCAGTACTTATCTGAAATAACAACATGATCACTGTCACTAGATAGAAAGAAAACGTTGACGTTCACTCGGTGCTATTCACTGACAGTAAAAAGTAAAGACATTGTATGCACTGCTGCGTTGCTAAATGAAGGAGATAGATGAAGGAGATAAATGAAGGAGATAGATGAAGGAAATAAATGAAGGAGACTTCCCAAAATCTTGATAATTCCTCATTTGCCCTCTCACATCTGGCAGGTTGGTAATTATACAGCTGTTGGCCTTTCCACCTCTTCCACATCCCAGTCAGTCACCGTAGTTCTAGTGCTCGGCTGAGACTTCGCTCCCCATTGTGACGTCATCGCCGAATTGACTTAATAAACCTGTGAATACCAAAATTGACCAAAAACTGTAATTTAACACTATTTGGAGACATTTTTATAAATGATATACATATCTTGAGTGCTTTTTGTACCCAATAATCAAAAGTGGTGTTTAACCTGCAACATGGGCTTTAAGGATAGACTACAAGCAGATTTCTGCATATTATCCCTCAAAATCTCAAAAACATAATTTTCCTTTTTCATGATGCCATGCACCCGAACAAGGCTCCCTGTGCCTGAGGCTGCAAAACAGACCCACAGCATGATGCTACCCCCACCATGTTTAACTGTGGGAACCGTGTTCTTAGGGTTGAAGGCCTCTCCCTTTCTTTGTCAAACATAAGCAAGATCCATGTGCCCAAAGAGTTCCAGTTTAGTCTCATCAGACCAAAACGCAGACTTCCAAAACTCATCTTTACCTTTCAAATGTTCATTGGCAAACCTCAGTCTGGCTGTGATGTGTGAGGGGTTCTTCTGGGACGATGGCTCTGAAGCCCACCACGATGAAGAGCCCTCACATCTGTGTTCCTTGAAACATCAACTCCAGAAGAGGCCAGGTCAGCAACAATCATCATGGCAGATGTCCGCGGTTTCTTGCTGACATCTCGGACTATTTTCCTCTCCACAGTTCTTGCGTGCGCTTACGACCACGCCCAGGTTTGTTTCTTACAGAATTTGTCTTCTTGTACTTTGGCAATGAGGCAATGTACAGGAATGGCTATAGTGCCATTTCCAAGCCTTCCTCCTTATCATGAGCCTCCACGCTCTTCTTTCTGAGCTCAAGAAGGATTTCCTTTGTCTTTGGCATGGTGAGTATATGTAGTCGTAGTAGTAGTTTTCAGTAGCCGCTCAATAATGTGTTCAAGTGCCCTGTTCATTGGAGTCCTTTTACGCTGATTGAATGCTCAGGTGTTGTTAGGAAGCCAATTAACTGCACAGGTGTAGTTTGAAAGCTGATTGGTTAATTAGGTGTGTTTTGAAAGCAAAGAATTCACATGGGGGCTAATATTTTTGACCACCCCAATTTTCACTATATTTGATATAAAGCAATCCTAAAAATGTATTTTATATTCCAACATGTACCAAAAGCTACTAAATTGCATTGGTGAATGTTTGATTATATCAAGTTATATCAATGCTGCAAACATTGGGAAGAATTTTAGGAAAATGTCCCATAATTCCAACACCTATCATATGCAAGCCTAATTTATCTGAGGCTTTGTGCCAGACATGTTATAGCCCAATGTGTTATGTGGGCAGCTGTTGTCTTCCTGTGTGTGTGTCTCTCCCCTTTTCCCCCTCTGTGTCTGTGTGTCTGTATGTGTGTATGGCCGGTCGATCTACCTCTCTGGACAGCTGCTGGCTATTCCACTTACCAACTCTGCAGTATTTATTCCTGGGCGAAGCTCACCACCGGCGCCAGATCGATGCACCTACCAGTGTCGTAACTTGGCTTAACTACTTGGAAACTACAGTCTTGACTCAACGTTCCCTCCTTTTAGCTTTTGTTTTGTTAGGGTAAGGGTTGCATATAATTCATAAACAGCAAAAGGTTAGCCAATTTAACCATCGCCATCATTATACCAATCATCAAACCATCATTTACCAAATGAAAGTATAATACGTCCAAAAAACATTTCCAGTACAAGAACAGAGGGAAATAGGACTTACTGAAATGTAAATGTACAGACACTGAAAAACAGAAAACAAAAATTCAGTTTGTTGCTTCAAAAATAGATATTCCCTGCCCTCACCCAGACTTAGTCTTAGTCTTACTCCTTGTGCTTTTGTTAAAGGGATGATAGAATGGTTGTATAGAGTATTTCACGCTGTTCCTTGAGGTCTCCTGATAGGGTATGTAACATTTGTTGGGCTGAAAATGTCCTTTTTGCTGTTCTTTTGGCCCTCATGATACCCTGTTAAAGTGACCTGGACTGAAACGAGAGCTTTTCTGCCTTATATGGTCTGCTCATGCATATTTAAATTAGCTGCGCGCTGATTGGTTGGTGTACAACGCGTTTTGCCGGGCACACAAACATGACTTAAACATCCAAGGTGGAGATAGTATGGATACCGTATCTATTTGAGCCTGAATCAGAGGAAGGATCTGATATAGAGGAGCAACCTGCCAGTAGATTGGAAATGACTTCTTCAGACTGGTAAGTTTTGTCATTTAGCATTTTCAACATTAGCGGTTCGTTGTCATACTAGTGTAATACTCCCACTTCAGTGTTGTAGCCTAAGCATAACGTTGTATTAGGTTTGTTTTTAGTATTGTAAGCAATATTACTTATTAATTTGCACGCGGACAAATATTTTACAACTTGTGCCCTCGCAATTTCAGTCAAGATGTCCAGTTGGCTGAAAAGTTAGTGTCCAGTTTGTAGTGGGCAGTTCATAGAGCTGCTCACAATGAAAGTCTCTTAGTCACTATTGTAATATTGTTACCGTATACTATCCTGCTGAATAGTGATTGATTGTGATTATGAGTTACGTACATTCTTTACCACGTAGTAGTAATATGTAATCTTACAACAGGAATCCATTTAACTGGACAGGAGCTTATTTCTGTTCAGTTTGTATGCTATGTCTAAAGTATTATTACTACTCTGGCCTGTCAGTACATCTGTTATCCTGTAACTACTATCCTGCCGATTAGGTCATCTGACTGAGATTATTACCTTCTTAACATGTAGTAATATGTAAAATTACAACTAGGGTACATCCATCTTACCTTGGCAGGTGTACTTGTGGAAACTGTGCACACATGCCCCAGGAGAGAGAAAATATATGTTGCCGATAAATACCTAAGGTAAATAAAACTAGAGATACATTAACTCAAGCTACTTTATGCTTACTGCTCATTCAACATTATGAAATAACAACAGGCTCATTATGTTTGTTTTTACAGGTCATGAGAAGAATGAGCCAGGCTTCATCCGCTGTGCCTCAATATATATTCTTTGCAAAATGCAATGAATATTTACCGAGTTGACCACGGCCAATTGAGAATCAGAGGGATGGAAAGGTGAAGCCAATTTCATACCACTGTTAGCAGTTCAAGTATATCAATAAAATGTTTATAACAATACCCATTTATTATTGGTTCATCATTATTACAAAAACACAGTATTATCAAGACGACAAAATTAAAAACATTATTTTGTTTCAAAACAATCATCATTACTCTGAAATCTATAAGATAAAAAATGTGGTTGTCCACTACACCCTGTTCTCATTGCAGGCAATGCAGACACATGGCCTATAGGACTTGGTGAGCTGGTGCTGGGGTTTTCTTGGAAGAAGTGTCCGTGTTGTGATCTCTTCGTGTCGTTCTGCGTATATGGAGGAAGTTTCTGGATGCTTCAGGGCAGCATGTCGGGTTCAGACCCCCCCCTCGACTGAACCGTGACACATCGTCCATGGAAGGCCTGTCGAGCTGAGCACACAGGTCCTGGGGCACAGGAATCTGCCGGACCGCTTCCAGATAAGTAAGGGGGTCATGGATGATCTCCTCGAACACCGGCCGCATCAGGTCTAAGACCTGTTGAGTGTGAAAAGTTATTTTTAGCACCTATACCATTGCACATTTGGATTTGTTGTTTGTAGTGTGTGAAAAGTTATTTTTAGTGCCTACACGATGCAAATTTTTATTTTTTGTTTGTAATAAAAAAATATTTAAACTTACAAATTGTTGACTCTGTCTTCACTTGTTTGACGTGTAACCCCCCTTTTGGCCTTTGGGAACAGAAGTCTGTACATTAGTTTCCCCTTGGCTGTCTTCCGTTGTGGGCGATCAGCATTCTCATTGAAGTGCATGGCTGCAAGATACAACCTAAAACAAAAAACTAAATTTTGTAACAAGTGTGTTATTAACTTAACACACACCAAGCAAAATACTCCAGTTAACTCACAGCAAAAGAAGTTGCTAAACCTCTAAGCTGTGCCAGCAATAGACTAACCAGTGTTGTTACAGGTGCCTTACAGTTAGAGCAGTTTAAAACTGAAATGATTTGCATTTAGATGGCCGGCAATTAGGCTTGATGTCTCTAGACCATTGCTCGTCTCACACCTTCACTGAACAAAACCAGTTTCTGCAGACAATTTGTCCCCCATTCACATTTGCCTTTTCGAAAGACTTGTTTTGTTGAATGACGAAGTTCATAGGGAGTGTACATACTAGGGATGAGTGAGTACAGCATTATCTGTATCTGTATCTGTTTACCACATGAATTATCTGTATCCGTATCTGTGCTCGGACTGTACTCGGACGGACGGACGGGGGGCAGAGGTTTAAAAAAATAAATAAATCTCCGACGGCAGAGACGCAGCGCGAGTCGCATTCTTTCACGTTCTGTCTGAAACCCCACGTTACCAGAAATCAACTGGTTAAGGAAGTACTACAAACCGGAGTAAAAAACGCAGACCTCAGAGAGAGAGAGAGAGAGAGAGAGAGATGTTCTGTGTGAGTGAGCAGAGCGTGTGTGTACGGGCGGGGCGCACGGTCCGCTACCCAATCCGAGTACAGATATTGACTCATACTACTCGTATAATACTTGTATTCGGAAAAAGTGCTTTATCTGTACCGGATACTCGTTTCAGCCGAGTATCTGGCTCATCTCTAGTACATACCTGCATAACATTCCAATGAAGGGGAAAACAACATTTTTGGGAGCAAACGGCTGGATGACACTGTGGAATGACTCCACAGTTGATGTTGGCAAATGATGGCTAAGCTTTTCAACATCAGTAAGGTATCTCTTGTTTGGACCCTTTCAAGTCTGTTTAGTGCTGACGTGCCTATGAGAAAGTCAATTTAAACTGTAATTTAAAAAAAGGAGCTGAAGATAATGGCCCATAGACTGAAGGAGCAGTGGTGCCTACTGCCACACTTTTGGCATTTCACTGTTGCCTGTATGCCTTCAAATGGGGGAGGGGGAGTGGGGTGTTATATGGATTGCTTAGTGCCTACGGACAATATACTACTGTGATACAATAGTAAAAGTAAATCAAAAGGCATCTTCAACATTATCTTTTGTATACAAACACATTCATACCTATTGTCCAAATTATTTTCACCAGCCTCCCCCACATAAGGAAATGCAATTGATTGAGATCAGACCAATCAGCGATAATACAGATAAATAGTTCTATTCTCACTATAAATAGTTCACTAATGTGTTGTGAATGGCTCACATATTTAATAAAAGTAGCTACTCACTCATCATGGTAACATTCTTGGATAACACTGCTCTGCTAAATGCTACCCAGTAAGGGTGTGACGAGATCTCGTTTTACGAGATCTCGCGAGATTAAAACGTGACGAGATTTCTCGTCGAGGTGAAAAGTTGTCTCGTGAGGCGATGTGATGTCAGCGTGATGGAGCGTGAAATTACTATTGAAGATCCCCCTGCCACTTTTAAATCATTTGTGTGGCAACATTAACCCTAACCCTAACCCTATTTTTCTGTTATTTACACATTTATTTTATTTATACTGTTAATTTTTTTATGTTCGGTTTGTGGAAAGGAGTTAGATTTCTCGTGTGAAATTGTACAGGGCAGAAGCCAGTTAGTAGAGTTTATACAAAACATTTTGCAGTGTTTGCACGTCCTTTACTGCATATAATTCATTAAAATAGTAAAAAAAAAAAAAGTTAAATAAAATTCATCATTAATACTTGATTTCAAAATGCACCTAAATTGTTTTGCATTTTGTGATTTTTTCAGTTGAATAAAAAAACTATTTTCCATTCATATATTTCATCGAGGATTTCTTTAATTTTTTTTTAAAAATCTCGTCTCGTCTCGTTCTCGTGAACCCAATCTCGTGATGTGTCTCGTCTCGTGGAGTAAGCGTCTCGTCACACCCCTACTACCCAGTCATAATGCTACACAAACACCATAAGACGTCTGGGTTTGGAAGAATAATTAGAAAGGTTACCTTTGCTTCGTATGCAAGGTCTTAATCTCATATGAGACAGCTGTGTCCCGCGAGATGCCACACTCAAAGCATCTGTTTGGCATGCTGCGTATTTGTGTTGTTGTTCTTGTGATGTACTCTGAAATAAAAAAAAAGTATATCACATGAAATGATAACGTGTCCAGTTCTGTTGTCGAAGCAAACGGGATGACATAGCTAGCTAGGTGAGTAACATTACAGCTTAGCTAGCTACCAAACTATCATTATTCTACTCAGCTGCAGTTAGCTATCTTGCTGAAATACAATAAAGATTAACCTGACAAAGTGGACAAACATGCATCGTGAACTGTAGATGTAGCTACATGACAACTCAGGGGATTGTTTCCAATGAAACACAGTTAGGAAAATGAAACGTTAGCCCTTTTGCCAATCCACTTGATCAACACACATGCTACCTATGCTGGCTACAAGAAACGTTAGCATTGCTAAAGCTACTGTTAGCGACGAAATCCTACTTACAGCTTGTGGTTGTGATGATCATACAGTCGGAACAGCAACAGCAGCTTAGCAAACCCTGCTTTAAATTGTCCAAAGTTTTGATAACTGTCTTGGGTAAAATGGTTCAAGCAAATTAATAATTCACAGGGATCTTCTTCTAGAGAAACATCAGCCATGCCCGTCGAGTGTTTGGTTCCTTGGGAAGACTATGACCAGTGTCCCCATTCCTTGGACAGCCTGGAACACTGCATCTACGACCCTGGTTCATTGTCAATATCCTGGAAAATATTCCAAACTTTCTTCTTTGTAAATCCCGTCAAAGTACACGAGCAGCGTTCTCAGTCAGACATCCACTAGACCTAGCTACGTCCTGAACTGGTCTCAGGTCAGTGTCCTGTATGTTAATGTTGGGGCGTGACCGTTCTCCTAATACATCCATGGGCGTGACAAAGCTACAGGTTTTGAGATCCTGACGTCATCTTTTGGCTACGTTGGGATTCGCCCGTTTTCGTCGGCAGTTTCAAAATGTGAGATTTGCAGAGGAAATGGGATTTTGAGCTTCTATTTATGTCTTATTTACCCACCAAACTGTTGTCATTCACATATGACAAGGAGTTGCAGTCTATCACCACTTTAACGTCCTGTTTTCCCTGTCCAGACCTACGCCTCCAGACCTGTTGCCGTGGCTCAACACGCTCAAGCCTTCCAGAAAGAAAGTTACATTAAAAGGTTTTAATGGGGCTTTGTTGGGGCAACGTGACCAATGGTCCCTTGAAGCTGAACCGGCTATTTGTGTGCATAACCCTTGTGTTGTCTTTCCCTCAACATGAAAAAAACACTTTTATAAAATATATAAATATATATAAATTTCTGTGATTGATTTTGATTTTTAATTTTTATTCTTAGGTATGTGTGATATATGTGTGTATATGTGTTTGTTGTGTTATGGTTGTCTTGCTACTGTATGTCTAGAATTTCCTTTGGGATGAATAACGTATCTATCTATCTATCTATCTATCTATCTATTTAGGGTGCCATCCCCAGTCCATGGGTCGGACTCAGAAAGCCAACCAGGACCTAGAAGCATCCCTTCGTTATGTGGCTGCTCAGTGTCCATCCTCCTGGGCCAACATTTGCCGTGGATAGAGTAGGCCCACAACTCCCTGACCACCTTAGATTGCACTTGTTTGGGAAATAATGTATTATTTTGGGATGTGGGCCCACCACCTGTGGGAGGAACCAAAGGGGTCGGGTGCGCTACGACATGGGTGGCAGCGAAGGTCAGGGGCTTCGACGGACCAGACCCGGGCGGCAGAGGCTGGCTCTGGGGACATAGAATGTCACCTCTCTGTGGGGGAAGCAGCCGGAACTTGTGCGGGAGGTAGAGCGCTACCGGTTAGATCTGGTGGGACTTACCTCTACGCACAGTCTTGGTTCTGGAACCATACTCCTGGATAGGGGTTGGACGCTGTCCTACTCCGGAGTTGTGGGGATACTCACAAGTCCGCGGCTGAGCGCCGCTGCGTTGGAGTTTACCCCGGTGGACAAGAGGGTCGCCTCCTTACGCCTGCGGGTGATGGGGGGGGGGAACTCTGACTGTTGTTTGTGCATATGCACCAAACAAGAGTTTGGAGTATTCGGCCTTCTTGGAGACCTTGAATGGAGTCCCGTATGGGGCTCCAGTAGGGGACTCCATAGTTCTGCTGGGGGACTTCAACGCACACGTGGGTGATGATGGAGATACTTGGAGAGGCGTGATTGGAAGGAACGGCCTCCCTGATCTAAACCAGAGTGGTTGTCTGTTGTTGGACTTCTGTGCTAGTCATGGATTGTCCATCACAAACACCATGTTTGAACATAGGGATGCTCATAAGTGTACGTGGTACCAGAGCACCCTAGGCCAAAGGTCAATGATCAATTTTATAATCGTTTCATCTGATCTGAGGCTGTGTTCTGGACAAGAGAGGGGAAGGGAGGGGCAGAGCTGTCAACTGATCACCATCTCGTGGTGAGTTGGGTCAGGGGGTGGGGGAAGACTATGGACAGACCTGGTAAGCCCAAACGGGTAGTGTGGGTAAACTGGGAATGTCTGGAGGAGGCCCCTGTCCGACGGACTTTCAATGTTTCCATTGCTGAAGCTGCGGCGGGGAGCTGTGCTCTTAGGGTCTTAGGTGCCTCAAGGGGCGGTAACCCACGAACACCCTGGTGAACACCGGTGGTCGGGGAAGCCGTCCGACTCAAGAAGGAGTCTTTCCGGGATATGTTATCTTGGAGGACTCCAGAGGCAGTTGCAAGATACCGACGGGCCCGAAGGGCTGCAGCCTCTGCCGTGACGCAGGGAAAGCAGCGGGTGTGGGAGAAGTTCGGAGAAGACATGGAGAAGGACTTTCGGTCGGCACCAAGGTGCTTCTGGAAAACCATTCGCCACCTCAGGAGGGGGAAGCAAGGAATCATCCAAGCTGTATACAGTAAGGATGGGACATTGTTGACCTCAACTGGGGAGGTAATAAAGCGGTGGAAAGAGCACTTTGAGGAACTTCTAAATCCAACTGACCTCCTCTGTGGTAGAGGCAGAGCTGGGGGATAATGGGGGATTGTCGTCAATTTCCCTGGTGGAGGTTGCTGAAGTAGTAAAACAACCCAGGGATTGATGAGATCCGTCCAGAAATGCTGAAAGCTCTGGGTGTGGAGAGGATGTCTTGGTTGACACGCCTTTTCAACATACGTGGAAGTCTGGGACTGTGCCTAAGGAGTGGCAGACCGGGATGGTGGTTCCCATCTTCAATCTCTGTATGACCAAAGCGAGAGCTGTGTCCGGGTTCTCGGCAGTAAGTTGGACTCGTTCCAGGTGAGGGTTGGCCTCCGCCAGGGCTGCGCTTTGTCACCAATCCTGTTTGTAATATTTATGGACAGGATATCGAGGCGTAGTCGGGCGGGAGGGTTGCAGTTCGGTGGGCTCGGGATCTCATCGCTGCTTTTTGCAGATGATGTGGTCCTGATGGCGTCACCGGTCTGTGACCTTCAGCACTCACTGGATCAGTTCGCAGCCGAGTGTGAAGCGGCTGGGATGAGGATCAGCACCTCTAAATCTGAGGCCATGGTTCTCAGCAGGAAACCGATGGAGTGCTTTCTTCGGGTAGGGAGTGAGTCCTTACCCCAAGTGAAGGAGTTTAAGTACCTTGGGGTCTTGCGTGAGATTGGTCGGAGAATCGGAGCAGCCGGTGCGGTATTACATTCAGTTTATCTACCATTGTGACGAAAAGAGAGCTGAGCCAGAAGGCAAAGCTTTCGATCTACCAGGCAATTTTCTTTCCTACCCTCACCAATAGTCATGAAGGCTGGGTCATGACCAAAAGAACGAGATCAAGGGTACAAGCGGCCGAAATGGGTTTCCTCAGGAGGGTGGCTGGCGTCTCCCTTAGAGATAGGGTGAGAAGCTCGGTAAGTCGAGAGGAGCTCGGAGTGGAGCCGCTGTTCCTTTGCGTCGAAAGGAGCCAGTTGAGGTGGTTTGGGCTGGTAAGGATGCCTCCTGGGTGCCTCCCTAGGGAGGTGTTCCAGGCACGTCCAGCTGGGAGGAGGCCTTGGGGAAGACCCAGGACTAGGTGGAGAGATTATATCTCCAACCTGGTCTGGGAACGCCTCGGGATCCCCCAGTCGGCGCTGGTTGATGTGTCTCGGGAAAGGGAAGTTTGGGGTTCCCTACTGGAGCTGCTGCCCCCGCGACCCGATACTGGATAAGCGGATGAAGATGGATGGATGGATGGATGGACAATACATTTAACTTACTTTTCAGAACATGTAACTCGAGTTGTGAGCCTCATATTCATAATTGCCCGTGGTTTGCAGCTTTAAAAAAAAAAAAACACATTAAAGAAAGCATAAAAAAAGACTTCCGTATTCTTAAAAATGTAAAACTTGAGCACTGTATGGAATTCCTATGGAGTAACAATGCAGGCAGCAGTGCTTTGCCACGCTTTTCTGGATTCCTCTCCACTCCAGTACTCTTGTTTGCTGCTACAGAGCACATGGGACTATGTGAGGATGAATTTACCTCCCAACATCTGCAAGCGTGCTTAATGATCATTAAAAACAAGATGAACTATTCTCTGAAATGACAAGGGGAGGGGCACACTGTGGTTGTGTCACGCTCCCCTCACATGCATACACTGGCTTAGTGACATGCAATGCAGTCCCGCCTGAGACCTTTAAAATTGAATTTGATCTTGTTCTAAATTTATAAATGTGGTTTCGGCCTTTTACCTGTACTAAGTCCGTTTTTCTTTTTCTTGGTATTGCCAAATGAGTCGGCCCGCCAATACATTAATGTAGAATGCTCCGCACAGATCTTTTCCTGATAGCCACGCGCATACTACAAAATAACCTTTGTCTTGTGGATTAACTCTGTTCAGGGTTAGCAATACTGCGGGTGAAGAGGTGTTTACTTTCTGTACTGTTGGTCTATTTGTCAGGTTGGTGTGGTCAGAGGGAATCTGATTCCCCCAATCTGACTTGCTGGTATGCCAAATAGCCATATCCCATGATGGGCACAATGCTTCCCCCTTTGGGTCTGGCACCATGTCCATCACAGGCATATAGCATATGTACATTTCTACCTCTCCCCAGAGAGCTTTGTCAGTTCCGCATTGAAAGTAATCGCATGTTTGTAACAGAAAAGTGGTTGATGTATTAGCTACTACTGTGAAGTTTGTTGTCCTAAGGTTATTGTTTTGTTTATATTTCTCGTACTCCGGTTTTCAATACTGTCTAGACAAGAAAGGTGAAGAGCGCGCTACTTGTTTTACTCCTTTATTTGACGAGTGAAAACTGAGTGTGCGTGTGTACGGTGCATCAGTAGTAACATTAATGGGAAAAGAAGTGGTGTTAGAATAAATGTTTTTTTTCAGATTCAGCTCTATCATATCTGCCTAACAACCAAAATGCATCCCCCACAAACACAAACAGAAAACAGAGAACAAGGATACATTTTGACCCCCCAAACCTCCGTGGTGGATACCATGTCTGCCTTTCTCTGTGTTTGTCCATCGTCATAGCAAGCCTGCTGTGCCCTTCAGGAGTGTTCTGTGTGTGGGTGGGTGGCTGGGCGATGCAGTACCGGGCCGTGGATCAGGCTGTCTTGCTTCTGGTGTTGTGGATTTCTTCTGGTGTCAGAGGTTTGTCCTCCAGCACGTGACACACCGTTGGAGTCAGTCTTTAGCACTGCCTCGTTTCTGGTGTGTGTGTGTGTGTCGTTGTCCTTCAACGTTGGTGACACAGAACGCCGTTTGTCAGGTCACAGATCTTCAGGCTTATGGCGAACCTGGCTCCTCTTCTGGCACTGAAACCTTCTTGCAGTGCGATGCGTAGACCCACGTGGCCCACTCAGTAGCCTTCACTGCTATGTGGGTGACCAGAAGGACACCAAAATTATTCAGCAGTCAATGGAATGCTAACGGCGGGTGATGGCCTGCCAACATCAAAATGGCGCCATAGAGAGATCCGCTTAGAGAGGAGAGGCTTACTTTGGCTTTTTGCCAACTTGACAGTTGTTTGTGGTATGACTGAAAAGGTTGATGCTTGATTATAAAATCATTTTCAAAATATTCAAAACTGTTACTGTGCTATTTCTGTTTCAAAAGGCAGCAATAAATAATACATTTAAATTTAAAATGTTCATGTAATTTCATATATTAGCAGTGAAATTAATACACAATAATTGTGATAATCATGAAACTATGATTATTTTTAGACTATAATCGTTCCAACAAAATCTAAAATTGTTGCATCCCTATACTGGACTGCAAGCATCTTTTTAACAAATTGACTTTAACTGGGAAAAAATGTTCTTATGCTGAGTGATCAGTTTTTCCTCACTGCATCAAACCACACCAAAGACACCACAGTATGGAGTTTTTTTTCTTTATTTAGTAGGCTAGATACTAGTATATGTTGTGGCTTCTATAGAAGTTTAACCTTTGGCCAATCTATATGCATCAGGCAATACTGGAAATGGCACAATGCCCAAAGAGAGAACATTAAGGAGGTAGAGTGGTTGCCTGCCAATTGGAAGGTTGGTGGTTCAATCCCTGGCCCTGCAGTCCCATGTCAAAGTGTCCTTGGGCAAGACACTGAACCCCGAGTTGCCCCTGATGCTGCGTCATCGGAGTGTGAATGTGTGTGAGTGTTTATCTGATGAGCAGGTGGCACCTTGTACGGCAGCCTCGGCCACAGTGTATGAATGTGTGTGAATGGTGAATGTATCCTGTGTGATGTAAAAGCGCTTTAAGTAGTCGTTAAGACTAGAAAAGTGCTATATAAATACAGCACATCAAAATTTACATTATTTATCATATTTGGGGGTGGGGTCAAATTCAATGCAGCCAATTAAATCACTTCTGAGAAACACCCTGCTTATGATGGGCCGATAAGAAAATCGTTTTCAACAGACTTGGGGTGACCAGAGGTCAAGTTCAAGCACTTAGTGATTCAGTTTGAGTTTTCCCAATAGGGTAGCTTATTAGACTGTCACTAAGGTGTAAAATGCAAATATGTCAGGTGTGGAAACGTTTCAGAGCAGAACAGCTCGGAGGGCACGCTCGCTAAGCAGAGTACATTTTCTCAAATATGTGGGACTGTGTGGATTATTGGAAAAATACTTTTTCGGTTGGTAAAACCCAGACATATGTCTATACCTTTGCAGTGTATGTTGAAGTTTTCAGATCCACATTAGAATCCCTTCATGCAGTGCAATATGGAACAGAAAGCAACCTAAAAAAAAAAAAAATCATTCCCTTAAAACATGCCTGTAGGGCTTTTTCTCCCAAATTATTTCTTTCTCGGGTCTTCCATCTCTGGCATCATAAAGTACTTTATTTATGACACCCTGGAGAGCTATAGAATATACTCATTCTAATTCATGACTCACTTTTCTCAGGTTTTTTTTCAGGTGTTTCACAATAAAGTGAGACCTATGAGCTCTATTGTTGCCAGTTTTTAGCTGACATTGAACAATTTGAAATAATAAAATCAGAATTTAATTTAAGGCCCCTCTCATTGAACAATAACACTGTTTCACTGGCTCAATGTCTTGTACGTATCCACACTGGGCAACAGGAACATATGGAGTGCCTTGGGACACCTTTGCTGTATTACATCTTTTATTGCTGATACTCAATAGACCAGATGGGCCGGTTTCTCAAACGTTAACTACAAAATGCATTTTTCTGCAGAAAATCGGTATGAATGCTGAATAGCTAAATTGCTAAAGCTAAACAGGATTAATAGCTTAAATCTGTATGAAGAAGTTGAAATAATGAGAATAATTGTTAAAAGTGTTAATGATTTTAATAAGTATGAATTTCATTGACAAGTTGAATAACACCACTAATGTAAAAAAGATGTGGAATAAAGTTTTTTTTGAAAAGCTAATGCTAAAACTAAACTGGATTGCTGGTTAAAATGTGTAAAAACAAGGTGAAGTTGTAAGAAATGGGGAAAAGTGATAATTGTACTAATAATATGCTAGCTTTAAAAGTTGAATAATAGCCATTATTTCAGTGTGGAGTTCAGTGTGGTTGCTGTGTAGCGCAAATTTCACTTTAAATTCTATTTTAAAATGAGTCATGAAGACAATAGCAAAGACCATTTTACTATAAATGAAATCAAACAGAGTGTTCTCCCCTCATCTTAAAATGGTCAAAAATCAATACTAGAGGAAACCTACATCCTTGGCCAGCTGCTGCAATAACTATGCAGAGGAGGCTGAATCAGAATGTAGTCACTGCAGAACTATCATCAATCCATCTCTCTCTGCTGT
The DNA here is from genome assembly GCA_013375575.1 of Percina caprodes. Taxonomy (NCBI): domain Eukaryota; kingdom Metazoa; phylum Chordata; class Actinopteri; order Perciformes; family Percidae; genus Percina; species Percina caprodes. The sequence continues at coordinate 743,889 of JABXJD010000133.1, read as the reverse complement.
ACAATGACAGTTTCAAGTAGCCACAAAACAGTTCCGCTGGTATACAGCTGGACGGGAGTATGTGATGTTAGCGGTTCCCTGAATACGAAGTGTAAAGCCCTGCCCATTTGTAGAACTTAAAGTAATTGTTGCTCCCAAGTGATCTCTGAATTGTCATGCCAGCGATATACCCAGTGTTGACAGGCTTGGTTTGAATTTCCAAAAGGAGGATTGAACCCTGATCAGACAGCCCGGGTGAAACCAACCTGGTCTCACAGAATTCTGTAAAATGAACACGGCTCCTTAACTCAAAATCTGGGGCAGTTTCACGGAGTTGCTGAAAATTCCGTGACGGGCCCACGGAAGTGAATTCTATGTAAGACAATGACAGGCATCATTCCTGGTCTACACACAGAGTCCCTGATCCCCATTCTTTCTGCCAATCCGGCTGCAGCAGAGAAGCTGTATACATCTTTGCTATTATTGGTATTTTAGACCAATAATTGCTGTTTTAATCAACATTTATTCACCAGATCTTATTATGGTTTATACTTATTTCTTTTAATGTTATTATTTCGGTCTATTTCGGCAGGGAAGCTGGATTGCTGGATTGTTTGATATTTTTAAAACTATAACGTTACATCTAGCAACATAATTTATATTTAGATGTTATCATAATATGCATTTCTTTATTTTAATAATATTATTTCGGTCTTATTAGCGGTGAAATATTACAGTATGCTGTAAGACAGAACACGTTATGTTTTGAGCTGGGTGCATGCAAAGCCGATATCCCACAATGCAATGCGGGCATTCACTTCAGAGAATCAGACAGCGATCTGCGGGTCTTTAACGTCAGTATTGCTTCAATGTACATATATTTAATCAGTGGTTTTGTCACCAGCAACAACACGTTGCTCAGCTTTGTTCCAGTAAGTTATGCACCATAATAACGTTGGAAAAAATCCTCGGAAAAGTGACGTAGTATACAACTGGGTGGATAAAATATATAATATTCGTAATATTAAAGATTATTTTTTGGGGGGCTTTTCCCTTTATTTTAGAGTGACAGTGGATGAACAGGAAAGGTGGGAGAGAGATGGGTGATGACACACTGCAAAGGCCCGCAGGTCGGACTCGAACCCGCTGCAAGGGCCTCAGCCTACACGGGGAGTACGCTCTTACTGGGTGAGCTAGAGGCCGCCCCATAATATTCGTGTTGATTTTTTTGTCTAACGTATTTGAGGATTTAAACAATGAAGATAACAATAATAATCAAATCATTAAATAGGTCAAAATAAAAATGATAATGACAGTGCTGGTCCTAAGTGTGTTGCATCTTCGGTTGCTAAATGACAAGGCTTCATACATGTACTGGGTTCAAGGTTCAGAGGTCAATGTTTCAAAACAGGAGTAATGTATCCTCTTCAGACTCACATATGTTTCTGTCAAGGTTGAGACCTTTCTAACGATGGATTTACTATAGTCCTGTAGACCATGTTGCAGGTGATACGTTACTGTCCACAGAGGAATATTTGCCTTGAGTTCAAATGCTCTTGACATTTTGCTTTATCATACAGCTGACGTACTGTATACTTACAATAAAAAACAACAGTAGCCAGACCGAAGCACATTAGACAGCTACAATATATTGCTCATCTTTAAACAGTGAGCCAGTCAACCTACACACAACCCTATCATATCATGAAGCTATTGCACAACCACACTCAAGCAACATTATTTAAAGTTTTAATTGAGGTAGGTCCAAATTAGGCCTATAGTTAAGAAATATTTAGTTCACATTGGGGTGCCAGAGGAGGATAAGCACATTGATTGATATGATGATGCTCTTCTGGATATAATAATTAATATGTTAGGCCTACCATAAATGGATATTTCAAGTCATTTGTTCATCATTTCATTGTGTTTCTCTGTTCTGGGCACCATCCAATGTTACCTTGCACATATTGTGGAATCTGTTCTGTATGTCTGAATGATAAATGGTGCTAATAAATAATTGATCTAAAAAAAAAGTAATTTATTTAAAACAACTAATAATGCAATGTGACGTTAAATTAAACAAAGTCCCAAACATACATATGCTCATGTTTTCTTCCCCTTTAGTCTTTCCTATTAACATACCGCAAAATTAGAAAATTGTGTTTTAACATAACGATGCATGGAATATAAAATAAAGAAGGCTTCTCTTTGTAAATAGTTTATTTTTTGTTTTTCACAACAGAACAAGTCAAAACAAATGCAAATAAGTCAAACATAAAGCATAAAACAATTTTTTCATTATTGGTATTTTTATTGTAGAAATTCTCACATACTCACACACTGTGAGACCAGGTTGGGACCCTGGTCAGTGGTGTAATAGCGGTATCCATAGCAACACAGTGTACACAGCTCGCAGTACTGTGTACTGTTTTTGATACCTACTGGCTGTATTAAAAAAAGTTGATTCTGTGAAAACATAAGGGTGTGCAATGGCGGTTTAACTGGGGCTTCTGATTTCAGTTTTGTTGTGGCATTTTGGTGGAATAAATCAGCTATTTGTTCACCAACATTCGTGCTTTGCGTCAGACAATGTTTGCGCCACGCTGTGGGATTTGCTTTGATGCAGACATCGGGTGACTGAGTTTCTTAAAGAAAGAGAAAATAAGAATTATGGCTGCCATTTCCCAATATGTACAGCACCATTGTCACCTTTTTAAAAGTTCACCTTGTGTAGAAAACCAGAACCTGCTACTTAGCACTGACGTTAAAGTAATGGTACTTTGTACCCCTTCCATTTATTTCCACCTTGTTAATCTTTGTCTTTTAATGTCATGGCACAGCTCCCAGGCTTTTATTCTTGGCATTTCCTGACTTCTGCTCTGACAACTAGGTACGTTTAAGTAAAACCCTTTGTTCTGTCCTTGTGTTCAAATGCTTTTTTCCCCTTTTCTTTGTACTGTCTTTGATTACCCAGTCTTTTGTTCCCTTAAATCCTCCATTACTTTTTCTTTTCTTCATTTCAACAGTTTGGTGTTGGTGTGTCTAGGCACATACTGGGCAATTGTGGCATTCTGGGTCTCTTTGCTCTCTCCTCTCCCCTCATTCTTCCAACTTTTTTGTCCCTCTTTATTGTAAATATTATGTCTGTCCCTATCATTTACTTAAGGTGATTCTACTCATATATTTCCCATATAATTTAACTTTGATAAACTTTGACCTGAAAATTCACACAGCAAACCATTCTGACAGTTGAATTCAATTCAATTCAATTTTATTTATAGTATCAATTCATAACAAGAGTTATCTCGAGACACTTTACAGATAGAGTAGGTCTAGACTACACTCCAGAATTTACAAGGACCCAACAGTTCTAGTAGTTTCCTCCAGAGCAAGCAACAGTGCGACAGTGGCGAGGAAAAACTTCCTTTTAGACAGAAACCTCGGACAGACCCAGGCTCTTGGTAGGCGGTGTCTGACGACCGGTTGGGGTTAGAATGAAGAGTGGCAATAACAGTCACAAAAAATAGTAGTTTGTAGTAGTTCTTTGTAGTAGTTCATGGCATAGCAGGGCACTGTGCGGCATTACAAGGCACAGCAGGACGTAGCAGGGCACAGCAGAGCGTAGCAGGATGAACACGGCATCGCAGGACGTGTAGCGGGACCATGGCGACAGCTGCTACCATGATTTTGGAGCCTCCCTGATCCAAGGAAACATGCTGGGCGAAAAGTTGTTGAAGGAACAAAGATCTCCAAAATGGAGGAAGCTATCATATAAGTGTGGCACCATGTTACAGGTTAACCACCACTGTTGATAAATGGGCACACAAAGCACTCAAGATATGTATATTATTTAAAAAAAATTCTAAATGGTGTTAGGGGCCAGTTTTTGTCATTTTTGGTTTAAGCAAATTTTCTTTTAAATTCAATTCAGTGATGACCTCACGTTGGGGAGATGTGGAGGAGACTAGCCTGAGCCTAGTACTCTAACCATGGCGACTGACTGGGATGAGAGGTGGCAAGAACCCCTAATAACATGTATGATGGCCCGCAACCGTTAAATTACGAACCTGTCAGACGTGAGAGGGTGATTGAAGAATTGTCGAGGAGTGGAGAGTTGGTGAAGTACATTACAATTGGATCACTGGTGATCATCAAACTGCTTCATCTCTCTCTCTCTCTCTCTCTCTCTCTCGCTCTCTCTTCTATGTCCATCCATCCATCCACCCATCTTTATCCGGTATCGGGTCGCGGGGGCAGCAGCTCCAGTAGGGGACCCCAAACTACCCTTTCCCGAGCCACATCAACCAGCTCCGACTGGGGGATCCCGAGGCGTTCCCAGGCCAGGTTGGAGATATAATCTCTCCACCTAGTCCTGGGTCTTCCCCGAGGCCTCCTCCCAGCTGGACGTGCCTGGAACACCTCCCTAGGGAGGTGCCCTGGAGGCATCCTGGGGCTTTGCCGCTGTGGAGTCGTTTGACTACCTCAGCGACTTCCACCAGGGAAATTGACGACAATCCCCCATCATCCTCCAGCTCTGCCTCTACCACAGGTAGGGGACCCCAAACTAACCTTTCCCGAGCCACATCAACCAGCTCCGACTGGGGGATCCCGAGGCGTTCCCAGGCCAGGTTGGAGATATAATCTCTCCACCTAGACCTGGGTTTTCCCCGAGGCCTCCTCCCAGCTGGACGTGCCTGGAACACCTCCCTAGGGAGGTGCCCTGGAGGCATCCTTACCAATCAGCTGGATTTAGGAGTTCCTCAAAGTGCTCCTTCCACCGTTCTATTACCTCCCCAGTTGAGGTCAACAACGTCCCATCCTTACTGTATACAGCTTGGATGATTCCTCGCTTCCCCCTCCTAAGGTGGCGAATGGTTTTCCAGAAGCACCTTGGTGCCGACCGAAAGTCCTTCTCCCACACCCGCTGCTTTGCCTCTGTCACGGCAGAGGCTGCAGCCCTTCGGGCCCGTCGGTACCCTGCACCTGCCTCCGGAGTCCTCCGGGATAACATATCCCGGAAAGACTCCTTCTTCAGTCGGACGGCTTCCCTGACCACCGGTGTCCACCAGGGTGTTCGTGGGTTACCGCCCCTTGAGGCACCTAAGACCCTATGACCACAGCTCGCCGCCGCAGCTTCAGCAATGGAAACTTTGAACATTGTCCACTCAGGTTCAATGCCCCCAGCCTGAAAAGCTCCGCCGGAGGTGTGAGTTGAAAGTCCGTCGGACAGGGGCCTCTTCCAGACGTTCCCAATTCACCCGCACTACCCGTTTGGGTTTACCAGGTCTGTCCAGAGTCTTCCCCCCACCCCCTGACCCAACTCACCACCAGATGGTGATCAGTTGACAGCTCTGCCCCTCTCTTCACCCGAGTGTCCAAAACATACGGCCTCAGATCAGATGAAACGATTATAAAATCGATCATTGACCTTTGGCCTAGGGTGCTCTGGTACCACGTACACTTATGAGCATCCCTTTGTTCGAACATGGTGTTTGTGATGGACAATCCATGACTAGCACAGAAGTCCAACAACAAACAACAACTCTGGTTTAGATCAGGGAGGCCGTTCCTCCCAATCACGCCTCTCCAAGTATCTCCATCATCACCCACGTGTGCGTTGAAGTCCCCCAGCAGAACTATGGAGTCCCCTACTGGAGCCCCATACAGGACTCCATTCAAGGTCTCCAAGAAGGCCGAATACTCCGAACTCTTGTTTGGTGCATATGCACAAACAACAGTCAGAGTTTTCCCCCCCATCACCCGCAGGCGTAGGGAGGCGACCCTCTCGTAAACCGGGGTAAACTCCAACGCAGCGGTGCTCAGCCGGGGACTTGTGAGTATCCCCACACCCGCCCGGCGCCTCACACCCTGGGCAACTCCGGAGTAGGACAGAGTCCAACCCCTATCCAGGAGTACGGTTCCAGAACCGAGACTGTGCGTAGAGGTAAGCCCCACCAGATCTATCTGGTAGCGCTCCACCTCCTGCACAAGTTCCGGCTCCTTCCCCCACAGAGAGGTGACGTTCCACATCCCCAGAGCCAGCCTCTGCCGCCCAGGTCTGGTCCGTTGAGGCCCCTGACCTTCGCCGCCACCCATATGGCAGCGCACCCGACCCCAGCGGTTCCTCCCACAGGTGGTGGGCCCATGGGATGGAGAGAGAGGAGCCACGTAGCTTTTTCGGGCTGTGCCCGACCGGGCTCCGTGGCAAACCCGGCCACCAGGTGCTCGCTGACGAGCCCGCCGTCTGGGCCTGGCTCCAGACGGGGGCCCCGGGCTTCCTCCGGGCAGGGTCCCTCGATCTCTTCCTCGATTTATCATAGGATTTTCGAACCATTCTTTGTCTGGCCCCTCCCCTGAGACCACTTTGCCATGGGAGACCCTACCAGGAGCACAAAGCTCCAGACAACACAGCCCTCAGGTTCATAGGGACACACAAACCTCTCCACCACGATAAGGTGATGGTTCCCGGAGAGGTTCTCTTCTATGTATTTATCTATAAACTGAACACTCTCTTAGCCATCTCTCATTACTCTCTCGGGCTTTGGTCTTTCGTCACCCCAACGTGACTTAATGCAATGCATTGTGGGGGTAAGGAGATCATGTTGTAAGCTGTAAAATGCTGTAGGCCTACCTGCTTTTTCGTATTATGTTAAGTTTTGTGACACCCAACAACATCAAATACAATGGATTTAATTTTTAAATATTTAACCCTGCTTAAGTATAAAATGCTTCATGAAAGAGGAATGGTTTGTAGATCGTAGTGTGATGGGTTTTAAAGGGACAAATATGTCTTTTGAATAAACCACCAATACATAACTTATTGTCAGTTAAGTAACTGAGCTATCAGTAAGCTAGCAAGTAGCTAGCTAGCAGTTAGCAAGCAGGCTATAGAGCTAACATTCTGTTGTCAACTATAGGCTAGCCTTTGTTCCAATATAAACACAACAGAGCCATTGTTAGTGTTATTAGTAACACCTGTGTTTTTCCTACTATGAGTCATTTAATTTGGCTTTTATATATAAAGGACAACACACATTAATCAACATTTCTGTAAATTTGTGTTAGCCAGTCGGCTCATTTTTAACTGTAGTCCTTTGCCGAGATGTTATGAAACCAGAGCACCAGGAAACAGCAAGACATTAATACGGTTTAAAATGTACAGACAAAAGACAAGAAGACACCATAAAGACAGCAACAGCAACAACATAAGCATTATCAAGAAGCCATCCATAGAAAAAGGAAGCAGCAATCCACATTCAGTACACGTAGCCATGCATGCATGCAAGCAAGTAACAAAACACAGCCAAGCAACTCTGATTATAGCTATTTTCTTGATACATAAACATGTAGAGCAGCTAAAGAGAGAATAAACTAACATAAAATCATGATGGAGATCTGGATAGAATATTAAAGTTTGCAGTACAAGTTCATAAAAAGGTGAAATAGTACAAGTAAAAAATTCATGCGTACATGGGCCATGCAGAGCTATGTCTGAACACTGGCAAGGCATGGGATAAGTTAGCAGCAAGTTTGCCAGCCAGAACAACAATAATAATAAAATTACCATTAACATAATTAGTTTGGAAAGCAGTTAGAAAATGGCCCTTTTTACATTAATGTGTATCAAGTGGAGAGAGACCTATGTTTCAGAATGTTAATCGGCTGGGGCTCAGTGGTAGAGTGGTTGCCTGCCAATTGGAAGGTTGGTGGTTCAATCCCTGGCCCTGCAGGCCATGTCGAAGTGTCCTTGGGCAAGGCACTGAAACCCGAGTTGCCCCCAAGGCTGTGTCATCGGAGTGTGAATGTGTGTGAGTGTTTATCTGATGAGCAGGTGGCACCTTGTACGGCAGCCTCGGCCACAGTGTATGAATGTGTGTGAATGGTGAATGTATGATGTAAAAAGCGCTTTGAGTTAAGACTAGAAGAGCGCTATATAAATACAGCACATTTACTCACAAATTGGTTAGATGTTTACACCTTACCTCATCTTTGTCTGCTCACTTCTTGGGTTATGCAGATATGTGGCGTAATGGTTTCACAAATGCATACTGCAGACTGCATACATCAAATGTTACTTATGGGGATTTTAATCCACCAGCCGAAAAATGTGATCTTGGTTCTGTTCTTTAAAGGAGAGTGGTGCTTGTCGTGTAGCGTGGCCAGAGTGTGAAAGATAGGCAGACAGACTATATGAATTCCAAACACGACAACAATACTGGAGGTCTAGCAAGATCTATAGATCTATCCACAGTTCCTCTCAACAACGCATACTGTGGTGACATCCTCTTCATCTGTGTCCTGGACACTAAAAAGCAGATGACGCAAAATAGGATGAAAGCATACTCAACAATGGACACAGCAGGTAGCACTAACACTTAAGGCAGACCATTCACAACATATAACGTCGCAAACATATTATATAATAGCCCTGAGCAAATTCAAAAGTGGTTAGAGAGAGAGAGAGAGAGAGAGAGAGAGAGAGAATCCTCATTTAATGAACTCTTACATATTCTTAACCCTTGTGTTGTCTTCCAGTTGAAATTGAAAATCAATACTTTTGTTGAGGCTTTTTTTTAATCAATGTTTTTAACTTTCTCTCACATTTTTGTCCCATTTTTGTCACTTTTTTTTAACATTTTCAACACTACGTAACACTAACGTATTAACTTTAGTTTTACAGTTATTTCTGGAATTTATGTTCAATAAACCTCATTTATAGGAAATTAAACATAATGTTTGAGTTAGAATAGCAGAAATGAGGAATTATTTAGACTAAAATTAAAAGAAAGTATGTTGATGGATAATCACAGACTGGAATATATCAACTTTTACTTAATACAATTTAGAAAATATTGAATAAGACAGCCCAAAATGAATGAAAGTAGAGATTTGTACTTGCCAAAGAGCGTTGTGTGGAATCAATCATGATATTTTGGGTAATTACAATTGGGTAGTTAAAAAGAACATTGATATAGGAAAACGGGTCAATTTGACCCGAGGACTACATGAGGGTTAAAAGTCAGAGGGCATAAGTGGTTGAGGAAAAGTTGTTACCCTGTTTGGCTGAGCAGCGTTTGGATGCTTCAATCGGTCCAAGAAGGTTTACCGAATGTATGGCTTCCTCAAGGAAGAGTTCACCCATACGTTGGAATTTCACCTCTTGTATTGTATGTGGCTTTCATCAGAGACCGGCTAAAAGACAAATTCACTCACATCATCAATCACCCCACAATGGATGAGTCAATGGGCTGACGACAAAGTCAGAAGACTTGAATAAATGTTTTTGCTTTTCACATGTGAGCAGATGTTCTCCCAGACAGATGTTGTGAGCAGATGTGTTGCACACAAAAGCAATGGATGTTTGGATGTATTGTAAAAGAAGTGTACAGAGGCTCATGGACACTATGGAGGAGTTGAAGTCAGAGGAGGCATTTGAGAGGATGGTCCAGACAACAACAGCCTCTCTGCCTTGTAACCTTAAAAGATCAAAAGAATGGTATTCCTAGCTCAATCCCCTGTGCTTTTTTCACTATTACCATTAATCTGTCAAATCTTTATTTGTGTTGATATTTTACTGACTAGACCTTTTCTGACTTTACCTGATCCAAAGAAGACAACCACTCTGGCTCTTTCTCACAGTAACAGATTCTGCCTTGTGACCTTATAAGATCCAGAGAGAGGCTGAGTATTCATAGCTCAATTTAGTTCCCCTCCCCCCAATGCCTTTTCACTATCACAATGAATTTATCAAAGCTTTATTTGTGATATTTCACTGACTAGACATTTACTGATTTTACTAGATCCAAGAAGACCTCTCATGGTCCTTACAACAAGAAACACTCTGCCTCTTTCTTGTGTTCCTAATGACAACAGCCACACTGTTTCATATAAACATAATTTAGAGATGGTCCAATACCATTTTTTGCTTCCCGATACCGATTTTGATACCTGAATTTGCATATCGGTCGATACAGAGTACTTATCCGAGTACTAGGCTGGATTACTGCAATTCTTTATCATCAGGCTGCTCACAAAAGTCCATAAAGAGTCTTCAGCTGGTCCAGAATGCTGCAGCACGTGTTCTGACAGGAACCAGGAAAAGAGATCACATCTCTCCTGTTTTAGCTTCTCTGCATTGGCTTCCTGTAAAATCCAGAATAGAATTTAAAATCCTTCTTCTCACCTACAAAGCTCTTCATGGTCAGGCACCATCTTATCTTAAAGATCTCATAGTACCTTACAACCCTGCAAGAGCACTGCGCTCCCAGAATGCAGGGTTACTGGTGGTTCCTAGAGTCTCTAAAAGTAGAACGGGAACCAGAGCGTTCAGCTATCAGGCTCCTCTCCTGTGGAACCAGGTTCCAGTTTGGGTTCGGGAGGCAGACACAGTCTCCACATTTAAGAGTAGACTTAAGACTTTCCTCTTTGATAAAGCTTTTAGTTAGGGCTGGCTCAGGAGAGTCCTGAACCATCCATTAGTTACGCTGCTATAGGCAAAGAGATAACTGTTGATGTGATTAAGCACTATATAAATAAAATTGAATTCTCTCTCTCTCTCTCTCTCTCTCTCTCTCTCTCTCTCTCTCTCATATCCACCTCTTCTAGACAGAGGGATGGTTATGTCTCTCTCTTTCTCTCTCTTGTCCACCTCCTCTAGACAGAGGGATGGTTATGTCTCTCTCTCTCTCTCTCTCTCCCCATCTCCTCTAGACAGAGGGACGGATATCTCTCTCTCTCTTTCTCTCATATCCACCTCCTCTAGACAGAGGGATGTTATGTCTCTCTCTCTCTCTCTTTCTCTCTCCCTCCCTCTCTCTTCCCACCTCCTCTAGACAGAGGGATGGATCTCTCTCTCTCTCTCTCTCTCTCTCTCTCTCTTCCCATCTCCTCTAGACAGAGGGATGGGATCCGGTTGGGGAGAGTTCTAGCCGGACCAGGCTCCTCTCTTCACCCTGTCTCTCCTAGTTATGCTGTAATAGTTTTAGACAGCTGGGGGACTTCCTTTGACACACTGGGCTCCTCTCTCCTCTATCTTTCTATCTTTCCATTTGTGTGCATCCATGTCCCAGAAATGCTTGTTACTAACCTAGCTCTGGGGAGTCATTCCCCGGAGTCCTTATGTTCTTTTTCCCCAGCATGTTCCCTTGGATCAGGGAGGCTCCAAAATCATGGTAGCAGCTGTCGCCATGGTCCCGCTACACGTCCTGCGATGCCGTGTTCATCCTGCTACGCTCTGCTGTGCCCTGCTACGTCCTGCTGTGCCTTGTAATGCCGTACAATGCCCTGCTATGCCATGAACTACTACAAACTACTATTTTTTGTGACTGTTATTGCCACTCTTCATTCTAACCCCAACCGGTCGTCAGACACCGCCTACCAAGAGCCTGGGTCTGTCCGAGGTTTCTGCCTAAAAGGAAGTTTTTCCTCGACACACTTATGAATTGATACTATAAATAAAATTGAAATTGAATTGAATTATCCGATACCAATGTGGCATATATTTTGTTATTGTTTTAACACCTGTATACTACTATCCCTGTATGGATGGGATATCATTTGTATCTTTGTTGTCGGTCTGCCTCAGGTTAAACTCCCAAACAATGAACGCCACAGAATCTTCTTTTATTATGCAGTTTGAAAATCACTTATAAGGGAAAAAGAAAAACTACTAGCTTTTCTTTAGGGCTTTATTATGTGGTATCGGATCGGTGCATAAACTCCAGTACTTCCCGACTTAGGCTGTATCGGAGGCAATACCAATACTGGTATTGGTACATCTCTAACATAAGTGAAGAATTTTCTAAATATGATTCTGATGTATGTAAAATTACACAACAACATTGGATGGTTTTCCTCCTGTCCTCCCCAATGATTGAGTCACCAGCCACCACTGGTGTAGACTTACGGCTAGAAATGTTCCGATACCAGTATCGGTATTGCCTCAGATACTGCCTAAATTGCTGGTATCGGGAAGTACTGGAGTTTATGCACCGATCCAATACCACGTAATAAAGCCCTAAAGAAAATCTATTTTAAAGTAGTTAATTTATGTTCTTTTTCCGTTATAACTGACTGAATCAAATCACATCCATACAGGAATAGTAGTATACAGTTATTAAAACAATAATAAAATATATGACACACTGGTATTGGATCAGTACTCGGTATTGGCTGATATGCAAGTTCAGGTTTTAGAATCGGTATCAGGAAGCAAAAAATGATATGACACTATCTCTCCTTAGGTGTTGCTCTAAAAAGAAAATGCTGGTTTTGGAAATTGTTCTCTTTAGGCCTCCGATTACCTTAAGGGTTATGTTTCTGCACAAATCAAAAGCATTTTTTTTGTTTAGAGTAGTTTTAAAGTCCATAATGCTGTGGACATTTTATTTATTATTGCTACTATATCCCTCTTGTTAAGACATGGCAAAGCTCATGACTCAATCAAAATCACCTAAATAAAATCTTTTCAACATCAGTTTGATAATTTTTGATAATTTGTCATATAACAACTCAAAATGCAAAGAAATTGTATAATGCAGCTTTACTGAAAAACTCACTGGAGTACAATATAAAATGTACATAGAATGGTATCTCATATTAAATTGGTTTCAATATTATCTCAACCAGTATATTTAGATACATTTCAACAAAAAGAATGTTTATTTTGTCTTTGGGTTGCAACACAAATGAATACTAATTGCTATCTAATTATGTTTTTTTATGACCTTTAGTCGTAGTATGAGGAGAACAACCCTGAGCACTGAGTGTTTCAGTCTATCCAATTTATTACCTGATATGGGAACATATCTCATTATACTGTGTAATTTAGGATCAAAAATTATTACTGAGCTGCAGGTCCGCCGCAACACTCTTTCTTTCTTATCTGTGTGTGTGTGTGTGTGTGTGTGTGTGTACTCTGGGAAGGAAGGCTGTCCTCTAGACCTCTGTAATGAAGGATAATTTCTCTGTCTTCTTCCTCTTTACTTTAAACAAGTCTGATCTATGACATCATTGATTCAAAAATGTTGCTACATTAGGGTTTATAGTGGAAGAAATATTATTTTTCTTTACTCTAAATTTAAAGTACTAATTCTAAACTGTAATAATGTTCTGTTACCAGCAAAATACCATTAAAATATTACCTAACTAAGATTAGTATCACAAAAATGTGTACTTAAGGTATGGAAAGGCAACAATATAGAAAAAGGCCGCGCATTTTTAAAACTGGAAATGATCAAAGCAGTTTTCTGTCAATCAACTACGTGATTTAAGCAACTAACCCTTTCAACTGCGTTTTTTAGATCCCTCATTTGGGCAGTACAACAATAATAATAAAAATAATAAAATACCATATTTCATATGTGTTGTTTACACAAGAAGAAATCCTAATTTGTCTCTTTGACTAGAATATGTCAGCTCACAACAACATCTGAACACATTTAACAAAATTCTATTCTATTAATCAAAATTAGCTATTATTAAAAAAGTAACATCATTTGTCTTATTTTCTAGGTTTTGGTGCTGGCGTACAGCAGTTGTCTTTCCCTCTAAATGTTTTACCCTCCTAAGATAAATTGCAGTCCCAATATTTCACAGTTGACAGCCACTGTTAGCAATTTATTCTTACCGACCTGTTGTGACTGAGACAAAAATAGGAAGTGCCAGCGTGTCTGTCTTACTCGACGGTGAGACCACCAAGATGTCATAAAAAATTGACTTCCTGCTGGAGGTACAAATTTGGCAAGATTAGCAGACATTTTTTGCAAAAAGATGGTTAGAGACCAACAATACCCTTAAAAGATTCTGGTATTGTTCGACGTGAACCCGTCTACAGGGATGGAAAAGAAAGCGTTACTGATATCAATCATAAATAACTCACAATATCAGGATGTCAATTATTGTACTGAATTCAATTGGTCGCTTGTTTTCTTTTTCTTTGTGAAGGACATGATATATCAGCTTCTTCCCTGTAGATGATCTGCAGGTGTGGCACGCATTGTCCAGTCACAAATTTGTAATAAAGTTTTATTTATAATTTTTTTTCAGTACATTTTTTGCATGCCGTCACATTCCTTTCCAAATCTTTTTTAAGTCGTTTTAGCCAATTCAAAGTAGTGTATGTGTAACAGTTCAGCGACTCCCCACATTCCTCCCAGCTGGGAGCGACTGAGCTGTAATTGGATCCAGTAGCGTCTGAATGTAGGACCTGTACACTTCTCTCTGAGCTGTTCGCTCTCAGTCTTTCCCTTTCACTTTAACACTCTGTCATTCTCATTTCACTTCTACAACAGACTCTCCATTTCTATACCTACTTTCCCTTTTACCCCTATTGTCTCATAAACTTCACATTTTCTTTTCTTTTATCTACCAGATCTCAGACTCAATCTCATTTACTTACTTTAACCCCCAATTCTCCACTTCCTCTTGTGCTTTCTCCTCTCTGTAAATATGCCCTTGCTTCAATATAACCTCTTTCCTTCATTCTGACCACATCCAACTTTTCAACAAAACCATAATCCTTTTTCCACTTACTCAAGTACTTTCTCATTACCTTTCCCTTTATATACATATATTTTTAGCATTTGCCTAAGTCATCCTTCTTACAGCATCAGTTTCATATTGTTTATGATGGCCAGTTTGATTAATGAGACTCAATCTTGTGGACCTGGCAGGCTGCCACTCCTCTCAGTCTCATCAAGGACCACCAAAAAAACAACTGAACACAAAAATATACAAAAAAAAACAATAATTATGTTGCAACAATTTCACTAGTTTATCATCCAGATGTTATTTAGATTAAAGACATATTTATGACATATATAAGCTTTTATCAGATTTATATATATTTTTATGTTATATCTAAACTTCCTCCTGCTCTTCTCTCTCTCTGACAGATGAGCCCCCACTTTCTTTAACAGCCAGTCGGTTTCCAGAGCAACCGACCTTATCAGTAAGACAGGGCTGTTTTATGTTGGATATCAGCTATTTTTTGTCCGTCTTATTGAGACACCGTTAATATCTGCCAGACAGTTCATGCACGAAAGAGACAGAAAAGCAACATTTTTTCCTCAGTCTACCTGGCAAACCTCCTTGTTTGGTCCTATTCACCTATTACTCAACAAGGACCGCATCTTAACTATGTTCCTATTGATCATTCACTTATTAAATTAATCATTACTCAGCTAATACTCGCAGATAATGTTTTTCAGGAATAATCCTACTATAAAAACACGTCAGCTCTCGTTAAGATATAGGTATATCTGAGCAGACAAAGCTGTTAGCTCACCTACAGTCCAGTGATCTTGTCTCTCCACTATAGGATCCCTTCACCCTTCCTCCACACCAGCGGAATCCGACCTCTGTTGAGCAACAATTCAGTTGGAGGTCTTTCAATGAGAGTCCTCGACTCCCCCCGTGCACAGTTTTCAGGTTCCAAGCCCGGGAAGAGGAAGGGATGTTGGGATCCAAATCGAAAGACCAAGCTGGTAGAAAAATGAGTCGTTTAACAAAGATTTTACTTGCAAGGAGCCGATACACTGCAAATGGGTTACAGAAGATCGACTAAAGAACAACTTCTTCAGTTCTCACTTATACATTGAAATCCCCCCTCCCCAGCATTATCTCAAAGCTCATTAAACAACCTATAACCTGAAAAAATGAAAAGGGAGTGAGACTTCAAGTATCTGGAGGGAGGAAGTCTACCCAAGTTCTTTGAAGATAATATGTGAATAACTTGACCTTGGGGAGGTTTGTGGTTCTTATAGGTCAGTAAGAGTTCAGAGAATTTTATTTTAACAGTTACATTTCCTAACAAGTCACTTAAACTTCAGGTGTTCATCAGGGTCTGATCTCCTAACCTGACACGTGTTGGGTATTGGTAAGGTACAGATTCAATTATTGGCAAATTATCAAAGATGTTTTATCAATATTAATAAAGTTATGATAAATAACATAGATAGATAAATAGCATTCCCTTTAAAATACAGATCTTAATTAATGGGATTAATTTATCTCATATCTCTGAAAGGAGCAGACGAAGGACTGAATTTGAGCACTGACCAGCAATTATTACAACAAATATACAAAACGATCACAAACAACTGCTAGTTAGAATTTATTAAACTTCAAAAGTATCAATGGCCAATCAATAATTATTCAATCATCAAAACATATATACATCTTTACAAACTACAACAAAGCCAAAACAGCAGATAGAGATGCAGCAGGCACGTGTCTGTGTGTGTATGTGTTTGTATGTGTGTGTGTGTGTGTGAAGAACAGGGGAGAGGTGACAAGATCCAAGCTTTGAGGGTCTCTGCAGCCCAAAGACTACAAATGGCGGTCACTGTGTCCCTGTTCAAGCTTGGCTCTATACTATAGACAAAGATATACACAAATAAGTTTTAGCTATTCAACGTGTGTGTGTATTGTCTGTGACACTCTGAGGTGCTTTTAGTTTTCATCAAATTGGTCTTTGAAAGTGTATTCTTAGGTTTGACTAATTAGTCAAACAATTGAAATTTAATTCAGGTGTTTTTTGTTTATTATTCATTTTAGTTATTCATTATTTAGTTTTATTTAGTTTATTTTTTATTATTGTTGACACATTTATTATTATTATTATTGACAATTGACTTATTGAATGAATGTGATCGGAAGGTCGCTTTTATTTTTAAGTCACCCGTAAAGCCTAGCATAAACCAGTCCCTCCAGGATTTTGCGATGTCACTATCAATGTACGCTGCAGCGATTTTCCACTCTGAAGCTGTTGAAAGCGGCTGCTGTTTCAATCCTGTTGGGTCTCTGCAGCGGGCGGGACTGCTCAGTTCCCCCCGTGACTGACACACACACACACACACACACACACACACACACACACACACACACACACACACACACACACACACGGTGGATGCAGGAGATGAGATGAGATGTACAGGCTGACCTAAATTGAGTACAGCTATGCTTGTTATTGTAAGTGCAATGATAAGTTAAGTCCAATAAGAACTTTATTAAACCGTATAAGTGTCCCTGGCCAGTATAGGAAATGAACAAACAAAGTAAAGATGAACAAGCTAGGCTACTGACAGACATGTTCACATTTGAATCATTCAATAAATTATTATTTTTTGTTTTAAATCCACCATCCATTTTCATTTGCAGCATCCTCAGCCTTATTGGTAAGGTTACTAGGAAAACTCAGCCTAGAGTCATTTTGTTCTCCTCATAACAGGTTTCCTTTTTATTTTTAAAGAACTGTACATAAAAATCGCAACTTTTTTTACAACTTTCTCTGTCTCCTGCAACTTCATTGTTACCTCGCAACTTTTAGCACAATTTTTTACAAAAGCTCCAGCAACATCAGGCATTTTGGGCCGCAACAATCTCAATAAAAGGCCGCAAAATCCTGGAGGGACTGATAAACATGTACTGTAATGGAAAACGGATGAGCTAGTTTGATGTGGAGGCTGGCTTGACTGCAGGGTTCTGCACTGGGTGGTGTTTTAAGTGATTTGTGGGGAGTTGTGAGCTCCCACCTCCCCCTATGTGTTTTGCACCCCACCTCTCAGCTCCATCCTTCCTACAGTAAACGCTAGATGGGATCAGCAAGACGTGTCAACGTGGTTAGGTTTAGGCATGAGGAGTGGGGATTGGTTAGGGTTAGAATACCAAGGTAAGCCAATCAGAGGCAGAATACGGTGGGTCACGAGGCACGTCCGTTGACCTTGACACATCTAGCGGATCCCTTCTAACATCTACCCCCTTCTTACCTCCCAGTTCTCACCTCTAATATCCCACCTTCCTCCACCCAGCTCCTACCTCCAATTCCTACTTGTGAGCGTCTGAAGGAGAAAACACTTTGAGACAAAATGGACACTGCTGGAGTCGAGAATGGCTAAAAAACCACAATAGAAGTGGAAAATACTCCTGTTTTACTGATGGCAGCAGTGTGACAACATTGTTGCTTTTTCCATAAGTTATAAAAGCAAGGACGTGTCGTTGTGTCATCTCATTCACATCCAATAAATTATACAGATTAAAATAATACATATAACTTAAAAGGCCTGGCAGTCATTTCTTATCAAGGATGAGCTGTTACTTACAGTTTTCAGGTGATTTGCCAGACTCATAGATTTCTGATATACCAGTTTCCTTGGCATTTGGCTCTGAAATTTTGAAATTATTCCAGATGCTTTACTTTCAACATATTGCATGCTTATGGTTGTAGCAGAGCCAAACTTCAGTTTCAGTGCTGGTAACAGTGAGTGTGACTGAGATATTTTTCTATTTTAAATCCAGCGCTGTGCCCTTGCAGTGTGGGCATCATGTTGGTTGTTTGTTTGTTTGTTTGCACACATTCATAAAAAAGCAATACAAACATAAATGTCTTTTACATTTTGCGTCATCTCGGCAGACCTCCGCTGGGAGCTCCGTGTACTGGCTCCACGGAGGAGAGCCAAACACAGTTAATCTAAACACTGCTCACACAAAGATGACACAGAGCTGGTTTAAGCGTTTGAGTGCACAAAAGGCAAAATCATGCATTTCTAAATTTTGCCAGCTTTGACGTAAAGTGTAACATTCTCTTAATGACGTTAACATTTTGGTTGTGTTTTGTTAAGTTTTATCAATGAAGATTATTTTAGAATTTTGAATTCTGTGTCTGGATTTCAGGATAATACTTAAAATGTCAATCTCTTTCCCCTCTCTGCTACATTTCTTGTGCTCCATCCCTTTCTCTTCTCTCCATCCCTACCATTGCATTCTCCCTCATCAGCAACTTCTCATCATTTATTCATCCATTTAAATCGCTAGTCTTTCTCCCTTTGTCTCTCCGTCTTCTCTATTTTCCTCACAAGGATTCACTCTCCTTCTTTCTCTACTTGTCTTGGATGTCAAAGGAAACTAATTTAAGCTGGAGGTCTGAGCCTTCAGCTCTTTCCAATCTGTCAAAACAGAAGAATTGTTCCAAGATGAAAGGGCAGATCCAGGCCTCAGGAAATTAAAAAAGGACAGAGGGAAGTTTTATAGATATACTTATAGAACTTATGTGTAACAGAAGGCTTAGA
Organism: Percina caprodes; assembly: GCA_013375575.1. Taxonomy (NCBI): domain Eukaryota; kingdom Metazoa; phylum Chordata; class Actinopteri; order Perciformes; family Percidae; genus Percina; species Percina caprodes. The sequence continues at coordinate 724,840 of JABXJD010000133.1, read as the reverse complement.
CAGGATATCATATCACCAGATGTCCTTGAAACCCCCCAAAAATCAAGTTTTAGCGTGCTGAGGACAGGAAGGAGGCTTTACAAAAGCCAGGTGATAGAAGACTGTCATGCATAGGGAAAAAGAAGTTACATAAGCAGAATAAATAAGATGATTTTACTAAAACTATTTGAATTCTACTTTAAGGTGTTGAAAAAAGGAACATTTGAGAAAGTTAGGTTGAATCACACTAGAGTTTGTTTTTCCCCTTGGTGCGGTTCATTTGGGCAGGCGTGAATGCAGCAATTGCACTCAGATGTGCACCAAAAGCGGAACAAACAGGCGAACCGAGACCTCCTTGATGAGGTGCTTTCAAACGAACTCCGGAGTTGTTTGTGGTGAGAACATGATCCGACCTCGAACCGCCCCAACTATGTGTACTCCGTAAGTCTGAGCTAAATGGCTCCCGTAGTCAGGTGTACCCTGGTAACAGCTCTGGTAGCAGCTTGCAGAATTAGACTGCGGTCACGTCCGCCGACAGGTCTCAATGAGCAGAGCAGACGTAGTAATGTCGCTTGCAAAACAATGTCTGATTATTTAAAGTTGAATGTTAGATTTGAGTTAGGCTGTTTCCAGTGGCAGCTTTGGCAGTAAGATATAATTGCAGGCGTACTCTAGGACCTCCAATTGAGGTGTTGTCAGCGTGATGCCTTTACATGCTCCAGTCAACACGGATAGCAGTTTAGTCTAAGATGAACTAAGAGATAATACATCCATGAAGATGTGAGCTGTGTGGGGAATGCGCAGCCATGGAGATGATGGAGCCTGAGAGGCAGCGGCTACCTAACGTGGCTAATCGTGCTATCGTGGTCAACAGTGGTAACATGGTCAACAGTGCTATCGCAGCTAGCGGAATTACTCACCAAGGCGATTGGGGCGTCGCAAAGTTTTCCAGCACTGTTGACCGTGTTAACACGTGGGCTTACCAGTCAAAAGAGGGGAACCCCTAGCTACTGCACCCCCAACCAGAGATGGGAAGTAACGAAGTACAAATACTCCGTTACTGTACTCAAGTAGATTTTTCTGATATTTTTACTTTACTTTACTATTTATTTTTGTGGCGACTTTTTACTTCTACTCCTTACATTTTAACACAAATATCGGTACTTTCTACTCCTTACATTTTACAAAATTGGCTCGTTACTTTTGTTTTGTACAAGAGGTTGTTATGTCGGAAAATAGCACGGACACGCGCCACACACCGCGAGCGGGTGCGCGCGCCACACGGAGAAAAACAGAATATCTGTCCGGAGGATAATCAGCTGAGATTGTGTGTGTGCGTCTTTGAGAACTGTTAGTCGTATAACTCATGTTGTCAGTTCACTTAAGCCCGTTATTAGTATATAGTTCTTCACATTTAAAGTAAGTTAGCTAGCGGTTTTGGTGTGGTCTTCACCTGTTCACCAACTTCAGATACTGTAATTCAATTGACAAGTGGATGAAAACTTAGCTAGACAGAAGTTGTCTCCGTCTGTTTTAACAGACACACCTGGGGGGACGTTGGAAACCAGAATCAGCTTTTAATCCAGTCCTAATCTAGTCCTCAACTTTCACATCATTTCACTGGCGTTATCGTTATCATTGTTTACATCATCAATACCATATTCAATCTAAATAGATGGGAATATCTACTGTACGTTGCATTTGACGCAACTCAACAGATTCAGCATTCTGCATTAATTCACAGCAAATCATTGCGGCTTGATGGCGCTAACGTTGGCACATTTAGTTAGACGTGGGGTTTTTTATGGTTTTGTTTTTATGTTTTCCATTTGTTTTTAAGTGTCATATGCATTGTATTGTACTTTGTTGGTATTGTATTACATTTTACGGTGAAGCACTTTGTGATTTTTATCTGTGAAAGGTACTATACAAATAAACCTTACTTACTTACACATAGACATGATTGAAAATGAAGAAAACGGAGATTTGGCGGACAAGCATCATCCTCAGCCTTATCAGAGAGAGATGTTTGAGACAGTATGCATCAAGAAGGACTCCTGGCCAATGTGCTGGGGAACTTCTTCATTAATGTCTGTTTAGTCATTCATATTTTAATCCTTTATTTTATTTCCAGAAGCCATATTTGAGCACACACACATACATGTAGATTCATTTAAATGTTAAGGGGAAGATTAAAAATATAATCTGGATCTGTGAATTCTCACAGAATCACAACTGAATTCATATCTTGCTAATGAGTCAGAATCTTATTAACCTGGAGTCCCAGTTTCTGTCATAATAATCATATATGTGATGTTTTAGGCCTATTGGCAGACATCCATTTAAAATGTAGCCATTGCCATATAAAGACATATATGTGTTTTCCATGTCCACTGAAGTTCCTCAGCATCTCTCTAGTAACATCTGTGTGCTCCGGGTAGCTTTGCATAGAAAATTGTTGTCATTCGCAAGGCTACTTTTACTTTTATACTTTAAGTAAATTTCCAAGCCTGTACTTTGTTACTTTTACTTGAGTAAAGAAGTTTAATCAGTACTTCCACTTTTACCAGAGTATTTTTTAACTCAAGTATTTGTACTTCTACTTAAGTACGGAAAGTGAGTACTTTTGCCATCTCTGCCCCCAACCCAGATAAAGTTAGTGCACTTAGCTGAGCAGCGGGTATCTTACCAATCTGACACAAACACTCTACTAGCCACTGAGGCAAAATGTGAAATTACCTTAGCTGTTGTAGCGGAGACCGAGGAAGAGCGGCCTCCAATTTCCAAGTACAATAAAACGCAGCACAATCTGCACTGTCAAACCCAACTTGGGCAGACGGGGAGAGACCAACCCCTGCTGACTGACGTAAAAAGCATCATTAACTGGGCACGCACATTTGAATTTAGGGCAGGAAAGTCGCCACAGACACTCAGATTGTATTTCTTGACAAAGCAGCAAACGCTTTCATCAGTGGGTCACATGCTTAATCACCATTGTTTTAACTTACTCTATTAAGCATTTGAGCATGTGGCCAGAGGAGCCTGGGATTGAACCCACAACCTCATGGTTATTGGGAAACCACTCTATTTCCAAGTCACAAACTACGAACTATAGGTGAGAAAACGCCCTAAGTGTTCTGTGCTGTGGCCAAAAGCCCGAATAAAAGCCCACTAACTCTATTAGTTAATGCAGTATAGAGCCTAAAAAGCAGTCGATGGAATTTGTCATGCGAATGTAACACAGTGAAAAGTAGCTGTACGGCTGCAATCAGCTTAATTTGCAGCAGCCGAGGCGAGAAAGTTGCAAGCATTAGTGAAAGTTCACTTCACAGAGGCAGACACAGAGAGACAGGGAACAGACAGGCTGTGAGGAAGCCAAAGATCCAACTAAAGAGGAGGAGAAACAGCCACAGAGATAAACTAATGCAGATAAAGCAAAAAGAGGAGGAACAGACAGCAACAGAGATGAAACCAGCAACAAGAAAACCAGACAAGACACGTTCACAGCAGGCACCTGCCTTATACTTCCACTTTCTACACCCCCAAAACTCCACTTGGACTGAGGAATACCACAGTTAAATGCAGACATGTTCACATTACTTCTACTGCAATGACCAGCTGTTTAAATGTTTGTTTCAAATGATAATGTCTCTAAAAATATGTCTTCCTTTTAACCCCTATGGGTGTCTCTGTTCTTGAGCTTCTGGTGAGTAGTATTTTTAATGTAACTAGAACTGCTTACTAGAATAATTTAAAGCAGGGCTTTCCAAACTTAAAGTCCAGATAAAACAAAGTTGGGGATTTCTTTATAAACATATTATACATGTACGGAAATACCAACTGTAAACTGTGTAGGACTGAATTGTGTAATTAGACCGTTTTCACCCTTTCTATGTCCAAGATTTTTACACACATCTTTAACATAACCCTTCCCTGGCAGTAGCTCAGTTTGTAGGGAGTTGGGTTGGGAATCGTAGGGTTGCTGGTTCAAGTCCCCATACGGACCAAAGTATGATGTACTGGTAGCTGGAGAGGTGCCAGTTCACCTCCTGGGCACTGCCAAGGTGCTCTTGAGCAAGGCACCAAACCCCCACCTTGGGGTGCTTTTCCATGGGCAGCCCCCTCACTCTGACATCTCTCCATTAGTGCATGTATAGGACCTGAGCATGTGTGTGTAATTCAGGCCTGTGTGTAATAACAACAGAGTGTAAATTGTAATTTCCCCTTGTGGGATTAATAAAGTATAGATTATCATTATTATTATTATTATTATTATTCCCCTGCTGTGTAAAATCTACTTATGTTGGAGCACATAGCTGAAGCGCATTTCATCATGTCATTCAGCCAGTTACTCCTCACTGCTGTGTGTGTGTGTGCTGTCCTACCATAGACTGTGGATGCTGCTGGGTGTGCTACTAGCTGCTAACAATAGTCTTTTGCAGCGGAGCGGGGCTCAGCAAATGTATGCTACTTTTTTAATACATGTTCTAGCCAAACAGAAACCTGAACTAAAAAATGAAGCCAATGTGGAAATGCCAAAAACTGCAGTTTATCAAGTCCAAATGTTAAAATGCACAACGTCACAGCAGAATTAAACATGTTTACAGCCTGGTACAAAAAGCAGTTTTGGTCTCAGGAGGCAATCATAGACTGTAGGCTTCATTCAGCTCTCAGCTCTCCTAAGCCCCCTGCATGCTAGCCTGACGTCGTCATTCTCAGATTCTAGTCAGATTATGAGTCTGATGCTGCTCCATCGTGCTGTGATATGGGGCGGGTTTCAACCGAAAATCCCTCTGCACTCAATTGGATAGACCTACAACCAATCAGAGCAACGGAGTATGTGAAGTATGTGGAGCGACGCATAGTTGTCAACAGAACTTGACTGCTAGCTACCTAGCTACCGCTGATGTTAGTTACTGTAGCTACTAGCCGATAGCCCCGGCAGTTTGGAAAACGCTAATGACATTCATCCACATTACAGGCTTTACAGCATACATACATCCCTTGGATGTATTATAAGATGATACCATGGATGTATTAATAGAACACATGGTGAATTACAACCATTAGCTATATCCATTATTACAGTTACAGGACCTCGGGAGAACCGTCGTATGAGCGCGAGAGTGGGTCTGCTCACATTCATCATTACGTTACTGTTGATCATCTGCCCATCATTGTATAAAGCCCACCCAGACAATTTGATTGGTCCTAACAGTTCTTGTTCAAGTATAGTTGCTCCACAACGGTTAAAGTCCAGACCGAAGTTCCCAAACTCAAATGTTGTGGGCGGGGCTAAATTTGGCTGGCATCCAGGCTACCTGCACGCGCCACCTATTTGCCCATTGTAAATTAGCCAACATCATGCACTGCCACTGCCACTCATTTTGGCTCATTTATGCATTTGCATATATTTCAACAAACACATGCATTCTGAAGCAGCACACTGCCATGACATATTTGAGGCATTAACAGCAGACAAAAAGCATTCAATCTTGGAAGTCCATACATTGATATCACCACAAGATATACTGCAGTCTCTGTGAGACCACCCGCAAACAGTTTACCTTGATACACTGGATATGAATCATACATTGGGTAACAACACGCTGTGTCACGTGCAACTTACCTAATGAGAAGGGTGACGTAGCTACCTAGCAGCTGTCAAAATCTTTTTGTCTGGCTGAATGCATGCCAACTTTAGGCTGTGTTCAGGCCCAACATCTAGTTTACTCCGGTGCTTTGTGTTTAAAGCCAAAAGTGCTGAAAAGCCAGTTTCACACAGATAAGTGGTAGCAAAAGGAATCAAAAACATCAGTGCCTTGTCAGACACATATTCCAAGTAAACACGCATCCAGAAATGTGCCAAGGGTTTCTGTGTGAAGTTCAGTTTCAAAGCAGTTATCACAAGATAACTTCACAAGGCTTTCCTGCTTCCTGGAACTGAGACCTGCGATGGCATTCTCATTATAGGGGGCAAACACATTTTGCATCCAGCTGTGTCGCTCACTGAGCACAGGAAAGTATTCCTGGAGCTGACTCCTCTGGGTTTGCAGAAGCTCTCTGATGGCACCTGCCACCGAGGTCGTGATCTGCCTCTCCTCTTTGTTGAGCAACTCACTGCACTCACTCAGTTGTTCTAAATCACTTATTTTTGTCCCAGTCCTCCAATTACCTTATTGTGGCAAAAACAGATTTAAAGCAGGGTTGTGACGCTGTGATTGGCCCTTGGAATTCGTAGCCAATTCTGTTTGGTTTAACAGGAAGGTGACCGCCTCCAACAGCTGACTCGATTTAGAAAGAGAGCAGTAATTAAGTGTTAGGTCTTCCTGAAAGAATTTACGCTGAGCTACATTAGTGCTGGGTAATGACTTAAAGCCTATGTTGCAGGTTTAATTTTGCAACAAATTTGTGCAATTTGCTTGTGGGAAATAAATATTTGAACTGTTATCCATTGTATTTGATGGTGTTGGATATCGCAAACTGAATATAATACGAAAAGTAGGCACTATTTTACAGTGTTCTATTTCCCCCCCCCACAATGCATTGCATAACGTCACAATGGGGAGAAAACAGAGCAGCCTGCGTTATATTTGCCGCTGGTCTGGCCTAATATGGCTTCTGGTCTTTTAATATTAACAGTCTATGGTATCGACTGAGTCCAGGTGACTTCATTATGTTTATTATAATATTGGAGGGAAAGTGAAACACAGCTTAGACGGTGGTGTTGTTCGGCTTTTCACAAGTTTAGACAGCTAGCTAACGCTACGCCGCCGGACGTTAGCGCAACAGCATTAGCCTAGCCTGCTAGGTAAATTTTACAACTGCCTTTGGTGTTGCCTATATATATTTTGTCAACATAATACCTGTGGCGTTAGTGCACATTTTATACCATAAAATGAATGAAATAGTAAGCTTTGCTCCTATGAGATGGGTGGGTTTTTGTTACGTTACACTCAAAGCTAACTGGCTATAGTTAGCCTGTACGTATGCTAGCGGATATAGCTAACGTTGCGTAGCCAGCCAGCAACTTCGACAGTAGAGTTTCGGTAAGCTAACCACGACAGCGTTGTCGCCCACAATCAACCTTCTGTTTTTTTATGGGTTTTATTTTCTTTTAACTGTTTTTATTGTTTTTAACTGATTTTGTGTAAAGCACTTTGAATTGCCCTGTTGCTTAAATGTGCTCTATAAATAAAGCTGCCTTGCCTTGCCTTGCAGTGATGTTTGAAATGGAGACACGCAGATCGGTTCTTTTCCCGGAGATCCTGGACATTATTTTCATTTATGACGTTAAAGGCAAAGGAAGCGTAGCCCGAGTGTGCCTGGAGAGACGAGTCCAACCACACGGCGGTGTGGAAGCCGAGCTACATCTGCGGCGAACCGTCTGCAGACCGGGGGAATAAAGTTCACATTCTCAGGGACCAGGTCTGAGCTCCATGATTCATCGAAAGCCTGGACTGGTGTGGATGTTTCAACCTCACAGACAACGGACTTGGACAAGCTTTTAAAAAAACTTTTGAAGGATACAACGGTGTACTGTTGCGTATACTGTGAAAATGTTTTATGGAGCTCTCAGCTAATGATAATCTGTAAATATTGATTTTGCTCCAAACTGCTCTTTCCTTAAAAACTTCCATATGGATTTATTTTAAAATGATGCGCGTTGTGCCCAAATAAATTGAGCATATGTTAAATTACCCTCTGTTCATTGTTGTTTAACCAAACTTTAATGTTTTCTGAAAATACATGTCTTTCCTATTAACCCACGTCCTAATAACAATATAATTTAATATTTATTACTGTGTACCCTGCACAGTAATACTGGTCACCTCTTTCCTACACCACATTTGGAGTAAAGCTATATTGTCATTGAGGTGCTCAGTACTAGTACTACTGTAGTAGTATCAGTTCTAATGCGCAGTACTAGTACGTACTGTAGCAGTGGTAATAGTGGATTGGTGTTTGTATCATGTCTAACACTGCTATTATGAGGTATCGCCATATCTTATTCTGTTTTCTTTAGATTATATGATATCAAGGGGAATGGCTATAATGGCCCATAATGACTGTCTTGATACTGTCATAAGACGTTTATTTTGTATAGCCTGTCTGTATGCAGTGAACTGGTGTTGTCTAGGGATAAGTAGCCTTTCATATGACTTGGTCTAAAAAAAATGGTAAAGTTAATATAAACAATTAAAATATGGTGCGTGCTGGTTGGAGAGGACCATGATCCTGTCTGAAATGTCACAAACGGATTTAGGCATTGTCAGATCAGCTGATTGCGGGGTGAGCTGCTCGACCGGCGGCTCTAACACACTCACTCCACTACACCACTCGCTCTCCACCGCAGCTTCGCCACCACGCGCACAAGCACCTGCCAAACAGCAACACGTTTTCACTGGAGGAAGAGTTTAACGCTTAGAAATAACACTGGGGGGGATGCCTTCTATTCCTATATCTAGAAAAGTGTACCAGTACTTATCTGAACTAACAACATGATCACTGTCACCAGATAGAAAGAAAACGTTGACGTTCACTCGGTGCTATTCACTGACAGTAAAAAGTAAAGTCATTGTATGCACTGCTGCGTTGCTAAATGAAGGAGATAGATGAAGGAGATAGATGAAGGAGATAGATGAAGGAGACTTCCCCAAATCCTGGCAATTCCTCATTTGCCCTCTCACATCTGGCAGGTTGGTAATTATACAGCTGTTGGCCTTTCCACCTCTTCCACATCCCAGTCAGTCACCGTAGTTCTAGTGCTCGGCTGAGACTTCGCTCCCCATTGTGACGTCATCGCCGAATTGACTTAATAAACCCGCGAATACCAAAAATGACCAAAAACTTACATTAAACACTATTTGGAGACATTTTTATAAATAATATACATATCTTGAGTGCTTTTTGTACCCAATAATCAACAGTGGTGGTTAACCTGCAACATGGGCTTTAAATAACAAAGCTTGGGTTTCAGGTTACTTCCTTGGAATAGAGCTTTTTTTTACTCTAAATAATCTAAAATAAAGATATGCAATGCACAAAGAAGATAAAGACATTTTGTAGAAGCATCAGAGCGGAGTATTTGAACTTTTTAGTGCGCCAATTCAAAGTGGAGCAATTGAACCATGCCTTTTTTTTCATGAAATACCTAAGATAAAATGCAACAATACAACAAAACACCCTTCTGTCTTAGACAAGGTGGCAAACATTGCTGACAGACACTCAAGAATTTCAAAGAACTGATTACTGACTTGAACTGTACTCCTTTCTCTGGTGTAGCTTTATTCTGGAGGCAATCAACAGCAGAATTGTACATCTCAATGGTGCGCACAGATTTGGATCATGACCCTGAAAAAGGCAGCTAATACTTAATGTTTCGTCTATGCGGAGCTTTAAGGGTTAACAACTGCAAAGCCATCCTGGTATAGTAGAAGCTTGAAACATGATGGGTTTTGAAAAAAATTAATCTCTGGATTTGAATATCTTACCATCACAAACGTCATTTAAAACATCTGAGGGAGACTGTTGAATGCTCATGTGACACACAATTCTGCCTCATATCAGATTTCTAAAAAAACACGCTCTGTCATGCACATAATAGGCAAGCCTTTTCTCATTCCTTCCTAAAAATATTTTTTAGGTTCCACATAAGGACTGAGCTCTTTAATTAATAATGCTGCAATTGGCCCTGTATGACATGCAGAGAACAGATAAAATCCCCTGAAAGACTCACAAAATGTGTCCTTGTCCTTGATGATTTATTTTGCATTGAAGTATGTCTACCAAGTATAAGTCTGACCCAACTCATGTACGTTTAGCACCTCACTGAAAACCTTTGACATATCCTTAAAACCTACAGTTTACATACAGTTGTAAAGAACATGTATGTCATGGCAGTTTGAGTATCCAATTATTACTACCACTCCTATTTTTCTGTGATTGAATCATTGGAGCACATACTTCTTTGTCACAAAAAAAACATCAAGAAATGTTGACTTTATTATGAGTCTTGTGTGAGCAAATCCATTAGGTCAAAAATATGACATATGTACATGTTCTTTACTAACTGTATGTAAACCTTTGGCCACATCTGTATTCCTTTTACTTTTCCAGCTGCGAACCAGAGTGATCTCAGCTGAGCAAACCAATCAGGCACCTGATCCCCTAGAGCAGGGGTCGGAAACCCGCGGCTCTGGAGTCGCATGCGGCTCTTTGATCCGTCTGATGCGGCTAAGCTTTTGAAAATAATTAATAGTATTTAATTAATAGTATTTAATTAATTAAAATGTATTTTATTTTAGTTTGTTCATTTTCAAAATGTAATTCTATGAAGATTATGGCGATCTTGATTTTTAAAATATTTTGGTCGCTCTTAATACACGTCACAACTTCCAATGTGCGACACCCGCCAGTGAGCGGTTAATTTGAAGTCTAGTTTAAACCAAATAGTCATAATAACAATACATGTTTACATTTTAAACTACTTGCAAAAAACAGTGGTCTGCAACATTAAATCCTGCCAGTTTATGGCACTGCAACTGGACGAGACGGTGTACGTATCATAACTCTTCTTCTCTTCTGTGCTTCTGTCAGCTTTGTTTGGCGCAGCTCTGTGCTGCCTTCATGGAAACGGGACATCAGAGCATCATCTTATATGAGCTCCGTAGGCTAGCCTACTTCAACGTGAAGCTGTGTTCAGAGAAAAAAAGGGCACCGCTCCTCTGTTCCCCCCACATCTGATGCGCGCACGCAGGCACACACACACACACACACACACACACGGTGGATGCAGGAAAAACTGCAATGAGACATACAGGATGACCTAATTTTTTTGTGATCAAATTTTTTAAATTACAGAAATTAACAATTACAAACAACACACTGAGACATGGAACACGTCCCAGAGCCAAAAAACACAGAGAGGAGAGCTGGGATGGAGGGAGACATTAACAGACACACACACGTACAGACAAATGACAAGGAACCAATTACACGCGCAGGTTGAGGTAAAGGCTGCAGCACAAGGCTATAGCCCGGACCTCAAAGAGGCAGCAATATTGCACCAAGTGTCCAGGGTCTTTTCCCGGCACTCCATGGATGCACGCTGTTGATAGCTCTATATACACCACATCCAAGAAGGAGAGGGTCCATGTACGGACAGACATGTCATGAGGTGGCTTCCAACGGGTGGCAATCATTCTCTTAGCAGCTGTAAGTCCAGCAACACAGCATGTTTTTGAGCTCTAGAGAGCTGGAGGGCTGACATTCAGAATCAAAACATCCACAGCAACAGGCACAGTGACATCAATAAATTTTGAATGCATTATTGTTCCAGAACTGACCAACAGGAGAACACTAACAGAACATGTGAAGACATATACCTTTAGCTTGATCCATTTTGTAAGTCAGAAAAGGGTAACAAGCCAACCTCGCCAAAAATGTCTTTTAGACGATGAGCTCCTCTTTGTTCTCCTTGAGGGGCTGTTATTGGCCTCCCACCAATGAGGAGTGCCATATTATTGAATAATGGAGAAAAAGTATGCCAGTTACAAGCTATATGGCAGTATGTTTCAGCTAATGTCCAAGTTTTGATAAGATGAGAGATAATGGGGACAAAGCATAGCTGGCACTGTTTATTAGAAACATTGGAAAATAGAAGGTCATGGAGTGACCAAGGCTCAGACATAGCACTTTCTAAGGTACGCCAGATACCTGGATTGTACCTGGATGTATCTGGATTACACTGAGGAGCGGTCTTAAGACTAAGGACCAGAAATAATGTTTAAAGTTGGGAACTGAGAGGCCACCATCCTCTTTCCTTCTCTTAAGTCACGGTAGTTTGCCTTTCCAGATAAATTTGGATACCGTTGATTGTAATTTACACCAGTGGCCAACAGGAGTGAGAGAGGTAGCATAGAGCTCACACAATTGACCATTCATTCATTTTAACCACTGAGATACAGACTTGAATTGACAGGGGGAGACCCATCCACTTTTCCATATCCTTCGAAACGCTGTTCAGGTCCACAGAATAGTTATGAATAATCTGGTTAAGCAGGGTTAGACCTCAATGCCTAAATATTTAAACTGCTTGGGGATGCTTTAACCTCTTCACAAATCACTTCAAAATATATGTTTTTCTCGCCTAAATTTTTCTCCAAAAAAAACTGCTACAGTTTCCCCATCCTTTGGCCCTCTGGGAGGGTCCCGAGGTCATTGGGAAGCTAACACTCTAAATTTTTTGTTTCTTGTGTCAGTGTGACACTAGGTCTTACTGACACAGAGCTAAAGAGGTTAGAATAGAGAATTTCTATTTCCGTCCAAGTAAATCATATGTAAAATCATTAAAAACACTACTGTAAGCATATTACATGATCTACATACAAACATAGTACCCCAGCCACATGTCTGAACTTATTACAGAAAAAATCCAGAAGAAAATGACTCAGAAAATGGCTATTTTATGAAGTTATTTCTACAGATATGTCTGTGCGTTTTTCTTATTTCCTCTCAGAAAAAAGCCCAAAAAGTGCAAAATTAAAAACTTCTCAAATTAAAAAACACATCCACATCACTCATACACATATCTAAAATAACTACATGCATAAATTTATAGAAATAAGTCATTATAATTTGATGAAATGGTGAAATGCAATAACTAAGGCCTTATTTTTGCTTTGACACAGCTGGAGCCATCACAAGGTTAAAGTTTTCTGGTCATGTTTGGTATCAATCAACTCGTCTTCTTATTGGCTACACAGGGAGGCTGGTTTCATAGCTTTTGATTCTAAATGGTTGGAAGTGCTGTCAATCTTTCCCACTTTTGCCCTCTGTAAATCGTGTGACTTGATTGGCTTCCATAAGGGATAACTCAGGTTAGAGTAGACGGATTGGCTGAAACAACCTGTCAATCAAAAGCTGTTGATTCAACCTAACTTGCTGAATAGAAGGATACACTGTACCATTAGCAGAGCCGGCAGTAGGAGCGATTAAAGTCCATAAATGATGGACTTTTCAGCTTTGTTTGCGGAAACACGGCCAGAATCTACAAGATTGTGAGGGGACCAGCTCGTTTTGGATTAAAAGGATTGGATGTACTTATTCTTTGAACTGTTGGCAAAGCAGGAAAAAAAAGTTTATGGAGATCTTTCACCGCTGTGAAGAGAGACACGAGGAGAAAGGTAAGGACTCATGTCTGAATTTAGACACTATCTGCACAGAATCCGTCTGTGTTTCTTTACTTTAAACATGATTATAACCGCTGTAAGTCACCTTATGCTTATGTGTGTGGGCTCAATGGAATCATGAGACTTTAAGCTTTCTAATGATGCGCTGCATGACCGTGTTCATGAAGAGATAAGCTTGCAATTTGAGTTAAGAAAACGTTTTCTCCTAATAATGGAGAAAACGGTCCCGCTGACGGGACAGTGGCTGGTGAAGAGGTTAAACAATGGGGATGTCAGCAGAGATGGTTGAGCTGCGGACAGAATAATTTAAATGAAGTAGTGCAGACTTTGAGCAGTTAATTTTACAGCCTGGTAAGATTCCATATTCCTCGCATAATGAAAGGTGAGGAAGAGACTGAGAGGTGTTCTCTAAAAGAACCAAAACATGGTCCGCAAATAATGAGAGATGATGCTGTATATGATATGAATGCATATTGGTGACACCATAATCGATTGGCAAATGGCTTGAGCCAGCGGCTCTAAAGCAATGACAAATAATCTCAAAAGACTCAAGGGGCAACCTTGGCGCGAGGATCTAGAAACTGGAAAAAAAGAAGAGGAGATACGTCCAGTTTAGACTAGGGCTGAGGGATTAGAATCCAAAGCTTTTCATGACAATGAAAGTTTTACCAAAGCCCATCACCTCTAAGACTGACCATAAACTACTCAAGTCTGTCAAAGGCTTTCATTGCATCAAGAGAAAGAAGTGACACTAGGGTCTTACTGTCTTCTGCCACATCAACAATGTGGAGAAGGCGTCTAACATTGTCTGCTGTAGTCTCATTTTTATGAATCCTGTTTGGTCGGAGTTAACTAATTTGGCCTTATGAGACTCCAAATGACGAGCTAGGAGCTTTGCAAACATGTTTATGTTTAAGTACAGATTCAATTTCACAAAATAAGCAGCATGCATGTCATGACTGTTGGGTCTGTTGGTTTTCTATGACTCTACAATTATTTGCCATGTAGAAATATCACTTCTACCAAAAAATATGATTTTTGAGGTTAGTGATGTTGGACTGCAAATTTTTTGAACACAACTGTATGTAGGTTCAAACTTTTTTATTTGCTTTACTGCAGACCCTTCTATAGCTCTATTTCACTTCTCTTCACATGGAGGAACTGCAAAACATCCACACACGCTCACACCCAAAAAGCAATGAAAGCACATGCTTAATATTAAAATGAAAATGAAATGATTTTGTATTTTTCTTGTGGGCAAGGAGTTAATCTAGTTTTTATTTCAGCAAACAGTTCTCTTATCTTAGTTATCTTAATTACAGTAGGTGTGATATGTTTGATGAGTGCAAAGTAGTTTCACATTTAAATTTGGCAAACTGCAGTTATAAGATTAAAGATCTCCATAAAGGTAAGAAAGCGTAACTCACGCAGTGTGGTTTTTTTTGCCTGTCCTTGTTTCTCTCTCAATTATAAACACAGACCAACAAAGGAGTACTTACAGTACTTTCACATTTTCATCAACTCTGTGTTGTGGATTTGGCCACAGGTTCTAATCTACATCACAATGGATAGTTTCATTAGCCAAACATCTTGCAAAAACCTTCAGGCATGGAGAATCCAGGCCTGACACTGGCCTGCTGTGATGTCATTGCATGCGTCACCCATTGCCTGGAGAAGAGTGACTCATGAGGCCACCTATCATAAACCTTACCTCTCCATCTGGAGAAAAATTCCTCAATCGGGTTAAGGAAAGAAGAGTATGGGGGTAAATACAGGTAGTAAACTGTGCATGGGCTTGAAACCATGCTTGCACCATATGAGCATGATGAAACCTGATATTATCCCACACAATGACATAGGTCACTGAGACTCTTTGCTGTTGCTGTCTTGGTCCGTGGCCTTGTCCTCTACAACGTACTCCCACACCTCTCAAACAAGGCCCATGACCACCTGTCAGATGGGGTGCTTGTCCCCTGCCATTCCTTTGACCAACACGTCTTCCTCATCTTACTCCCACCACTGCTTGACCTCTGTTGTGACTTGGATGACCTACCGGCTCCATGTTACGTATCGTTATGTTGTTGGAATTGGATCCCAATCAAATTCTTTATATACTCGTACCACAATGTGAACTCAATCATCAGAGTTGGCAGAGTTGGACAAGCAATTCCAAGGGCCTGCATTCATACAGTTCAGAACTGTGAACACTGTAAATAGTCAGAAAAGGTGGTATATGGGACCATAGAAACAGTGTCTGATAAACAGTAGTACATTACAGTAAAGAATGATAAAATATCACATCCATAGTTGAGAGTCATCTACTGTCCAACTGTAACGTTTTGTAGTTACTGTTCACAGTATTTTGTTCACTTCTAAAACTTCTTTATGGTCCTTTGTTTGTAGAATGTCAAGCCTCCACCTACTGCTCTGGGTCCAGTCACTGTTGTCCATGATTCCTCCCTCTACATCCCCCACCCTCAATCTTTCTTTACACATACCCCTATGTTAAATTTCCATAGAGGTAGGCAGATTTCTATTATTAAAGGCCAGTTATTTCATGGATCCAGGATACTATGCATCCTGATAAAGTTCCCTAGGCCTTTGGAATTTTAATAGCCCCCCCATCATCACATACCTACACATACATAGAGATTGGCATGGTTTTATTTCAGTTAGACTAATAGCTGGTTTGATTTGCATTGAGAGATGATTTGGTTCACGCTCCACGCTAATTGGTGACAATGAATCTCATTATCTTGAAACGTTCATGATCTAAACAGGAAATATTGTTTGTCTGTTTCCATACAACTATTTTTACAGTTATCACTTTGAGCAGTTGTTTCAATTGATAGTTAGATCATTGTAATGAAATGAATAGACAATCATCTGAAATGTAATGTGTGAATGGCCTTTTGAAATAGTTAAGTTATGTCATTGAACAGGTGATTTTTGTTAAATGAACAAATGATCTTAGGTTTATGTAAGCAATTGAAAATAAATTGCATTTTGATCATTGGTTGTGAGTTTTGTGTCTAGAAGTTTGAAAAATGACATCAAGTTTCTGAAATAAGTGCCAAAGTGATGTAGCCTTGTCAAAACGTGTCCTTTAGCATTGCTGTCCCATCACTGTTAAATTCATACTGGGGAAACATTGTGTGGTTCTTAGTTTGATTAATGTTGCTTCTGACACTCCATCAGTTTAATTGTGTATTTATTTTTACCTCAGGCACTTTCAGAACTTAGACTCACTCCAAACTTCATCACAATAACAGTTTGTTTGTGTGTGTGTGTCTTGGTTTTAATATGTGTATCCAGTGTGTTTGACATCGTGCCTCGTCTGATTATGTCAGGCGTTTTGGTTATGTGTGTGTACATTAAGTGTGTGTGAGGCTACTATTCCTGCAGTAGTATTTGCTGTCCATTGGGCACATTTGCGCTATAGCTAGCAGGCAAGTCACCCAAGTGAAAATGTAACAACAGACAGCATCATTTAGTCTCTAATCATCAGAACAGACAATACACACACATACGCCCGAAGGAAACAGATCTGTTGCACTGCACACAGCCACACACACATTGTGTCGAGTGACTAGACACATTAGACACACATTTAAAACACTTTGCCTGAAACCATTAGTGCAGACTTCCGAATTTCACACACACACACACACACACACACACACACACACACACACACACACACACACACACACACACACACACACAAAACTAATCTCCTCTCTTTGCTCCAAATGGCAGACGTTCAAAACATTGTTTCTGGAAAAAGAACATGTCTACAATTTCTTATTACTAATTAAATGGTTGCTTTGTGTTTATTCTTAGTTTGGGGTAAAGCATTGCTGAGCTGACAAATAAAGGGAAAGACACAGTTAAGTTGGCATGATGGTGGACATCATTGATTCTTAGCAGAAACATTAAAACTATTTACATATTATAACAGCCCAGCACTTATGCCATGTTTCCACTGCATGGGCAGGCTCTGCTCGACTCAACTCACTTTGTTTGGTACCGGTACTTTTCCCCTGTGGATAGTACGTCTTTCAGCGTAAGCAGGATTCTTATCTGATCGCCATAGCGACACAGATTGAAACTGCCGTGACATTGGCTAACTTGTTTCCCTTTCATCTGCTACCAAACATAGGAGCATCTGCATTTTCTTGATTGTATGGCAAAAAAATAAAATCTGGGTCAAGTGAATAAGAAAATTGTGATCGCTATTTACAGTAGTTTGGGTTTGTGCAGGATGTCCCATGTCGCGCTAGTGACAATACTCTCTGACCAAACGGTGATCTGCTCTGTTTTAACTCCACCTTTTTAGTATCAGCTCAGCTCCCTTGGAACCTTGACCGAGGTGGTACCAGATAAAGTATCATGTACTAGCCACGATTTGCCAATGGAACCCATACAGTGGAAAAATGGCTTTAGACTGGGACAAAACAGAAGACAAGGTATACTAAATAATGAAGTAATTTATTTGCCACAAAATAACCAACCCAAATGCAAACACATGAGATAGGAGGATTCTGTAAAGTAGTGATGGGCAAATAAAGCATCAAGAAGCTTTGTGAACCATTTTATTTATTTTCTGAGGTCACTAGATGGTGCTCCTGGTTTAAAGAAAAAGGCTCAAGGAATTGCAATCCAGTGTGCTTTAAACCCTTTGTGGAACCGGGAGCACCATCTAGAGGGTTCAGAAAATAAAGAAAATAATTCACAAATCTTCATGAGGCTTCATTTGGACATTAATACTGTAAAGGCCACAGTATAGGGAGTGGATGAGTGAAAATGTGCTGCATGGATGTAAAAACAAAGAAACGGAAACAAAAGCCACAACACAGAGGTGTAAGGGGTGAGAGGATCTGCCCAGAAGACTGGCTGCTACTCTGGTTTATATGCATGAGGAACAACGGGCCCAGGTGTGTCCTATGCCACTAATTACCCTCCAACAACCCTGGAGGTAATAAGCAACGGTAGAAAGACCTAACAGAGTCGACGTCACAATATACAGACATTTTAATCAGGAGATAATAGCTGAAATACCATAATTCCTCAAATAAAGACCGGTAGTCAGTTAAAAGCCGAGCATCTGATAGTGGCCGGGGGCGTGGTCAACACAGACAAATATAGGCCGGCCTCAAATTGATGCTTTGTTTTCTGGGTTACGGTAAAGTAAAGTATTATTGTCCTACCAGTATTTTAGTCAATGCGGCTGCATGTGTTACTCAGCTGAGTGTAGTAACGTACAGCTGCCAACAGATGGCAGTAGCTACATTGGATGTAACACGGGTTTCATTTAGTGACAGGAGAGAATGACGGACTTTTCAACAACAACAAAAAAATGATTTTTAAAGTATGCGGAGGAAAACTCGGGTGAAAAAGCTGCGAGACATTTCAACATTTACCTCAGGAGAATCCGATACTGGAAGAAACAGAAAGATGAGCCAACGAGATTAACCGACAGGAGCAGGGCACGGCTAGCTAGCTGGAGGTGGGAGGAAAAGAGTTAGCCTGGAGCTAGAAACGAAGCTAGCTAGCTGGAGGTGGGAGGAAAAGAGTTAGCCTGGAGCTAGAAACAAAGCTAGCTAGCTGGAGGTGGGAGGAAAAGAGTTAGCCTGGAGCTAGAAACAAAGCTAGCTAGCTACCGTCTGTAACGTTAATCAGCATGGTGTGCTGAAAAACTGCAACTTACTGCTTACTACTGTATGCTCTTATTGTAATCTACCAGCAGTACTGTAGTACCTGTATTTGAAATAAATACCTGGTACATTTACAGGATTCAAACTGACACAGTGGTGGTGTTTGATTATTTCTGACCCAAATTATTTGTTGCCTGTGTGGCTGTTGTTGTATATGGGGATATTTTTGCAAATGTTTCTTAAAAAAATTAATGATCTCTGTCCACTGAAACGCTATGGCTTTTCATTCAAAACGATTTATTTAAAACAATTATACTTATCAAACAGATGGAATGATGGTAAATAAAGGCCCCGGCTTTTATTTGAGGAATTACGGTAAGAGCTCAAAGAGGTAGGACTGAACTATATTTATCTGATACAGTGATCACAATAAATGAAGCACTTTCATGTTTGTGAAAAGCGTAAATACATTTTACTTACTTACAATAGGAGGAGTTGAAAAGATGTGTAGCCTTTTTTGTTTTCCATAACAAAAAAAAAGTCCCTGGTACCTTTTTTTGGTCAGTTGAGGTTCCAAGCGAGGTGAGGCAATACCAAAAGGTGACATGAAAATCTGCAGACTTCTAATTGGTCAGAGACAATTGTCACTAATCACTGCATTGTCATTGCTAGCAACAGACGGGGGTGTGCTGAACAAACCCGCCTCTGACGTTCTGTGTGTGAGTCACCTTAGGTTGGTTTTCATCCAAATCATAATCTTTTTCCCTAACTTTACTAGTCTGGTTTTGTTTAGGAGTCTCAGTGCGGCGGGGTGGAGTCTCCTCCTCTGGAGGCTGTGAGGTGGTCTCCCGGACTGTAATGACGGCAACACTTGTTAAATTGCAGTATCCATTGTCTATATGAGCAAAAACACATTTCGGTCCCCAGTATAACCTCACTTAGCTGTTTGTGATTTTGATAGAATATGAAGTAATTGGGGGATTAAAAGTGGGATATGTTTTCAAAACTTGCAAGACACCATGCAAAACAGCTTAGACCCAACAG
This sequence comes from Percina caprodes, assembly GCA_013375575.1. Classification (NCBI taxonomy): domain Eukaryota; kingdom Metazoa; phylum Chordata; class Actinopteri; order Perciformes; family Percidae; genus Percina; species Percina caprodes. The sequence goes on along the minus strand of JABXJD010000133.1, from coordinate 704,967 downwards.
GGAAGGTTTTTCATCTATCCACTGCACCTCTCAGCTGTCAATCACTCCACAACCTCTGGCTTAAGACATCAGTGCTTTAGGCTACTCGGGCTACAGCTGTTATTCAGCAACAGCAAGGTTCAGTAATGATATGAAAAAAGAACTGTTCTGAAATACTTGAGTACACACATACTAAACTATTTTTGTGTTTTAAAATGTTACTTTAATTTAAATATGTAAGTAAATGAAACTCCCCAACAAATGTGCGGCACTTTGAAACTGATGGATACAACTTCTTTATAATTTTTTCATCATCTGGAACTAAGGGGACAGTAAGGCCCCATTTACACATGTATAGTCTATATCCACGTTGTTCCACTTACAGGATTGTTCCGATGTTGCCGGAAATTCAGCCAGATGTCCTTTTCAGCCGGGTGTCCATCACCTTCCGCTTTCTTTGTGTTGGAATTTAAACTCTGGTGGATTTATGATGACTATGGTTAACTCAGGTCTGGAACTGCTCTAAGCTGGTTTAAGTCTTATTTATCAGATCGATCTCAGTTTGTTCATGTTAACGATGAATCCTCTGCGCACGCCAAAGTTAGTCATGAGTCCCACAAGGATCTGTGCTCGGTCCAATCCTGTTCACTTAATATATGCTTCCTTTAGGCAATATTATCAGGAAGCACTCCATAAACTTTCATTGTTATGCAGATGATACTCAATTATATCTATTGATCAAGCCAGATGAAACTAATCAGTTAGCTAAACTTCAAATGTGCCTTCAGGATATTAAAACCTGGATGAGCTGTAATTTTCTAATGTTAAAACTGAAGTTATTGCTCTGGGGCCCAAGCACCTCCGTGACACATTATCCAAAGAGATAGTTACTCTGGATGGCATCACTCTGGCCTCCAGCACCACTGTGAGGAATCTTGGAGTTATCTTTGATCAGGACATGTCCTTTAATTCCCACATAATGTAAATTTCCAGGATCGCCTTTTTTCACCTACGTAATATTGCAAAAATTAGGAATATCCTGTCTAAAAATGATGCAGAAAAACTAGTCCATGCATTTGTTACTTCGAGGCTGCATTACTGCAATTCTTTATTATCAGGATGCTCGAAAAAGTCCATAAAGACTCTTCAGCTGGTCCAGAATGCTGCAGCACAAGTTCTGACAGGAACCAGGAAAAGAGATCACATATCTCCTGTTTTAGCTTCTCTGCATTGGCTTCCTGTAAAATCCAGAATAGAATTTAAAATCCTTCTTCTCACCTACAAAGCTCTTCATGGTCAGGCACCATCTTATCTTAAAGAGCTCATAGTACCTCACAACCCTACAAGAGAACTGCGCTCCCAGAATGCAGGGTTACTGGTGGTTCCTAGAGTCTCTAAAAGTAGAACGGGAACGTCTCAGGTTACGTATGTAACCTTTGTTCCCCGAGAAAGGGGAACGAGACACTGCGTCGGTTACGACACTATGGGAACGCCTTCAGGCATGACAGGGCTGAATGTGAATGAAAACTACTCCAATCCTATTGGTCCTAGTGAGAACGGTAGCATGTGACGGCATAACCGTAGGGACATATAAGCACACCGGCACATAGCTCATTAGCTCTTTCTATGAAGCAAGGCACTCCAGGCGGGGTGAGGCGCGCGAACCGACGCAGTGTCTCGTTCCTTTCTCGGGAACAAAGGTTACATACGTAACCTGAGACGTTCCCCTTCGAGGGAACTCGAACTGCGTCGGTTACGACACTATGGGAACGAGATACCCACTAACCCGCGCCGAAACCCCGCCTGCCCCAGCGTGAAACCAATCGTGGGCACGACTAGGAGGAGAGCACCCGGGTGCCAGGTGCGGAGGGAAAGTCCAGACTATAGAACCTGAAGAAGGTATGCGGAGTGGCCCAGCCAGCTGCATCACAAACCCCCTGGAGAGACGCACCAGAGAGGAGAGCCGCGGAGGCCGCCATGCCTCTCGTGGAGTGAGCCCGTACAGCCATAGGTGAAGGCAAACCGCGCACCCGATAGGCCAGGGAGATAGTCTGAACGATCCAGTTGCTGATAGTATGCTTGGAAGCGGGAAGCCCAGCCTTGGGGGACCCGAAACACACCAGCAACTGGTCCGATTTCCTCCACCCGGAGGACCTCAGAGCGAAGACACTCAGGGCCCTAACGGGGCAGAGCAAATGGAGCCTCCCGTCCTCCGCCGTCACATGAGGTGGAGGATGAAACGCCTGCAGTACCACTGGCCCCACAACAGTGGACTGCACCTTGGGAACGTAGCCCGGAACGGGGTGCAGGATGGCCCTCACATTACCCGGGGCAAACTCCAGGCATTGGGAAGCAACCGAAAGAGCCTGGAGGTCCCCCACCCTCCTCAGAGAGGTGATAGCAAGGAGGAAGGCCATCTTCAGGGTCAGGTACTTGGCCTCAGCCGACTCCAACGGTTCGAAGGGGGCCTCAGCCAGAGCTTCAAGAACCACTGCCAGATCCCAGGTGGGGATCCTAGTGCGAGTCGCAGGTCTCATCCTCCGGGTCCCACGGAGGAAACGTACGACCAGGGGAAGCCTCCCCAGAGACCCAACCCTTGAAGGGGCGTGGAAAGCCGAAATGGCAGCCACATAAACCTTGAGGGAGGAAGGGGAAAGGCCCGCAGAGAAGCGGTCCTGCAGAAACTCCAGCACCTGAAGCACCGGGCAGGTAACTGGGTCCAGCATACGTCCACTGCACCAGGCAGAGAAGACGTTCCACTGTAGGCCATACATCCTCCGTGTAGACGGGGCCCCGGAGCCAAGGAGAGTCTCGACCGCTCCCGCCGTCAGGCCCGCCTCTAGGTACTGGGCCCCCTCAAGGGCCAGACCCACAGCCGCCACAGGGCGGGGAAAGGGTGAAGAACCCGGCCCCCTGCCCGGGACAGCAGGCCCCTCCTCAGAGGGACCAGCCACGGCGGACCGTCCAGGAGCGCCATCAGGTCCGAGAACCACACCCGGGTCGGCCAGAACGGCGTCACCAGAAGGAGGCGGATGCCTTCCTGACGGACCCTCTCCAGGATCCCCGGGAGCAGAGCGACTGGGGGAAAAGCGTACAGACGCAGCCTCGGCCACTCTCGTACCATGGCGTCCAGCCCCAGCGGGGCCGGGGGCGTCAGGGAGAACCACAGAGGACAGTGCGTAGTCTTTTGAGACGCAAACAAGTCCACGTCTATGGGTCCGAACCTTTCGCACAAGAACTCCACCACCTCGGGGTGGAGCCGCCATTCCCCCGGGCCGAGAGAGCAGTCTCCGCTGGGACCACAGGAGGATCCGATGCGCCAGTCTGCAGAGAGGGCGCGAGCGCAGACCCCCCTGGTGATTCAGATAGGCCACCACGGCCGTATTGTCGGACCTGACCAGCACGGGGCGACCCAGGAGCGCAGGCAGGAAGCTCCTCAGAGGCCGGAACACAGCCAGCATCCTGAGGCAATTGATGTGCCATGACGAGTGATGCTCCCGCCAAACTCCCTTCGCAGAGCGGTCGTCCATGACCGCGCCCCACCCGGTGAGGGAAGCGTCTGTTGAAACGATTACTCGGCGACAGGGCGCCCCCAGCGCGGGTCCTCGGGACAGGAACCAAGGTTTCGTCCACACCGATAGGGCACGAAGACAATTGTGCGTGACCCGTTTCAGGCGGAACGGGTTTCCCCTCGGGGATAACCCCTTGGATTTCAGCCACCACTGCAGGGCCCTCATGTGCAGAAGACCAGAAGGTATCACGCTGGAAGCAGCTGCCATGAGGCCCAACACCCTCTGAAAGTGTCTCACTGTGATGGCGCGGCCCAGCCTCACACACCTCACCGTGGCCAGGACGGACTCGACACGAGCCGGAGACAGATGTGCCGGCATCGTTAATGAGTCCCACACCACCCCGAGGAACACAGTCCTTTGGGTGGGTGCCAGCACACTCTCACCATCGTTGAGCCTCAGCCCCAAACGAAGACGAGGAGCGAGGACGACATCTCGACGCCGAACCGCCAACTCTCAAGACTGAGCCAGGATAAGCCAGTCGTCGAGGTAATGTGGACCCGGATGCCCTGGAGCCGCAGAGGGGCCAGTGCCGCATCCATACACTTGGTGAAAGTGCGAGGGAGAGTGCCAGGCCGAGGAAGAACCCGATAATGGTACGCCACGCCCCAAAGGCGAACCTCAGGAACTTCCTGTGGGAAGGACAAAGGAGATGTAGAAGCATGCATCCTCGGATCCATGGTGACAAGCCAGTCCACAGACCGGATGCGACACATGATGGCAGGGATGGTGAGCATCACGAACCTGTATCTCCTCAGAGACCGGTTCAGAACCCGCAGATCCAGAACAGGGTGCTGGCCTTCCGTCCTTCACGGGAACCAGGAAGCACCGGCTGTAGAAACCGGACCCGCTGGCCGGCGGGAGCGAGCTCCACAGCCCCGTCCTCCAGCAGCAAGCGCACTTCCTGTCCCAGCACCAGGCCCTGGTCAGGGCGCACCACAGTCCGGACCACCCCAGTGAAGCCGGGGTGGACCCGAACTGCAGCCCGTACCCATTGATGACGGCGCGCAGAACCCACGGGATATGCTCTCCAAACCCCGGCGGCGTCTGCGAAATCCGCCATCAGAACCAACCCCTCGGGGCGGTGGCGGTGCGACGTGCCAATCTCGGAAGAGTCCCTGAAGCTGGCCGCCAGGAAGAACTCGCCGATGATCCGCAGGCCGGGAGCCGAATCTCCGGCCAACCGCCACCCCTCGGGGCAGGCAGAGTGGAGAAGGCTCGGCGGCGGCTAGCGTGTCCCGAGCGCCCCGGCGGCGGGACACAACGCAAGCGGCCACCCAGGAGGGGACCTCAGTCGGCCTCCGAGGGCTAAACACATAGACAGGACCTCCGCGCCTCGCCCCTCCGCGACTGGACGACGTCCCTCAGGACCAAACTGCCGGGAGGGTGCGTGGGAGCGTTGCCCGCGTCCCAAGCCGCTCGAGGGGTCGCGAGAAGCCAGACAGCGTCACTGGCGCTGTCGGTGGGAGCTGGTAGAGGGCCGAGAAGGTCCAGCCGTCCTAGCAGAGCGGGACCAAGTCCGGCGAAGGAGAAACTGCCGGAACGCCCCCTCCTGGGAGCGGACACGGCGAAACTTGTCAACGACAGAGTTCAGCGCAACACGCGTACGGAGCGCCTCGGCACCCCCCTCCGGGCCATCTCCAGCAGCAGGTCCGCCTAGCAGGCCTGCAAAACCGCCACGGTGTGCAGGCTCACTCCAGCCCGGCCCGCCGCCATACACGCCTTCCCCACCAATGAGGAAGACACCCGACATGGTCACATCGGCAGCACCGGCTGGCCAAAAGACGACGTCAGCAGGGGTGAGAAGTAACACGCCAGAGCGTCGTCAACCCGCGGTACCGTCCCGTAGCCGCAGTCCGTAATCCCCGCCACATTGCCAAAACTCCAGCTGCTGGGGAGAAAGCCGGGCAGAGCAAGGTTTCTCCCACAATTTGCACAACTAACTGTGCAAAACCGGGGAAAAAACGGCATGGAGCGGGGGCATGGAGCGGAAGGAAGCGATCAAGCTCCCTGACAGCCTGTGGCTAATCCAGTCCGGGTTTTGCCACAGACAGCGCCACCACAGCCAACAGTACAACACAGTCCGGCGCGGCGCTCTTCAGATGACGTCGGCGCGACACCCGGAAGTCCTCACCCTCCTCCACGACGCACATGCAGCTCCACAGAGCCACAGTGCGGCCGCCCCTCCAGCCTGCGTCCCCGAGCAGAAGAAGCCGAGCAACGAGGACCAGGGGAGTCGGAATCGGCAGACGAAGGACGAGAAAGGGCCACAGCCGTCTCGGAACCCTCCAGCAGATCCCGCCGCGATCCCCATGACCGTGTCGCCGAGCCGCCTCAGCGACCGCGGGGTCCTAGCCACGGGAGAGCGCATCTGGCCGTCCGCGGAAAGAGGGCCACGCGGGACCGCAGTACCCGCATGGGCAGGGCCCCGCAATGGACACAAACAGCCCCCTCGAGAGCTGCCGTGACGTGCGACAGGCCCAAACAAGCGACACACAGTTCGTGCGATTCACCTACCGCGATGAAACGCGGGCAGGGAGACACACATCTCCGGAACCGGTACAATCGCACGGACATGATTCCAGGTGAGTAGGATACGGGAGCCTTTCAATACCAACATTAACCAACGTGCCTGCTGAATAGAAAAAAGCTAATGAGCTATGTGCCGGTGTGCTTATATGTCCCTACGGTTATGCCGTCACATGCTACCGTTCTCACTAGGACCAATAGGATTGGAGTAGTTTTCATTCACATTCAGCCCTGTCATGCCTGAAGGCGTTCCCATAGTGTCGTAACCGACGCAGTTCGAGTTCCCTCGAAGGGGAACCAGAGCGTTCAGCTATCAGGCTCCTCTCCTGTGGAACCAGGTTCCAGTTTGGGTTCGGGAGGCAGAACCGTCCCCACATTTAAGAGTAGACTTAAGACTTTCCTCTTTGATAAAGCTTTTAGTTAGGGCATAGAATTGAATATTGTTAGGGAGTGAGGAGTCGCAGCGTCCGCCTAGCCCGGCCCACCTGCTTCTCATCATAGTTGTCAGATCTATCTATCATATAATCAATAATATAATAAAACTAGAGGGAGGCAGGGCATACAGCCCGATCCGGTTGGGGAGAGTTCTAGCCTGACCAGGCTCCTCTCTTCACCCTGTCTCTCCTAGTTATGCTGTAATAGTTTTAGACAGCTGGGGGACTTCCTTTGACACACTGGGCTCCTCTCTCCTCTATCTTTCTATCTTTCCATTTGTGTGCATCCATGTCCCAGAAATGCTTGTTACTAACCTAGCTCTGGGGAGTCATTCCCCGGAGTCCTTATGTTCTTTTTCCCCAGCATGTTTCCTTGGATCAGGGAGGCTCCAAAATCATGTTAGCAGCTGTTGCCATGGTCCCGCTACACGTCCTGGGATGCCATGTTCATCCTGCTACGCTCTGCTGTGCCCTGCTACGTCCTGCTGTGCCTTGTAATGCCGCACAGTGCCCTGCTATGCCTGCTATGTCCTTGTAAATTAGTGGTCTAGACCCACTCTATCTGTAAAGTGTCTCAAGATAACACTTGTTATGAATTGATACTATAAATAAAATTGAATTGAAAATTGAATTGAACTGCTCCTCAGATCTTGTTAAATCCAGACAGCTAGCTAGATTATCTGTCCAATCTGAGTTTTGTGTGGCATGACTAAAACAACTTTTGAACGTACTAGCGTTCCACTAAAACAAGTTCCTTCCTGAGGCTATTTTGCAGAAGCACTGTGACTCTGTCCAGCGCTTAGTGGCACCTAAGACCATTGTGATTGGTTTAAAGAAATGCCAATAAACTAGAGCCTTTTCTCCCATCCCGGAATGCTGTGTAGATTAGCCAGATGCTCCTCCGCAGCGCTGTGGAGGAAGGACTGATAATGCGAGACAATTTTAAGTGTTTTTAATCCAGAATAAAATCCAGATGAGATTACAGATTTACAAATCTGATTCCAAAGCATTTTGTTTTTTTGCATGACCTGACTAAATGTAAACTAACACTGTTGTGAAAGAATAAGAATCCTTTTAGAAATAAGGGAAATCTCCTAAAATTAGGTTTACTGTTGGCTACGTGCCACCATCCTCACCCTTCAATCTCCTCATGCAATTTTTAACAGTTAAGCTATGAAGTTTAGAAAAAAAGCCTAACTGTCTATGACTTTCTGTGACACTTTTATGACACCAGTCATTCATTTACAATATCCCTCTTAGAGAGCGGACAAGCAGCAACATCTCTGTCACAATAAACAACAGCAGAAAAAAAGGAATCTCTGGAGGGCTCTCAGTGTACTTTGGAGTTAAGTCAATTTAAATTTCTGGCAAGGAAAAGGGTGGAACTTAAGTTGTCAGGGCTGATGTAGAGTCCCGGCTATCTTCTGAGGAGTGGGAGGAGAAGAGTTACACTCAATGACATCAGCTCAACATGATCTATCGTTTCATGTCAGCGTTGGTTGAAAGAGCAACCCTGTAAACACGCACGATGAGCAGTGCATTGATGGTGTAAGCAGCACAAGGTAGGCTGCCCACGTGGATGCTAAATTATGTCAGTCATCATTTTTAATGGGATAACCTTTAAGCCTTTCTTTAAAGTGTCATAAACCTCATCAGAACTGATGAGGTGATGGTGTTTTCTCTTCACTGAGACTGTTGGCTAATGAATCAAATGGCTATCCTGCTTGGCAAATTGTTCTCACCTAATGGGATCTCCCATTCACACAGAGAGACAGGCACATGAGGAGGCATTAAACGAAGAAGGTACAGATGAACTGAAAGAGAAAAGCTAGTATAAAAAAGAAAAAGATGACAAAGGAACAATGAGGATGAAAAAACATAAAGGACAAAAAGGAAAGTAGACTGTCTTAGAGGGTGAATCATTAGATTAGATGAGACGTAATCAGGAATCAACATTGCTCATCAACAGCAGGGTTGCATCAACTGCACTGATTGACTTGATTGAAGAAAGTATCAATATCATGAGAAATTCACACACAATCTTTCTAAAATAAAAACTGATAAAACATTATTGTAGAAGTTATTTTGTTAGTGTTTGCCTTTTCTCTCAATATTTGCTGTTGTTCTTAGTGTCACCAGGACTACTTTGATTTTGCATACCTTGAGCCTTGGTACTACATTGTGGTGCTGCATTAATGTGCTGGTTGGAATCTCTAGCTAATGAAATCCAAGTGGAGACTGGGTGTGTGGCTTTGACTAACAGCCATTTTTCTTGTTTGAAAGCCATGATGTCTCTTTTTCTCATGGGTGGGTAAAATTCGCTGGATGGGCAAAGCACAAAAAGGGGAGGTAACCTTGCCCCTTGTGAATCAATCATAAAGGGGCAAGATTCCAGATTGGCTGATCGGAGTTTTACACAGGGCTTGGTTTACACCTATCACCATTTCTAGCCACTGGGGGAATGCAAATTAATGTTAAAAAACCTCATAAAATGACATTTTCATGCCATGGGACCTTTAAGACATAGTAAACATGGGAGTCAGTTTGATTTGAAATGTGCTGGGGACAGAGATGCATTCGGAAGTGCATTTCCAGAAGTGCTGGGTACAATGATGCATTAATTTTTTTCTCTTTTGCGCAGGTCATGTGTTGAAAAATGCTGTCCTTTAGATTACTAATATAAATGAATAAAAACATGGTTTAATGTACCTAAACAACGATCAGTGATCACCAAATTTCATATATCATATACCTCCTCATACCCACTGAAAACTGTCAAAAAATCAAACCCACAGTCCAATTATTATGGACGTTCTCTGACATATGTAAATACACAAGCCACAATGATTAAATGCATGCTTTTGTTTGTGTTTTTGAACTGGATGCTTCACTTTTACAAGTGATAAGGATTTGAGTTGAGTCCTTGCAGCAGCAGTCGCGAGTTCGGTTTGCTGCATGTCGTTCCCCCTCCCTCTTCCCTTTCATGTCTAAATAAACAATTATTAAATTAAATAAAGGCCGAAAATGCCAATAAATAAATAAATATTAAAGTTAGCTAATGATTGCCCCTTGCTACTCTGAAATCACACTAGGTTACTACTGTACTGTAGGTAGTAAGCTAGGTAGCCAGGCAAGCTATTGTTAGTAGCTAAGAAATAACGTAGCGCAAAATAGACTACGTTTAATTTTTTTATTTTTTGCACTTTCTGTCTTGTGTTTTTGTTCTGTAAAGGTGGTAAAAAAAAGGCTGCCTTCCTTACTCCTTATATTCTGCTCTTTAATAAGATGTTCTTATTTCAATCAGGAAAGACTTTGTTGCCGATATGCAAAGATTTATTGTACAAATGGATAAAATGACATGTATGACATGTTTGGAGATTAGACTCCATCATTATGAAAATGTGTATATATATAATAATAATAATAATAATACATTTTATTTAAAGGCGCCTTTCTATGCACTCAAGGATGCCGTACAGCGTATACATACATAAGACATTTTAAAAACAAAACACTATACAACAATAACAGAAAAGGCAGAGCAATATACTATCAAGTGGAATAAGAAGTTTTAAACAGATGTGTTTTGAGTTGTGATTTGAAATGGGGGGGAATTAATTGATGTTTCTTAGTTGGGTAATGAGTTCCAGAAACGGGGAGGAGATCAGACAAATATTTAGGGGGATTAGGGTTCTGTAATGTCAACACAGTAAAAATGCACCTACTTAACGAAGTTGGTTCATTGCTGGCTACAAATTAGCATCAAACACAACAAATGCTGTCAGTCGAATGGTGTTTTGAGCTAACGTTAGCAATCAATCAATCATAGATAGCTAAAATGTTTTTGAAATGATTCCCATCTTCTGTTATTGTTTGTAATGATAAAAGTTTCATTATTATTATTATTATAATATTATTATATATTATTATTATTATATATTATTTCATTCCATTTAAATCTGAGCATGCACAACTAACATCTGCCTTCGACCAGAGCCGGTCTGACTCGACTCTCATCGGGTATGACGCGTTATGCCGTAAACCGTTTACATCTGAGCATGCTTGACTCAAATCTGCACTCTCCTCACATTGGCCAGTGACAGTCTGAAATGACAACTGGGCAGCAGAGAGAGACAAGTTTAAAACAGGGATGTCATGCTGTGATTGACTTGTGAATTTAAGGCCACTTCTGATTGGTTAACGTACAAGTGAACTGCATTCAATGGGAGAAATCCCAAACATGATGGGCATGCCGATGCCTAGTTATGGTTGCTAAGCTATGACTGGACAATCTACATTCCTGGATCAGATTACTAAAGGTTTGTGATTAATGTCCCAAAAATTACCAATGCAGTTTGAAGGGTATGGAGAAATCACATGCACAGTTATGGCCGGTGCACTGTAAGCCCAAATGTTGTCGACTTAAAGTATTGAGCACTGTAGCAAACCAAAGAATAAAGGGCTAGGCAATATTTCTGCATCAAGGACAGCTCCTCACACTCTAGTGATGGATCAATGTTTGAACGATGTTGAACAAAGAGGAGTTTCTTTTTTTGGGGGCTTTTCCACCTTTATTTTTTGACAGGACAGTTAGGTGAGAGGGGGAGAGAGACATGCAGGAAATTGTCACAGGTTGGATTCGAACCCTAGACCTCTGTGTCGAGGCATAAACATCTCCGTATATGTGTGCCTGCTCTACCACTGAGCCAAAATGGGCACCAAAGAGGTTTAAAAATGTGTTTACCTCAACTTTTATCACAATAAGCCACAATGGTGATTTCAAAGAAGGCATATTTTTATTCATGTTTTATGATCAAAATGCTAGTTTGTTTTCTCTTTCCCTCCTTTCCATACTTCCCACAACCTCCCTTTCTGTCTCTCCCTGCCTAATGTCACCAATCTTGTTTCCTGCCACTCCCCTCTCTCTGTTTCTCCCCATTATGTTGTCATTTAATGTGACAAGCCTTTTCCTAGAATAATGAAAGTTAAGGCATGTCTCACTCCCCATTTCTACACTTGTTAAACACCGTGTTATCTCTCCTCTGTGAGTACGTGTGCGGAGGCTGACAAGTGATGCAAAGATCTGTATGCCCCCTCAGCTATTTTAAATGATAGCGTGACTCATAATCCTCGTACACACCCAGAATATGAATTACAGGCAGACACGTTATCTCAACTCCTTTACACAAGGAATTAGTTGTACTCACTTTGAATGAAAAGTGTGCTAATGCCTGAGGATTAAAGCAGCTTTTTGCTCAAGGACATTTTTGTGCAGCAGACTTTAAGATTGTGTTTGACCAGTTGTCTTACCAAACTTTAAATGATCTCTTAGCACTACAGTCAGTTTTAACACAAACACCTGCTGAAATGTGACTAAATTCCTATACTCAATAAAGCTTCTAAAGGATCCTTGAGTTCAAAAAATTGAATCAGTCTAGCTCACGCAGTAAGAGCGTGCGCCCATGTAGGCTGAGTCCTATGCAGCGGCCTGGGTTTGAATCTGGCCTGTGGCCCTTTGCTGCATGTCGCCCCCCACCTCTCTCCGGCCTTTCCTGTCTATCTATTGTCAATATCTAATAAAGGGGGAAAAGAAAAAGAATATTTAATCAGAAAAGAAAAATGTTTAAAATGCATTTAAGAATGTACAAACCCTGGCACATGGAAATATATTTCAAGTGGCTATAAATTAATATAAGTCATAACTAGGCATGTGTGAAGGGGGTTCCGTCTACTGATAAAACCGCTCTACAGAGCAGATAGAGCCCAGAACAACAGGATGAGTGATAACAGCTCATCCACTCTCATCCCAAACACTGGCATACCACAGGGGCGCGTCCATAGCCCCCTCCTCTACTCCCGCTTTACCCATCACTGCTCGTGCATCCTTCCAACACCATCATCAAATTGGCTGAATAAACGATCATAGTACTACCAGACAATAATGAATCAGCCTGCAAGGAGGAGGTTCAGCATCGGACAGAATGGTATTTGTACAATAACCTGGACTTAAACATCACAAAAACCCAGGAAATGATTGTAGATTTCAGGAAATCCAAGCACACTGAGCACTCTGCCCTCTACTTGCACGGGGAAGAGGTAGACAGAGTAGAGAGCTGTAACTTTCTTGGTGTGCACCACATACATCTCTAATCAGGGGGGCAAGGCCCAACAGAGGCTTTACTCCCTTAGGAAGTTAAAGCACGCTCACCTCCTTCAGCACCATCTGACCTACTGCTGCAGAAGAGAACAGGAAGGACCTGCAGTGGGTGGGTGGGGGTGGGGGTGAGGGCAGCAGAGCGTCATCGGGACAATACTACCCCCCACCCCCCCAGTCATCCTGGACATCTCCTGTTCTACCCCTGCCTTCTGGGAAAAGATTCAGAACAAGCACATCCAATACCAACATAGTGAGAAACAGCTTCTCCCACAGGCAGCAAAATACACAAACCTTCCTCCCCTCCATCTCCTTCCTCTCTAAAGGCCTGTGTATGTTCCTGTGTTAAATCAACGCCGTGGGTACGTACGCAATTACGTGGAGATACAGACCCTACGTCCTAGTCAGATGTGCTCCTCTCAGCAGGGGGCGCAACTACAAAGTGTCAGAGGGGTATAATAATAATTTATGTACTTTATTTTCATTACAATAAATAAATCATCATTTATGGCATTCAAGCATATGTTTAAATTTGCGTTCTGGTTTGTTTACTACCTCCCCGCTTTCAGACATAGGCTAATTGTTAGATTTCCCACATGTGCCGGGATTTGATACAGAAATGCATTTTTCATTCGCAATGGCAAGATTAGCTTAATAGCATATAACAAAACATGTTCAATTATTTCGATTTGGCATTAGAAGTAATCAGACTTCAACTGTAAGCAACACTAACGTTAAAGTGCAAAATAAAACCAAAGGTAGGAGGACTCAGAGCTTGAACTGGACATTTAATTTTGTGTGGTCTAATAGAACTCCTACAAGATGTCATCACTGGTCTCGTCTCTACTTGATGCTATCGTCTCATTCACTTCTTGCCTGTGTTCTTCTCCACTGAGACATATTGTCAAACAAACATTATGCAGGAGCCCAGGTAGCACAGTTGGTGGAGCGGGCGCCCATGTGGAGAGGTTGGTTCCTCAAAGCAGCAGGTCCCGGTTTGACTCTGAACTGCGGTCCTTTCCTACATGTCATTCCCCTCTCTCCCCCCTTTCATGTCTTCAGCTGTGCTGTCAAAATATAGGCCTAAAATGCCAAAAAAAGAATCTCCCCCCCAAAAAATACATTATGCAATATATTTTTCCATTTAATAATATTAACAAATAAATCTGTTGGTATCAAGTGGCTCCCCTAGACTTCCACCTAATGTTTGACCTACCTGTTGCCTTTGCCTGTCTTCCCTGATCCACCATCCTCACACCTGTATGAAATTAACTCACTGTTAAATATAGCAGCCTAAATTCAATTCTGAAATCAGCCTAGTGATGGCATCAGATAAGACAACTATTATGCAGTAAGGTTGTGCTGCTGTTGAAATTACATTCACATTTTGGATTTTAAAAAGTACAAATATGGAGAGCCACTTAGCCCAGACCTTTAAAGAGAGAGAGATGTGACCCTGTAATTATAGCTTCCATGTTACCCAACAGATGTAACCACAGCCTGTATGTCTGACAGCACAGCTAACAGTTAATGGTAAAACAAAATCTATTAATGTTTTCATGGTAAACCAGAGTTATCGCATAAGTTATGTTAGGCTACTTTCTATTTCCCAGGTGTTATTTTACCTTAACAAAATTGAGATATGTCATGCATAGGATTGGTACCATAGGGTTCAACCAAAATCAACCTTGGTTAGCATTAAGCTAGCCGTAAACCCCACTTTAGCTGCTACTGTTAGCAAACACAAGCTAGTCTGAAAACAGTCTGTTAAAATGAATATTTGTAAGCCTCCAAGTTTGTTAGCAAATATATGCATGATTCCATGCATTAGTTATGTTTTACAGAATCGTATCATTTATTGTACATGCTGCCTTATATTTTCCAGTTTTCAGCTCAGCAACATCGGTTTTGCATATTGGAAGCTAGCATAAACCCCCATTTGGCTCCTGGGTCATTGACAAATAAGGCTTTTAAAAATGTGTTTTTTGTCAGGCATGTTGTTCCTCCTTTGATGCTTGCTCAGGTGGACCAGCGCAGCTCCATGATTGAGCTCAGTTTAGAGCCCCTTTGGATGTGTGTACTTGGGGATGGGTGGGTGTATTTCAGTTGGGGAAGTACACTCAGTTGTGTTTACATTTTCTCGTTGATAGTGTGTGAGGAGTTATTTTTGCCTTCTGCTTTCTCTTGTGTTTTTTCTTTTCTTTTGAATGCACCTTTTTATGTTTGCAGCCACTACATATATCTATCAGGGCATTAATGAGGTGAAGGTTCTTAGCTATGGCCTCTGTTCTTCAGTTCTCGGTCTGGAATGTGAGAGGACTAAATAAGATTGTCAAGCTTAAAGCCAGAGTATTTTTTACAGGAGACACATTTGACCTCAGAGGATGTGGTGGGGGTGAGGAGAAGATGGCCTGGTCAGGTGTTTTTGGCCTCTTTTAGCTCTAACTCAAGACGGGTAATAACTCTTATACATTCTCAGAAGCCGTTTACGCCTTCACTGAAGACCGACTTTAGATACCTTTTTATTGATTGTGAACTTCTTTCAGTCAGAATAAATTTGGTTAACGTATATGGGACAAATATAGATAATTCAACCTTTTTAGACAGCTTTTCTTGATGTTGGCTGCTTTGCCTGGCCAGTTCAACATAGGTAAAGACTTTAATTGTCCACTCCAACCTGAATTGGACAGTTTCACCTGTGGTGACACCTTGACTAGAAGGGAACTGCTTCAATCCATAAAAGACTTTAATCTAGTAGATGTATGGAGAAGTAAATACTCTACCCAGAGAACATTTTGTTACTCCAGTACTCATCAGAACTTTTCTAGAATTGATTATTATCTGATCTCAGCCGAGTTGATTCCAAAAATTTCAAAATGCTGGTATGATAGCATCCTAATCTCGGACCATGGTCCAACCTCACTTCTTATTAAACTTTCGAATGTGACACGCCCCCACCCTAGTCTACAGTCATTCTGGCTTAGGGACCCAAACTTTATAGTGTATATTGGTAGACAAATAGATTTACATTTTGAAAGCAATACTACCAGACAACTATGTCTGTGGGGTGGGAAGCATTTAAAGCCTTCCTACTTATTATGGAACTTAACAAATTGAAAGCAAGACATAACATTTTGTCCACAAATAAGGCGAAAAAGGGAAAAGCTTGATGAGATTAAAACAGTCGTATTATGAACAGGGAGAAGTTACTTGCCTGGCGCATAAAGCAGATGCAAGCAAAGAGGGCAATAAACTCCATCTTGACAGATAAAGGAGATACAACTTCAGACCCCAAAGAGATAAATGACACATTTCAATGTTTCTACCGGAACATATATGGCTCTGAATACTTATTGTGCAAAAAGATTTCTTGCATAAACTAAAGTTTGACCTAGTGGATAAAGAATTTTTATACCCATTGGACCGCAACCTGGAGATTGGTGTAATATCTGAGGCCATTGTCAGGTTGGGGGGAGGTAAAACACCAGGGCTAGATGCAATTCAAATTGAAATATATAAAATGTTTAAATCCAAATTAATATCGCACCTGCTTGATATGTACAACGAATCATTTGATGAGGGATCCCTCCATCCTTTGCTGCACAGCAATAATTTCATTGTTACTGAAGGCTGGAAAGTCGCCAACTGCGTGTGGTTCTTATAGACTGATCTCCATCCATCCATCCATCCATCCATCCATCTTCATCCGCTTATCCGGTATCGGGTCGCGGGGGCAGCAGCTCCAGTAGGGGACCCCAAACTTCCCTTTCCCGAGCCACATCAACCAGCTCCGACTGGGGGATCCCGAGGCGTTCCCAGGCCAGGTTGGAGATATAATCTCTCCACCTAGTCCAACAACAGACAACCACTCTGGTTTCAGGGAGGCCGTTCCTCCCAATCACGCCTCTCCAAGTATCTCCATCATCACCCACGTGTGTGTTGAAGTCCCCCAGCAGAACTATGGAGTCCCCTACTGGAGCCCCATACAGGACTCCCTTCAAGGTCTCCAAGAAGGCCGAATACTCCGAACTCTTGTTTGGTGCATATGCACAAACAACAGTCAGAGTTTCCCCCCCATCACCCGCAGGCGTAGGGAGGCGACCCTCTTGTCCACCGGGTAAACTCCAACGCAGCGGCGCTCAGCCGGGGACTTGTGAGTATCCCCACACCCGCCCGGCGCCTCACACCCTGGGCAACTCCGGAGTAGGACAGAGTCCAACCCCTATCCAGGAGTACGGTTCTAGAACCGAGACTGTGCGTAGAGGTAAGCCCCACCAGATCTAACTGGTAGCGCTCCACCTCCCGCACAAGTTCCAGCTCCTTCCCCCACAGAGAGGTGACGTTCCACGTCCCCAGAGCCAGCTTCTGCCGCCCAGGTCTGGTCCGTCGAGGTCGCTGACCTTCGCCGCCACCCATGTGGCAGCGCATCCGACCCCAGCGGTTCCTCCCACAGGTGGTGGGCCCATGGGACTGATCTCACTTCTACATAATGACCTTAAGATTTGTAGTGGATTTTTACAGGGTAGACAGGGATGGTGCTCAGCAGGTTCAAGTTCTTTTGGTTACGGTACTGGGTGACCGGTCCGTGGCTCATCACATGGAGAGTAGTAGGACGTGGGTTCCAACTGCCCAACACATCTTTTATCACAGGCTCAAGGTGGGCCCACACAGCTCTCTCATCATGTCGGAGACACCCAGAGATACTGGCATAAGACTGCACACCAGCAGAGGTGTAGGCAACACAGGAGTGGACAATAGTCTGCCTTCTGTTCCCATCAAATTGAAAAGCCTGCACTTCTCTGTCTGAAAAATCAACATTCAGGACCATTTCATTCAATTCCATTTCATCCTCTCTCAGGCTTTCCTTTAATGCGCTGCACTCTTTGGCCTGGTGAAGCCAATTGAATCCTGAAAAGGAAGGAGATGGTACAATTAAAAAGTTTCAACAAATCAGTGAAAGTGCCATTCTGTGTCTCTTTAACAAAGTTCATAAAGGTCCTCTGCTCTTCTGAGACAGGTTTTCTTACCCACTGAGACCACATCTCCAACTCTTCTGTCTGGGGTTTTGAAACTTCCACTTCATCATAGCAGCATTTTGCACAGACTGGGTACATGCAGGCCTTGTTGTCTGGATTGCACACAATTGCGGACAACAGCTGAGAGACACTGGTTGCTTTCAGAAGACCTTTCAGCTGCAGTTTTTCTGACAAACAATCAAACAGTTTGACATTCTTATGTTTCATGCAGGCACATTTGTTCCTGTCAGACGCTTTTTTTCTAAGTCACATAGAAAGGACAATATCTGACATATTGTCTGTAAGTCTGAAAGCCTGTGGCACTTTTCCATTTCAGAAATGAAAAATGGAGTTCAGCTAGCTAGTTTAACGAGAACACACCTCTGCTGTTTGTTTTTGTTCATTGTCACTGTGTCTTTTTTCCCTGGCAGCGAGCAACTGTTCTCATCACAACAGAGGAACTCCAAAACGTTCTCTTTCCTTTCTACAGCCAGTTTCTTTGCACCCGTGTTTCCTTCTGTGGTAGATTAAGTATTTTCCTGTCTACTGGCTCTGTTTTGTCTTAATCTTTTTTCGAAATCTTTCGGTTTCTTTTCTGGCTGCCTCCATTTTCCTTTTCATCATGTTCATTTCATGGCGCAACTTTGCTCTCTCTCTTCATCTAAAGCTACTTGCTCTCAGTGGTGTGGAGGATGCTCTTGGTTGCTGTTGATCTAAACTGTTCTCTGCATCAATGTTGGGGGGGTCAGGCTGAAGCTGTGCTATGGGAGGTGGATCCACTGACTCAGGTGCTACAATGGGAGCTATATCCAGCAACTCTGGTGTGCAATTTAAGATTTCCTCCATAGCTCTTTCCCTGTGCCTTCTCTGATCTTCCTTCCACTGATTCCTCACTTTATTCTGTTCTGTTCTGGACAGCTTGCTGATTGGGGGTTTCACAATTTTTCCCTCTTTTCCTCTTTTGATAACTATAAAAACATTACAAACACTAAGGTTTACTGGCATATATTCTAATTTGAAAATCTGAAATGTCTGACTGATTGCTGTACATAATTATCAACTACACAAAACTGTGACTTATAAAGATTTATTAACTTTATTTCTTTTTTGCAAGATATCTCTGTTGCAGCTGGATCATTTTCAATGCGCTTCCTGTAGCGTGCAGCTTTTTCTTGACAGTGGCATTTACAATCAATGAAAAAAATACAATCATAAAAGGTATTTAATTTATATAGTAACTATGAATGTACATTTAATGAATATTTGTAAAAACATACAATTAAATAATTGACACATTAACATGTTTATTTAATCCAGAAGTGACATTCCTTCTGGTTGCACCACCTGACTTTTGCAACTAATTTCAAATTTCTCCGACACCTATATCAGTCTTTGACTTTGCTAGCAAGTTCATTCATTCAATTTTATAATAAAATAAAGAGTTTTATATTAAAATAACTTTTTATTAGTTTTGCGTTGGTTGTACCACCTGACATGTAAACTGTACATGTCTAACTATGAAGATAAAGTTCCATCCATCCATCTTCATCCGCTTATCCGGTATCGGGTCGCGGGGGCAGCAGCTCCAGTAGGGGACCCCAAACTTCCCTTTCCCGAGACACATCAACCAGCTCCAACTGGGGGATCCCGAGGCGTTCCCAGGCCAGGTTGGAGATATAATCTCTCCACCTAGTCCTGGGTCTTCCCCGAGGCCTCCTCCCAGCTGGACATGCCTGGAACACCTCCCTAGGTTGGCACCCAGGAGACATCCCTACCAGATGACCGAACCACCTCAACTGGCTTCTTTCGACGCGAAGGAACAGCGGCTCTACTCCGAGCTCCTCTCGGATGACTGAGCTTCTCACCCTATCTCTAAGGGAGACGCCAGCCCCCTCCTGAGGAAACTCATTTTGGCCGCTTAGATAAAGTTGCTATTTTATTTTATTTTTTATAGGAGAGAGATGTACAAACCTTTCACTCATCAGTAAAGATCAGTTGGGGTCCTCTTGATGATACAATATCCTGTCTAGTCTTTTACCTCTTCACTTCAAAATAAAAGTTCTATGAACGTGGTTGCGCCGCCCTGACATTTCAGATATGCAAATTTCCAGACAAAGGTTTTTTTTTTAGTTTTCCAAACAATTTAAGAGCTATTAAACTAGAAAACACTTTATTTGAAAGGTCTTCAATGTAAAATTATGCACCCATATTTATTTTAAATTTCCTTACCTTTTAAATTCCATATTTAATACATTTCACATAGTGTTAATTTGCTCAGATGTTTGCACCACATAACGTTTTGAGGGTTTTAGATGGCAAAACATAAAATACAGTTAACCCTCTTTTCACGGGGGTTACGTTCCAAAAAGAAACCGTGATAGGTGAAATCCGTGAAGTAGTAATCTTTATTCTTTTTACAATTATTATACAATGAAATGCTCCATAATACATTAAAACCAAAGAACAAAACCTTTTTACAGGCCCAAGCATTTGTTTAACAAATAAAAGTACTGTATAAACGTTTTTTTACAAATAACTACTGTACTGTAAAATAATAATTTTAATCATCAATACGAACTGAAGGCTTCAAATTGCGGAGATCAGCACCACCGCGACTAGAGTCATTGGATTACAACGGGAGAAAATGAAAAATGATTATGAAAAAAATACAAAGTACAGTAGGAAAAATAGTGACTCGTGTATTTCACTGCTCTTCTGACTGAGACGCTGCATCCTGACTCCGCTCTGTAGCGGGTTTTTCTTCTAAAGCCCGGGTGCAGGTGTGTTTTTTCGAGAGAAGAACATAGTTATCGGTAGTTGTTGTCGCTCTTTTTTCTTCTGGGCAAAAAGATTCTTATAAACCGACATGCCACCATTGACCTCCTAATTGCATCAGACAAAGGACTTATCTCTGTACTGGTGTTATTAGATCTTAGTGCTGCATTTGATACCATTGACCATCATATCTTATTACAGAGATTGGAACATTTAATTGGCATTAAAGGAACTGCTCTAAGCTGGTTTAAGTCTTATTTATCAAATCAATCTCAGTTTGTTCATGTTAACGATGAATCCTCTGTGCACGCCAAAGTTAGTCATGGAGTCCCACAAGGATCTGTGCTCGGTCCAATCCTGTTCACTTTATATATGCTTCCTTTAGGCAATATTATCAGGAAGCACTCCATAAACTTTCATTGTTATGCAGATGATACTCAATTATATCTATCAATCAAGCCGAATAAAACTAATCAGTTAGCTAAACTTCAAATGTGCCTTCAGGATATTAAAACCTGGATGAGCTGTAATTTTCTAATGTTAAACTCAGATAAAACTGAAGTTATTGCTCTGGGGCCCAAGCACCTCCGTGACGCATTATCCAAAGAGATAGTTACTCTGGATGGCATCACCCTGGCCTCCAGCACCACTGTGAGGAATCTTAGAGTTATCTTTGATCAGGACATGTCCTTTAATTCCCACATAATGCAAATTTCAAGGATCGCCTTATTTCACGTGTGTAATATTGCAAAAAATCAGGAATATCCTGTCTAAAAATGAAGCGGAAAAACTAGTCCATGCATTTGTTACTTCGAGGCTGCATTACTGCAATTCTTTAATATCAGGCTGCTTGAAAAAGTCCATCAAGACTCTTCAGCTGGTCCAGAATGCTGCAGCACAAGTTCTGACAGGAACCAGGAAAAGAGATCACATCTCTCCTGTTTTAGCTTCTCTGCATTGGCTTCCTGTAAAATCCAGAATAGAATTTCAAATCCTTCTTCTCACCTAAAAAGCTCTTCATGGTCAGGCACCATCTTATCTTAAAGAGCTCATAGTACCTTACAACCCTACAAGAGCACTGCGCTCCCAGAATGCAGGGTTACTTGTGGTTCCTAGAGTCTCTAAAAGTAGAACGGGAACCAGAGCGTTCGGCTATCAGGCTCCTCTCCTGTGGAACCAGGTTCCAGTTTGGGTTCAGGAGGCAGACACCGTCCCCACATTTAAGAGTAGGCTTAAGACTTTCCTCTTTGATAAAGCTTATAGTTAGAGCATAGATTTGAATATTGTTAGGGAGTGAGGAGTCGCAGCGTCCGCCTAACCCGGCCCACCTGCTTCTCGTCATAGTTGTCAGATCTATCTATCATATAATCAATAATATAATAAAACTAGAGGGAGGCAGGGCATACAGCCCGATCCGGTTAGGGAGAGTTCTAGCCTGACCAGGCTCCTCTCTTTACCCTGTCTCTCCTAGTTATGCTGTAATAGTTTTAGACAGCTGGGGGACTTCCTTTGACACACTGGGCTCATCTCTCTATCTTTCTATCTTTCCATTTGTGTGCATCCATGTCCCAGAAATGCTTGTTACTAACCTAGCTCTGGGGAGTCATTCCCAGAGTCCTTATGTTCTTTTTCGCCCAGCATGTTTCCTTGGATCAGGGAGGCTCCAAAATCATGGTAGCAGCTGTCGCCATGGTCACGCTACACGTCCTGCGATGCCGTGTTCATCCTGCTACGCTCTGCTGTGCCCTGCTACGTCCTGCTGTGCCTTGTAATGCCGCACAGTGCCCTGCTATGCCATGAACTACTACAAAGAACTACTACAAACTACTATTTTTACTATTTTTGTTATTGCCACTCTTCATTCTAACCCCAACCGTTCGTCAGACACCACCTACCAAGAGCCTGGGTCTGTCCGAGGTTTCTGCCTAAAAGGAAGTTTTTCCTCGCCACTGTCGCACTGTTGCTTGCTCTGGAGGAAACTACTAGAACTGTTGGGTCCTTGTAAATTATGGAGTGTGGTCTAGACCTACTCTATCTGTAAAGTGTCTCGAGATAACTCTTGTTATGAATTGATACTATAAATAAAATTGAATTGAATTATGTTTGCAGAATGCAGAACACAATGCACGATGCAAATCCATGAAGCAGCGAGACCGTGAAAGGTGAACCGTGATATAGCGAGGGTTCACTGTATACCACTTTTATGATACACTAAAATATGTTCAAATTAAAAAGGTTTTATACAATAAAAGGATGCTTGTATGAATCCTTTTAAATTATTTTAAACCAAAGTAATGCACTTGGACACAAAAAGCTGCATGTCACGTCTAGTCTGTTAACATCCTCCAAGCACAGACGTCCCACTTTAAATCCTATCTGTTGCCTTTCACCATCCACTTATTTAACTGCTGTCACATCCTTGACATGCCATCTCCTTTTCCCTCTTTCTTTTTCTATTTTTAGCCCCCGACAGCGTCTTTACTTTATCCATCTTTTCCCATAGTTGCCAACTCACTCGTATGCTCGTACCTGCTCGCTCAGCGCTCACGCCCTGTTTTTGGCGCCCCCAATGCGCCACATATAGCGCATACCCAGTTTTTGCGCCACTGCCTCTCAGTAACTACACACATCACGGATCTGCAACAACTGTGATTGGTCCGCTTGGTCATGGTTTAATAGCGTCGCGTTTCCCCCATGATTTCCTCCTACTCATTTTCTGGTTCTCCTTCTTCTTAAACAACATGAAATCAAGGAGAGCGTTACCATTTCCTGCTACAGCTTTCCAACCGTGATCAGAAAGCACAGGGAAGACACTGTGTTTTCTCATAATGACTCTAGAATTACTCGCTCCGAAGCTAGTCACTCTCTCACCCCCACACATACACACACACACACACACACACACACACACACACACACACACACACACACACACACACACACACACCCCAGGCCTATTTTCTTAAAGAGATACGCTAGAACGACGCAGACACCATTGCACAAGTATTAACATCAGGCCGCTAACGTAGGCGACTGTGAAAGTTCTGCGAAAAAGATATACAGAGGCTCAGTACTTATTGCAGTGGCCCAGGTTTGAGTCCAACCCACGGACCTTTGCAGCATGTCATCCTCTCTATCCCCGCTGTCCTATCAAATAAAGCCTGCAAGAAAGAGACTATTATAGCCTTGACACTCTACTGCAAATGGGACAGAAAGAGCACTATAAAATTCTCCTCCTAACCCACTATGTAATAATTACAATGACTGTAATGGTGGCGTAAAGTGCAGTGGTAATTGGGATAATGGTTGGGGGAAGAATTGGCTGGCTTATGCCATCCATTATGTATTAGCAACAAATGCAAACAGTGAGGTGATGGATATCTAAAACCATTACTATTCAAAAATAACCATCATAAAATTTACATTTTTTTTTTTTACTGCATGTCTTCTAAATTGCTACATAATTGACTTTTGGACACACGCACTTACACAACAACACACAAGTAAATAATAATAAAAACACTGGATGGATGATGTGTACTACTGTTCTTATATTATATATACTATATGTACATATATATATATATATATATATATATATATATATATATATATATATATATATAGTGGGGAGAACAAGTATTTGATACGGATTTTGCAGGTTTTCCTACTTACAAAGCATGTAGAGGTCGGTAAATTTTTATCATAGGTACACTTCAACTGTGAGAGACAGAATGTAAAACAAAAATCCAGAAAAATCACATTGTATGATTTTGAAATAATTAATTGACATTTTATTGCATAAGTATTTGATACATCACAAAAGCAGTCGTCCTGTCCCCTTTGCAGAAAGGCATCCCCAAAGAATGATGTTTCCACCTCCATGCTTCATGGTTGGAATGGTGTTCTTGGAGTTCTACTCATCCTTCTTCTTCCTCCAGACATGGCAAGTGGAGTATTTTTGTCTCATCAGACCACATGACCTTCTCCCATTCCTCCCCTGGACATGCGCTGGCTCGAGCAGGGGGACCTTGCGTGCACTGCAGGATTTTAATCCATGACGGTGTAGTGTGTTACTAATGGTTTTCTTTGAGACTGTGGTCCCAGCTTTCTTCAGGTCATTGACCAGGTCCTGGTCCCTCACCTTCCTCCTGATCATTGATGCCCCACGAGGTGAGATCTTGCATAAAGCCCCAGATCGAGGGAGACTGACTGTCATCATGAACTTCTTCTACTTTTTCTAATAATTGTGCCAACAGTTGTTGCCTTCTCACCAATCTGCTTGCCAATTGTCCTGTAGCCCATCCCAGCCCACAGCTCTCTGGTCTTGGCTATTGTGAAGAGGTTGGAGTCTGTTTAATTTAGTGTGTGGACAGGTGTCTTTTATACAGGTAATGAGTTCAGACAGGTACAGTTAATACAGGTAATGAATGGAGAAAATGAGGGCATCTTAAAGAAAAACTAACAGGTCTGTGAGAGCCCGAATTCTTACTGGTTGGTAGGTGATCAAATACTTATGTCATGCAATAAAATGCAATTATTCAAAAATCATACAATGTGAGTTTCTGGATTTTAGTTTTAGACTTCTACATGCTTTGCAAGTAGGAAAACCTGCAAAATCAGCAGTAAATCAAATACTATATATATATATATATATATATATATATATATATATAT
Organism: Percina caprodes; assembly: GCA_013375575.1. NCBI lineage: Eukaryota > Metazoa > Chordata > Actinopteri > Perciformes > Percidae > Percina > Percina caprodes. The sequence goes on along the minus strand of JABXJD010000133.1, from coordinate 679,835 downwards.
ATATATATATATATATATATATATATACTTTTTTTAAATAACATGCATTATATTTTCTTCTACCCAACATTTACAATGCATCATTCTTATTTTCTTTTCATTGACTATGTGTCTAAACACATTCTGGACAAGGGAAGGTGGGACTCATTACACAACCTATTGCACATGTAGAGACAAAGCTACACACACACACACACACACACACACACACACACACACACAGTAGTGATGGGCAAATGAAGTGTATTTTGAACAGTTTTCTTTATTGTTTTGAGCCCACTAGACGGCACTCCATGTTTAACAAAGGATCGAAAGCACAATTAAGTTGGTGAAGTTCATTCCAGTTTACCCACATTTAAGACGGCTGACAAGAAAAAAGATGCTGATTATGTTGAAAGCCTTGGAGTACTTTCACAGGAAGAACTTGACTTGAAAAGATTTACCAGACTTCACAAAAAAAACAAAGTGGAGAAAAGGCCGTCTCATTGTCTGCGTGTTTGACAGAGAGAGATGTGTGTGTGTGTGTGTGTGTTTACTGCTTTGTGTAGTCCAAATGGATTTGTGTGCATTCCTTCCTACTTTACTGTTGCTGTAATGAAAAAAAAAGTACTGCTAACACCTCATCAAAAGTGTCTTCAAAGCTACAGAAAGGAAACTAGTATCTCAACACTGGGGATTCGAAGTTTGTTAGAGTTGTACATTGCAGTTTGTGACAGATCATATCTATATCCATTTCATCACTTTTGTTAGGCTGAATCCCATTTATCTGTCTAACCCCTTCCCCTTTGTCTTACCCATAGCTAGGGGTGAAATACATATGAAATGAGATGCTGCCTGCAAGTGTGCGTACATCGATTGCGTGGGTTTTGACATGAGTGTCATATGAATGTATATATTTTATAGTTCTTTTATGTTGACTTTGGTGGTGCAGATGCAGATGTTGTTATCTGTGTAGTACTTAGGTCTGTTTATCTGTTATCTGTCCAACAACAATGTCCAGGTGCATGAATAGGAATTACAGTTACAAATGATTACAATAATATAGTACCAACACAGTAATGAATGGGTACAACATGAACACATCACTCACTCCCATAGTTGCATTGCAGCATATTTTGATTTAAGAAACCTCTGCTCTTTTCAGCCCCAAAGTGGATCAGCTGCTGTGTCCTCAGGCGTCCCTGTGTGATACAGGTCGGTATATGTAAAGCAAATATCGATGTCTCCAAAGAAAGTAAAGTTATGCAATGATATCAAATGAAATCCGCTGCTAATAGAGTTAAGTTAAAACTGTAGACATGCATGGAGTCCATTCAAAGCAGAGGAATGCGGGATTGTTGTGCAAATCAGCAATGTAGCATTAGCGTAGCAAACTAGCAATTTTTTAAAAACGTTTCAATTAAGAACATATAACATATGTTACATAGAACATGTAAATATATATGTAAAGGACTGTGTAGAGCACAAAACAAGACTGTTGTAATTTTTAAATCCATTATTTAAGCCGAAAATACTTACATTTATGGACACTCTGGTTGATCTGGCCACCATTGACAGTCTGACACAATCTGAATAGACCAAAAGATAATTAGGCTCAGCACTTTCTAGTTCTGGTTCAAATCTGACCCGTGGCTCTTTGCGGCACGTCATGCCCCCTCTCTCCCCCCTTGCCTGTCTTCAGCTGTCCTATGAAATAAAAGCCCAAAAAGGCCTTGTAATACAAGGCCCAATGTTTTCTATGCCAATTTTTAACGTAGAATATATTTCTGATCAAATTTTCGGATTTCCCATAGGCCCATAAGTTCTTTGTCCACTATGTTCCACCTCATTATAAAAAATCCTGGAATCACCCCTACCAAGATGTGGTCAACTCAGTCACATTCTTCATTTTGTCTAAAAAACCTAATTTTTCTCCCGTGATGATTATTTGATCAAAGCTGGTACTGACCACAAGCGAACACAAGCATTACCGTTTAAAGTACTTTGACAAATAGTATTTACTTTAATGTCCACCTGCTAGATTTTGTCAGAGCTCTGAACCACTTCCTGCAGTCTTTCTCATGGATTTTACAATGCTTACAGTATAAATGACCTCATAAGGGGCAAGGTCACCTCCCCTTTCTCTGCTTTGCCCCCCAGAGAATTTGGCCCACCCATGAGAGAGAGACATCATGGCTTTCAAATGAGCAAAGTGGCAGTTGGTCAAGGCCACACCCCCAGCCTCCACCTTGCCCCCCCATCCCTATCCGCCTCAAAAGCTACAGACTCAGAAATGGCACATACTAAGGAAAGCTCATCGTGGGACTGGCTCTAGTGGCTGGAATTCTGCACCAAGGCTGAATTTTCAATTCAATTCAATTTTATTTATAGTATCAATTCACAAGTGTTATCTCGAGACACTTTACAGATAGAGTAGGTCTAGACCACACTCTATAATTTAAAAGGACCCAACAGTTCTAGTAGTTCCCTCCAGAGCAAGCAACAGTGCGACAGTCCTTTTAGGCAGAAACCTCGGACAGACCCAGGCTCTTGGTAGGCGGTGTCTGACGACCGGTTGAGGTTAGAATGAAGCGTGGCAATAACAGTCACAAAAAATAGTAGTTTGTAGTAGTTCTTTGTAGTAGTTCATGGCATAGCAGGGAATTGTGCGGCATTACAAGGCACAGCAGGACGTAGCAGGGCACAGCAGAGCGTAGCAGGATGAACATGGCATTGCAGGACGTGTAGCGGGACCATGGCAACAGCTTCTACCATGATTTTGGAGCCTCCCTGATCCAAGGAATTTTGGGAAAGAGACTTCAGATACGGTATTAGGGGACCACTAAGGTCTATATAAAAGAGACTTCAGATACAGTATTAGGGGACAACTAAGGTCTATATAAAAGATACTTCAGATACAGTATTTTATTAGGGGACCACTAGCACAGATCACCATGTCATGTGACCTTTGCGAAAACATGTATCTGCACCAAACCTTCCTTTGCTCCTTAGTTTTATGGTTTCCTCCAAGGCCAGACTGGGATTAGAATTCATTCATCAGACCAAGTATACTATAACCATTTTGTTGAGCTATTTTTTTGGTGTTTCACTTTGACTTACCCATTTAATTTAGCAATTTTAACACGGGCTTACCACTCCAGGCTAGTCAGCTAGCCAAGCAACAAGGACATCAAACTAAATATTGAATTATGTAACAAGCTCAGCATCAGAGAAAATAGCTGCATTTTTGACTGTAGCATGCAAATCCCCGGGCTACAGCACAATATCACTGACAATAACAAAACATGTTGGGTTTTATAGAGCATAGCATGCAGCATGAAGCAGCCTTAGATATGGACGTACAGCAGGTTAAGGAGGTAATTGCTATAGTTTGAACTTAAAGGGACTTATAGTTTTGGTCAGTTTTACACAGATCTGTGACAAAATTGAATCCACAGTTACCCAAACAGCTTCCAAATGCCAAAAAATGTGCCATTTGTAATTATTTTCTACATGTATATATTTAAATTATATATACATTTATAATTTCTTTATATTTATATAACTGCAGCCAGACAGTGTGTCAGTACAGTATGTTCATATGTTGCAACATGTGGTATAAAATCTATTTGTATAACATAAGGTAAACTCTGGTGATATTATTGTACTTCCTACATCCCAATGGCTATCTTGTTATTCTCTGCACTCTCCACTCTCCTCCTCTGCAGCTGCTGCAGTGGTAGCTGGTTCTGAAACCCTCTGTTAGCAATCATTAGTGCTAATCATTAGTCCTAATTGTCCTAATTGCGATCCCATTTGTTTTAATCGTTTTCTTTGCAAAGAGAGTTTAGAGTACTCTGATTGAAAAAGACAGGCTAAATCAATTTGCTCTAAAGTCCAATGCAGGACACCTGCATTTTGAGCTTATTGTTAAGAATGGTTAGCTGTGTTTGTAATATTCTCATGTGGCAGACAAAGTGGGCAAGTAAACAGTAGTACATGGTTGCAGCTACTGATTAGTGCTGATTGTTGACAAAGAGACAGCTATAAAAGTTTGAGAATGTCACTTGGAGTGACTGGGGGGTCTGCTTTGTTTCCACTTTAAATGTAAATGCTAATGATTACAAAAAATTCTTAGATAGTAGACTGACACCAAATGGCTCTTGGCATTAACTTCTTGCTCCCACTTAAAATCCCAGCAGGAGTTGTCTTGACTACAAGAAATGACTGCATCCAAATGAAGGAAATAAATTAAGTAGCACATTACTTAGTGACATTTTAGAGTAATGTGATTACTTTTTTTAAGTAACAAGTAGTGTGAGGGATTGCAATTTAAAAAGTCTGTAATTAGGTTGCAGTTAGTCAAAAACACTCTACTGCTTCAGCAATTTGGAAGGAATGAAGGCAATTTGCTATCTTACAAGCAGTTGGATGGAGGGTTGATATGAGTTCAGCCTCTGTGCGTTTAGAGACAAATTGTAAAATACTTTGGATAGAAGCACTGTATAAATGCAGTCATTCAAAAAAAAAAACCAAAACCGGAGCAACGACAATTTATTCCAAGTTGCACCACAAAACTTTTTTCTTTCCTTTCTGTACCCTGTCCAATGCAATTAACGCAATTCAAAATTGGGTAATAAAGCAGCCGGAAAGTTGAAAGTGATGGGTTTCTATTACAGTGGCAGTGGATCATTAGGACTGTCTGACATCATCTAGTTTTCCACCAAACAGCTGTTTGTTTGCAATTAAACTGTTGAATTAAAGGTTTGTCTAAATGTAAAGGGATTGTCCAAGACTAGATTTTCTATTGTTAGTTGGCAAACATCTTTATTTATCCATTTTTTGCTACTACAAGGATGCAACCTGTAACCTTTTGGAAAATTTTTAATTTGAATTCAAAATAGGTCAGTGTAGACCATGGGGAGGACAGAAGAAGCTGAACCTGCGCAGTGAAAAGTCCGCTCCGTCGGTGACCTGCTGCTCTGGGACAGTCCACTTGGCAAGACAGTCGGGGGCATCCATCCAGACCTCTTTGAGGAAGTCACCCTAATGGCCCAAACGCCCAAGACTCACTTAGCGAGATCTATGAGAACTGCAACAGTCAAGTATCGAGAGTTCACCCAGCTTCCTGCTAGTATCCTGACCACCCCGAGACCCAGTCTAGCACAGCCACCAGCAACAGAGACTTTCCAAAGTGGTGATCGTGAGAAATGGCCTCACATACACAACTGGGGATGACCACAGCACCGAACCACACTATGGTACCATCTTGTTGACAGTCAGACCGTCCTGGGCGTAATACAGCTTGAGAGTTATGGATACCAGACCTTCTTCGCAAACCATGTTACGAGATCCAGAGCAGCACCGACATGGTGGTGGAGATCACAGACATCATCACCAGATAGGCGAGTCCAGATGCCCTAACTGAGGACTCCGAGTGGCAGTCGGGTCCAAAGTTTCTCCAACTTCCTGACGATGAGTGGCCGAAGAAATCCGCCAAAGACGTTGCAGCCCAAGCTCGAGACAAAGTTACAAAGATCCAGAAAAAGACATTTGTAAAAGTACTTGCCAGAAGTCGCCTGAAGACAGCACAAGATCCAGCACATGATCGTCAACTTCAACTTCCCAAGCACCACAACAGACATACTAGCCTTCAAAGAAAACCGCAAAGCTGTTCCTCTTCTACCATTCCAGGCCTGGTGTACACCCTGCTAGTCAGAGCAGCACACAGCAAGGGACATGACGGAGTGGCAGGAACCCTGCTGCGGATGAGGAAGAAGGCGTTGGTCATCACAGGAAGAATTATTGCCCAAAAAGTTGTTGACAAGTGTATCGTCTGCAAGAAAGCAAAAGCAAACTAGAACTGCACGCAGTTACAACGGGGTCCAAGCCACCCCGCGCAAGTCGGCGCCCACGACCAGTGGAGCGCACGAAAGCGGAACCCGAAGCAAACGGCGGGGGAGGCAGACGTCGGGAAATACGGAGAGGCGCTCGTAACGGTACGGATTAATAGCACAATGAAACTCTGGGTTTTCTACATCTACCCTGTTAATTTCAAGTAATTCACTTTAGTGGAAGTGGTTAATCCAGACGTTGGCCCATAGGCCACGCCCACTTGAACCAATCAGTATCCCACTATAAGGGGCACCTCAGGAGTGGCCTTAGATGGTACCCATCAAATTTTGTAAAAATAGGATGAGCGGTTCATGAGATATAAACTTTTTTTATTTATAGCGCCCCCTAGTGGCCAATGTTTGTGAAAGTCGTTTTATAAGCTTAGAGGTTGATAGCAAAGAATAATCTAAAGTTTGGCTTTGACAGCATTTATTTTGGCCGAGATATGGCAAAGTACTTTCACAAGAAATACAGGTTTTTGTGGCGCCCCCTAGTGGCCAATGTTCGTAAAATTTGTTTCAGAGCCTCAGAGGGTCATCACAAAGGAATATTCTAAAGTTTGGCTTTGACAGCAATTATTTTGGCTGAGATATGGCAAAGTCAATGTTTTCATAGTTAGCTACACAAATTTGTTTGCCCGTAATATGCGCAATTTTTATTCTATAAAAAATCTTTATATAACTTTTTGTCAGGTTGGTCTGGAGATGCTATGTGCCAAGTTTTGTGCAGATCCACTGCACGGTCTAGGAGGAGTTAGAAAAAGTTGGTTTTCGATTAATCGCGATTTTTCAGGCATAAAAGTCCAGGCGGAAATGGGCGTGGCCTATATCACGAGATTCAGTAGGATCCAGGGAACGCGTGGATGTAAGGTTTTTAAATTTCCGATGTACCGTTTGGGAGTTATAGGGCCAAACGCGTTTTTTCTCCATAGTGCGTCAATTTTTTGCGGCTGAGGTCTTTGCAGAGTTTTGGACCAGTCCTGAAAATGGCGCGTCGCCACCATGTACGGTTTAGGCTGCAGCACCAGTTTTATGCGGGGAAGAAAATAATGAAGAAGAAGAAGAAACCCTAGGAAAACAATAGGGTTCCACAGCCCTGCTGTGTTGTCCGCGTATTGCTATGCAATACCGGCGGTGCACGCATCCTCGGGCTTGGACCCCTAATAATGGGAACCTTACCTGAAGAGAGGTCCTGCTGCACCATTCAAGTTCACATCCGTTGACCTATTTGGACCTTACCATGTGAAGGATGATGTCAAAAAAAGAGTAATCATGAATGTATGGGGCGTCGTCTTTTGCTGGATGTCGAGCCGAGCCATCCATGTTGAGCTAGCAAACACACTATCAACAGAGAGCTTTCTGCTTACCTACCAGAGGTTCACCGCTGGCCGAGGCCATTCCCAGATAATCTGGTTTGATCCTGGTACTAACTTTGTCGGAGCAAAACCCGTCCTGAAAGAGATGTACATTATCTGAATCGACAGAACAAAGAGTCACTTGAAGAGTATGCTGCCAGAAATGAGACCACCTGGACGTGGAAAATCCTCCTGGCCAATTCACCTCACCGAAACGGGGCTGCCGAAGCTGCTGTCAGAGTCACCAAGAGAGCCCTCCAAAGTCTTGGCAATGTAGAAGGCCTTACCTTCAGTGAGTTCTTGACAGTGCTCTAGCAAGCTGCCAATCTTGCCAATGAGAGGCCCATCAACACCAGAGTTCAGAGCCGAGAAGAGGGCATCCAGTATATCATGCCGAACAACCTGTTGCTTGGTCGGGCCCCACAAAGTGGAGATTTCAAAATTGTCAACTACACCTTGTACCCATTCAAGAGACTCAAAGAAGTACAAACTATGGTCAACAACTTCTGGAAGTCCTGGAGCCAACTCGCTGGTCCAAACCTGTTCAGTCGCAGTAAGTGGCATACTGCCAAAAGGAACGTTGCCGTTGGAGACATAGTTTGGCTCTGCGACCAAAACGCATTGAAAGGACAGTTCAGGCTGGCAATCAGAAGCTCGCGCCCAGTTCAATCAGTGGGTAACAAATACACGCTTCAGTCACTTGACTGGTGTGCGACGAACTGAAAGGATGGCAGAAGCATGAAAGCATCCACTGTGAGGAACTGGGACTTTTGATCGGGTTTTTCACCTGTTGACCTGTTTACCTTTGTTACACTGGTACCTGTTCAACTGGTCAAAATATATCTTTCTGAGTGAAATCCGAAGTCTGGTTCTTTTCAAGTATGGACACCTCACAGCTTAGAAGAACACTGGAAAGACATAATAACCTGGACCTGCCGATTCACATTCAACCGGCATTGATATGAGTCAGCCGCCACTCTGTCAACGTTGGTAGAGACCTGAACAAGACTTTCTCTGTGTAAAACAGTGTAGCCTTTATCTCAGTAAGAAATGAAAACACTAGTTTTAACACTGAGTTTTATTCAATCAATTGTTTTTTTATAATAGGCCTTACTGGTTTTAGGAGGTGCCAAGTGCCCTAAACTGATTTCCCTTTACATTACATTTGCAATGGAAATAACCTTTTAGGGTGAGTTTTTCCCTATATCCTCATGCAAAAATCAACAGTAAATCCACATTTTAAAGATATTTAAAAGAAATCTTCCCAATCTTTGTCACCTTTTACGTTGCTGATTTGTTTGCATCTCTGAATCTAACAAACTTTTTCTGTGGTGAACTTACATAAAACAAAAAAAAAGACTCTCAGGACATTACATAACCACACAACAGACAAAAAATGACTTAAATATGTATATCAAACTGCATTCCTGAGGGGATGCTGGCATCATCATAAAATGATGCATACCTTTTACTGCTTCTTGTGTAATAGCACTGCTTGTGTTTAGGAGTTGACAACTGCTATTGAACCTGGCTGTCCTAGTTCAACATGTTTTCCTACTTAAAAAGGGAGTAAATTAAAAAGATGTCTTGCCAAGTGAGTGGCCGGTAATACCTGGTGGGATACATTTCTAAAATTGATGGTATATTTATGACCTTTGTCCAGATGTTTTGTTTTAATCTGAGGTGTTCCCATACCACACAGTTATTGCAAAGGTGAGGCTGCTCTCAGTACCAGCCTGATGAATTTGCACCATTCCCCGTGTGATGTGGAAAACATTTTCAGCCCTATGAAAACGTTCATGCTGGGTTTTCTGACACTCCATAGAAGAGGAGATTGTAGCTGTCCACCTGAATTCGCTGACCCTTTATGACCAAGAGTAGATGGTCACTGTTACTCTGGAAGTTCACCACAGACATTCTACTCCAAGTTGTTGGCTACACAACAGTCAACCAAGGATGATACTTTCAAACTTAGACAACTTACTAGAATAGTGGAAGATACAGATATTCACTTATACATTTGTCTACTGTCAGAGATTTTTCCATGACACTTTTATTCTGGTATTTATCGCTTTGACATCTCTGGTTGTATTGGACCATTGCGACAAACCATTGTCGCAAATTAATCCCATTTATAATGCTTTCTAAATTTACTTTAAAAGGGATATAGTAGGGATAGTTTTTAATGCTCTTTAATGCCTTTTAATGTACATGCAAGTAAATTTAGTATTGCGGAGATAATCATCTGGAAGGGCTTTGCATCTTAACTGCCATTCCAAAGACCCTTTTCTTTATCCATTTCTGCTCAAGGTGTGTTTCTGCAAGCCATCCACAACTTTACTGCTGCATCGCTTCTTCATTTCCCAAACTACGGAGTGGCCCGAGGCCCAAATCACAAAATGTGCCTGCGTTAGTCGTGTGTCAAAAAGACGGGTGGTGTTAAATGGAATTTGCCTTAACTCACTATTAACGTGTTCATTTTGACAGCCCTATTATTAACACATCCAGCAGTTATGAAGCAACATTACTATTAATTTAGAGTTGTGTTTCTGGCCACCTGATCAAAATTCAATTTGCTGCTGTGCCATTTTGAGGTGTGTTTCATGAATTTGACAATTGCCATTTTGACATGTACAGTATATCAATTCATGGGGGACGTGAAAGTTTGTTAACCTGGAAATTTGGAGAGTTCTGTTTGGTTTGTGCTTTCTGTCTTGTGTTTTTTCACCAATTTGCTACAATTACAACCCCAAATTAATCATATTGTTGCAGTTCTGGGTGTTAGGGTAAAATCTTATCATTCAAAGCCAATCATTGAAATAAAATAAATCAGTTAGATTGGCCTTTTCTTACTGAAGCCAAACCCTAATTAAGCCCTAATGATGTGCTGCTGTAAGTGAAACATCAGGCTGGCTCTGTTGAGAATCAAAGCTACAGTATTGAGAAGTTCCTAACAGTCATGCTCCGTGTGTTCACTAGTATGTATTTATGTAAATATGTAAACATTGTGTCCTCATGGGATGTAGAACAGCATTCTATATACAAGACTGCTGCAATAATTAAATCACACAGCTATAATATAAAGGTTACATCCAAACTATTCCCCTGGAATATTATAGCATTGTGGTAATACCACCATGGATATATTATTAGAACTGGATACAGCATCCAGCATGCGGTTTTGAGAATGTAGGACCCAAGCGCAGAGAGAAAGCAGGCAGTGGTGAGGTTGAATATTTAATAAGGAAAATCCTATAACAAAAAGAGTTTTGAAAGTAGCAAGCAAAAAAATATAAAAAAACAGAATCCCCAAAACAGGAAAAGGCAGAATTCCAAAAAAAGTAATAACAACAATAGAGGAACATTAAGAACAACGGGGTGGACTACAAACACTATCCAAAAAAAATCCAATACATACAATGATCTGACCCAAGACAGGGGCAACACACAGATTAAATACACAGGCTGACAAGGTAACAAGGGGCAGGGGACACAATGGCTGGGAAACAGGTGAAAGACATCAGACAATCACAAAGGCGGGAAATCCAAAAGACAGGAAGTGAAACAAGCCAAGACAGAAAACCAGACTACCAAAATAAAACAGAAACATACACAACCATAACAGACCGAGCCCCGTTCATTCCTTTTCTTTGAGAGCTGCTTAATGGCACAGGAAGCCATCATGGGGCCAAAATCACATTTAAATGAGCCGGATGATGTGCATAGAGACTTCAACTGGCTGAGCCGGCTCCGCTAACTTGAATGGAAATTAAATTATTTAATCTTGCAGCTCTTTTAGACTTTCTAAATGTTAACAGACCGAATAGATCAAATTGGCCGCGGCCTGACGCGTCCCATGTCATGACGAGGCGTGTCGAACGGCAAGTTCATAGTAAGTTTGTGACCACATATGTTGCAATCAATTGAAAAACGTTAAAAACTGTTAAAGTCACAATTTTAGCCATAAATATAGTTTGCTGATTTCTGGATGTTATTGTGTCGCTGATGTTAACGTACATTTGATGAAACCTGCATCAGCAACGCAGCCATTTCTGCCAACTAACGGCATGATTTCCTGAGGAGGGATAACAAGGATCTGCACACACAAGAACAAAAATACAAAAATAAACATGTTACACTCTTTCCAAGTCTCCTTTTTATTTTTATATTGTATATTGTTTTCACACTTCACTGGGACAGTGATGCAAATACAACTGCTTATCAGCATGACGAGAGGGCACAAGACGGGAGGCTCCAGGTTGCTGCCATAGAAGGAATTTGCTTATAATCTGCATTTATTTTATATATTATTTAAATATTTTATTCATCAGTATGATAGTCTGCATTTATCTTGTAGATATATTTTTCTAAATATTTTATTCATTAGCAAGATATTTGACACAAGCTTATATTATTCCAGACGCAAGCTTTTATTTTGAAAAGTAGAAGCTTGGGGATGGCATGAGATGGGATGGCATGACACGAGACGCTCCAGGCTGCAGCGATACAGTCTTGCATATAGGCAGGTTTTGGTGGTCCAAAAAAACATCTTTTGGAAAAAGGGGCCGGCCTTTTTGGACTAGAGGACATCGTGTGACGGGCCAGGAGTTGAAATTCTACTGTTTGGCCACTATGTCAAATCACTGTTAAAGTGGTGGAATGACAAGAGGAAATACAAGCAGAAACTAAAAATCAGAGGAAACAGGAAAATAAGATGTCATGTCGGGAGGTACATTTGTATGCTGCACAGATTCCCTGCAAATTAGAGGAGACAAAAGTGTAAGGGTGAAAGAGAAAAAAGAATGGATAAGACGGGATAGACAGGGCTTTTTTCAATTGAAAGTGCTCAGAGTTGATAGACTGCCTCCATTGAACACATACAGAGGATTCTATATTGGGAGACTGATTGTTGACAGTGAGAACACTTCTACAGGATACCCCTGATTCCACTTGAAGTACTGCTGTCTCCTACTGTCGCTGTGTAATCCCAGCAGTCTTTTGAAAGCCCCATCAAGTGAAACCTTTAGGGAGAGATAAAGCTACTCCTGCTCACCCGATGAGCTTCACATATCTCTCACTTTTACCCAGTGCTCCTCTGGGACAATACAGAAGAAACAGCATTGTTTAATGGAATGTTCTGTCTGTCACCTCTATTATTTTGAATGCATCCTGTTTTGTTCTAACATCAAGTCATGTCAAGGGTTCACGTGTCATATAGCCTCTGCCCTGTGTCACTGGAGGGTAACGCCTCATCCCCTGTACATTTCCACATGTGGTAGTAATACTATAAAGCTGTAATAAAAAGTCCTTATAATTTAGTAATTGATGGCATTTCTATAAAAAAATATTTTACATTTTCAGTTCAAAACAGCCACCACCAGTATTGTCTTTTCCTGAGAGAAACTCCTGTTGCAAACAGGAAGGGATGTCGTGATAACTCTTGTTATGAATTGATACTATAAATAAAATTCAATTGAATGTCTTTCCCGTGAGAGCTGTGTCCGGGTTCTTGGCAGTAAGTCGGACTCGTTCCAGGTGAGGTTTGGCCTCTGCCAGGGCAGGATCAAAGTCACCAATCCTGATTTTGATATTTTTGGACAGGACGTTGCGGTAAAGTCGTGGTGGGGAAGGGTTGCAGTATGGTGGGCTGGGGATCTCAACTCTGCTTTTTGTAGAAGCTCTCGATCTACCGGTCAGTTTTTGTTCCTACCCTCACCTATGGTCATGAAGGCTGGGTCATGGGTACAAGCGGCCAAAATGGGTTTCCTCAGGAGGGGGCTGATGTCTCCCTTAGAGATAGGGTGAGAAGCTCACCTTGCTCAAGGAACGCTGAGTGTTTCAGCATCTAATAGTGATGCTACTCGATATCTCGCAAATTAAACTAAATATCTTGCAAAAGTGTTTGTCACCAGCATGTTTTTTTTTATTTTTTTTTTTCTCGGTTCCCCCCCCCCGCCATGTCACCTCCAGGGTTCTGTAGAAACATCATCATAAAATGAGTAATGCTTAGTGTGCAACACTTTTTTCTTGCTTACAAAGAGCAGAGCACAGCCATTCCCATAAGCTTTTCTATGGAACAATCTGGGACGGTCTCCTAATCAGTGGATGAGACGGTCCTTAATTGGGCTAGCCATGCATGTACATTTGTGATGCATTCCAGATAGTTAATTTCTGGCTGCACACTGCTGAACCCCTGCTCTCAGCCTTCACACACATCTGTCAGGGGTGATTTCAGCCAGCCAAGCCAGCTGGGCCAGCTCTTGTCCACCATTAGTTTCAAGCCCCAGCCAATCATTTGTCTATTACAGCCATCATGATGTTTAGCTCTCTTGGTGAAAGGCCACATTCTTAACAGGGACACATTTGTTACCACTGGCACTCCACTAAATGTGTTAATGTGTGTATGAAAAATGCCTGGCTTGTATTTATGAATTCATTTTTATATTTTCACATTCAAAGAATCTCACCTCCTATCCTCAAATGCATTTATGTCTGCACCACTTAAAACACATTTAAAACACACATCTCCAGGATATGACAGATAAACATACAATTTTAATAGTCATAATTAAATAAATAGATGCAGTGTGTAAATAGATGCAGTGTGCAAAGACTAATAGAGCAAATCTGAATAAAAGAAAAATATATTCAAAGAAAAAAAATAGACATTTTTTTCAAAAGGTGAGACACAAATGTTAAAAAAGTGACCTTCAAAACATTGATGGTGGTAAAGTCGCAGTATAAGGGGTTGTTTGTGTAAAACTGCAATTGTATGGTATTGTGTTTGACTGGGGATGTGTTTCTGTGATTGTGAAATAAGCTTTCAAAAGCATGAAAGATGTACAGTAATGCTGGAGAATAAAGAACAATGTTAGTGATTTGATGTTATGATTCTGAGGCCTGTACTACGAATCTAGCCCTGGATTTACCCGGCTTCACTAGCCCTAACAACCACAGCCCCACATAAGCTGTGTCACGACGGTGGTTAACAACTAGTTCACTCAATCCAGGATTTCTCAATCCAGAGGCGCGTTCACATAAAAGAGGCGGTGTTTGCCCTGCGTGACCCATCGCAAACATCTACCAGAGCCGCAAACTTTACATCAGAAGGGCAAACTATAATTCTACATAAATATGAACACAGACACGGTTTTACAGGCAAAATGGAAATGGAATGTTTGAGTGCACAACAGGCAGCTTTCACCAGACTGAATTTGGACAGAGATAAAGTTGCAAATGCAAGTTATGTGGTGAGTGAGTTAATCGCCAAGAAGCTGAAACCTCATTCAGGGAATTTGTGAAGGAGTGCCTGGTTGCTACAGCAGAACTTGCACCGGACAAAATTAAATTGTTCCAAAGCGTGAGTTTATCGCGAAGAACTGTTGCTGCTCGAATTACAGATATGGCAGTGGATATTGAAAAAAAACAAAACACTGAAGGACACAACACAGAATTTTATTCGCTAGCCTGTGATGAAACAACAGACATTACAAATACTGCTCGTGGGATTACTTCGGAGTTCGATACAATGAAGGACTTGCTTTCACTGCAAGGTGAGGATTTGTTTGGGCAAGTTATGTCAGCTATGAACCAGTTTGAACTTCCATTTCAAAAGTTAAGTGGCCTTGCTATGGATGGAGCCCCAGCCATGGTTGGCGGTCAAAGGGGATTAACCACATTTATCCAATGAGAATTGAGCCACCAAAATATTGATCCGAGTGAGTTAGTTGTGTGCTGCTGTATCATAATTTAAGAGAATTTGTGCGCACATTCCCTGAAGCTCGGTTATTTAATGTCAACCGTCGTTTCTATGATCAATTTTATCAAAAGTAGAGGGTTGAATAGCCGCCAGTACAAGGAACTTTTGAGGAACTTTTTGAGGTTCACTGGCTGAGTCGTGGAGAGATGCTTGCAAGGTTTTACAAATTGAAGGAAGAAGTAAAACAATTCATGGATATGAAGGGCAAGCCTTAATGAACTCAGTGATGGCAAGTGGCTGTTTGATTGAAAATCAATCATTTGCTGAATGTCAAGCTCAAAGGTCACAACCAGCTAGTCAGCGCTCTGGTCTCCAATGTGAAATAATTTGAAGCTAAATTAAAGCTGTGGCAAATGCAATTTATAAAGGGAAACAGCATGCATTTTCCTACTTGACAAGAACAGAAGCCTGCTGTAACATCTGAATATGCAGCGGAATGCGCCAAACTCATTCATGCTTTCGGTGAGAAGTTTCAGGACATGAAAAGTAAGGCAAAGGAACTCAACATTTTTGCAACGCCATTTAATGTGGAACCAGCAGACATGCACAATCTGCAACAAAAAAATGGTGGTCGATGTGGCAACAAAACCCCTGCAACCAACCTCCACTGGGAAGATGCTGGTCTTCCAACCATCCTGGGAAGCTTCAGCTGCCAGGTCAGAATATTTGTTCTTTTTCCTCTCATAAGCCTCCCCCATCTCCCCATGGTACTGTTAATTCCACAACATATGCCAGCTTTGTTGTTGGAGACCACAGCACCATGTCTGGCTGGAGTGTTGTAGTCACTATTTCTGGGGGAAACACAAGTTTCTTATCAAGGTCCACTTCCAGTTTCCAATCCCGCGCTGACTGCAAGATGCTTGCATCCTTAGGTATTATGTAATGCTCTTGATTTTGGCCAGCTGGTATAAAACTTGTGGCGTTGACCTGTCCTGCTGATATCTGTGGGAGGTTGTTAATGGTGGTACGCTTCTGTTCTAGTATTGATGCCAGCTCTCGAAGTACTTGGTTGAATGAGGGACTGACCCATAGGATCCATTCGATTGGTAGTTGACACCCTGCCATAATGCCTACTTCTAGCGGTTGCCAACTTGTAGTGAAGCCTGATGTTGTGAGGCAAAACTGTAGATCCTGAAAATAGTGTTTCACTAGATTTATGATTGTGGTCGGCACCTGGAAGAAATCAAAGGCAGCCCACAAAACTGAATGAGGGACTGACCCATAGGATCCATTCGATTGGTAGTTGACCGTTTTTTCCCACGTTGTTCAGGCTTTGGATGCCATTTCAAGGCATTTGAAATAATTCTGGCTAAGCAACCTATGCTTTTCTACACTTCTTTATGTTTTCCCCTTTCCGAACAACTTTTAAACCAAAGTCCACCGTTCCTTAGAGCAATGTCTGGAAGGACCCATTTTGAGTATTTCAGTGTGAAATTCACTATAACCAGCATGCACAACATTTGCTTCTTTCCTTCCTTCCTTAAATATGGGTCATAACTGACACCTGTTTCTTCACAGAATCAATCACCTCACTCATTGAACACAACACTGCTATTATTTTGAACATGCCCCTTTAAATTATGGATTCAATTACACAAAATGAGAAGCATGCATGTCATGACTGTTGGTTTTCTATGACTCTACAATACTAGTAAATTATTTGCTATGTAGAAATATCACTTCTACCAAAAATATGATTTATGAGGTTAGTGATGTTGGACTGCTATTATTTTGAACACAACTGTACAACATGTGTTTTGGCACACAGACACAAGTACTTTTGCTTATTTTGCTGAAATAGAGACCTGTGCGCAGTGGTGCCAACAATCTCATTCAACCATTTCACAAACTGAAGAACGGGTTGTGACATGGGTCAGAGGGTATCAGAGGTCATACATGATGAACCAATGAATCAGATCTGCTCCTGTAGGCACCTTGGTGTTCATTGGCTGGAAGGCCCGTGCTGAAAGTGTGTGTTACCATTTAGAACAGACACTCACAGTAAATCAAAGAGTTTGTTATAAAAAGCTGCACTACAGAGCATATTCATATCTCAGAAAGCATGGCGATATCTAAAGACATCTTGCTTTTCTCTTGTTTCTCCAGGCAAGCACAGGAAATATGGTCTGATCCATCTTTATTCTCCATCCCAATGAGCTCTTATCCTCTGGCAGAAGATATAGGGTACCCCAACTAAATATTTCTAAACTATAAGCCTACAATTAAATAATGCTGCTTTAGGCTGCAGGGGCTTGCAATAGCTTGCTCTGTGTGTTGCTCTGGTCACTGTTTATGAAAGATGAGCTCTAGATTGAAGCTGTATGATATGCTTCAGTCTGGCTACATATCACTTTGTTTATGTTGTTTTTATTATAAGTATATGTCAGCAGTATGATCAAACAATATGTCAGGTGTTATTTGTGAAACATTTGAGCTCAAGGCGGATATCCCTCTGGGGACAATAAAGTATCACCTGCCAAGTCTCCATGATAGGCCTATGTAAAAATTAAAACGTTGTCATAAGACTATAGCAAACACATCATTGGAAATGTCTCAACCTCGACAGTAACATATGTTTTGAAATATTGCCCTCCAAACCTTGAACCCGGTACATCTTTGAAGGCTTGTCATTTAGCAACAGAAGATGCTACACACATGAGACCAGCTGTTATACAAAGCTCTGGACCTCAGCTGTCATGTAGATATGGTCAACAAACCGTGCCCACTGGAAGCACTGTCATATATGGTAATAAGCTATTTAGACCTATTTAACAATTTGATTTTAAAAATCTGATGACACCAGTGTGTTCCCCATCCCAAAATAACCCAGGGTGTATCCAATAACTTCAAAATAAATACATATAAACCATGATAAGATCTAATTAATAAATAACAGAATTTAAGGGTTATGTTCTTCCTTTCATCTATATCCAACGGTGAGGGATTAACATGAATGTCTATCTGACGGACCCCTACGTCGGTGCTTGACCATGCGTCAGACATTTGACGAGTAGGGAGTGAGACTTTGTTGCCCGGTGATTCCAATTAGCCAATCCAGGCGTGCTTTATAAGCTCCTGTGTTGTTTAGCTCTCCCACTTAAACTACTAACATTTGCTCAAGCCTTTCCAGTTACATGAACAAAACAGTTAAGTCTACATACTTTATGTCATAACATTTCACCACTTTATGTTGCGGCAACTGTTTATTTATCTACCATACAAACTGAAACTTAATTTCTTAAATCTTTATTTATGTGACATAAGAAAATACAACAATCAATAATTATGAACTTGTTAAAATTAATTTACAAGTCTGTCAAAAAGAGACAGGTTTTTCTCTGCCCTGTCAGATACTGCTCTCCCTCGCCACTGCCTGCCCATATTCAAACTCTACACAGATGATTCCTCACATTTAAAAGTCTCAGAAGTGAATTTAGAGATGAAGAAGCAGACATAAATTGTTTAATATAAAAAAAGACTTTCCAGTTGTTGGACACAACGACAAGCTGCGGTTATTGTTATTGTTTGGGATACAGTAGGCGAGAGACTGGTCCAAGGTATACTGGAGATTTTTATCCCGAATCAGTAGGCTACAACATAAAAAACTAGCAAGTGATTGGATGAACCATCTGTTTATCATGACCGCCACTGGAACAGTCGCGGCCGTCACAAACACCTAAACCATGAATGTAGCTGCCAGTAGCTCCTCACTGGTTGATCTGCTGTTGTTCAGACACAAAGACATTAGTTGATGGGTTTTCGAATAAAATGTGATCTTGCGATTCTGGCGTGATTTAGTGATCTCACAAGAATCCAGCTGCCATGCAAGGTAAACAATCCCATCACTTTTGTAAAATCTTTAGTTTTAGTCAACAAATCTCTCTAAACAGTTGTTTTTACTGCCCAGATGTTTTAATTTAGATGAGTGAAGGTCTGAGTGGAGAAAATGATGATTTGCTCATCTAGGAGCATACATCATCATTGTGGACACGGTAACAAATCGAAGGCCGTAAAGAGATACAACAAACGTATTCATTAATGTAATGATTAAACAAGGTAGTGTCTCCAAAATTACCTCAATGATAACTTGTCTCTAGTTGTACTACAGCATTTACTAAAAAAAAAAATAAGTTAATAAATATTTTATTTAACTTTTTGGTGTTTGTAGACGGTCCCTAAGCACTAGTCTTACTGCCCGTAGCGGTAGCAGCAGCGGAGTAGAAGCCAACAGGCAAGTGTTATTAAAATAATCTCCCGGTGTACTTACAAACTTTACAATGCCTCGTTTTATGAGTACATAACCTATTTGTACCACCGTAGAAGTTTGGTAACATTCCGGGCATTATTAGTCGGGTAATTTACAAGATACACATTTGGTTCCATTAGCGCCTATCGAACCATCCCTTTTAAAAAAAATCACATCCTGGTGCATAATGGACAAATCCTGACCCTAATATGTGCAGGGTTCAGTTCAGGCTCTTCCTGTCACTGTGTATTGTAAATGCTGTTATTCAAAGAAGATATTAAGCAGTAATAGTCAAACACAGTTAGTGCAAACTGCCTCCCGCTGAAGGGATTCAAATCAATATCCTACTAGCAGAGTCTATCTTTTTTTTTTTTAATATGCATATCCATGTCTTTGAATTGCTGTAGTAAAATCTACTGTCAATTTTACTGCAT
The DNA here is from genome assembly GCA_013375575.1 of Percina caprodes. NCBI lineage: Eukaryota > Metazoa > Chordata > Actinopteri > Perciformes > Percidae > Percina > Percina caprodes. The sequence goes on along the minus strand of JABXJD010000133.1, from coordinate 660,168 downwards.
ATTTTTTCATACTGCCAGTATCTGGACTCTGCCATGGCTGCACTCTAATTGGACTGAAGGCTGTCCCTGCAGTAATTTTAGAGGCTTGTTGCTGGGAAGATGTCAATATTTGGATTGAAGATCATCCCGGTAATACATTTTATATTGCACATATTCTTTTAACAGCTAGACGTGTGTTCCTGGTAAATCCAACATGACAGCCCCTGACAATGTACCTACAAGAAGTGTGTGTGTGTTTGTGAGATCCAAAGCTTGTAAAAAAATGCTGCAGGAAATATTTTACCTGTGTGCACATGGGCATGGGAGTTATGTGTGTGTGCCACTGTATATCACAGTGTGTTTATGTCTGTTGACATATGACTTCCTGTATGATCATCCATGTGATACCAATAACTCCACCATGTGACACCTGCACATAAAAAAGGGTATTAAAAGGATGCTGTGTTCTTTAATAACATCTTTCTTCCCGTGAGACATGCAGTCCATACTTTCAGGTCAGTGGTTTGATAGCTCCTACCACATGGCCTTGGTACAGTGTATTGGACAAATAGTGAGATGGATTTGTGTTTAAGTTCTTAGCAGAACCTATAGGTGAAGTGTTAAAATGCTTAAAGCCATATGTGGTTTTGTTAGACACTTTCTACTCCTCTATTTATAGTTTTGTAAGTGTAATTAACATCATTCATCACTAAGAGCTACATCCCAACTCGTCAAATACGGCAGCTTTTACCTCAATTCAAGATATCTACATGTTCCTTTTCAGATATCTTAATTTAACTTTGGCTAGGCAAAATGACGTTGAAGACATCTCAAACTAGATTTAGGGATATTCATAATTTAATTGTAGCTATCTATTATCAAGTTATATCTTAAAATTAATTTTGATTACTAGAGATATCTGAAATTTTAGAAATCTGTAACTTTCATCATGCCTAGTCAACATATATACAGATATGTTGAATTAGAGTTTTGACTAGGCAGTATGATGTTGCAGATATCTGTATGCAAATTAGACCCGCAACCCATTCTAGGCAGGAGCAGAGCGTGTTGTTGTTCAAATCACATAACACCTGTTAATGGTTAACTTGTAATTAGCACCATGTTGGAGCAGCCAGAGGACAAAAGAGCTTTTAATCGTCTTTTTAATGCTGCAGCTCATGCAAGACAGGAGCTGGCAGCGTGAAATGATGGTTCAATGTTAGTTTCCTCAACAACATGACTATTTCCCCGGCAAGTTCATCAAGTTTGGGGGAAGTTTTCTTTTTTAACATCAGAATCGCTAATTTGCTAGCAGAAGTTTAATGTGATTTAAAATGATATGAAAAATGATATTGACGCCAAAAACTTCACTCTTAAGATTGACAGTTGTTTAGTCTTAGCTTGGGTTAAATGGCTTTCTGAATAGGTTCGCTAGGGGCACTACTATAGTAGTATAGTAGTTCTGTCTAAGCACTCACAGATCTTTTCATTTGTCTTTCACTTGCGACTTTCGTTAAATAACAGTTGTTTTTAACGCTTGGTAGCTAACGCTACCGTAGGCTAATTTAGCTTAGCTGCTAGCAACTATAGCTTAGCAGTTAACCATGTCATCTCCCTCTCCTACTTTCTTATGCTCGATGCGTGAGATGTTTAATTACTCCTCTGCATCCTTTAACGACAATGGTATGTGTAACAAGTGTAGTTTATTTATAGACATGGAGGCAAGGCTTAGTGAGTTAGAAGTCCGTTTCCGCACCATGATAGATCAGTCGTTAGTTACTGTAGCTAACCCCCCCGGTAGTCGGTGCGGGCCGGCCTGAGCCTGAGTTAGCCTCTGGTAGCCGTCCTCCGGCAACTCCTGAGCAGCCAGGAAAAGGTTCCTGGGTGACTGTTCGTGGCAAAAAAAGTAGTTGTAAGCTTTCAAAGGCCACGGACCACCACCAGCATGTTACCGTTTCTAACAGATTTTCCCCGCTCAGCGATACACCCACTGAGAAACCAACTCTGGTTATTGGCAGCTCTATTTTGAGAAACATGAAGTTAGCGACGCCAGCAGCCATAGTTAAGTGCATCCCGGGGGCCAGAGCGGGCGAAACATTGAGTCTTATTTGAAACTGCTGGCTAAGGATAAACGTAAATACAGTAAGATTGTTATTCACGGTTACGCCAAACGGAGGTCACCAAGATTAATGTTGAATCGGTGTGTACATACGCAAAGTCAATGTCGGACACCGTAGTTTTCTCTGGACCCCTGCCAAATCTAACCTGCGATGACATGTATAGCCGCATGTCGTCATTTCGTCGCTGGCTATCAAGGTGGTATCCAGATAATGATGTGGGCTTTGTAGATCACTGGCAGTCTTTCTGGGGAAGACCTGGTCTGATTCGGAGAGACGGCATTGAGCAGCTCTCATTTCTAGAAATCTTGACAAGTTTATTAGTGGATCTAATCCTTGACAATCCAGAGTTGGGACCAGGAGGCAGAGTCACAGTCTAACACACTTCTCTGCTCCTCCATTCCCCGACCATTAAAATTATTTAAATCAAAGGTAAACAGAAGAGGAGCTGTGCATGAAAACCTCATAACAATTAAAACCACAAGTGCAAAAGAATAGGAGAATTAAATGTGGACTCTTAAACATCAGATCTCTCTTCTAAAGGTGTACTAGTAAATGAATTAATATCAGATTCTAATACTGATTTATTTTGTCTTACTGAAACCTGGCTGGGTGATGGAGAATATGTTAGTCTAAATGAAGCCACCCCCCCCAGTCATATTAATACTCACATTCCTCGAGGCACAGGCCGAGGAGGTGGAGTTGCAGCCATCTTTGATTCTAGTCTACTAATCAGCTCTAAACCTAAAGTAAATTATAAACTAAATTATAACTCATGTTAAAGTCTTGTTCTTAGTCTTTCACACCCAAGTTGGAAATCACTGCAGCCAGTTCTATTTGTTATAGTCTACCGAGCACCTGGTCCATACTCTGAATTCTTATCTGAATTTTTGTCAAATTTAGTGCTAAAAACCGACTCAGAAAAAAAACAGACTTCAGAAACCGACTCACCGTTTTAACCACACCCTCGATCTTGTTCTGGTATATGGTGTTGAAATTGAACATTTAATAGTGTTCCCACAGAATCCCTTTTTATCTGACCACTGTTTGATAACTTTTGAGTTTATACTGCTGAACTACACAACAAGGCAAACATTTCTATACAAGATGTCTATCTGATAGTGCTGTAGCTAAATTTAAGGATGTGATTCCATCAGCTTTTAATTCATTACCAAGTCACAAAGTAACGGAGGACTCCTATGCTAATTTCAGTTCCTCCCAAATCGATCATTTTGTTGAACTCGCAAATTAAAGCAAATATTGCGGAAACTTGAGAAGATTTGGCGTTCCACCAAATTGGAAAATTCTCGCTTAATCTGGCAAGATAGTCTTAAAATTTATAGGAAGGGCCTCCGTAATGCCAGAGCAGCGTACTACTCGTCATTAACAGAAGAAAATAGGAACAACCCCAGGTTTCTTTTCAGCACTGTAGCCAGGCTGACAGAAGGCCACAGCTCTACTGAGCCAAGTATTCCCATAGCTCTTAGTAGTAACGACTTTATGAGATTCTTCAATGATAAAATTATAACTATTAGAAGCAAAATTCACCAAGCCTTTAACTGGCACTGACTTATCTCTTAACTCAGGAACCTTAGAAACCAGATAAATGTTTAGACTGCTTTGCTTCACTTGATCTTTATCAATTTAATTAAATTATTTCTTCATCTAAACCCTCAACCTGCCTCTTAGACCCCATCCCGACTAGGCTACTTAAAGAAGTTTTACCCTTGGTCAACACTTCTCTACTAGAAACAACCAATCTGTCTTTATTAACAGGCTATGTACCACAGCACTTTAAAGTAGCTGTAATAAAACCTCTTCCGAAAAAGCCCAACCTTGATCCAGATGTTTTAGCCAACTATAGACCTTTATCCAATCTTCCATTTCTCTCTAAAATTCTTGAGAAAGCAGTTGCCAAACAGCTGTTTGACTTTCTGCATAGCAACAGCTTATTTTCAGTCAGGATTTAGACAATCAGACAAAGGACTTATCTCTGTACTGGTGTTATTAGATCTTAGTGCTGCATTTGATACCACTGACCATCATATCTTATTACAGAGATTGGAACATTTAATTGGCATTAAAGGAACTGCTCTAAGCTGGTTTAAGTCTTAAGTCAGATCAATCTCAGTTTGTTCATGTTAACGATGAATCTTCTGCGCAAGCCAAAGTTAGTAATGGAGTCCCACAAGGATCTGTACTCGGTCCAATCCTGTTCACTTTATATATACTTCCTTTAGGCAATATTATCAGGAAGCACTCCATAAACTTTCATTGTTATGCAGATGGTACTCAATTATATCTATCGATCAAGCCGGATGAAACTAATCAGTTAGCTAAACTTCAAATGTGCCTTTAGGATATTAAAACCTGGATGAGCTGTAATTTTCTAATGTTAAACTCAGATAAAACTGAAAACATAGATCCCATTCCTCTATTCTGTATGCTCTAACATATGCTTGCAACAGTCATGCAACGTGTAAAACAAAAGATAACAAAGTTAAATACTTTTAATATAATTTTATTTAAAAAATGTGCTTGTAGTTCTGCAGGCTCCCCCCAGGCCGTAGCTAGTTTGATGGGGATAGGGACATGAGGGGGGACTTCAGACTCTCCAGGGGTTCCTTCTACGGTCTGAAGGCCATCGTTGTCCCTAAATGACGGACCTCTATTCCTCGTTTGTCCCTGAAGAGATGGGTTATACAGTATTAAGTGGAGACAGTATATACAGGATATCATCAGGTGGAGGTAGTAACAGCGGATACGTTTTAACATTAAGCTACTCTTACCGGCAATCAGCTGATCGCTATTTTGCTGAGCTAACGCTCACATCGGACTGTGTACAACTTAAGATCACACACTTAACACTAAAATCTTCTACAGTGGGAAGATAGTTTAACACGAACAACAATATACTACAACACATGTAACGTTATCTTATAACAACTGCTACTGTTAGCTAGCTAAGGTTAGCTTGCTAGCAGGTCAAATTACGGTACCAATAAAGGTTATAATTCGGGGTACAAAAATCATTACCGACTGTAAAATTAACCAAATATACATATACAGGTGGCTTATATGTTATAAGTATAGCATAAAGAATCACGTTCAACTTACATTTGTATTGCTCCATCGGTCTCGCTATCGCGTCTTCAGCAGCCATTATCAAAAGTTTTTAGACTGTTGTTAGCTCCGCTCCTTCCACTACGTAGCCAAGATGGCGACCGTTGAGTGTGGAAAGTGTCCATCTAGCCACACTCAACTTTCTGACCACTTTGAGTGCACCATCCGGGTACTCTAAGTGCACTGCATTTGACCGCACTTCGACAATGTGAACGCACTATGTACTCAAAAAGTTAGTATTTAGTACAGAAGTGCGCGATTTTTGACACACTTCTGGAGTTTGTCTTGCCTGTTCCCTCTATCCTTCCCCTTTCCCCATACACACACGAGACAGCAGAGTTTTTTCCCTGCCCAAGTACTAGCCAATCAGAGGAAGAGCAGGGCAATAGTTTTTTTTCTGGTTAGGAAAACGTCAGTGAGTGACGTTTAAATGAAAATATGTGCGAGTAGCGAGTGTAGGAGAGTTTTTGGCGAAATACGGATAACAAAGACTGGGAGAAAGAGAAAGAGGTTAAAAATATGGATTCAACCCGTCGTGGGAAATGACTCAAAAGCACTGTGCAGTGTATGTAAGTTAAGGTGACCAGATTTCTGAGACAAAATCCGGGGGACATTTTCAGCTCAGAAGCGTAAATACGTTCAAAACAGGTCGTGTTTTTATCTATCTTTTGCCCCAGGGGCGTCACTAGACCTAGACCTGCAATGGGGCACAAGCCAGTCCATGGGCATGCTCCCCTGTAAGAAAATCTTGTCTGTTTTAACGTTTAAATGCATCAATCTGGTGCACTTTGAAAAGAAATTCAGAGTTTAGACTTGATTACTTTTTTTATCTATGGATGGAAATATTTGTGCTGTAGCCTGAACTATTTTACACTTCTGAATTTTTACCATGCACACACAGCTGGAATAGTTTTTTCTTCATATATTTGCATTTATGTCACTAGGAAGCATAACAGTAGAAATATATATTTGTAAGTGAGATTTTCTGGAATCTGGTAATATAATAACCCTTATGGTGGAATACTCTGGCTAAGCAAAACAAAAAAGGCCTTTCAGGTTTCAGGTTAGGCCTACTGTAGAATCTAAGAATGTAGAATCAAAACACACTATACAATTTCAGTAAACAATTTACTTCAATTCAATCAAGGTCATGAAAGAAACAATCAAGACTCAAGTCAATAACATGCATGAATATATTCTGACTAGGGGTGGGTAAAAAAATGTAATCTTAAAGCATCGCGATTCTCTCTAGAACGATTCGATAATCAATTCTGATAAGTTAATAATCGATTTAAAAACAAAGTGACTGAAGAACAACTTAAGAGCTTAACAATGTCCAAAAAGAAAAAATAAATAAGTTTTGTATATATACACATAATCAAATAAAACATTCATAAAATAATTAGGCAAAACACATAAAGGCCCCTGTACATACATACTTTATCACATGACATCTGACCACCTCATGGTTCATGTTCTCCACCTTTAAACATGACTGAACCTCTGCCATGGAAGATTAATGTGAGAGAAGGTGACTTTCACAAGCATCTTTAAGCATGGAATGACTACGCAATAAAAACATCAGTAGACAAAACATTTAATTAAAACTTGTGTGTGACAACTACTGTAATATGTGAAAAATCGAACAAACTCAGATTTATATGTATATTTTTTTAAATCACGGATGGAAATGTACAGAAAAAAATGGTTGTGTCGCGATGCATTGATAATCGGTTTAGAATCGAATCGTTGGCCTCTGAATTGGAATTGAATTTTGAGGTGCCCAGGGATCCCCACCCCTAATTCTGACAGATGTAACCTAATCTGTGTATTTTTCAGAGGAGTGTATCTTTCTAAGGATTTGTTTGTTTTTGGCCAGCTTCTCCATGAAGTCCTGGCATGGAAGGTTGAAGTTGGTCTTCACTGTGAGCAGGGCCTTCATGGTACAGACTGTGAAGTGATTTCTTTCTGCAGTCCAAACATTGTTCATCTGAGAGAAAACCCTCTCAACGGGAGCATTGCTTCCTGGTAAACAGATTACCACAGATGCCAATTTAGCTAGGTTGGTGTGTGGAATTTCAGTGAGTTCGAAATGGCTTATTACTGCTCCCCATCTCTGAGTGAGAGGTGTCTCATCTCTCTTCCATTCCTCCAGTATCCCCCCCTGAAGGAACTCCTGGAAACCAGACACCTCATCAAAAAGAAGATCTTCAACATGGGGCTTTTCTTTGGATGGTGGCTACAGCCTTTCGATTTCCAATCGCTGAGGCTGCTTTTTCAGAAGTAGACAGTTCAAGTCATGGAGGTCATCCACATGCTTTGCCCATGCATCCAAGTACTTCACCGCAGTGTCAAAGAAACACTTTGAATTCTCCAGAAATGTCTCTTTTGTGATAGCACCATTTTCCTTTCAGGTTTCTCAGAAGACCTCTAGCCATCACTGGCAGGAAGTTGTCATCGCGCCTTGCAGTGAGTTTGGTTTGGAAATTTCTGAGAATGGCAGCAGACTCAACTGCACAGCGGTCCTGGCCTTCAAGCATTTTTATGGCCTCATGGAAAATAACCAGGTTACCGTGGACAAAGGTCAGCCACAGCTCGGTCAAGGGATCTTCAAACAGCCTGCGGACAACAACAGGACTTTTGTCTTCGGAGAGGAAAAATGACTTGAGGGGGGCATACATTTGTAGGACTCTCTCCAAGGCTGGCAGCATCGACAGCCAGCAGACATTGCTGTGTCCCAAAATGTTGTGGTACTCTTGACCCACAAAATTGCAAAAGGCCTTCAGTCTCTCCACACGGACTGTAAAAATGTGGAAATAGCCAAAGACCTTGGTGAGGAGCCACATCTAGAGGAACCATGTCCAGTGCAGTTCGTGCTGTGTTGTGAATGATGTATGCCGGGAATCCAAGGCCAATCACCTCTCGCTGAAGGGAATCTTTGAACTTGGTGTGGTTGGTGGAACAGCATATATAGAGGTTTACTCCTTGACCCAGCGGGCCCAGGTTTCTACTCTGACATGTGGCCCTTTGCTGCATGTCATCCCCCCCCCCTTTCATATCTTCAGCTGTCCTGTCAAAATTAAAGGCCAAAAATGCCCAAAAAACATCTTAAAAGAAAAATACTAAGAAGGCTCGACACAACATGACACTTTGCTTGTAGTAGTCTAAGGGTCCCTACTAGAGATGAGCTGGATACTCGGCAAAAAACGAGTATCCGGTACGGATAAAGCACTTTTGCAGAGTACAAGTATTATATGAGTAATACGAGTCATTATCTGTACTCGGATTGGATAACAATCCTATTGGGTAGCTGTCTGCGTTCTGTGATAGTCACAGCGCCCCCCCCACCACACACACACACACACACACACACACACACACACACACGCTCTGCTCACTCACATGCAGAACACTGAGAAGAGAACAGCTCTCTCTCTCTCTCTCTCTCTCTCTATCTGAGGTCCGCGGGTCTTTTCCGTTAACGTTTAGGGTTTCTTCAGCTTCAGGTTTGGTTTTTACTTCCTTAACCAGTAGATTTCTGGTAACGTGGGGTTTGTAGTACTTCCTTAACCAGTAGATTTCTGGTAACGTGGGGTTTGTAGTATTTCCTTAACCAGTAGATTTCTGGTAACGTGGGGTTTGTAGTACTTCCTTAACCAGTAGATTTCTGGTAATGTGGGGTTTGTAGTACTTCCTTAACCAGTAGATTTCTGGTAATGTGGGGTTTGTAGTACTTCCTTAACCAGTAGATTTCTGGTAACGTGGGGTTTCAGACGTTGCGTTGTAGAATGCGACTCGCGTTGCGTCTCTGCTGTCGGAGATTTTTTTTTCACACTTTCTGCTAACTCTAATTCATTCAATCTATTTGATCTGTAGAACACAGTCCCCCCCCCCTCTCTCTCCTTCTCTCTCTTTCTCTCTCTGTGTCTCTCTTTTACTCACACACACACACACATACATACCTGGTGTGGAAATAAAAATTAAAAAAATAAAATAAAAATCACATTGATCATAAAAAAATTAAAAGTTAAAAAAAGAAAGTTATATTGAGTATGAAAACTCTTGTTCATTACATTTTACTTCATAATTGCAACCGCAAGTGTTGTATTCATTGTTGCAAAACTTGTTCTGTATATAGTTCGTTTATTACCATGACAACACCACTGATCTCAAGCTCAATGTTGATGCTGTCATGGAAATAGTTTTCTAATCAGCAATAAATATAACAATTTCTGATCAACCCATATTGATTGCATGCTTAAAGTAACATACCCACTTCTGTGTTAAATTCTCTCCACTTCTGGGTTAGGCCCCGCCCAGTCCGAGTACAGCTACAGATACAGATAATTCATGTGGTAAACAGATACAGACACAGATAATGCTGTACTCGCTCATCCCTAGTCACTACACATGAACTCGAGCATTGAGAACATTGTTTGTGTACAAGCAGTTTGCTTAAAAGACGTTTTTGTTAGCACAGGACCTAGCTACCTCACGTTGTCTTCCGGTTGCTACCATATATAGCTAAGTTCCAGCGTTTAAACTGTTATTTTAAGTAAACTTCTTGTACACAAACAATAGTTCCAATGCTCAAGTTCAAGTGCAGCTTTTGTCGTCAATATCCTTTAAACAAATGTTTGACTTGTGCACATTCACAAAAAGACCTTAAGTTGTATTTTGTCGACGGTTTTGCTTTCCTAAATTGTTTTGCTGGGTTGACGTATGGTGCTTGGTTACTGTAAAGTTATTTGTGGCATAATGGCATAGTTTGGCCCTAATGCACCAACCTGAAATATTTACACTTAACATTAATTTACCTACTTTCAACCTGAAAATTAATACCTAGAGGCTATCATGGCATTTTACTGTGGAAAAAAATAAGAACTAATCTAAGAAAGCTAATGTTATTACACTCCTATGGCAAGAATAGCATACACGTCAGCATCTTTATAAAAATTAATTAGTGTGACTCTCTATCGTGCATAAATCTCACGTCAACAATAATCTAGGGTAATTTAAGCATTATCATAAACATAGAAATGCTTAGCAAAAATTGCATGTTGCCATAATTTTTGAGAGAGCAATATGCTTTTCAGCCCAAAAGAACAAAGTAACTGGCTAAACTTGGATTAAGCAAATGTGAGATTGAAGCACATAAGAATTGAGTGTTATTTACTTTTACACCTTATTATCTCCTTACAAAGAAAGCTATGGAATGAGCTGCTTTGAATTTTATTTTAGCCTGAGCCTGTCTAGTCCCATTTGTTATACTAGCTCTTTATTGGAAAACATTTGACTATGTTAAAATACATTTAGCATTTGTTTTAAAGAAATATTGTAGAGCAGTTTATTCCTTGATGCATTTTCATAACAATTAACAACATTTAGGCATTTTAATAATTACACCATGCACATGGACCGCACCAAGCCGTGGGGAGCTCGGAGAAGAGCTACTGTCTATTAGTGTAACGTTACTTATTCACCCTTTATTCACGTTTTAACGTTACTTACCATCTCACGTCTTTGACGGCAGAGGTAGCGACACACCAACTTCCTCCTGCGGGCAGCCTGACGCTGATGCTCCCTCTCGGTCCTTGTACGTTTTGATAGTTTGTTTTATTGTTCGAACCACAAAACAAAATAACGAGAAAACCACCTTTTGTCGTTTCAAACCAAAAACAAAGAAACGGTAAAAAAGAGCCGTTCTCCCGTTTTGGTTTCTGAAACGAAAAACGACTAAACCAAATTCAAATAACCGTCCGATTTTTTTTAATTTTATTATTCCTATTTTCATTTCTCCGTGTCGGTACACGATCCGTCCTGCCTGCATGATCTGTTCTGCGCATGTGCAATATGTTCGCGCATACGCAGATGGTATCATGATGAACGCGGATTTACGACATTGCACAATCTGTTCCCATAGACAATTAAAGAAAGTCCATTCGCCTCCACCGGAAAGCTAACGTTAGTTTAGCTAACAGCTAATTCGGCTAACCGCTAGCTGAGACAGCATGTAAAAGACCCTCAAAAGTTAAAATAACCGTTTAAATATAAACAGCTGTTATGTCAGTTTTACTTTACTTGTGCTCATTTAAAATACAATCACTTAATACTTGTCTTTATTATTACTGCAAAGTCTTAATTTAGCTGGAGCTGCTTTCCCCACTGTTTAGTTTGAGTAACGTTATTTTAGGCTGAATCAGGCTGTCAGCTAGCGGTTAGCCGAATTAGCTGTTAGCTAAACTAACGTCGTTAGCTTTCCGGTGGAGGCTAACAGCAGACCGCTACTGTGCAGTGCCGTAAATCCCTGGTAAATGTTCGTACATCATGATTATCATCTGCGCATGCGCGAACATTTGGCACATGCGCAGAACGCGTCGTGCAGGTAGGACGGATCGTGTACCGACACTCTTTTTGAAGATCTACATTAAAAGAAAGACAGGTGGCCTATGTGACCCGGAAGTAATAGTAAATATAGCCTATAAAAATAAAAGCCAAGCTTTTAGAACGGTCATAATATACAGCGCTAATGTTATACCAGAATAACGTGAGAAGAAAAAAAACAAATCAATAAATAGGCTGATATGAACCTGGACCAAAAGAAATATGTTAGCAACAGTAGTTTATTACAGTGATTTAATATCGTGCCTATCCACGTACACATCACCAGTCACGTTTAATGAGCGCATTGTTTGGTTCAATACAGTTGGTAACATAGGTTAACCTAAGAAGCCAAAAACAAGTCACGCGCAACCAGGGTCATTGCATCAATTACATGTTTTTCTATAATAGCATATAAGTTTGTAAAAACCCGACCCCAATACAATTTCCCGACCCCCGTAGTTGTTTGGACAGCGAACTGACAGCGATTGAGTGAATACTTGTCAACGTGAACTCCCACATGACGTCATGCGTAGGCCTAATAAGGTTAACGTTACTAATGAGGGATATTTGGACTTTGCTGTGCTGCCATCAAAATATCAATCCCTATTTCATCTCTGCCATTTCATTGACACCCTCATAAAACTTTTGTTGGTCCTCAAATATAATTTTTTTTAAAGTCAAATTATCCTAATGCATCATATCTATTTTCAAAAACCCCAAGGACACACTAAATGTTACTTCGCTCACGTTACTTTGCCCAGCATGTTTCCTCGGATCAGGGAGGCTCCAAAATCATGGTAGCAGCTGTCGCCATGGTCCCGCTACACGTCCTGCAATGCCATGTTCATCCTGCTACGCTCTGCTGTGCTCTGCTACGTCCTGCTGTGCCTTGTAATGCTGCACAATTCCCTGCTATGCAATGAACTACTACAAAGAACTACTACAAACTGTTATTTTTTTCTGTGGCTGTTATTGCCACTCTTCATTCTAACCCCAACCGGTCGTCAGACACCACCTACCAAGAGCCTGGGTCTGTCCGAGGTTTCTGTCTAAAAGGAAGTTTTTCCTCACCACTGTCGCACTGTTGCTTGCTCTGGAGGGAACTACTAGAACTGTTGGGTCCGTGTAAATTCTGGAGTGTGGTCTAGACCTAGGTTCTCAGTCATCCATGTAATGTTAGTTATCCAACAAAGGTTAAACTCAAGGGCAGTTCAAAACGATTACAAAAACAGACCAGTAAGCGTCGCACCGTGTCTGCTGGGTGCAAACTACTGTCATATAGAAATTAAGTTTTATGTTCGGTAATTTTGGAAAGTTAAAGCCTATGTTGCAGGTTTAATTTTGTAACGAATTTGTGCAATTTTCTTGTGGGAAATTAATTTTTTAACTTTTATGCATTGTATTTGAGGGTTTTGGATATCGCAAAACTTAAAGTAATACGAAAAGTTGGCACTATTTACAGTGTTTTATTTTTTCTCCCACAATGCATTGCATGACGTCACATTAGGGAGATAACAGAGAAACTTGCGTTGTATTTGCCGCTGGTCTGGCCTGATCCGCCTTCTGGTCTTTTAATATTAACAGTCTATGGTCTCGACTCAGTCCTGGTGACTTCATTATGTTTATTATAATATTGGAGGGAAAGTGAAACACAGCTTAGACGGGGTGTTGTTCGGCTTTTCACAAGTTTAGACAGCTAGCTAACGCTACGCCGCCGGACGTTAGCGCAACAGCGTTAGCCTAGCCTAGCCTGCTAGGTAAATATTAGAACTGCCTTTGGTGTTCCTTATATATGCCTCTATGTTGTCCATATTTGTATTGAATGAAAATAGTAAGCTTCGCTCCTATGAGATGGGGGTTTGTTACGTTACACATAAAGCTAACTGGCTATCGTTAGCCTGTACGTATGCTAGCGGATATAGCTAACGCTGCGTAGCCAGCCAGCAACTTTGGCAGTAGCAGTAGTTACGGTAAGCTAACCACGACAGCGTTGTCGCCCACAATCAACCTGCAGTGATGTTTTAAATGGAGACACGCATATCGGTTCTTTTCCTGGAGATCCTGGACATTATTTTCATTTATGACGTTAAAGGCAAAGGAAGCGTAGCCCGAGTGTGGCGGCCTGGAGAGACGAGTCCAACCACACGGCGGTGTGGAAGCCGAGCTACATCTGCGGCGAACCGTCTGCAGACCGGGGGAATAACGCTCAGATTCTCAGGGACCAGGTCTGAGCTCCATGATTCATCGAAAGCCTGGACTGGTGTGGATGTTTCAACCTCACAGACAACGGACTTGGACAAGCTTTTAAAAAAAACTTTTGAAGGATACAACGGTGTACAAATACGTGTACTGTTGAGTATAGTGTGAAAATGTTTTATGGAGCTCTCAGCTAATCGTAATCTGTAAATATTGATTTTGCTCCAAACTGCTCTTTTCTTAAAAACTTCCATATGGATTTATTTTAAAATGATGCGCTTTGTGCCCAAATAAATAGAACATATGTTAAATTACCCTCTGGTCATTGTTGTTTAACCAAACTTTAATGTTTTCTGAAAAATGTCTTATTAACCCACGTCCTAATAACAATATAATTCAATATTTATTACTGTGTACCCCGCACAGTAATACTTGTCACCTCTTTCCTACACCACATCTGGAGTAAAGCTATATTGTCATTGGGGTGCTCAGTACTAGTACTACTGTAGTAGTATCAGTTCTAATGCGCAGTACTAGTACTACTGTAGTAGTATCAGTTCTAATGCTCAGTACTAGTACTACTGTAGCAGTGGTAATAGTAGTGGATTGGTGTTTGTATCATTTCTAACACTGTTATTATGAGGTATCACCATATCTTATTTTGTTTTCTTTAGATTATATGATACCAAGGGGAATGGCTATAACGGCCCATAATGACTGTCTTGATACTGTCATAAGACGTTTATTTTGTATAGCCTGTCTGGATGCAGTGAACTGGTGTTTAGGGATAAGGAGCCTTTCAGATGACTCAGTCTAAAAGGAATGGTAAAGTTAATATAAACAATTTAAATATGATGCGTGCTGGTTGGAGAGGCCCATGATCCTGTCTGAAATGTCACAAACGGATTTAGTTATCATCAGATCAGCTGATCGCGGGGGGAGCTGCTCGACCGGGGGCTCTAACGCACTCACTCCCCTACACCACCCGCTCTCCACCGCAGCTTCGCCACCACGCGCACAAGCACCTGCCAAACAGCAACACATTTTCACCGGAGGAAGAGGTAAACGCTTAGAAATAACACTAGGGGGGGGTGCCCTCTATTCCTATGTCTAGATAAATGTACCAGTACTTATCTGAACTAACAACATGATCACTGTCACTAGATAGAAAGAAAACGTTGACGTTCACTCGGTGCTATTCACTGATAGTACAAAATAAAGTCATTGTATGCACTGCTGCGTTGCTAAATGAAGGAAATAAATGAAGGAGACTTCCCAAAATCTTGATAATTCCTCATTTGCCCTCTCACATCTGGCAGGTTGGTAATTATACAGCTGTTGGCCTTTCCACCTCTTCCACATCCCAGTCAGTCACCGTAGTTGTAGTGCTCGGCTGAGACTTCGCTACCCATTGTGACGTCATCGCCGAATTGACTTAATAAACCCACGAATACCAAAAATGACCAAAAACTGTAATTTAACACTATTTGGAGATTTTTATAAATGATATACATATCTTGAGTGCTTTTTGTACCAAATAATCAAAAGTGGTGGTTAACCTGCAACATGGGCTTTAAACACTTTCCATTATTTTCATTATAACTGCTTTCACAAATCACGTTTCTTAGCCCTGCTGCTTAAGGCATTAGCCTACTCACCAAGCTCTTTCTCCTCATAATGTTTGATTGTCTGATTGACTGTAACACTCACAAGTTTAAAAACATGTGTCACATATAGGCCTTCAGTCCATTACGGTGGAAACCACATTAAATATTAATTGAATTATTATTATTATTATTATTATTATTATTATTAACAGTAACAACTCTGCACACACAATAAGTTCTTAGGTTACCCTTTATTACCAACTGTATTGAACCAAACAAAAATTAAACGTGACTGGTGATGTGTACGTGGATAGGCACGATGTTAAATCACTGTAATAAACTACTGTTGCTAACATATTTCTTTTGGTCCAGGTTCATATCAGCCTATTTATTGATTTGTTTTTTCTTTCTTCTAACGTCACTCTGGTATAACGTTAGTGCTGCATATTATGACCGTTCTTGGCCCACCTGTCTTTGTTTTAATTTAGATCTTCAAACAGAGAAATGAAAATAGGAATTTAAAAAAAACAAAATTGGACCGTTATTTGAATTTGGTTTAGTCATTTTTCGGCTCTTTCTTTTTTACCGTTTCTTTTTTTTAGATTGAAATGATAAACGAAAAAAAGATGTTTTTCTCGTTATTTTGTTTTGTGGTTCAAACAAAAAAAAAAATATCAAAACGTACACGGACCCCTCTCCAGCTCACAGCACATAAATCAGTAGCACATCCATCTTTCTCCACTGTTGAATTGCAGCGCCGAAAGCGAACCTTTTCACTGACTCAAGCACGCAATGGGCCTGTTCCATTTATGTGTTCTCTGAACGCTAAGGACTAGTCCTACTAAGGAAGCATCCTTGACGTTGATAAACGGTTTGTAACTCTGATTTTAGGTTGACCTGGCTTTGTTCAATTTTGTTTCCTACTTCTCTGCTACGTTTGAATTCATGTTAGTTTCTGTATTGTAGTGTTCAGACACATGGGCCAGTATGATACACATTTGTCATTTATTTTCTTATAACCAGCTTTGTGTTTCTGGTTTTCAAAAATTACCTTTGCTTATTGTGAACACAGACATGTTTTTTATTGTTGTGAAGCTATTAAGGGCAAAGAAACTTTCAACAAACCTTTAATATGCTAAACTTCAATGTTCAAGGACTTTTGGCTTTTATTTGTATTTCTTTGTTTGATTGGTTTTTACCACAGGTGGTCCCATGGTCCTATGTAAGACCCGGGGTCCAGGACCATGGTTCGCCACAGGTTTACATACTTTAATGTTCAAAAAACACTATTTCTCTCATACTTCTCGTGGCTGCTGCATCAATCAGTCAAACAACCATAGATAGCTAAAACGTTTTCGAAATGACTGCTAGCTTTGCTACAAGCTAGCAATCAAACACAACAAAACTGTCACTGGAATGGTGTTTTGAGCTAACGTTAGCAACCAAACAATCGTAGATAGCTAAAATGTTTCTGAAATGACTGCTAGCTTAGCTACAAGCTAGCAATCAAACACAACAAAGGCTGTCACTGGAATGGTGTTTTGAGCAACGTTAGCAATCAAACTCATAAATAGTTAAAACGTTTTAGAAATGATTCTCATCTTCCGTTATTGTTTGTAATGAGAAAAGTTTATTTTATGGATTTCAGTATGACAGTTATCTCGTAAACAGTTTACATCTGCCCTCGACCAGAGCCGGTCTGACTCGACTCTCATCGGGTATGACGCGTTATGCCGTAAACCGTTTACATCTGAGCATGCTTGACTCAAATCTGCACTCGACTTACATCGGGAGTGACAGCGCCTGTGTTTTTATGGAAAGCCAGACCTTTTAAATACACGATTTCTCACACACAACCAACAGGTTAATAACACATGAACAAAGCGTTGATATTTTGCCATGTAGCCGACACGTTGGGAACAAGTGGACAACACGTAAAACAACGCGTGGACAACGCAGTGTTTACGTGTTAACATTACCACCTTTTGCTCCACTGCTGCCTCTTTGGGGACATTCTAGCTTTAAAACCATCCATCAAACTTCACAAACCAACAACAACCTGTCACACTTACAGTGTATTTGTCAGGGTACAACAGTAAACAATAAAGGCAAACTGTCAAGGAAACACTGGGAAAAACAAACTGGAAAAACGCTGGAAAGTGAGTCACATGAGGTTTGTCAACAATCTGGCACAGGTAAGTGAGTTTGGTGAGCAGAGACACAGGTAATGATTGTTGTAGGGGGATGTTGCGTCATGTCGAAGATTTTTCTGTTGCATTGCAAGGGAGGCACAATTGAGTGTAGCATTTTTATTTATTTATTGCAGATATGGTAAAGTGGTTCCGGGTTATTTAGCTGTTGTATCTTTCTGTACAAGCATTTTTTATTTGCAGTTGGCTAGAGTATATACTGAGAAATAAATGTTTAGTCAAAAATATACTGTGTACCTTGGCTGACAATACTATTAAACTGCCTAAGTATACAATGTTAGCAAATGGACAATTACAGAGAGGGCAACTATCACATGTTCATGTTGACATCAAAGTATTTTGAATTTGTACTGCAGTTACTATTTTACACACTAACTGTCAGTATTACATATTGCACCTTTTATGTAAAAGCACTAATAACACACTGTACCAGGAAAATGTGCTAAAGTATGAATTAAAAGTATTCAATTTAGAAACATGAAATTAAATTACACTTTGGAGTCTAACTATGGCTAGACTCCCAATAGGTCCAGCCAGAGTATTCACATCATGGAGTTGTTGCATCTGTGCATGACTTGGACTGAATTGGTTGGCTGTTACTACTTCTTGCCTGTTCACAGCAGGAATTGCAGCAGCTGCACTTTGTTGAGCAGTGTTGATCCAAAAATCTCTGCCGTGGCTGTGAGTGGTTGTGGTGGTCTTTGAAGACATCGTCAGACAAATATCTGACATGGTTAATGGTGGACAACAGTGCGCAAGCCATGGTTGTTCCACTGTTCGCTGAAAACATCCAGGTCCTGATTAATCTGTGGCAGGTACACCTAATGCAATGCTCACCTGTGCAGCTCATCTGTACAGTCAATGATTCCATCATTTTCAGGGAAGGATAAAAGCTGGTGGTACACATTCTTAACACCTAATTCTGCCTTGTATGGCACTAACCCCTTTTGGATCCCCGGTAAATGTTCATGAACAAGCAAACACTGTTGTTTTCTGCCGGACCTCAAAGAGACAGCGATATTGCACCAAGTGTCCAGGGTCTTCTCCGGCGCTCTATGGATGCGCACCATTGATAGCTCCATATACACGACATCCAAGAAGGAAAGGGTCCATGCACGGGTAGACATGTCATGAGGTAGCTTCCAACGGGTCGCAATCATTCTCTTAGCAGCTGTAAGTCCAGCAACACAGCATGTTTTGGAGCTTGAGAGAGCTGAAGGGCTGACAGATCATTCAGAATCAAAACATGTACAGTAGCAGGTACAGTAACATTAATAAAGGCGGAAATTTTGGATGCAATACTGTTCCAGAACGGACCAACAGGAGAACACTCCCAGATGTGAAGATATGTACCTTGAGCTGTTATTGGGCAGAAAGTGCATGAAGGGCTGTTCATTATTTTCATGTGGTGCATTTTCACAGGGGTGATGTCCTATGAATGAAATTGTAGTAAATCTGATGATGGTCTGGATTACGAGATACTTCTGGAACATTAGACCATACATCATCATGCCTGTCCTGGGCAATCGCGAGCCCAGATCTTCTCAAAAGGAAGGGCAGATATTTTTTCTGAAATTCATCAATCAATAAATTGTTTACTGCTAGTTGTTGGTGCTCAGTACTGTATCTAGACTGTATTACTGAGTTAGTGTTACCGGGAGGTCATAATGTTTTGCTCAGACAGAAAATTTTCATGTACAATGAAAGAGTAAGTTACAGATGAATCATTGCATTTCAAGTGTTGCATATGGTAACTTAGCCTACTTTGGATGTATCGTGAGCTGCCGGAGGCAAACAGAATGGATTAACAAAATGATCACGGAAAATTGAAACTGTCTGTTTACTATGACAAACCTGACACTGCATTTACCTTTCATTACCAAGTCCACTTGGGTTCCCTCTGCTGCACAACTTCCTCCTGAAGTTACAAAATTAACTCAATCAGATTTTGAATATTTTCAAAACCACCCCAAGATAGGCTGGACTAAATCAAATCTGAATAAATTTGAAACTGAGGCACTTTGTCAATTGAATGACAATAATGAAATTGTTATCAAACCTGCAGATAAAGAGAGCTCAGTTGTTCTCATGGACAGGAAGGACTACCTGTGGGAGGGATACAGACAATTAAATGTTAAAAAAATTATTATATTAAATAACACATATAGGATACCATACCTCTAGTAGATAAAATTATTTTATCACTATATAATAAGAAATGTATTAATCATAAACAAAAAACTTACCTCCAGGGAAACCGCTTTTATATGCTGCCAAAAATCCACAAAAGAAGAGAATCATGGAGCCTCCTGTTTTGCATTCCCCTGGGTCACCCTATTGTCTCAGATTGTGAAAGCAAGACACATTATATGGCCGAATTTATGGATTATTATTTGAAACCTCTGTTGATGTTATATCCAAGCTACATCAAGGACACTTGCGATTTTGTGGAGAAAATCAAAAACATTAAAGTGCCGTCTTTGGCCTTCCTTTTCTCCCTTGATGTGGACAATTTATAAACAAATATACAATCTTCAGCAGGCCTTTTAGCGGTTCAAAATATTTTTCAGAAACACCCAGATAGCAAAAGACCGGACAAGGATATTCTGCAACTACTTGAAATTAATCTTACCGAAAATGATTTTGAATTTGAGGGCCAATATTTATTTACAAATTAAAGGCATGGCGATGGCAAAACGGTTCACACCCTCATACGGTAATTTATTCATGGCATAATGGGAGGAAAGCGCTTTGGCATCCTGCCAAAAAAGAAAAGTATTTTTGTTATTTGGACAACATTTGGGGTGTTTGGCAGCATTCTGAAGAGGATTTTGAACAATTTATAATTACCTTGAATAACCACAGGCCGTCCACTAAAAAATTAAATCCACTATTAGTCAGGACGCCATAGACTTTTTAGACGCAACGACCTTCAAAGGTGCTGATTTCAGCTGTGGGATGGTAACAGTATCATGGTTTTGAGCCCTACTGTTGATGCCAAAAGAGAGAATTGTTTTTCCCACCATTGTGGGAACTGAATTTGGCTAATAGAGCCTCAGCATGTGCAAAAGTAGCACCTGGAAAGTTTTCCACCTGGATGTGGTTTTGGGAAAAGGATGGTAACTTGGCATGGTTGGAGTTTCCTATTGGGAACCATTTCTTCTTGGGCTCTAGTGATCAAACGGTTCTCTTTTGGTTGGTCTGTTCATGCCTGAAAGGCCTGTTTTCAGAGGTTGTTGAGACAGGTGCAGTTGATGTTGTGGGAGGAGCAAAATAAAAATGTACTCTGTACCTGAGACCAGCCTTACATCCAGGCTCGGTCCGGGAGTAGAAGATGTAATTCCTACAACATTTGTTGGTTGCTGGTTGGGAAGTCTGCGTGTAGCCCTCTGCTGCAGTGGTGCCACCTGGACTAGAATCACAGGAGAGAGGGATGGAGGTGAGCTGGGAGAAAGGGGAGAAGAGAAAGAGGGAAGGATTGGGGAAGATCCACCTGTATCCATTTGCTGTACCGATACAGCCAGGAGGGCTATTGCTGGTAAAGGAAGGATGGATTTTTTTCCGGGGGAAGATGAACATTGGTGGGATGGAATTTTGAATTTCCCCCGTTCTGCAGTGGTGACTGCACCTACTTGCTTGACTCCCTTTCTGGCCACAATTTTTTTCAGGATTCTCTACTGTGGTGATTCCTGTATAGAAACTTTAATTCATGCTTTTATTCTGTAATGCTTGTATCGTGTAAGGCTGTGAGCCTCTGGAAGGTGTGTCCAAGGGAGATATAAATAATTTCCACCACACCTGTTTCATCCATGTTCCAGATGTCCTGTGCAGCAAATCTGTGTTTGTCCAGGACAGAAAACAAACTTGTTGATGTTTGTCTCATTGAAACTCGTAGCCCTTGAGAGACTTGTAGCCTGAGGGCTTCTTATGGAGAGAGTGGGGTGCCTCTTCAAATACGCTGTGAACCATTGGGCTCCAGTCATCCCGTTCTCTGCCCAGGTTTCGAGGTACGTACAACTGTAGGTCTTTGCCAATTCATAGGCAAACTTCCAGACCTAAATTATATTAATTGCTAATCAGTTGTAATATTAGTTATTATACACAACAAATATACTTAGCATAGCCTACTCTAACTTAATACAGGTCTAGCCTACCTCCTTTGGGCTCAATCCATAGTATAAATCAGCTGCCTGTATCAGGTAATCTCTTAAGAAGAGCTCCTGCTATAGTGAGAAAACCCTGACTATCTTTATAAAAAAATAACAATTACATGTCATTAAGCTGATGCTTTTATATGCTCTGGGACACAGTGGTTGATGTATCACAGTGGGAACTGAACCCAGATCTCCCACACCAAAGACATGTCATAAAATGGCTGGTGATACTGGGACGGTTGTAACGGGGCGTTACAGCCGTCCCAGTATCACCAGCCATGTTTTCATCTCACGTCAGCTAGCTTAAATGCTAGTTTGACACTTGTTACCCATTTCTATTTTTAGCTTACAAAACGGTGATTCTAATAATTCTTGTTTGAATTCATAGACATTTGATCTTATAACAGCATCCAAAAAAGTACATCACAAAGAAAAGTAATTTTCAGGAAGTTTCAAATGTGGCGCCCTTTTGTTTGTTGAGACAGGTGCAGTTGATGTTGTGGGAGGAGCAAATGAAAATGTGGAGTAGGAGAGGGTCTGCAAGTAAAGGGATCAGCTCCACGTCTTTTAAAACCTGCTGCTGTTCTTGTGTCACCTCTCCCATGGGTTGGGTATTTTGCACCATTCCATGGGAGGCCGTGTGGACTTCTGCTGCCATCTGTGCTGGGCCAGATCTCTTAATTTTTAATTTAATTATACTTTGTATAACCCTAGTTTTAATTGTAAAGTATGGGTCATTGTCATTCTTTTTTTGCTTATTTTCATAGGACTGGACAAACCTTCCTCCACGTTGGTTCCTGTCTTTCCAGCCCCGGGAATGCTGTCCCTGCTGATGCTGAGGTAACCCTAACCCTAACCCTTCCCTCACCCTCACCCCACCTTCAATCATGAGATGTATTACACTTTAAAGAAATAGCATTAACATTTTTTGATTTCATAGCAAAGCTAAGCAGACCAGATGTTTTATTCATAGAAGACAATAAATTGTGGATGATAATTATCTTGAATTAATTGACCAGTTGCCACTGAGTATATGTGCTTACATAGTAAGTGGCATAAATGACAGCATCATGTAATGGAAATGTTACCATATGTCAAGCTCATCTTGTTTTCATGAGGTCTGTATACTGTATGTTGGCAGTGTGTGAGGAAAACAAGACAACATGGGTAAATGAGTAGGCAGCAGTAAATAAGATCATCAATTTGTGAATTTTCTTCAGAATTATTAGATTAATTTTCAGTGTGATTGCCACTGTAATAAACAAGAAAACAGTGAAACAAAGTGAAACAAAAGAACAAAGAGAAGAAGAGTAGGAGAGGGTGATCAGAAGGTGAAAGCAGTTTATGAGATGCCAACAGATACAATTAAGACAAACGCTGGCAAAAAGCCCTGATGAGACAGACCCTGACACCACTTATACCACTGATCAAAACTAATTTGTCTCACATTCTGAAAATCACTTTACATTAATCACACATCCAGCCAATCAAGACAGATAACACAAACCATCGATCAACATAATAGGTGTTTTGAAATGTACAAGATAGATTATACTATTTACAATCAGGCAAACGACAGCATCCTTCATGGGGTGTATTAATGGGTTATTGGGCCAAACTGGACCATTGGAAGCACTTAAAGGTCCAAACTGTGATTTATAGTTATACATAACACTGTTATTATTTAAGTCCATGGATGGGATTTAGTATATCATGCCATTTTCTATCAGGCTGCACAATAATCAAATATTAACAATCACGATTTTAGCTTCCCACAATTAACACTAGAACAGCCATAACGGTCATTTTGACCGTTTTGAAATTGATATGTTTACATTA
Source organism: Percina caprodes (assembly GCA_013375575.1). Lineage (NCBI taxonomy): Eukaryota > Metazoa > Chordata > Actinopteri > Perciformes > Percidae > Percina > Percina caprodes. The sequence continues at coordinate 636,559 of JABXJD010000133.1, read as the reverse complement.
CTGGAAGAAAAAAAACCCTGCTGGTGCGTGACTTTTCCTTAAAGGCCCTGAACAACCCACACAGGTTTTTATAGTTAATGTGACTGACTGGACCTTTTTTCAGGACTGTGTGGGTGTGCTTAGACTAAGTGATTGACATCTCCCTGAATCCATTGTTAGTGATGTTGCACGTATTAGGGCAAGACAAATGACATCTTTATCATCCTTATTGGTATAAGGAATTTGTGACCTAATAGGTTCCCATCAAAGCTCCGGCCCACCTTCAACCTGAACAGAGTCAGCCAGAATAACTGAACTGTGGGTGTTCAAGGGCTTTAAAGAGTCTGTATTTTCATTAAAAAATATATATATATATATATATATATATATATATACATACATACATTACACAAAAGACAATAATTAATAAATTAGATAATTTTTACCTATTTCGGCCATACTGACTGCTCAGATTTTTAATCTTTGGCGCAGTTGAAGAGGCATCTTGGTTGCTTAATAACTACCATTGTCTCTAACAGAGAAACATCACTTATGGTCTCAAGTAACAAGTGTGGGCATCACCAATGGGCCGAAGGCAAAGCCAGAATTGGAAACGTAGGCTACCACAATAAGTACGGCGTGGATTGACTCTGTTCTGAATCAGATGGCAAGTGCTGTGCGCATACTCTGTGAAAGACATGGTACACGTAGATGGCTGGTGGCTGTATTTATATAACGTTATACATCTTCGACCTGGCTGGAATCAATGCACACATCCTGTTCAAGGAGTGCACTGGCAGTAAACTGCCGGAGGAAGTTTATGGAGGAAAAAGGACAGCAGCACACGGTTCGAGCAGCAGTAACCACCAGAGTAGGCACCTTAACGGTGGCAGTGCCAGGATAAGTTAGGCTATAAATGTTTAAATTAGATACTTTTAATTGTCATTTGCCTGTTATGAGTTATGTTTAATGAATTGCCATACTGTATGGAAAAATACAGATGTGAAAGTATGAAATAATTACGGTTAACTATGCCATGATATGAATTATTGAAACATGTATTACTACTCAAATGTGTAATTGTAACTGTGTTATTTCATTTTTGGAAAGATATCCTAACACAATATATGCACTAATATCACAATTGGGTATGTATCTTGGGAGATTATAGAGTTTGGAATCTGACGGTCAAAATGACTGCTCACTGCAATTCTAGTAGTTATGGAATCCTTGGGATGGTAGTTGCTAATCAGTTATGTGATTTTATACATAGCAATAGTCTATTTTAGGACTTTTAGTAGGATTTAGAATGCATAATAGAACCGAGACGGCACTGGTGAAAATTAAAACGGCCTTCTAACTGCTTCAGACAAAGCACTTGTCTCCGTACTTGTTTTACTAGATCTTAGTGCTGCATTCGACACCAGTGACCTTACCATCCTTTTACAGAGACTGGAACACTTAAGCTAAGCTGGTTTAAGTGCTATTTATCTGATTAATCTTAATTTGTTAATGTTAACAATTAATTCCAGGTACACTAAAGTTAGACATGGGGTTCCACAAGGCTCTTTCATTGTTACACAGATGACACCTAATTACAGCAATATCAATCAAGCCAGACAAAACCAGTCACTTAGCTAAACTTCAAGCATACATTAAAGATATAAAATGGATGACCTACAATTTTCTGATGTTTAACTCAGACAAAACTTAAACTTAACTTAAAGTTATTGTGCTGGACCATAAACACCTCCAAACCTCATCATCCAAAGATATAGCTACTCTGACAAGTATTTCCCTGGCCTCCAGCACTACTGTCAGAAATCTAGGAGTTAATTTTGATCAGGATACCTTGTTTAACGCCCACTTAAAACAAACCTCAAGAACAGCATTTTTCATCTTTGTAACATTGCCAAAATTAGGAACATTCTGTTTCAAAACGATGCTGAAAAACTAGTCCATGCATTTGTTACTTCCAGGCAGGACTACTGTAATTGCTTATTATCAGGATGCTCAAATAAGTCCCTTAAGGCTCTCCAGCTGATCCAGAATGTTGCAGCGTGTGTTCTAACAAAAACTAAGAAAATAGAAAATATATACATATATATATTTCAATTCAATTTCAATTTTTATAGTATCAATTCATAACAAGTGTTATCTCAAGACACTTTACAGATAGAGTGGGTCTAGACCACACTCCAAATTTACAAGGACCCAACAGTTCTAGTAGTTCCCTCCAGAGCAAGCAACAGTGCGACAGTGGCGAGGAAAAACTTCCTTTTAGGCAGAAACCTCGGACAGACCCAGGCTCTTGGTAGGCGGTGTCTGACGACCGGTTGGGGTTAGAATGAAGAGTGGCAGTAACAGTCACAAAAAATAGTTTGTAGTAGTTCTTTGTAGTTCATGTAGTTTCAGGGCATAGCAGGGCACTGTGCGGCATTACAAGGCACAGCAGGACGTGGCAGGGCACAGCAGAGCGTAGCAGGATGAACATGGCATCGCAGGACGTGTAGCGGGACCATGGCGACAGCTGCTACCATGATTTTGGAGCCTCCCTGATCCGAGGAAACATGCTGGGCGAAAAAGAACATAAGGACTCCGGGGAATGACTCCCCAGAGCTAGGTTAGTAACAAGCATTTCTGGGACATGGATGCACACAAATGGAAAGATAGAAAGATAGAGGAGAGAGGAGCCCAGTGTGTCAAAGGAAGTCCCCCAGCTGTCTAAAACTATTACAGCATAACTAGGAGAGACAGGGTGAAGAGAGGAGCCTGGTCAGGCTAGAACTCTCCCCAACCGGATCAGGCTGTATGCCCTGCCTCCCTCTAGTTTTATTATATTATTGATTATATGATAGATAGATCTGACAACTATGACGAGAAGCAGGTGGGCCGGGTTAGGCGGACGCTGCGACTCCTCACTCCCTAACAATATTCAATTCTATATTTAACCTGTATTAGCTTCTCTGCATTGGCTTCCTTTAAAATCCAGGACAAAAGGAGCCAGTTGAGGTGGTTTGGGCATCTGGTAAGGATGCCTGCTGGGTGCCTCCCTAGGGAGGTGTTCCAGGCACATCCTGCTGGGAGGAGAACTCAGGGAAGACCCAGGACTAGGTGGAGAGATTATATCTCCAACCTGGCCTGGGAACGCCTCGGGATCCCCCAGTCGGAGCTGGTTAATGTGGCTCGGGAAAGGGAAGTTTGGGGTCCCCTACTGGAGCTGCTGCCCCCGCGACCCGATACTGGATAAGTGGCTGAAGATGGATGGATCTGGGCATATTTATCCTACCTTTCTTCTCTTCCTAGTCTAACTTGTCCCAGGCTGGTCAAGCTGGTCAGAGTCTGAAGCGATGACCACCACAGCATCATCATCACTCTCCAAACCGGAGGAGTTTACAATGGCTTCGGTGGGCACTGGAGTCTGCATGGGCACACATACAAGTAAAACAAATGTAAGTTAGCCAGGATAATATTGATGGGAACCCTTTGCTATACGTTTGAAGGTCCAGCTGTGCAGAAAGCATCAGCATATGAAACTTACCTCTTCTTTTACAATTGTCTGACTTGGACCAGCCTGGTCTGAGTCAGAATCTGAGAAGGGGGACAAAACTGTCCTCCTCTTAGTGCTCTTCTTCATCTGCTTATTCCTCCTTGTCTTCCTCCCCACAGGAGACAATGTGGGACTAGGAGTCTGAGTGGACACAACACAAATCTACATTAAACATGTGAGTTTACTTTAGGTTACACAATATTAAAATACTTGTTTGTTCAGGCCGTTCTGCTGAGAAATATTACAACTCCACCTGCTCTCTTTTTATAGAAGTGGCTAGGAGTGAAGTCCTAGCAGCAGCCTTGGTCTCTTTAGCATCCTGCAGAGCCTCCATGGTCCAGCGCTCCAGCTGGCTGGGTGTAGGACTGGGACCCTGCATGGATGGACACACACACAAAGATACAATATTTTCTCTCTCTCTCTTGTCTTTCAACTTTGGGGTAATAACAATACCTGAAATGACTACGGTGGTGGACAGTGATGGCTGCACTGTGGTCGCTGGGGACTTCTGGGCCAAATAGTGCTTAAGGTCTGACATTTTTGTGCCAGCCTCAGCTGAAACCCCCTTCAACAACACTTTGTAGCTGATGAGAAATGAAGACATAGACATAAGGTTATAGAGTAAAAAGCACTTACATAGTTCTCTAATTTAACATTCCACTACAGGAGGGATCAGTTTACCTGAGGAGCTCTGGGCGAGTGGAGTCATTCGGCTCCTTATATGTAAGGGCAGCATGTCTCCCAAAGCCCACCAACCGAGGATCTTCCTCCTGTGGAGCCACCAGCGACCCTTCCCCTATCTTCCTCCTCCTGATGGACAACACCACCACTCGAAAGAGGCCTGCATCTTGCTCTAGGGCTTCTTTGTTTGCCATCGGGGGGTCTCCATCCTCACCCCACTCTCCCTCTCCTTTCGGTGTGCTGCCAGGACCATCAAGGCAAATCCCAGGTCTTTGCAAGCAGCCAGTGGAATGCCTGACCTGGCCAAACTGGACCTCGCTCTGGCTGAGCACCAGTTGGCGATCCCTGGGGTCACCACCACCCTCCCGCACACGAGCCTTTGCATCTGCCTCCACATTTTTATTAATGGCCATTTTAGTTTTTGGCCTCTCCTTGTTGGCGTTACCTACGCTGGTGGCTTATATATATATATATATATCAGAGTGTATCAGAGTGTGCAAGGCATTTTCAATTGAGGAGATGCTGTTTACAGCCCTGGAATGCATCTTGACATTATGGAGACCACTTCCATGTTGTTTCAGCTTGTAGCATCTGGTGAAGTGGTTGCAGCAATGTGGACAGATTTTCCAAAACTTTTCCATAGTAATTAGGAAAACCCAAAAATGATCTTAACTCTGTAACATTCTGTGGAGCTGGTGCGTCTATGGCCTCAACCTTGCTTGTGGTTGGGTGCCGTCCCTGTGCATGTATTCTGTACCCTAAGTACTCCACCGAGTCTTGCAGGAATGCACACTTGGAAAGCTTGATTCTTACACCATACATTTCCAGTCCTGCTATCACTTGATCCAAAATTGCCAGGTGTTCTTCCATTGTGTTGACCCATTGTGTGTTGAAACACTGCAGGAGCTGTGGAAACTCCATAGACGATGGAATCTAAAGAGGCCTTTGTGTCTGTTTACTGTAAGATACTGTCCTGACTCTGGATCTAATTGCAGTTGTTGATAAGCAAAGGACAGGTCTAGCTTACTGAAAAGTGTTCCGCCTGCCAGAGTAGCAAAAACGTTCTCACCACATGGAAGTGGATTTTCTTCCGATTCATGGTCACTTGTAATCCCCACACACTCTCACTGCCTTGTCTTTCTTAGGCGCCGCCCATTCACTCCTATCCACTTGAGTTATGATGCCACTCTTCTGTAAGCGTTTCAGCTCTTTTTCCACTGATTCCCTCAACGCATGAGGTATACATACATACATACATACATACATACTGGTCGTGGTTTGTGGAAGATGGGCTTTGCCACTCTAATCTTCGTTCTGAAGTCTTTAATCTTCCCATATCCGTCTTTGAAGAGATCTTTGTGCTTTTCAAGCTTTGCTTGCAGGGAGGGCTGTTCATTTTTCTTGCCGCCTTGAAGACTGAAGATCTTTCCCCAGTTCAGCTTTATCTTCTGTAGCCAATTTCTTCCCAGCAGTGGTGGTTTACTGCCTTTCACCAACACAAGTGGCAGCTTCCACTCAAGTTCCTCATATTTCACCGGCACTAGGATTTTCCCAAGCACAGGAAAGGTGTCTCTTGGGTAAAGGTAGGTTAAGGCTAGGTTAAGACAGATGAATGGCTACTGGCTGCAGAAAACAGTCCTTCAGTTGCTCATGATAGAGACTCTGGAATCAAGGACATGGAAGCGCCTGTATAAACCCGCATCGTCACTAGTTTCCCAGCTACTTCTACTTTTGACAAAAATTCCATATTTTGTTCCTTGAGTGGTGTACACCATAAACAAGTCCAGTACATTATCCTTACAATCATCTAAGTCATGTGTTTCTCCAGTTGCCTTCACCATTTGAGCTTTGTCCCAATGCTTTATTTTCTTAGACTCTTTTTAGATAGCCAACTTTTCTACAGCGGTGGCATGTTTCAATGCATTCATTTCATTGATGATTGTCCTTACCACATCGGTAGCACTTCTGCTTTTTCTCTGTAGAGGAGCACTGTTTAGCTCTTCCATCATCCTGCCAGTTGTAACATAAACTGTTACTCTTCCTGTGATGCCGCCCGTCACCAGAAGTGTTGAAGACTCTGTGAACTGTCCCATTTGGTTTATCGACATTTTTGTAAGCCAACTCAAGGGCAAGTGCAAAATCGCAGGCCTTTTTGAATGTAAGATCTTTTTCAGATAATAGCTGCTTGTGACATCCCTCCCCTGAGAGGCCGCAAACAAACTTATCTCTGAAAGCATCACTGACAAGTGTTCGCTAATTTCTTCAGTGCAAGAATGTATTCACTCACTGTTTCGTCTTGCTTTTTCTGTCTTTTGTAGAATCTGAACCGTTCTACGCTCAAAATGGATTTAGGCTTAAAATGCTGTGACAGGGCACATTATCATATGACACTACCGTAACCTTCCTAGGCGCAATCAAGTTTTTCAACAGTCCACATTCAGCGGGACCCAAGACCCTCAGAAACATGTCTGCTTTCTTCCCAGCAACAATCTCATTTGCCGACAGCCATCTTTCAAATCGTTCTAAATATGAATCAAAATCTACTTTCTTACTTTCAATGCCATCTCTTAAGGTGTTTTCTTTATTTAATTTCATTACAATTCCCCCTCTTCCAGCACATTTTTTCCTCTGGCTTCTTCTGTTAATCTCCGTTTTTCTTTTATAAGTTGCTTCGTTTTTTTTCCCCCTCTTCAGTTACATTCACTCACCACAGGAAGGCGCTCATGTGCTTTAAGGGATCTGGCCCTTTTCAAGCTCTGATAGCAAGCTTAGCAGTTTTCAGCCCATGTACATTTAACTTTGCCCACATTAAGATCTGCAGGTCTGCAGTCAACCGTCTCCAACCGCCCGCTACCCAACTCATTTAATACGGTGTCCGAAGAGGGACCAGAAACCTTAATGGATGTGGCGAAATGCAACGATTTAAACATAATTAATTGAATCTTTAGATTTACTAATTATGAAATAAAATATTGACACATTTCACAAAACATTAAATTACCTTAATAATGCATTAAATGATGAAAAAAGTAATATCTGAATGTGTATTTATCATAATCAAATGTAACCTGATACTTTCTTAATCCTTTAATCAAAATTAAAGGATCATGAGACTAAAATATATATTATATATAATATAATGTGTATATATACTATATATATATATATATAACACCAATAAAATTCTGAAAATAAGTTTAATAACAATATATATACACAACAATAATAACAACAACAATAAGAGTAATGACAAGAACTATAACAATCACACTGGTCTGGGTCTCATTACCTCTCAAGGAACATGGCATTTATTTTTAAATTTAGTTTTTGAGCCACCTCATACATATATATATATATATATATATATATATATATATATATATATATATATATATGTATGTCATTTAGGATTGGGTGCTTGACCTGGTTACAAGACCCAAATTGAAATCAGAAATAAATCAACCACATGCAGTCATGAATGCATTTAAATTGTTCAGTTTTGATAAATGGCTTGTTCTCAAACATGCTACAAAGCATAGGTGCAGTTCAATGTTCTGAGTAAGTACATTTTTTTATTATCATTTTCACTTTGCTAACCGAAAGGTTCTTGGAAGCATCACCATCCCGTCGAATACCTTCACTCATGGTAACTTCAGAGTCCTTAAAGCAGGGGTCGGGAACCTTTTTGACTCAGAGAGCCATGAAAGCAAAATATTTGGAAATTTATTTCAGTAAGAGCCATATAATATATTTTAAGACTGAATTCAACTAAATGTGAGTATAATAAGCCTCTGAATTTATTCTTTTAAATCAGGGGATGGAACCTTTTTGACTCAGAGGAATTTAAAATTTCAATAATGTTATAATACCATTAATGCAACTTCTGGTGCTGCATGGATTTGCTGATGGCTTTGTAGTCTGGTTGGTACTTGGTGAGGTTGAGCTTCATGCAAGCGTTGAGGCTTTCATCCGTTAAACGTGATCGTAGGTTGGACTTGATGTTTTTAAGATGTGAGAATGACTGCTCACATGCATACAGTGGTGTGAAAAAGTGTTTGCCCCCTTCCTCATTTCCTGTTCCTTTGCATGTTTGTCACACTTAAGTGTTTCGGAACATCAAACCAATTTAAACAATAGTCAAGGACAACACAAGTAAACACAAAATGCAATTTGTAAATGAAGGTGTTTATCATTAAAGGTGAAAAAAAATCCAAACCATCATGGCCCTGTGTGAAAAAGTGATTGCCCCCCTTGTTAAAACATACTATAACTGTGGTTGTCCACACCTGAGTTCAATTTCTCTAGCCACACCCAGGCCTGATTATTGCCACACCTGTTCACAATCAAGGCATCACTTAAATAGGAGCTGCTTGACACAGTAAGGTCCACCAGAAGATCCTTAAAAGCTACACATCATGCCGAGACCCAAAGAAATTCAGGAACAATTGAGAAAGAAAGTAATTGAGATCTATCAGTCTGGAAAGGGTTATAAAGCCATTTCCAAAGCTTTGGGAATCCAGCGAACCACAGTGAGAGCCATTATCCACAAATGGCGAAGACATGGAACAGTGGTGAACCTTCCCAGGAGTGGCCAGCCGCCCAAAATTACCCCAAGAGCGCAGCGACGACTCATCCAAGAGGTCACAAAAGACCCCACAACAACGTCCAAAGAACTGCAGGCCTCACTTGCCTCAGTTAAGGTCAGCGTTCATGCCTCCACCATCAGGAAAAGACTGGGCAAAAATGGCCTGCATGGCAAAGTTCCAAGGAGAAAACCACTGCTGAGCAAAAAGAACATCAAAGCTCGTCTCAATTTCTCCACAACACATCTTGATGATCCCCAAGACTTTTGGGACAACATTCTGTGGACCGATGAGACAAAAGTGGAACTCTTTGGAAGGTGTGTGTCCAAGTATATCTGGCGTAGAAGGAACACTGCATTTCATAAAAAGAACATTATACCAACAGTAAAATATGGTGGTGGTAGTGTGATGGTCTGGGGCTGTTTTGCTGCTTCAGGACCTGGAAGACTTGCCGTGATAAAAGGAACTATGAATTCTGCTGTCTACCAAGAGATCCTGAAGGAGAATGTCCGACCATCTGTTCGTGTACTCAAGCTGAAACGAACTTGGGTTCTGCAGCAGGACAATGATCCTAAACACACCAGCAAGTCCACCACCGAATGGCTGAAGAAAAACAAAATGAAGACTTTGGAGTGGCCTAGCCAAAGTCCTGACCTGAATCCTATTGAGATGTTGTGGTATGACCTTAAAAAGGCCGTTCATGCTCGAAAACCCTCTAATGTAACTGAATTAGGACAATTCTGCAAAGATGAGTGGGGCAAAATTCCTCCAGGACGCTGTAAAAGCCTCATTGCACATTATCGCAAACGCTTGGTTGCAGTTGTTGCTGCTAAGGGTGGCCCAACCAGTTATTAGGTTTAGGGGGCAATCACTTTTTCACACAGGGCCATGATGGTTTGGATTTTTTTTCACCTTTAATAATAAACACCTTCATTTACAAATTGCATTTTGTGTTTACTTGTGTTGTCCTTGACTATTGTTTAAATTGGTTTGATGTTCCGAAACACTTAAGTGTGACAAACATGCAAAGGAACAGGAAATGAGGAAGGGGGCAAACACTTTCTCACACCACTGTACGTAGACCCAAACATGGTCAACACAGCAATACTCACACGTTGCAGTGTGTGGTATGTGACAGGAAGCGCGTTTTGATAATCAGCTGGTCTTCGGGTTGAAGATTTTTCATTTCTGTCCAGATGTGCTTGCTCGCCAACTCCGCTTTCTGTCGTGCAATTCTTTCCAAATCTTCATTCAGTGACTTGAACTTATTCACCCACAAGTCTGAGGCCTTTAGGTCAGCCACTTCTGCTTCAAAATCTCAGACGGAGACACCAGGAATGTAACTAAGGTCGGCTGTGTTCAGTGAACACTCGTATGGATGGGTGATGAACTTAAAAAGACGAGTGTGCTCACGAAATTCTCCAAAGCGTGCTTTGAACGACTGTAGGAGACTGGATGTGAAGCCAGCTAGCTGGTGGAGATCAACGTTTTGAGTGGGCTCACTTGCTGTGCATGCATCTTTAAATTGTCTCAGTTTTTCAAAATGTAGTAAACGACCTGTTTCAAGATCCATGATAAAGAGCTCCAGCTTGTTTTCAAAAGCAAACACGGCTTGTTGAAGGGATAACACTGTATTTCCAGCACCTTGCATTTTAACGTTGAGGTGGTTCAGATGTTCAGTCATATCCACGAGATAGTAAAACTTGAGGAGCCACTCAGTTTCGCCAAGCTCAGGATGCTCGATGTCTTTCATCTCAAGGAAAGTCCGGATTTCTTTAGGGCAAGCCGCAAAACGGCTACGCACCTTCCCTCTTGATACTTTTGCACATTGGTGTGCAAAAGTAGACTGTGATAGTTACTTCCAACTTCATCCAGCAGTGTTTTAAACTGGCGATCATTTAAGGATTTATCTTTATCGGGCAACAATAAAGTTGATCACACGAATGACCAGCGACATCACTTCGCCAAGCTGCCCATCACACATCTGAGCACAAAGTGCCTCCTGGTGTAGAATACAGTGGAAACTTAGGATGGGTCTATTTTCATGTTCACGGAGAAGTGCCACAAATCCTCTCTTTTTGCCCACCATACACGGAGCACCATCAGTACACACTGAGAGAAGTTTATCCATAGGTAGATTTTTGTCTTGAGCAAACTCCATGAAAGACTTGAATAAATCCTCACCTCTTGTGGACCCTTTTATTGGCAGAACAGCAAGGCTTTCTTCGCACAGTTTATCACCAGCAGCATATCTTGCAATCACACTGAACTGCGCCAAATGGCTTACGTCTGTTGACTCATCCAAAGCCAGAGAAAAGAATGGCGCTGCATATATGTCCTTCACTTGCAGTTCCTCCACCTGGTTTGCCATCATGATGGTACGATCATGCACAGTTCTTGCCGACAGCGGCATGTCTTGTATCTGTTTGATTATCTTGTCTTTGTTCGTTAAATCATCAAAAAGTTCATTGGCTACATCCAGCATGAATGTTTTAGCATACTCGCCATCTGTGAATGGTTTTCCGTTCCTCACTATTGCTAAAGATCCAGCAAAGCTAGCGGAATTATAGTCACCTTGCCGGGTCCACAGGCGGAGTTGCTGCTGGCTAGCTTGCACCCTGCTCAGTAGCTCTTGGCACGCTTTCTTTCTGCTGTGTCCCGCGGGGTATTTTGATGCAAAGGTAGCATGGCGTGTGTCGAAGTGCCGCTTTACATTCGACCGTTTCATCAATGCAATTTTGTCATTGCAAATTAGACACACCGCAGAACCTGCTCTCTCCACAAAGGCAAATTCTTCGGTCCATTCGTCCTGAAATGTACGATACTCCTCATCTTTTTTTCTTTTCGCCATCTTCTTCGCCGAAGGGTTAGCTTTGAGCTAATGACTGGGCAGACTGATTCAAAAGGGGGTGTTTACCTGTTTACCTAGCAATGGCCAATGTAGACTATTATCATCCAATTATAATGGACAATTGCTCCTGCAGTCCTGAACAGGACATGAGCAGTGGAAAATTGATGGATGGATTAAAAAGTAAGAATATATTATGTTTTTCCTGCCTTAAAGGATCCACAAAAGCATGAGTGATTGTGCAGGTTTTAATAGTGTGGAACATGTTTGTGTGCAATAAACCTCCTTTACACTTAACAACTCTTTTAACGGAGAGCTGCAAGGCCTCTTGGCACATGGCTGGTCTTCGTCTTGGGTGTCCAGTGCCATCTGTATACAGTCCACCATTACTGTGGCATTTTGTTTAACGTTGCAAAACATAAAATTTTTTACATCTGCGATCAGGTGTGTATTGAAATCCTCAGTTGCTGATAGACAGCCCACAATGCAGCTGCATCCCATTACTGCTACTCGTAACCATTACTGAGCAATGTGTTTAAATGGAAAAATAAACAAGACACAAAATTTAGCAGATCCATCGCAAATATGTAACACGAGGGGTGGCTGTGGCTCAGTGGTAGAGCGGTTGCCTGTCAATTGGAAGGTTGGTGGTTCAATCCCTGGCCCTGCAGTCCCATGTCACCCTGCAATCCTTGGGCAACCCCGAGTTGCCCCTGATGCTGTGTCATCGGAGTGTGAATTCCTTCACACACTGTTACTGTTATCCTCTGGCGGTCCTACACAATAAAACTCGCACTGGTTGAGTTGCGGGCTCATTCACTGAAGACAGATCTACACGCTATCATCCACACACGAGTCAGTGGCACTAGCACCTAGCTGTGCTAGTGCTAGGTGTTGTGGAGGTCCGTGTACTTGGCGGCCAACGGATTTTCGTTTTGAAATGAAAAAAACAAACACGAAAAACAGCCAGTTTCCCAATTCCCATTAGTAAATAGGGAAACAAAAACGGAAACAACCCATACAGTATTTTGTTTTTTGTTTTGATATTAGAAAACGAAAAACAAACAATCTCGTTATCCGATTGTCTTTGATGCGTTTATAGATGGAAAACGGAAAATAAAATACGGTTGTATAAGTCTCATTTCTCAATTTTACAATGTTTGTTTTCGTGACCCGGAAGCGATCGTAAGTAGTCTTAACTGTCTATGTAAGTGTTAAGCGGTTGTATGCTGCATACCCAGAAGTCATTTGGATATCAATGAGACGAGCGTAAAAATGTTTTTAGACGAATATGCTAGTTTTATATTTGAAAACCGAAAGAATGGGATGTCTTGTGGGCATATAGCAGCTGCGTTGGGTCAGTCAGTTTGGACCTATACAGGGGTTTTCTGAGACAGACTGGTAAACTGTCCACACGGTAGAGTTTATTTATTTTCTCCCCCTGAGCTTCAGGACAACGACCACAGGAGGGAGTTAAACCACCTTTTAACATTAGAAAACTGATGGGATATCGAATACACACTTTTTCACAGTGATTTTGAGTTGTTCCCCACGACGGGTTGAATCCATTATTTTACTCCTTTCTCTTTCTCCCAGTCTTTGTTATTTTTCTTCCCGTATTTTCGCCGACATTTCTTCCTCCAAAAACTCCTACAGTAGTCACCATCAGTCGCTACTCGCGCATTTTCCTAACCAGAAAAAAACAGATTACCCTGCTCTTCCTCTGATTGGCTAGTACTCGTTGCCATTTGGGTCAGAGCCAATAAGAAGCAGGAAGTGGGCGGAAATAAACTCTGCTGTCTCCAGTGTGTATGGGGAAAGGGGCGGGGCCGAGGGAACAAACTCCTACGTTTAAATAACATATAGAAAATATCTGCTTGACAACTTATTATGGAGTTGGGAACAAGCCCAAATAAGCAACTATACTTTGGTAACAAGCCCAAAAAAACCGCGACCACCAATATGTGTGAGCAACTTTACATAAAAACAAGCCCAAAGTGGCTCCTCTGCTGACCACCAAACTCGCAGGAGTGACTTCCGGGTCACAAAAAAATAAGAAATGAGACGTACACCCGTATTTTATTTTCCGATTTCCATCTATAAACGCATCAAAGACAATCGGATAACAAGATTGTTTTTTGTTTTCCGTGTTTTAATATCAAAACAAAAAACGGGTTGTTCTCCGTTTTTTTTTTCCCTATTTACTAATGGAAATTAGGAAACTGGCTGTTTTTCGTTTTGTTTTTTTCATTTCAAAACGAAAATCCGTTGGCCGCCAAGTACACGGATCTGTGGATCTGAGCTCTCCTTCATCTCCTGGTTGCAGTTGATTCAGAGACCGTCCATGCACGGTAACATTGTCCTTCAATGGAAATAATTTCCACACTTTCAGATTACTTGGAGCTAGCCATCCAATCCAAACCTCAGCCTGCTCAACTTGTAAAAACATTAAAATAGACATAACCAGCTTTTTTTAATTGTTTTTGAAAACTAAACTATAAAAGTCACACGGCATTATTTATTGTTTGAAAAGGGCTGTCCGAAGCGTCGGTGCATACTGCTCAATTCACTCTGATATTACAAAGAAATGACATGGTCAAATGCTGGAGAGTGGGCGGGGTTAAATGTTTAACTCCGCCCACATTGAGGTCTGCGGGTTTGCAGTCAAGGGCTTCTCGTTTCAGCAGATAGCTCGGTTTCTTTCAAACACGAAAACAGGCAAAATGTTGCCTTTTCACAGAGTTTCACTTGTCAGATATCTTCAGTATCCTTCTTGATGCGTATTTGTGTATCTCACTGTGGTATTTGTGGAGGAATAATAACACGCAGAGACGTTTACTTTGTAGTTCAGCCGAATACCCACAAGCCCAAGGCGAGAGTGATTAGTCCCCTTACCGTATTTAGTACACTCTAAATACCATTACCGTATTTACTCTTACACTGACCGTACCGTATAAAGAACTACTACATTGCCATTGCATTGTCAAATTAGTCTCTTTTGAGTTTTGGCATTTCCATTTTTTATGATTCCACTATTTATGCATTTGTATCAATAACAGCATTTCATGTTGTACTCTGTTCTTAAGATACACTTTATTTTTTATTTAATATTTCAGGACAATGCACATTAATGAACAAGTTCAAATGCCATCTGTATTCCATTAGGTTGGTTGTGGTACTCTACATTTGACCTGTTGAGGGCAGCAATGCACCATCACTGCATGCCGTCTGCTGCAAGTCTAAGAAGAAGAAGAGTGAGGTTGCTAAAATTCATGTCAGGGGCTTGTGTATCACCTGATGATATAATGATAAAAGTAATTCATTAAAACAAAAGCATTGAAAGAACAGCATTTTTTTTACAATATTTCAAGTTTCATCATCTGCCGGCATTGTTTGATTCAACATTATTGTATCTGGCCAGTAGGTCAGTTGCAAGTATTTAATATTGAAGCCAAAGGTTTGGTCACCAAACCTTCATCAGGAAAGATATTAATATGATGACACACAGAATACATGGAAAACTCCACAAATACAATGCATTACTTTACTCATCAAATGCTTGCATTGGACACAAATATGAAGAGAAATACTTTCTCCACACTGAGGGTATGAAATGTTCACCACAATACTGCCACTTTGCACTAAATTTAAACTATTATGTAAGAAAGGCACAAACCTGGCCAGAAATACAAGTGATGAAGTATATCTGACAACAGGAAGTTGAATCACTTTTCTTTAAATAGATACAGAGGATTGATCCTGACAGCAGCCTGTTTGTGTCCATGAAACTGTGTATGACTAACACATACAGACTATAGTCACATTGTTAAACAGGATCTTTAATATAACAGGGGATTGACACTAAGCTCACAATTCAACACAGACGTACACATGTGCACAATGCACACACACACACACACACACACACACACACACACACACTGCAGATGCAAACTTTGCAGTTTTTCTTCGGGCTGGTTTAGGCTGTTCTGTGGACAACAGCCAGCTGTCAGCTCTCTGGCTCAGTCCTGTGGTTTATCCTCACTTTTTGGGGGTTTTATCCCTTGTTCAATCTCTCTGTCATATAAACGGATTCTCTCATACACCAGAAAAAGGCTCATGTCAATGTTGATGTCTTTTTGAGTGAATAACAAAGAACAACACATCAACCAACAATTGAACCCTCTCTACAGCGCAGATTAAATGTCTGTGTTATCGCAGCAGAGCTTGGCTATTTTAACAATGAGAGCTGAAAAGGGTCCCCATCAAAGGTGTCACTGCGTGTCAGGGAGAACTTTACAAGAGGTATTTTTGTAAACCTTTGGATCAAAACAGCCACTGAGCTTTATTTATATTATTCAGCAGACCCATTCTGATGTCTCACACAATTGGAGGGAGTGGCTCATCTCTGCCTTTCTCTCTTGCTGTGTGTCTTAGACTGTTTTGATGTTCTGGTAACAGATCGCACAAATATTTTCCACCCCTAGTGACAAGCAAATATTAAAGAGATGTCATGGGTGCCTGGGTAGCTCACCTGGTAGAGCGCGCGCCCATATACAGAGGCTCAGTCCGCGGGGACTGTGCCAGCTGGGTTCCGACCTGCGGCCCTATGCTGCATGTCGCCCCCCCCCTTTCCCTTTTCAAGTGTAAGCCTGTGTCCTGTCAAAAATAAAGGCTTAAAAATGCTGAAAAACAGTCTTGAAATAGAGATGTCATGTTACAATGAGTGAAATATGAATAGTAACATGCTCATTATCTAGGTACAAATGAATCTCTGTCAGCATAATTACCGCCATATCTACACAAGCTGCACAGTTAATCCTCTGCACCCTCAGGTATTTTTGACAACTCATGGTCTGTCTGGTTTTATTTTCTATAAAAGCTTGTAAAACATCAACCCTGTGGTGCATAGTCAATCTATAAACATTTTTTTTTCAGGACAAACTGGGCTATTAGAATACTTGGTCACTTGAATGTAAAAAAAAAGTCCAGATGCTTTTCCCCTCATGACATTCACTTATGCCAATACTCAAAAATAATAATGTCATAGTTATTGATATCACACACACAGAAATGCTACACATAATTATAACTCATGTGAAGGGCAAACTCTTTACATTTCTTTAAAAAAGGACCAAACTTATTCCAAAACTCAAAACAGTAATGCCATTCCTCTCTGTAGAACGGTTTAGAACGGTAATAGACTATCTTTGTTCACATCTTACTATTCTGACTTTGAGGGATCTCTCCTCATAATAAACCATCTTTGTTGTCACTCATGTGACGTATTGCCGGCCTTATATGGGCGTGTGACGGATCTGCCTTTCATTGGTTTGCAAGACAAAAACAAGGGAAACATGAGTGGATCAATCTTGGATGTAAGAGTTTGGATTTATTGCCCAAAAACCCTGAAAAAATGCACAAGTTTCCGACTGGATAGAAAAGCTCCTGTAGGGGTATAGGTCATAAGCCCCGCCCCCTCAATGTTAGCAGATGGGACATGGGCACTGCTGAGGCTGCGCAGCTTCTCCCTAAGTGTCAATTCAATATTGTATCAAAACAGATTCTCAATTTCCAGCAGTGTCAGATGCTCGTAGACTGGTCAAGGACATTTGCTCTGCTTTTTTTTCTCCAAAAAAGGACAAGGACTAATATTTAACACCATGTTTACTAGAATGTTCATGCGTTTGGTTTTCTTGTTTTTTTGTGTGCAAACTGTGAGGTACCTGGCCCCTATGGCTAGTAGGTGGTAGGTAGGCAGACTCAAACATTGTATGTTTCCAGAGGTGATTATTTTATTTCCATGGTCTGCAGTACACGGATAATTAAACAATCAAAGTTTACACATTCAACTCATAGTGGGACTAACAGGCACGTGTTCCTAGCAGCACAGCCTCACCTCCATCTCTCCCCGGGAGCACAAACCCCACTGTTATATAGGGTTGTCAATTTACACCCCACTGCTTTAGTCCATCCCATCCTAAAGCCGGTTGATCTACTCCATAACATTAATACCTAGCAATCTCTTAACCTATGGAACTTGGTTACCAGTTCACTCCTACCCCATTGAATACAAAACAGGTCAGGGTTATTCTTACCTTTTTTATATAATAACCAAACACAACCAAAATAAACATTCTTATAAGAAAGAAAACCCTCTACCTGGTTTGGCCCGGTGATAAAACAGGAAATACTTAGGCCAAACAATTGTCCTGCATGGTGGAACTGAACAAAGGAACAAACAATTGTAAGTATCAACACAGGAAACCTTTAAAACATGTTTGCAACCTAATAAAATGGAACTGAAACTAACATGACTGTGTGTCTACTTGCTGTAGCTAATGACCTGTATGGGACAAGTGGTGAGCAAACCCACTTTGTAACACAAACTATGGCTTGTTTTGAATTAAAAAAAGGGTTTTGTAGAAAAAAGTAGGATATGATTTTGATATCAGTACTGTATTGTAAAGATCATAGCTAGGGGTAGATAATGAAACCCATCCTAAACAACTGCCATGCAAATTTTGGTGCCACCTAAACACTTGACACTACTACGTTACATTTGACAGCAGGTAATGTTAGCCTACCATTAGCCAGTAGCTGGCCTAAACACGGTAAAAATGCTGACAGCGAATCGGTATGAACGGTGTATAGCTGTATTTCACTGGAAAGGATTCCAACACCGGGACGTCCAACAGTCTGCACCTAAAGACACAGAGTGGACAAGCTGCACGTTCAGACACCGTGGCCACTGTCGGCGTTGTTGGAGGAACAACACAGACTGGACTTAATTGTGCGTTCAATTTCAACTCGGAATTTCATGGTGCATTCAACGGTATTGTAAAATACCTTAATGCCATCTAGTGGTTAGGCCTGCACAATTAATTGTTATATAATTGCAATCTCGATTCACCCTG
The DNA here is from genome assembly GCA_013375575.1 of Percina caprodes. Lineage (NCBI taxonomy): Eukaryota > Metazoa > Chordata > Actinopteri > Perciformes > Percidae > Percina > Percina caprodes. The sequence goes on along the minus strand of JABXJD010000133.1, from coordinate 618,001 downwards.
TTAACGATTTCATTTTTAAATAACTTTGATTTTTTTGTTTTTTTAATGACTTTGTGACAAGGACCTGAGTTGGTGCACACATGTAACAAATGTCTGTTCCAGAACTCATCAGCATCTCCACTTCTTGCGCTGACTTAGACTGTTTGGGGTCTGTAAAAAATATCATGTTAATCTTCTAGAGAGCAACAATAGAGTCAATTCTTCAGTATGGTATTACCAGCTGGTTTGGGAATGTGACAGTAAAATCTAAAACTCAGATTTTCAATCTGATTAAAACGGCAGGCAAAATATTGGGAACACCTGCACCTCTGAACCCGCAGGAGCTTTTCATCAGGCAACAATCAGGCAGGCTAAGACCATTCTGTCTAATAGCGCTCATGTTTTGTTTTCACAGTTTGAGCTGTTGAACTCAGGAAAGAGGTATAGGGTTCCTCTGTGTGAATATAATAGGTATAAACACTAATTTCTTCCTCTCGCAGTTAAGCTCATTAATGAGCAGCGATGAACGTATGACTATGAATTCTTTAATGTAGATCTGTGACTGTGATGGATGAAAAGGATGAATGAAATTGTTTTTAATTCTTTTTGTTTTCTGAAGGATGGCTTTCATCTTATTTTAGTATAGAAAAATTGTAAATGTGCAATTTGCACAGCCCTTTGAGTAGCCCATATGTTGACTGTACATTTGTCTTTTAATTGTTTTTAACCATGTGCTTGTCAGCAAAGTAAGTTACTCAGTGTCCAAAACAAACTTCTCCTAAGGAGACTAATAAAGGGACTTTAACTTTGTGATGCAGTCGGCTTGTAAAATTAAATGAGACTCAAACGCTACTACTTTCTTCTGTGAGTTTTAAACATAGACTGTATCTTCATTGAAGCCTCTATGTTTACAGGCTTGTGGTGATGGGCAATGTGCAATAGGTGCCAAATCAAATCTGTTTGGTACTGCCAATTTGTTTTGTTTTTTTGTCATGGTTCATGTGTGCATAACATAACACTTTGTGAAAGAAAATTGTGGCAGAGAATTGTGATATCAATTCTAAGCAAAAAAATCATGATTCATATTTTCCCCCGAATCATGCAGGCCTACTAGTGGTTCCTCTGTATGTCATTTAACAACAATAGACTGGTGAAATTAGTTAGTTAAATCATTTAAATTGAACCATATGGCCTTAGCAATAAACAAGCCATTTTTTATGGTTACCGCCTCGGTTCAGGCCCCATTTAGGCGCCAGTATCATTTTAGCACCGGCATAAAAAAATAAGGGAAAAAAGCAATACCCTAACCTAATTATGATAATAATAATTGCCAACAAAAGTTTTAATCAACCCAGTCCTACCCCTGTCACAGAACAAAACTAATTGCCATCACTATTTATTCATTTCAATCACTGTTTCTGAAATTGTTTCCTTTTTTTTGCCAGATCTGTCTGTTAGATATTGCTCAAATATACCTAGCTGTTGAGAAAAACATCAGTCCAAATGTCTTTGGATGTAAAAGCCAGTCTTAATATCCAGTAGGACAACTTACTATTTGCTCTGGTGTTGGACTGTTTGTCTGTAATATGAACCCTTGTCTGTTTGCTCTGTCTCATTTCACCCTAACACTACCAACGTTAAGGTGTGTGTTAGAGAAATAAAGATAAACTCTTGGGTGACAATGTGTGCCAAATGTACTGTGTGTCAAAGATTTACTGTGTGTGTATAAGCCCGGGCAACTGTGGGTGCCTGAGTCTGTGCTAACATTAGATACTGAACTTTTGTGTTCGGTGAATGACATTGTGAGCAATGCTGTGTCCACAACACAATGTTTAATTATCTTGGGGATTAACAGATTAATATGGATAATATGAATAAGGGACAACATTTACTGTGTGATGGACCTGCCAACTCAAACACTAAAGGTTCATGCTGCTAGCTTCCAACAAACACACTGAAACGACTCACTCATTAACTATAAATACTGTAATATATTCTCTGGCTTTGATTAATTGTGATGGCTAAATGAAGCCTCATGAAGCTTTATGAACTGATATTTTCATTATTTTCTGAGCTCACTAGATGGCACTCTCTATTCAGCAAATGGTTGAATGCACTCTGAATTGCCATTCTTTGAGCCATTTTTTTTTTTTAAACCAAGAATGCCATCTAGGGGGCTCAGAAAATAAAGGAAATGGTTCCACAAATCCTATGGACAAGGCAAGGCAGCTTTATTTGTATAGCACATTTCAGCAACAAGGCAATTCAAAGTGCTTTACACAAAATCAGTTAAAAGAAAATAAAACCGATAAAACACAGAAGAAACAGTTAAAAAATAAAACAGATAAAACACAAGAATAAAAGTTACAGTGCAGTATAAAAGATTAAACAGTAAAGAAATGAACATCATTTACAGAAAGGCAACATCAAAAAGAAAAGTCTTCAGCATTGATTTAAAAGAACTGAGAGTAGCAGCAGACCTGCAGGTTTCTGGGAGTTTGTTCCAGATATGAGGAGCATAGAAACTGAACGCTGCTTCCCCCTGTTTAGTTCTGACTCTAGGAACAGAAAGTAGACCTGTCCCAGATGACCTTAGAGGTCTGGGGGGGTCATAGTGTACTAGCAGATCAGAAATGTATTTAGGCCCTAAACCGTTTAGGGATTTATAAACTAGCAAAAGAACTTTGAAATCAATTCTTTGGGGCACAGGAAGCCAGTGTAAGGACTTCAGAACTGGAGTGATGTGATCCAGTCTCTTGGTCTTAGTGAGGACTCGAGCAGCAGCGTTCTGAATCAGCTGCAGCTGTCTGATTGATTTTTTAGGGAGACCTGTAAAGACCCCAATACAGTAGTCAAGTCTACTGAAGATGAAAGCATGGACAAGTTTTTCCAAATCCTGTTGACACATAAGTCCTTTAACCCTTGATATATTCTTAAGGTGATAATAGGCTGACTTTGTAATTGTCTTAATGTGGCTCTTAAAATTCAGGTCAGAGTCCATGACTACACCAAGATTTCTGGCTTTGTCTGTTGTTTTTAACATTGTTGTTTTAATCGTTCCTCTTTTGCTCCAAAAACAACCACCTCAGTTTTTCCCTCATTTAATTTCAGAAAGTTCTGGCACATCCAGTCGTTAATTTGTTCAATGCACTTAGTCAGTTTTTGTATTGGACTATAGTCCCTGGCGATAAGGTTATGTAAATTTGTGTGTCATCCGCATAACTATGGTAACTTATTTTGTTGTTTTCCATAATCTGAGCCAGTGGAAGCATGTAGATGTTAAACAGAAGAGGCCTAATAAATTGTTTCACATTATTACATAAGTGCCATATTTTGGTTTGGTCTTTAGATGCTCAGAGTTGTCTGTATGTACACAAGGAAAACGTTATTTCTGAAAATACAGCTGCTTTATAACAATTACCTTCAAAGCTACTGTAATAATTCTCCCCAATGGCCTGCATTCGACAGAAGCGATGTTTATCATAGTACTGTTGGTGCATCATTGCTGATTAATCGTAGAGCAAATACCACTATCCCTTGGTTTAGCTTGGCTGACCCAGTCAGGCGGATGACTGAGCAGACCTTGGTGGTGGAGGGCAGTTGTAAAATGGTAAATGGACTGCATTTATATTGCGCTTCTCTAGTCTTGGCAACCACTCAAGCATTTTCCAGGACAGCATTCACTCATACACTGATGGCAGAGACTACCATGCAAGGTAGTCATCTGGGGTGGCTGTGGCTCAGAGGCATCCTTATAAAAGGATAAGCCTGTTGTGTACATAAAAAAGTCTCAGATCTTTACATTCAGCTCATGAAAAATGGGGGCAAAAATAAAAGTGTTACGTTTATAATTTTGTTAAGTATATATTTTACTTACAATGTGTCTGATTTTTTAGTCGAGTGAGACTTAGTCCATTGTATTGGGTAAGCTGAGATCAGTTGTTCAACATGATGTTATATTCATACTATTACATTTTCAAAGGTTTTCGGAGCTCTTCATTGGTCTGCTAGCATCTGCGCTGTTGCCAGGTGAAAAGCACCCTGGTACTCAGACCTGTATGGTTTGTATGGTCTTCTCAAGCAATTTCAATGCCTTCTGTGTGTCGGTGTTTGTGTCTTGGAGTATTTTAGAGACAGTCTCCAATACTTTAGTCTAGAGAACCACAAGAAAAATAAAGCAGAATTTCTCTATTGTTCTTTTTAATCCACACCACACTAATTCTTGTCACTGGTCTAGGGATGGGGATCTTTAAATTTCTATTGATACCATCTTTTAACGATCCAAGTCTTCATTAATACTATTATCAATACTTTTCTATTTGGTGGAAAGAAGAGATGACAAATTCTTAATCTTAACATAACTATTATTGATTTTACTGCAAAAATTCTGAGTATGTAACTGTTGGATTTATTCTGCCTCGGTCGCAGCTGATTAAGCGGCTCACATAGCAGTAGTCAGTGTGGCTATGTTTTGAATGTTTTGTGGTGGGAGGCTAGTCTTTACGCAGGCACTGTGCTCGTAAATAATTTTTCTGAATAGTGCATATATCTATTTTTAGACATAATGTTACTTCAATCAGGAGACACTTTGTTGAAAGGTGCAAAAATAAAGAAATGTATTCATCACATGGAGTCTAAACACTGGTGGTGGTGAAGGAGCCTGAAGACTGAATGGAAATACAGGAGCGGTCTTCCAAAGGGGGACCTAGGTTGCCGTGGATGACGATGACTGGAGGTGAAAGGGGTGACTCCATTGCTATGTAAATTATTTTATAAGTGGTAGAGAAGCCAAGAGTAGGCATATTTCCCCAAAAGAGGTAAAGAGGAACTAGTGATTGAGTGGGCATGAAGCGAAAACATACCTACCTTACTGGGCAGCAACAAGATTCTAGTGCAAATGTAAAAATAGAATTAGACAAGGAATGTATGGTAAAATGGGGAGACAACTGATATCATGCTATGAATGCTGAATGACATGATGAGGTCACATTAAAAGGACAATTCCGTTGCAAAATGAACCTAGTGGTTAATAACATGTGTACCGAGTCGACCGTTCCCTGGGATATGTTTTCATGCTAATTGAATGTGTATCTAGTGCAAACAATACCACTAACAAGGCTGAAAATAGCACCACACTTCCACGGTAGCATAATGAGGTAAACCGAAGCATTGCTAATGAGGGGCCCTATATGTAAACTGAAGCATTCTTGGGAAAACAGTCATGACCAGAAACACACATCACAAACACTGTTTAACCAGTAACCGGTAAGATAGCTCAAGCAGGGCGTTCATGGTTCAGTGGGTCAAGATGGCGCCTGTCTGTATGCGCAAACGGTACTGTCTTTATTATCTTTTTAATAAACTTGGTGCAATAATGCAGACACATTTCCATGATACAATGCTTGGGTCAACACAGACGAGTAGAGCTGCTGCAACTTTGCGTCGAAAGGAGCCAGTTGAGGTGGTTCGGGCATCTGGTAAGGATGCCTCCTGGGCGCCTCCCTAGGGAGGTGTTCCAGGCACGTCCAGCTGGGAGGAGGCCTCGGGGAAGACCCAGGACTAGGTGGAGGGATTATATCTCTAACCTGGCATGGGAACGCCTCGGGATCCCCCAGTCGGAGCTGGTTGATGTGTCTCGGGAAAGGGAAGTTTGGGTTCCCCTGCTGGAGCTGCTGCCCCCGCGACCCGATACTGGATAAGCGGATGAAGATGGATGGATGGAGAGGTAACAATGTGGTGTTCAGATCAGGAGATCTGATAGGTCAGTGAATAGGAGTAATTACCTTGGACCATCATAGTGCAATGGTTAAGACCTTACCTTGGACGATCATCATTTATAAGTTATAATCTAAAATTGAAAATCATGGAAAAGCCTCCCTTTTACCAGAGTGGCTGTAATTAAGATTGCAGCCATTATTATGATTTGTGGAGTTGAAAAATAATTCTCCAGAGTAAAAATCCTGTGTCACACACATTCAGACATGATTATTAAACAATGACAGTTCAGCCATTAGATTGAATAACATAGAAGCCGTGGTCAGCCAGTGCCTGGAGGCAGAGATTCTGCTGTGCATGCCCTATGAACACCAGAGAGCAGAATAAAGCTACATTTACACTGCTACATTTGGATTTTTAAGCAGTGATTTTAGCTCTAATAGATAAACTAATCTCCGTTTAAACTAACATGCCCAAACCATCAACATTTTCGTATACTGGGCATGCGTGTGCTTGGCTAAACAGGAGGCATCATGAATACTCTGCTATGAATACTCCGCTTGTTGCTGGTAGTTAACATGGTTGCCTAAGTAGCTCAGTCTCATAGACCGAAGACGTTATGACCCAATCAGGTGGCGAAACATTGGCATCAGTGTTGGTGTTGTGAAAAGGTTTCTGTTTGCAGCCGTTGAGACTGCAACACAACCCCAGAGATTCCAAACCAAAACTGGGTCAGAAGGGTTTTTAAATGTCTCCGGTTGAGGGGCTCTAATACGAAGTATGAATGCGAGGTGTAAACGTAGCAAAAGATATTTGTTTTTAAACCAAAACGTAGCAATGTAAACAGGGACGTGCACAGACAATTGGAGGAGCCATTGCTCTGATCTGGAAAAAAGGCAGCCCCCCTCCTCCCATTCACCCTTCAAAGTTGGAGATGTCTCCAAAAGGAGACATTATCCTGAATACGATCTACAGTATAATGTACCTTTAAGTTAAGAATACTATTGACCGCAGCATCTATCTTTTTCCTTATCACCCTTTTACTGACATGGCCCTTTTATAGAAACACTCACCAACCATCATCTGATTTGCTGAGTGATGCTCCGCATGCTCCCCCTCCCTCTCTGGTCTCAACACTTGTGCTAGGCCTCATCTTGAATAGAATTATAGATAGAATAGAATAGAATCGAATCTGAATAAAGTAACTCATACAGTATACTGTACTTTTCACTACTAATATATATTATAAAGAACAATTACATGACTACAGCTAGTCAAGTATTTTACTCAACTGGAACTTTTGATATACATAAAATAATAACTACTTCACAATGGTAAAGACACAGACACAATTTACTATGTATTTATTATTAAATGAAACATTATGAATTATTACCCTACTCCAACTTAAAGAAAATGCTTCTGATGAAATAGGCCACCTTCACATTAAATAAATAATGTTGGATGGTTGCTTGACATTATCAAATGCTTCTCTCACAGCTGGCAGCCAGTTTGAATCCAGTTCTGGAAAGTTGCGGATCTTTTAGCTGCTTCTCTGAGCTCTTTCTCCCTCTTCTTCAGTCGTCTTTGTTGTAAAGGCGTACTTAAGCACACTAAACTAACATTAGGCTAAACATTATTTTTCTAATGCAAAGTTCATTACATTAACCAATTGGGACATTCATTTATCATCTAATAACAAAATAAGGCGACTTTCACTAATGTCACATGTAATATTAAGCTAGAATGATCAATGAGCCCAGGCGTCCCATCCCTGAGCCGAACTTCTCTACACTAATGTAACGGACGTAACGTTGCTACGTTAGCCTACTGCTACATGGCTGTCATTAGCTTTGGTTGATAACGTCACATTTTACGTTACTATAGCCAAGGCAATGCTGAGCGATATGATGCAAATGTTACACGCTAAAGCTGCATATTATTCAAAGCTCAAGTGGATTCTTTTGTTACTATTCACAGGGCATTTGTCATAATCTCCATAACTTTAAAAACTCACGTGAAGGCAGAAGGGCTTTTCCTCTTTCATTTGCAGTACTCCGTGTATGAGAATGTAAAAGTCCCGTGACTGGGGGCAGAGGGTACCGCTGAGGGCAAGATTGGATGATATATAGCAATTTCATTTGATTTTACTATAGTAATGATTGGCATATTATCGTAATAATGCAGCTACACACAAAGAAAAGAAGAAAAGTCTATTTAGGCTCTTTCCCCAGATGGGCAGCTAAGCCAATCAGGGCAAATGGGCAGTTGCCCGGGTAACAATAGCCCGTACCTGTGCACGTCCCTGCTTGTAAATGTAGCTTCATTGGAATAAAACTGCAACATCTTAACAATGACTTTCATTTATTAAAGTCTAGGCCTTGGAACATGAGAATTGTTAAGAATTCGTCATGAGCGCTGGGAGTTGGTGAGGGGAGCAAAGCCATGAGAGAAACTCACTATCACTTAAGTGTTTAATAGATGAAGGTAAAGAGGAAGATGGAGGAAAAGTTGAAAAAGAAAGACAAAAGAGGGTAATACTTTCCACAAACCTAATGAGATCTGCATTAGAGAGTCACTAAAGACTGAGATAGTGAGTGTGTGTGTGTGTGTGTGTGTGTATTTTTATATATTTCTATAATAGTTTAAATCAGGTTTAGACCTTGAGAAAAGGAGTTTGCTGTTCACTGCTAAACTCATAAGGCTTATAGGATTAATACGTTTGTGTAGGATAAAGATTACATTTAGGATTAGATTTGGATTAGGTTATAGTGCAGAGAAAAAAAGGTAATCCTGAAAATTCTTTTAAAATATATTTTACATCTTGGGTGCTGGTCCAGCGGTTGCCATAGTTGTAGTTCTTTGTAGTGTAGGTGGCGTAGTGCTTTTGGAAGGCAACGACCTGCAAGAGCATGGGACAACACATGGGAAATCATTTGAGCTGTTTTCAAAGGAAATTACCAATTACCCTTTTTTCTGTCACCAAGGTTGGATGACTTGTTGGTTCTGTGAAATACCATCACCTCATCCACCTGAAACCTGTCTCCTCCCTCAAAGCCCCTATCTTAACCAATGTCAGACTGAAGACTTGAACAACATTAAGACTGAATAACATTCAAATAAAAACACAAATATCTGTTGAAGGCCCAACCATTTCTGCTTTTACTTCTTTAGTAAACAGCTTCTTCTTTGCTTTATTTAATTTCAACTGTATGATTGCTTGCCATTTCTATAATCAGCGTGCATATTGGTCTATGGCACTTTTTGTGCACTTTGGCTGTTTGCAACAATCAATTCACTCCTCTTGATTGCCTATCAGCACCCTCAACAAGCTCCCCCGTCAAATCAGTCACATAGTGACATGCATCGTTTGATACAGCCACTGATTTGTCTCGGTATGTGGCACAAAGCTCTGAATGCTGTGGTGGTTTTGCACTGAGATCACACTAATCAAGCTGTATGTCCTCTATCACAATGTCTTCTTATATTCATTTCAAAGTGTGAATATAAGCTATGTTGTTTTCTGGGCAACAGACTCTCCACTTAAAAGTTGAAAGACCTCACAAGTATAGCCAGACAAGTGTATTCATGTGTGTGTGTGTGAGAGAGAGAGAGAGAGAGAGAGAGAGAGAGAGAGAGAGAGAGAGAGAGTGATTGAGTCCCGAGCTCATTCTGCAGCGATGGGATTTCTATTCAATAAGTGTTATTGCCATCTCTCCTCCACTCTGCTGTTTATTATGCCGTGGAAAATGATGCTTTCCCTTCGGGAGGGTTAGGAAACGGTGTATAAATTGCACTTTCCTTTGGGATGGGTTAGAGCAGCGTGTGTACCAGACAGCTGTCAGCTTTATCTTACAAACCCCTCTCTTTCTATTCTTTTTTTTCTCTCACGGTCTTTCTGTATTTATGTGTGTGTGTGTGTGTGTGTGTGTGTGTGTGTGTGTTGGGAGTTACTGTAGAGCAGCCAGATGCTGCTGTAAGAATTGACAAGCACATCCTAACCCCTGAGACGCATTGAGACACACACACACAGACACACACAGTTTGACCGTCAGAGTGAGACAAAACACTCTGCCCTATTGGTATTAGTAATGTGTTTTGTCCCAGTCTATGGACAGAGTCCAAATGACCTGGGACTTGTGGTCGGACTGATACCATGCCTCATTGGCTGGAGCATGCGTGTGTGTGTCTATCGATGCTTCAGTAGAGTATCAGTTTTCATTTGTTTAGTAGTTGTGTTTTCCTGCTGATGTGATGCACTTATGCGTGTGTCTAGTTCCACAGAGTGGTGTAGAAAAGTGTATTCCTGTGAGTGTTTTCTTTGACAAAATCCTGATATGCTTACAAAGAGTTGTTGCTGAACAATATTGTTTTGTTGTGTCTGGTATAAAAGACTTATACAATATATATATATATATATATATATATATATATATATATATATATATATATATAATACAGTTTCTTTGCACTTCTGAATTTCAATTTGTGAATAAAGCAGTGGACAAAACAATGCAAATTACTGGTAGCCAATAGTTACATGGGTACTTGGTAGACATACTGTACATGGCGCACTATTTGTACCATCAGGTTAACACTTTATACTGTTTCATAACTCTGCTTGACAAACAGCACTGAAACCAGCTCTGTAGCCTTGATCTGCTACTCCCACCTGCAATTGTACTCCACTCCATTACCAAGGTTATAGCTTGCAGACAAGATTTGTTTAAATAAATTATTGTTTGAACTGCAATTGATTTCTCTTGCCGAGACACAAAATAATTAGTTGGATTGCCTCAGAAAGATTGCTTTGGGTGCTCCGAGGAGAGATACACACAGGTTCTTACTGAAATATGTGAGCACTGCACCAAATGTAACACAGCTTAAGAAACACTAGACTTATGGTGCAGTTACACTGAGGTGTTTTCGCTCAAATTAGGCAGCGCAATCATGCACAAAATCAATGCAAAAAACACAATTAAGACGCAAATTCATGGCGTCGGCACAAATCAGGCAAAAACACAAAATTTGCTGCTTTCGCACTTCCGCAAATTGTTGCGTTATATGAAATATTTAAACCGCAATATTTTTTTCCGCAAGATGTGCGGTGGTTGTAGTGTCACTGAAACGGCCCATTTGTGTGATGTTCTGTTATGTTCTCTAATCCCCGAATGTAGACTTTACATTTCACAGTTACTGTTTACATCAGTTAATTTATAGATCTTAAAAAGGAACAGCGAGACTGATTGACTGTGCTTTGTTGTTTGATACAAACATTTAACTGTTACACAAATCCCGGGCAGTTCAGTGCTTGTGTTTGGTGTTTTAAAACTTTCTTGTTGCAGCGATAGAGGCAGTGATGTTTCCTGATTACAGTACTGGACCCTCACACCACCTCAAAAACAACTGACATGTCTGATCGCCAGTTTAATGATTGGCCACCGCAGCGTGATGTGGGGTTGCCTTCCTCCAAAAGTTGACTTGGTCTCAACACACATACAAAAACCAGAGCTGCCAAATTGTCCCCCACACACAAAAAAAGAAAGCAATCTCTTTAATATGGTGTGCCATGTTTTCCAAATAATAGACAAGTCATCTCTGTTGTGTCTCATTAGTATTTCAGGTGCCCAAGTCATCAGATTGTCTTGTTTGTGTGTGTGTGTCTGTTGTTAATTTGCTTGTTTCCTATCCTCTCCAATGACATTTACAACCTTTTATCAGGATCGCAGCCATCTGGCTTGTGGCTCATCACAAACAAATCTTTCTCTCAATTCTTTCTTTTTTTTTTGCTGCTGGAATTGACAGTGATGGTCGATTTAAATTGTTATGACTGAGAGCATGCTGTTGAAAGCAAACCCAGGAACTACAATGCTTAAATTTAAGATTGAAAATCAATGGATCTGGCAAATGTTCAGAAGCAGGATGCCAGGAGTGAGTGTGCCAAAGAAAAACAAGTAGTTAACCCCAAAGAAACAACTTGAGTCACAGATGGACTATGACAATAGTGGTACTGCATCATCACTGCATTATAATCAGGGTTCAACCGTGATTACCTGGGGCAATTAAAATGCCATGTCGGGCTAGTAAATCAATTATCTCACTTGCCCAATAGTAAAATTTAATTGAAAAGGGTAATTTTTTTCAAACTAGAAAATTCTTTAAAATTGGTCCAGTATTAATGGACAACTCCGTTGCAAAATGAACCTACTGGTTAATACCACATGGGCACCAAGTTGAGTCATGTGTTCATGCTAAATGAATGGGACCAGTTTTAGTGCAAACCCCTAATTAGTTTAGTCTAGTCGTTGGGACATGTGAAAGCAAAAAGAAATCACTATTTCTATACCACTAACAAGGCTCAAAATAGCACCACACTTCCACAGTCTCGTAATGAGGGTCCCTACATTAGTGATGGTCAAATGAAGCAAACCACTATCTTTATTTTCTGAGCTCAATAGCTGGCGCTCTCTGTTTAAAGAAAAAGGTTAAAGGAATGGCAATTCAGTGTGTTTTCAACCCTCCAGCGCGAGACTACAGCTAGCCTTCTCTAACGCTATCACTGTGGAAGCCAAAGACATCATTTGGCCCGTTTCCATGTAGTTTCATTGTCAGTGATATGGTCATAACCATTGCAGTGCTCAATTACCTATTTTTGAAGGGGGAATAAAGTCCTCTGGAGGACATATCCAGACCACCCGGTGCTTGTTTTTGGGAGCAGGAGGCGACGAAGGTGGTGAAAAATCAGAAGCAAAGATGCCAGTCAGACCTGCAAGCACGGCTAAGGGAACTACCATATAAATTGACACTGCCAAGTCTCCTATGCACCAACACCAGATCGATCACAGCTAGCAGCTAACAGGGTGAGTTAGCTACCGGCAGGATAGAGAGAGGGTAGGTAAATTCAACCAATGTCAGAGTTGAAAACGCATATTGTTGTCACGTAAAGGCCTATTCATGTAGCACAGCAAATTTTAATTTTATTTCCAGGCACAAAGGCACTCTAAAACTAGCCACGACAACTTCTAGCTCAGTGGAAGCCTGTACACGTAGCTGCTGATACTCCGTGTTGCCTGCACCCAGAGCCATAGAGAGTTGCGTCACTCTTTGATTTCACTAGTGGGGTGGTCACATGGTTCATGTAAGCCTGTATAGTTCCTGGGCGCACGACTTCCTTCCTGTTCTGACCTCTACCCCTGCTGAGGAGACCTTGGTGTCGAGTGAGTCTCGGCAGAGCAGGACTTCGAAGCAATGCTGCTTTAGGCTCCGTAGCAGGCCCAGCCACCTGCGCAGAAATCGGCTGACCTTCCGCTTAAAGCCCTCCACGGTGGTGATTTGGACCTTAGATTAGCAGTGGCCAAAGGAGACTGTTAAAGAATGGAAAAAGAAATAAATCAACTAACATGTATTGGTCTCAGACCAGTCTGCCGTTTACATGCCATTATAAAAACACGTGTATAGGACTTACAAGGCCTACTGCCCTTCAATCACAGACTTAATTTAAAACACATTTGCAACTTAACCGGCCGTTTCTAATTCACTTAATAACTGCCATACTACATTCACCAAACGTCTAACAGTATAAACAACACTACTCAAATCCAAACGATTAAAGGTCTGGCATCAAGTAATGAATGTCGCCCATCTCGAGGGGCAGCACCAAGCGTGCATTTGAAAATCTCACTGCACGCAATTGGATAACACTAGGACCAATCACAACAACTCACAGGGTGAGCTCCGTACGCTTAGCTGCCAGCGGTTGTCATCTGTTTAGCTCGCCTCTGGCCTGTCTATATCAGATACACCGATGTGATTGGTGCAGCTCGTCTACAAGGGCATAGTTAATGAGCAGCATTACTTAATGCCAAAATAACTCGCTGAGAAAATTCAAATTGTGCTCTCATGAGAACTCTAGCTTTACAGGGTAGTCGTTTGTGGCAATTTGGGAAGTTACTGTCCCATTAACGGGGGTTAGGGGGAGGAAGTCAGCAGTGTGATTAAAATGACTTTCAGATTTCACTCCAACTATACTTTGGTGCTTCCTCACATACTTAAACCTTATTGTCCATATTTGAAATTCTTTCTAAATTAAACATTTATGAATGTACGAATTACATATAAAAAATAGCAAATTTCCTTTCAAACTATGTATTTTACTGGCATATTTTCATATTCTAGTGTCATCCTGACTGGGAGAACTTCTCTGCATATTAATGCAGAAAGCTGAGCATTGTTTTTCTCTTAATATGTCAGGGGTTACAGCAAAGAATTTAAGCAATAATTGCTGTTAGTGCCAAGGTGCTACAGTCAATGATATTCGTTTCACAGCTCCTTTCTGGGTACACTCATTGTTTTCTGAAGGGTTTAAGGTTGACCTCATACTGATGCATCAACAGCATAAAAGATAAGATATGCCTGGTCTATATCCATGATGTTCCGGGACTGCTACGTTGCTGCCGGAAATTTCACTGGATTAACCTCTTTTCGGCCGGATGTCTGTGTACTTCCACTTTATTTGTGTTGGCATTCCAAACTCTGGTGGATTTCTGAGAACTATGGTTAACAGCTCCTCAGATCTCTGCAGGGTAAATCCAGACAGCTAGCTAGTGGTACGGTGCAGGGAAAGGTGGACCCAAATGCAGAGACAAACGGGAATGTGAAATTTGAATTTAATTAAATAATACAATATAATAAAACAAAATAAAACATTACATACAACTAAAGATGTCCTGTAACAGCAGAACAACCTACAAAACTGGAGACAAAAATTAACTCCAAGGACAAGAAGGCAGCATAGAACACGAATGAGACTTGACACACAATAACACTATTCAATTCAATTTTATTTATAGTATCAATTCGTAACAAGTGTTATCTCGGGACACTTTACAGATAGAGTAGGTCTAGACCAGATAGAGTAGGTCTAGACCACACTCCATCATTTACAAGGACCCAACAGTTCTAGTAGTTCCCTCCAGAGCAAGCAACAGTGCGACAGTGGCGAGGAAAAACTTCCTTTTAGGCAGAAACCTCGGACAGACCCAGGCTCTTGGTAGGCGGTGTCTGACGACCGGTTGGGGTTAGAATGAAGAGTGGCAATAACAGTCACAAAAAATAGAAGTTTGTAGTAGTTCTTTGTAGTAGTTCATGGCATAGCAGGGCACTGTGCGGCATTACAAGGCCCAGCAGGATGTAGCAGGGCACAGCAGAGCGTAGCAGGATGAACACGGCATCGCAGGACGTGTAGCGGGACCATGGCGACAGCTGCTACCATGATTTTGGAGCCTCCCTGATCCAAGGAAACATGCTGGGAGAAAAAGAACATAAGGACTCTGGGGAATGACTCCCCAGAGCTAGGTTAGTAACAAGCATTTCTGGGACATGGATGCACACAAATGGAAAGATGGAAAGATAGAGGAGAGAGGAGCCCAGTGTGTCAAAGGAAGTCCCCCAGCTGTCTAAAACTATTACAGCATAACTAGGAGAGACAGGGTAAAGAGAGGAGCCTGGTCAGGCTAGAACTCTCCCCAACCGGATCGGGCTGTATGCCCCTCCTCCCTCTAGTTTTATTATATTATTGATTATATGATAGATAGATCTGACAACTATGACGAGAAGCAGGTGGGCCAGGTTAAGCAGACGCTGCGACTCCTCACTCCCTAACAATATTCAAATCTATGCCCTAACTAAAAGCTTTATTGAAGCATAACTAGGAGAGACAGGGTAAAGAGAGGAGCCTGGTCAGGCTAGAACCGGACTACAATGATCTGACAACGGAGAAGGCAAACACCAAGACTAAATCCAGAGGGTAACGAGGTAACAAGAGGCAGGGGACACCAGGGCTGGGAAACAGGTGGAAAACATCAGACAATCACAAGGGCGGGAAAACTAAGGCAGGAAGTAAAACTAAACAAGACGGCACAGAAAAGAAGTTTATCACAATAAAACAGGAAACAGAACATACAGACACTCACAAGAGACCACAAGACAGAAACTACAAGAGAGCGACCAAGGACTAAGACATGAAACATTACATGGATGAAACCGAACGTAACACAATCATAAGACAAGACAGAAAACCAGGCTAGGAAATTAAAACAGGAAAACAGACTACCACAATAAGACAAGACAAAACCCTCAAACCATAACAGCTAGACTATCTGCACAATCTGAGTTTTCTCTCGCTCGACTAAAACAACTTTTGAACGTACACAAGCTTCTTCTAGAGGCTGTTTGCCACGGCACCGGGGCTCTACCAGGTGCTTTTCCCAAAACCAAAATAAATGTTAACGCAAATTTCTTTTTAACCCCACTCATTTATTTGACACACGATTAACACACACCGTTTATGTGATTTGGGCTGCTCCGTAGTTTGGAAAATCAGGAAGCGATGCAGCAGTAATATTGTGAATCAGTTACCACCGGAGTTCGTTGAGTCTCATATACTATTTGCTGGACGGCTGATGTGGAGACACACACACACACACACACACACACACACACACACACACACACACACACACACACACACTTGCCAAAGGCACGCCACGCTGGATAGTTTACAATGGAGACCCAAGAAGTGTAAGAAGTACAACGAAGTAAGAAGTACAAGTTTAAAGTGAGACACTGCATTGTGTTAGTATTACCAAGTAATATTCAGGTCAATGTGCCCATCTGTTGCTGCTTGGTTGGCTTGAGTTTGTCATATTATGCTTGCAGAATTAATGAGCGTACAGTGCCTTTGAGGTTATTCTGGAGAATATTCTAGACAGTAGTTGTCATTGTTTTGACTTAATTTATCTGTATTGTATATGCTGAACCTTAAAAAACCTGCCTAGGAAAATAGCAATTTGCTACAACCTGGCACAAGACAACTAATAATGTTTTTTTGTGAACTGTCCCTGTTCAAATAAATAAATAAACATGACTATATATATATAATATATGTATGTACCTATCATTACAAAAAAACAAGATTTGAATAGGAATAATTGGGTAACAATCTGGGAACTTGAAACTAATTCATAATGTTAATATTTTCTAACTAACTAACAGGTATCTGTTTTAATATTAGAACTATAGTATGATCATTACTGAGCAACAAAGCTGGAAGTTGGGAGGAGGATGGAATAATGAGTTCCCTAGTAATTCATAAATCGGCTATAATTTATTTTAAAATGATCTACATACCACTTCCCTAAACTGGAGGGTCACAGACAATGATGTAAAGAGGACAGGCAAACTACATAGTTCATTTTTTAAGGCCTGGGGAACTAATTAACTGCGGGGTTTATTTGTGATTTACTTGGAACAAACAAGTTCAGGGAAAAGAGCATTGTAAGGAAAATTCATTCCCTGACTTTTCTCCTTTTCTCTATCTCTCTTATTAACCACAAACACAAGAAATGGTTTTTGCTGTGTACATAGCCAAAGTAAAAAAAAAATGAAAAAATGAAATGCATCATTAAAAATACATTTTAAGTTATTTGCCAGTAGATTCAGGCATTTCTCGTACATACACAAGTGAATTTCCAGCTTCAGAGATGCAATTTGCTGGAAGCAGGGAGAGCAGCCGCAACGTGAGATGCTCCCAGTGGACACGCACACACACACACACACACACACACACACACACACACACACACACACACACACACACACACACACACAAACAGTTAAAATGGCAGAGGATTGCAACGGAGCTGGATCCTGTGTATTGGCCGTTAAGTGAAGGAACATACAGTTGCTCTAACAATTTACCTCTAACTCAATCTAGAGAAACGGTTGCTAGGAATCTGGAGCAGGAAGTCTGTAAAATATTTATAGGTGTTGCAATAGGGCAACTTAGCAGAACATTACAAAAGCATTTACAATTTAGCTTTTTTTACGCAATATTGACTTAAAACTTTTTCCATCTGCCTTCATGAGTCATTCCTGGTTGTCTACCTGCCTGTCACATTTCAAATCAATTGATTAAAGGATTGAGAAAAAAAATGCACTGGATGAAAGTTGACCTTCCTGGTTAGAAGTATGTATTTTTTGCATCCTAATATCAGTAAGTGACTATATTTATGGATGACTGGCATAGATGGCTGGCTGATTCACAAGCCCACTGATTGGCTGATTGCTTGAACGGATGACTGGTTAAATAAATTGGCTGAATGCATGCACTGAACAAATAGCAAAGCAGATCACCACATAGCATGAAAATAGACCTTCCTTCTGGGACAAATACTTTTTTTTCATTTTCATTTTAAAGTTCCATTTGCTATTCAGCTTCAACTAAATAAGTATAACATTATTACAATCTGAAATGTATCTCAGCTGTTGACAGGTCAATATAGTAAAACTGCAGGGATGTACCAGGTTAAATGTCTTGATGGGGTGACCGGCTTCGCTCCTGATTGACTGACGGACAGGCTCGACTGAGTTTTCAGATTGACCTTGTTTCTGTCTGACTGAAGCAGCAGCTGGCTGCCTGATTGACTGTCTAAAAGATTGACTATGGGCATTCATTGATTGACATTTCACTGCTTAGCTTAACTGGATGTATGAATAAACAGCTCTTCAAAAAAAAAAGAAAACTTATTTTTTTGTTTTAAATATTTCCATGTATGCCACATTTAAACTAGTCGATATCCACAACGTTCCACTCCCAGGATTGCTCCGGTAACTCTGAAAATTCCGTCAGATGTCATAGTCAACCATAGTCCTCATAAATCTACCGGAGTTTAAAATTCCAAATGTTAAAATATTTTAACTTTGGATGCCAATGCCATCTATCGTTACCGTTTCCGGTATTCTCACCTAAGTTTGCCTTCCTGCTTTTCACTTTCCTCAAAGATGAAATCCGGTTTGTCGTCTACAGTCTGCCTGAATCCATGTGAATACTAGCCTGGAAATCCAGACCCAAATCCTAAAGCATTAAGGGTCTGGCAACAAGTAATGAAAGTCACCCATCTCGAGGGGCGGCACCAAGCGTGCATTTGAAAATCTCACTGCACGCAATTGGATAACACTAGGACCAATCACAGCAACACACAGGGTGACGTATCCAGAGCCCCGTACGCTTAGCTGCCAGCGGTCGTCATCTGTTTAGCTCGCCTCTGGCCTGTCTATATCAGATACACCAATGTGATTGGTGCAGCTCGTCTACAAAGGCATAGTTAATGAGCAGCATTACTCAATGCCGGGGGAACTTGCTGAGCAAATTCTAATTGTGCACTTGCGAGAACTCTGGATTTCCAGGGTATGTGAATGCAGCATAAGACGTTGGCTCAAAGCATGGCTATAGACTCTTAAACCTCATGAAGCTTCATGAAGCATTTTCTTAATTTTTGACAATGGATGCTTCTTGTTCTTAAAACACCTAAAATATAAATTCAAATGTTATTGTTGCTGACTCATATCTCTGATTCATGTTTTAAGTCCTATGCAAATTAAGATAAATGAAGTTAAGTTAAATTAAGATTTCAAAATGAGTGCACACAGTCAGAAACCTAAAATAGTAACATATTGTAATTAGGCACTTAATATACCAGGGTTATTCTATCAATCATAATTTAACTTATTAATCATTAATTTGAAGTTATCCGAAAATTTCCTCACATTATGCCTAAAGCAGCAGTCTTTCTGACAGGTTATGTTTCACACATGCAGCATGATAGATGATGGGGGAACTTAAAACTGTTTAACCAATCACCTCTGAGAGCGGTTTATGAGATTAGTCCCTAAATTTAATGTCGCAGTTGCACCATTTTAAGTGGAGGAGTTAGTCGTTGCAGATGTGACAATAGGATGGTGATCAACATACTATGTTATGTACATATGTAGTCCCACAGAATTTGGAAATACTCTGCTCTGTTCAACAAATCTCTGCTGTCTTGTGCAGCAATCGCTTACCTGTTTTTGCACAGGGATCAACTATTTCTTATAATTTAACTCCCGATGTCAAGTACCACTTAACTGCTGTAGATAAGAGGCCAAAATCATCAACCCCAAATTATAGCTCCCTAAAAATTGGGTAAAAGAGAAAATCTCCATTCTGATTTTTTGGACCCTGCGGATTATCGTGATCAAAAAGTGTAATTATCTTCTTTGTGAAATTTGAAATATAATTACCAATCATTACAAGTTACTGTAAAGTATAAAAAAAAGAAAGTGGCTCTGTCCATGGCTCTGCTTGGCACTAAGTAGTGATGGTCAAATGAAGCTTTATGAACCACTGTCTTTATTTTCTGAGCTCACTAGATGGCGCTCTCTGTTCAACAAAGTGTTGAATACACACTGATACCTTTTTTTTAAACAGAGAGCGCGGTCAGAGCGACAGTGGTTCGCCAAGCTTCATTTGACCATCACTAGCGCTAAGAACCACCCAAGCCGATTGTGATTGATTTAAAGAAATGCTAATAAAGCAGAGCATGTTTATCCTCCCATCCCGGAATGCTGTGAGTAGCCAGACAGCTAAAAGGTCTGGCGATGCGAGACTACAAGGAGACAAAAATGCTATTGCTCCAGTCATGCCAAGTGAAGTTTCTCAGTTACAACATTCACACATGCAACAAGTGACTTCAGTGGCTCAGTTGGTAGTGCAGGCGCGCATAAATAGAAGTTTACTCCTCGACACAACAGGCCCGGGTTCTACTCCGACCTGCGGCCCTTTGCTGCATGTCATTCCCCTTCTCTCTCCCCTTTCATGTCTTTAGTTGTCCTGTCAAAACAAAGGCCTAAAATGCCCAAACAATTATCTAAAATAGGACAAACAAGCGAGGTACAATTGTGTTCCTCTGACTAACACAGGCAACATACCGCAGGGGCAAGTGTCGCATAGCCAGAGATGGCAAAAGTATTTACTTCCCTTACTCTAGCAGAAGTACAGATACTTGTGTTAAAAAATACTTTGGTAAAAGTAGAAGTACCTAGAAGTGGGTATCATTGAACTCAGCAGAGTTTGTTTGTCATTGGTCATGGTTTGGTCCGCCCCTATGTGTAAGTCACGCCCCCTTTCATAACTGGTGACCCATTTAAGGTAGAGTCTTGTGTGAGGTATCACTGAACTCAGCATTGAGTTCTTTTTTCATTGGTATGGCCCGGCTCATATGCTTAAGCCACGCACCCTTTAATAACTAATGAACTGAATGATGTACAGTCTTGTGTGAGGTATCATTGAACTCAGCAGGGAGTTCCCTTTTCATTGGTGACATGTAGTAGGCCATGCACGGTCGCAAGAAGCGGCGTCCGCCAGTACCCCCGATGCACGCAACAACAGCAGCCTTTGAGCTAGCAAGCTACATGCTGGAAATGGCAAGTTTCAAAGAAGAAGAGAAAGGCCTGCATCGGTAATGATTTTAATAAGCTAGCAGCAACCAGCTAACAATATGTTAAGCTAGCTAGCATGTTGCTCAGTCCATCAAGAAACAAACCAAACAATCATTCTTAGTTACGTCACGTTAGCAAGCAACAAAGCATACTCTCCTCTTTACAAGCTAACACGGTCAGCTAACAACATGCTAGCCAACAACAACCAGCAAACCAGTATGCTAGCTACTCTGTAATTAAACACTGCACATTATGCAATTAATTTATATAATAAGTAGGCTAACAGCAATGGCTACCTTTTGAATGTGTATTTGGCTAGCCACCACCAAATTTAAAATATATATAGCCTAATTGAAATAAATAATTTGAACTAATACCTCACCCATACCCTATTAATACATTACATTAATACATTGCTCTCCTTATATTTAGTCTTATTTGAACCCATCCTCTAGTGACTGGCTGGTGACACCTTTAGTTTTTCAGAGATTTGTGAGGAAGTTAAAATGCTTTGTTCATTTGTTTACAAATATTCACTTTTTCTGTTGCCTCATTTTTTCTTTTCTACCTTCCTTAATTATCCCTTCCTTCCTAATTGTTTTCTGTTGAACCCATTGCTCTGTCTTCTCTCTGTCTCTCACACCCGCACTGGTACAGAATTATGGCAGTGGTAGAACAAGTGGATGTTAAAAAGGAAGGTAGAGAGATCAAACACCCCTTTCTATCTCCAGATGTCATACCATACAAGTCAGTCATGCATTAGGTTCCATCTTAATTGACTCACTCTGACACTCTTACTCATACACAAACACAAGCATACACACTAATTGCCATTCTCTTACATAACATGAAAGCAACAGGTGGTTCAGTGTCTTCAGAGATAAAGGGGAGGATCAGAGGCATTCAGCTTCAGCTTATGGGTGGTGGAGTTCTAAAGATTTAGGTATGGAGGTATATAACCTTTTTTTATTCCTGCCTTTCTTCCTTTATCTTTCTCTCAGTTATTTTAAACTTTACATGGCAGCAGTAAAGGAAATGTCAGAAATGTCAATGAATGGCTTCATGGGGAGGTCTGTCAAACTATAACTACGACATTAAGATATGAAACTGCAGGGATATAAAAGCTTAGATTCACTGGAGAAATGCTCCACTAGTGATGGTCAAATGAAGCTTCCCGAACCACTGTCTTTATTTTCTGAGCTCACTAGATGGCGCTCTCGTTGCCATTCCTTTAACCTTTTTCTTTGAACAGAGAGCATCATGTAGTGAGCTCAGAAAATAAAGACAGTGGTTTGCAAAGCTTCATTTGACCATCACTACGTTCTAGATACCTACAGTGCTGTACAGCAGCTGGTCCCTCTTAGGAAACAATCTAAAGTGAAAACGCGGCGTTGCATTCTCACTTTGTATTCCACGTTTAAACAAGTGTTTTGGGGGAAAATCTGCGTGCACATGGTGATGCAAAAGTGTGTGAGATTTGATGTAGTATGCCCACCAGGCAGCTAGGTGGAAGTGTGAAGCACTGCAACATAACACCACCAGGTCCTCGCGCCTGCATAGATCCTTCCTTCTACTTCTCCCCCAGTAGCATGAAACCAAAACATGGCGAAGAGAACAAGTTTTTGTCTGAACAGACGAGGAGGTGGAGTTATTGCTCCAAACAGCCTTAGATTACAAAGCCGCAACAGGGTGTGGACTGGGAGTCCTGCCAGTCAAAATACACAGACACGTTTATCAGAGCTGCTAGGGCAACTTGAAGGTCCGACGTATGGAAATAACATCTTGTTTTGGTGGTTTCACTTTGTTGCGTTTTTAAGCCCCAAAAATGCCATTGCCGTTTAAACGAAAGGTATATCTGATCAAATATTTTGTTGTTTTTAACCGTGAGCGGTGTCATGTAAACAGGACCTTAGAGATTGTACACCTTGTTTCGTGCACGTGCAAGAAAAAAAGACTTTGCCTCTTGGCTCAGAGCTCTAGTCCATCTGAAGAAAAAAACATAAAAATAACGTGCCGCATTTTTCAGCAGTAACGGTAATGGCGTTATTAAGATGGGAAGGGTAATCAATTAGATTACTCGTTACTGAAAAAAGTAACGCCGTTATTTTATAACGCCGTTATTCCCATCACTGGACTTGACATTTTGTCTGAATGTCTACATAAAATCAATATGTGCCAATGTGCCTTGGCTGCTTGCTTCCTGACTACGTTGTCTCTGTGGAGCCATTTTAAAATTAGATACATTGACAGTAGTGAAAGTTTGTTTTCAACTGAAATGAAACACCACATATAGCGTGTTATTTTGCTTGGAAAACAGAAGAAAAAAGGGATTGGGGAATTTTAAAAATTTTAAAGTTCTCTTTAGATCTGGACCATTTCTCCTTCTTCTCCAGCTGAGAACATACCCTTTGTCCAACATATCACTTATCTCACCCTCTAGAGTACCGATCTTGGATAGCATCTCCAACAACTCCAGCTGCTTCTGTTGCCACAGGTACCTTTGTGGCTTCATAAAGAACCAACAGGACACAGTTATCCTTCAGTGTTTTACTGATTGGCCTGCAATCACAGTACACAACAGGACAAGAGCGATGAACAGCAAAGCACTCTAACATAACGAGTTTCTCTCTGTCTCTCTCAGTCCCAAGCCCGAACTCACAGTATGGGTATATCACTATATAATTTAGTTGGCATCACATGGGCAGACACAGTATCCCTAGTCATATGTCTCACTTAGTCTCATCTCCACAGCGCTCTGTCAGCTCTGGAGTATGGTCTGGCTACATCTATTCTGGGATAGGTGAGAAAACCCCCCTGGCTTGTTCATATTTCTATAAACTAGTCCCAACCATCCTGGGTGGCATTAGGCCCTGATAGTGAAGAAAGCATCTGATTACAGGCATTATTCCAGCAGTGTACACTGTTTCAGATTATGTTACACTAAACAAGAATGCATAGAAATAATTGAATAACTCAAATACGGTCATTTAGAATCAAAATACCTGTAATCAGTTTACAACAGGACCAGAAGGGTGATGACCATCAATGCACTCTAACATGAACAGCTTTCTCTCAGAGAGAGTTGTCTTACACAGCTGTTTATTTCAGTCCATGTAATATGATCTGCATTTCAGCTTGCATTATGTAATTAACAGCAAGTATATGTGCAACCTTGCTATACCCATCTCACTAAGTCCCAACAAATCTGAAGATGGAACGGCTCATGTGTCCATACCAACGTGCAACAGGTAAAGTCGCAGTTAAAGCTGGGGAAGGCAGAAATCCTGCAAAAACAAACCAAACCAAAAAAGGGGAGGCCTGCAGCTCTCCCCTCTCTGTCCGTAACCCCACCCACCAGACGAGCACAGGCCTATGCATGTGCGTCATGCAGTATGCACTGTATGCAAGGAATTCCCCCTCCCCTCCCCAGAAAGGTTTTAGCCAGTCTCAAAGGAAAGATTCCAATCTTAGTTTGATTTCCAGAGTCTGTCCCAGACTGTCCCGGTACTAACATTATTGTAACCAGTTTTGTTAATTGGGTTTTACTTAACTCACACAATATACATTTTTGTTTATCAAATTGTCAGAAATCACAGGTAAATGCATAGATACGATAACACAGAATTGCCTTTACGTGGTACAGTAAAGGCAAGCTACCATTACTGTATCCCCAAAAGGCCCATTCTGAGTCAGGAAAAACCCTGACAGTAATGAGTCATTTATTTTAATTATCCCGATTGTAATTTTGACTCTGATGCCGTTACATAGCAGCAATTACATGAGAACTACCGTCCGTTCTTTGCAAATGTGGGCTGCAAACCGCTTTGAGATGACATACTGTAGTCCGAGGCGTTTCAGAGATAGAGAGAAAATATTGATAGTTGAGCATAATATTGACATCATATATACAAGACCACAACCCGGGCCTTTGGCAACGTTTAGTAAGGTGTCAAAACTATTAGCAACATTTTCTCTTTATGTATGAAATGCTTATATATTTTATATATATATATATTGATATTAGCATGTTTTATTGCATTCATTGTCAGACTTTCTTTTAGACTCTTTTTGAGACATACTTATTTGCAGTGTAGGCAGTTGATGCCAATGCTGGCATATCAACTTCTTCTCATGATTTTCCACCATTGACTCAGGCTTTTACCATCTGAAGGGAAGTGCATGTGCATCTGTATTTGTAAAACAGCCCATGGGAAGGGATTTCTCTGAATAAACTCATTGGTATCCCGTCTTCTGTCACAGGCTAGATTTTCTTAAGCCTGAAAATAGAGCCAAGTGGAGGTTCAGAAGTCAAATTTCCTCTCAGACCACTTGAATTACAATATGCTGAAAGGTTATTGCGGAATATTGCCCAATGACACAATTAAGTGTCTAGCCCAGCTTTATGACATCTTCTTTTCAATAACTGTCAGAACTGTTCTTTGTATTGTATTGCATTTTATTTATAGACCTCCTATAACCCAAACCTCAGCAAGATCATTGTCAGCTTTAAATTTAATCACTTTAATACTTAAACATAACTTAACCTAATTATGTGCTTACTCTGCACATTATGGCCATTCTACCCATAACCCTGGGGGGGACCCATAATTATACTGTGACAGTTTGACTTTTGTATACATTGTTTATTATTATTATTTGGTCAGGTGTAGTGGTGTATGGGATTATTTGTGTGCCTTTAAATTCAAGCAAAAGGTACAATATGTAACATTTCTGCATTAAAATGTCTATAAACAACCATACCAAAGTTATGTATTTTTATGAGTTGTGTTCTTACACTATCCCAAATGTTTCCACCAAATTTCAAACCCAGAGAAATCTGTTATTTTATTTATGTCAGTGGTGTCATATAACCATTCACCTTCTAGTTACTTGTATCTCAATCACGGTCACCGAGATGATACGTTCAGGAGTAATTATAAATCATACACAGAAAAAAAATGTGTAATACTGCTCGCCACACAGCATCATTTTGTGATTAATTACACGCCACTTTTTAACACAGTAATACAGCGTAAATCTTATTTATTGAGACATTTCAATGTCGAGCCAGCTTCATGTTACTCTAATGTGCTGTTAATGTTAATGCTAATGCTTGGTGGGTAACATTATGAGGTTATAACATCATTCAACACGCTCATAAAGTTATTAATAGTATGATTATTTTGACCACGGTTAACAGCAATGGGCTTACCCATGAATGAGTTCACTTGCAGAGGTGGGTAGTAACGAGTTACATTTACTTTGTTATATTTACTTGAGTAAGTTTTTGAAAAAATTATACTTCTAGGAGTAGTTTTAAATCACTATACTTTTACTTGTACTTGAGTAGATTTTTTAAGAAGAAACTGTACTCTTACTCCGCTACATTAGGCTACAATGAGCTCGTTACTTTTCTTTTTACCTTTTTGGTATTCTACGCGTTATTGTACGTAGCGTACCCCAGCGTACGTCTCATTTTAATGTTTTATTTTGACAGAGAGAGAGTCTTCCGCTGAAGGCTCTAACACGTAACTGTGTTCCACCAATCAAACGTCATCGTGCAGTCACGTGACCATACTTGATCTCAGCGGCGGGACAGATTAGCTTTACAGTCGTAGCAAAACAAAGATGTCAGAATCAACCGTCGCCAAGGCAACACAGACCAGGAGGAGCACGGTTAGTAAAAGTGGGAAACAGCAGCTACGTTACGCGGCGCCTTCAGTGTCGACCTAAACAAACGGACATGTCAGCGTTCAACAACTCAACATCTAACTTGAGGAAACAGGAAGCGGTAATTTTAGTTTTTGCTGTGGAGAGGTGAATGTTTGTCTTTTAGGTTACATACAGTATGTTTTGCACATGCAGTATCCATCCAAATGTGATGTGATAAGTCTCTCACTTAAGCTATGTTGTCATTAATAAATTAATTTATTTTATTGATTGGATGAACTATAATTTGCCTAAAGATGATTTTTTTTTTGTATTTTTGTCTGTCTGATTGATGCTTGCTACCAAGTACTTTTTTACCCTTACTCAAGTAATTATTTAGATGACTACTTTTACTTTTACTTGAGTCATATTATTCTGCAGTAACAGTACTTTTACTTGAGTACAATTTTTGGCTACTCTGCCCACCTCTGTTCACTTGTAATGTTAACGTTAGCTGTATAGATAGTAGGGATGAGCGAGTACAGCATTATCTGTATCTGTTTACCACATGAATTATCTGTATCCATAGCTGTACTCAGACTGGGCGGGGCCTAACACGGAAGTGGGCAGGGTTTAACCCGGAAGTGGGTTGGGTTGTCTTGAAATGGGCGGGGCTTTAACCAGTATGTAATTTTAAGCATGCAATTGATATGGGTTGATCAGAAATTGTTATATTTATTGCTGATTAGAAAACTATTTCCATGACAGCATCGAGCTTCAGATCAATGGTGTTGTCATGGTAACAAACAAACCATATACAGAACCGGTTTGCAACAATGAATACAACACATGTGGTTGCAATTATTAAGTAAAATTGTTGTGGTCTGCTGCATTCCCCAACCTGTGTCGTGTCTTTCCTTTTTGTCTGTGTGTCCTGTCTGTCTTGCCGTGAGGGCGTTCCAGGGGATCTTGAGGCGTGGCTTTCCATCCACTCAGCTGTTCCTCATCACAGCAAAGCCTATGTTGCAGGTTTAATTTTGCAACGACTTTGTGCAATTTGCTTGTGGGAAATAAATATTTGAACTGTTATCCATTGTATTTAATGGTGTTGGATATCGCAAAACTGAATATAATACGAAAAATAGGCACTATTTACAGTGTTATATTTTTTCTCCCACAATGCATTGCATGACGTCACATTAGGGAGATAACAGAGAAACTTGCGTTGTACTTGTCGCTGGTCTGGCCTAATATGGCTTCTGGTCTTTTAATATTAACAGTCTATGGTATCGACTGAGTCCAGGTGACTTCATTATGTTTATTATAATATTGGAGGGAAACTGAAACACAGCTTAGACGGGGATGTTGTTCGGCTTTTCAGGGAGCTGCTCGACCGGCGGCTCTAACACACTCGCTCCCCTACAGCACCCGCTCTCCACCGCAGCTTCGCCACCACGCGTACAAGCACCTGCCAAACAGCGAAGAGGAAGAGGTAAACGCTTAGAAATAACACTAGGGGGGGTGCCCTCTATTCCTATGTCTAGATAAATGTACCAGTACTTATCTGAACTAACGACATGATCACTGTCACCAGATAGAAAGAAAACGTTGACGTTCACTCGGTGCTATTCACTGACAGTAAAAAGTAAAGTCATTGTATGCACTGCTGCGTTGCTAAATGAAGGAGATAGATGAAGGAGATAGATGAAGGAGATAGATGAAGGAGATAGATGAAGGGGATAGATGAAGGAGATAAATGAAGGAGATAGATGAAGGAGATAGATGAAGGAGACTTCCCCAAATCTTGACAATTCCTCATTTGCCCTCTCACATCTGGCAGGTTGGTAATTATACAGCTGTTGGCCTTTCCACCTCTTCCACATCCCAGTCAGTCACCGTAGTTCTAGTGCTCGGCTGAGACTTCGCTACCCATTGTGATGTCATCGCCGAATTGACTTAATAAACCCACGAATATCAAAAATGACCAAAACTGTCATTTAACACTATTTGGAGACATTTTTATAAATGATATACATATCTTGAGTGCTTTTTGTACCCAATAATCAACAGTGGTGGTTAACCTGCAACATGGGCTTTAAACCCGGGCTGACCGCCTCTTCAGCGCCAGATCGTTACATGCACTATTGTGGTAACTTGGCTCCTAGTCATTTGTATTAAGTACTAACTCTGCCTCTCCTCGTAGATCCATCCGTTGTCCCACCGAGCAGCCTTCCTTCTCACGCCGACCAGCCACCTGTCTACACCAGTGTTTGAACCACTCCACACTCATTAAACTACCTGAACTTTATCCTGTCTGCGTGTGGTTCTGGGTCTTACTAACCGTAACAAAAATTTAATGAACAAAAGTTTTCATACTCAATAATATAACTTTCTTTTTTTAACTTTTACATTTTTTATGATCAGTGTGATATTTTTTTTTTTTGGTTCTTTTTTTATTTTTTTCATTTCCACACCAGGTATGTGTGAGTTTGTGTGTCTGTGAGTGAATAAGAGATACACAGAGAGAGGGGGTTGGAATGTGTTTGTGTGTGTATCTTAATTTGTAATATTATTTATTTATACCACAACTGCCTTTTATTTTTTATTATTTTCATAAAATACAGTAAAAAAGTTTCAGACACTCAGCAAAACTAGTTAGAGCCAGCAGGCAGTTAAAAAAAAAAAAAAAACTCCGACAGGCAGAGACGCGACGCGTTTCGCATGCTACCATCACCATGTCTGAACTAACCCCACGTTACCAGAAATCTACTAGTTCCTAAGGACTAGTTAGACCGAAATAAAAAACAAAGCTGAAGCTTGAAGAAACCCTAAATGTTAACGGAACAGACCCGCGGACCTGAGAGAATGAGGGAGAGAGAGAGAGGTGTGTTCACTTCTCTGAGTGTGTATCACAGAATAGTGTAGGGGAGGGGCGCTGGGACTAGCCTATCACAGAATAGTGTAGGGGAGGGGCACTGGGACTAGCCTATCACAGAATAGTGTAGGGGAGGGGCGCTGGGACTAGCCTATCACAGAATAGTGTAGGAGAGGGGCACTGGGACTAGCCTATCACAGAATAGTGTAGGGGAGGGGCGCTGGGACTAGCCTATCACAGAATAGTGTAGGGAGGGCGCTGGGACTAGCCTATCACAGAATAGTGGGCACTGGGACTAGCCTATCACAGAATAGTGTAGGGGAGGGGCACTGGGACTAGCCTATCACAGAATAGTGTAGGGGAGGGGCGCTGGGACTAGCGCTATGACTAGCCTATCAATGAGGAGTTTTATTCAATCCGAGAACAGATATTGACTCGCATAAGTGCTTTATCCGTACCGGATACTCGTTTCAGCCGAATATCCGACTAACCCTAACCCTCATTGATAGACTATTAATCTAATGCTAATTTAGCCAGCTATCACACCGTGTTCTGTCTTCTCACTCTCCCGGCGCAGAGAGACTCAGTCGGCGTGAGAGCTGACAACAGCCCCAGGACATATAGCTAGCTAGTTACTGTTAACTGTAACTTTATGTTTCATAAAGTTCATATGAAAGTATAAGCTGTTAAAAACACCCACTTTTGACAGCAGCAGTCAGGAATCACTTTAATTTTCTTGGCTACCTCTCTTTCTCTCTGACCCACTTCCTTCAGAAACCATCTCATTTCACTGATAAACCTGTTTTTTTATATATATATATATATATATATATATATATATATATATATATATATATATATATATATTTTTTTAATTCTTTAAATGAGCACTAAAAATTAGCATTTCAAAAGCAGTAAACCACTGTGAAATCATCATCATCTGGGAATCAAAAATACTTCTTCACTTGGCACTTGTCAAAAATAATTTGCCTATCGTTCTCCTGTTGCTGTCTCTTTCGCTTTAACCTGAAATACTTTTTTCCTAATCTTGCTCTCAATCTATCCTCCCTCAATACATAATTACAGCTTACATTCACATCATTATGCCCACACATATACACACACACACACACACACACACACAAACACACCACACGTACACTTTAACACGTAGAAGTGCTGCTTCTTTCCGTCTCATATTTTCTGCATACTTATGTTCAATAAGTAAACCCCATAAGCACATGTCACATACTGTATATGGATGATTTTAAATGTTTTAATTGTGATCTTTGGGTAATTTTGGTATTTTTCAGCCTGGACCCTGTTTTCTCATTTGCATTTAAGTAAATAATGTAAACAATAATTTTCGAAATAGGTACAGAGGGAATGCTGTAACCGGTTGCAGTGTAGTCTTGTACGGCAAATGCACTTCCACTAAAAGTGTTGTTTTTGCCTCTGACAGGCAAGGCATTAGCTTAGCGGGGTGAAGTTAGTTCAATGTGCTTAGAAACGATAAACTCAAGATCTTACAGAGCCCCAGAGGTGACAGGAAGAAAAAAAACTTGAAAGAAAGCAAGAAAAAAACAAAAAAAACAACTTGTGGCCTATTGGGGACAAACTCGAGATCTCGACTTTCAAACTCTAGCTCTCGAGTTTAGTGTTTGTCCCCAGCAGGCTACATGTTTTTTAAATTGAAAAAAAATTTTTTTTCTTTGTTTATTTTTTTCCTCCATGTCACCTCTGGGACTCCGTATAAAAAGGTTACATATAAACTTTAAACTAATCAAAGATAGTTCATGAAGCTGCAGTTCCAAAAGTCATTAAGTCTTCTCCTCAGTGTGGTTTTAAAGATATAAGTGCAGGGATGATTAAAAAGCAGGCCGCGGTGTTTCCTTAAAGATAAAAATGCACAAATGGACACTTTTTGCCATGACACTGATAGAAAATCAAATGCAGAGAAGTGGGACTGTGTGCTTTGCACATTGTAACACACGATGAGTCAGGAAACTGCAGAAGAATTAGTCGAAGCAAGTCCAGCACTAACCAAGCAATTTGTCACAGATGACTGAGTAGATGGGTTAAACTTAATTAATATTTTAATGGGAAATTTACCTTTTGTGTGCTCGACTTTCAAGATGGATGAGTTGTGCAACCTGGCAGTGCAGCTGGGGTGGAAGTCTGAACTGGGAAAACATTTGTTCTTTGAGCTTCCTCCTACTAGTAGGGAGGAAAGTAATGATATCATCTTTGCTGATGATCACCAGAACTGTTTGTCCTTGGTTCATTATGAACACTAATGATAATTCACATGATGTTTTTCTGCTTGTTTGGTCTGAGTTAAATCAATCAATTTTATTTGTCACATGTAATCCCATTAGCTCCTTCAACTTGATTCATCATAAATCAGAATGTGGCCGCCAGATTGGCACACAGGGAAAAGAAATAACACTAATTTGCAAATGTGTAACCCCTGAAAGCTCTCAGTTCATTTTAGATTTTCAAGGGGCGCGTCAACAGTGCAGACCAAAATGTCTCTGGACGCAATTGGATGGACCAACAGCCAATCGGAGCAACAAAATATGACCTACAACTAATCAGAGCAATGGAAAATATGACGTAGCGGTTAGTGGCACATCAATGGCGATTCTGGGGGGTGGCCTGGGGTGGCCCCTGAGAGATTATTTGCCACCCCCGATCAAGTTTGTCAACACAAGAAACAAGAGCAATGTCAGTCAATGATGACTGCTGATCAACTGATTTTCTGCTGCTGGTCCGTGAAACAGGAGGACGGTCCCAGTTACAACAGCAACAACACAACAGCTGTAGAAAACTCCCTGCTGGACTGATGAGCATACGTCACTCCTTGGAACAATAAAACCACTGGAATCTGTCGATTGAGCGGCATGGTAATTTAATGTTTAGTTATATCGTAGTTCCCTCTGAATGTGTAGGAAAACTTTAGCTAGCAGCTAGAAGTTGAACTAAACTGCACTAGCTAGCTAGCTTAGCAGCCTGCAAACCAAGTTAAGCATTTTGTGTTTTTAACTATTTGCACAACGCCATGAAATATGAAACTCCATTTTCTGGAGCTAATGTTATATTTTTGGCCAACCAGTATGTGAAATATAGTGTGACAGTCTAGATTTAAGTAGCTATAACACAAGCTGTGACTTTCTTCTCTTGGAGATAAAGGACTTTTTGTTTGTATAAATTAGCTCATCTTCACAGTTGACATATTTTTAGATGTTTTAATAGGCATAGGCAGTGGCAGAGCAAATTGCATTCAAATGCCACAAATACTTGAGATTCAGTATGTGTAATTAAAAGTGAATGGTAGGAGTGGTATTTATGTAAAAATAAAAATAAACCTTTGTAGATCCTATAAATAGAAATAATTAGACACATTGACACCTTACTTTTTGACATTTTAATGGAGTCAAAGCTGTTATTTAGGGGCCCCACAAACACCTGTATTTTGCACACTGATTCTAACCCAACTTGACAATGGTCCTGCTTGACTTTTGTAGTTATAGCTAGTACTTCAAAGTAAATTGGCTGACTGACTGATTGAGTAATTTAATTACATTTCCCCCAGGGTTAGAGTTAAGTTAATAGTTATGAAGAGAAGCAGAGATATTTAGAGCTTCTTCTTCTTTTTTAAAAAACAAAAGAGCCAGCCACGGCTTCTACCAGCAGCAGTAAAAGGCTCAGTCAAGTCCGCTGCCTAGGTACAGCAGTAGTGATGAAGAGCAGGCAGCTCCTCCTGAGTATTCTTAATTTATGCTTAGGATGATTTAAGAGCAGCTGAATTTAGCTACTCTAACTTGGTTTGGTGAGCCTGGTGCATTATGCTGGATGGACCTACAGGATGATGACATTTTAAACCCGCCCCTTATTAGATAAATGGTTGTCAATGGTCAGACCAGAGTAGTTTGGCTGGAAATCTGTCTGAACGGGAGAAGGTTCAGACATATCTGCCAGAGCAAATGTTACCATGGTTCCCAAATTCCCAAAAAAGCAAATATACGCTGTAGATTTGTGAGCAAATGGCTTAGTTGACAGTGGCCACCATCAGCAGCAGATGGATTTATATGCTGGCTCTGCCTTACCAAATTTATGTGATGAACCTTACATGGATATAAATGTAGTTTTAAGAAACAGTGTTGTTCTCTTACTTAGCCCATACACTCCCTAGAATCTTGCTTCCAAGGTCTCCAACTTTGTGAAAGGAAACAACGACAGAGAAGGCATCCTTTGTGTTGGTAGTGCATTGGAGAGCAAACTGATTTCGCCCAAACAAATGACAGTTACAAAGTACCTAATAAAACATGGAGGATATGTGAAGCTGTGACAGCTGTAGCAAGTCATTTATTTACCCACTTCAGGTCAGTATACAATGCACTTTAGATGCATATTGGAGCCTTGCTGTATTCAGTCGCATATCTCTTTTTTTGACAGATTGTTCTGTCAAAAAAAAAGCAGATTTGCCTTTATTCTGAGTCATGGCAACTCTGGTAACGAGTGTGTTGGAACAAATTGAAGACGGACCAGCAGCAGCAAGCCATTTGTCATGGATGACTGAGTAAACAGGGTAGTCTTAATGAATATTTTAATTAAAGCATTACCTTTTTGAACTTTTGGCTTCTGACTTTTCTCCCGGCTGTCTAAATTGGTCTAGGCATCATTCCTTATTAATAGGAAAGTCATTAGCGATGCGGACAAACAGGTGTGTACACACATGCACAGACGTGCATGCATAAGTAGATATACACACATACTGACATACATTGATGCATATGTATTGTGCACTCATACACACAGAGAATGTGCACGCATATGCTGGAAACTGTTGTCATCTGAATATCACTGTCAGAACCCCATTCATTTTTCATAGTTAAGCACCAGTAAATGAGTTCATTGCATGCCTAATAGCAAGTCAAGCTCTTTTTAAAAATATTGGAGCAAACACACACATATGGAGGCAGGGATGCATGCGCACACACAGTCACAGAGGCAATAATGTTCCCATGTGTGCAGACAAGCATGCACATGTAATTATGCAGACCAAACAGATCAGCAGTAAGATCTGTAGTGAATTTAAATAGAATTTTTTTTTTCCTGTATTGATTTTTATTTGACTAACATTAGACAGATTGCAATGTCAGCAAAAAAGAAAACACTGGTGTCATTATTAATAACTCCTTAGATTGCATGCTATCTACTAAAACATTTTTTACTATTAAATCTCAAGAGTAAAAAGTCACCACTAGTTAGTTATGTTTTTTAGAAAACAGCGTGTTCAATAGATTTAAAAGAAATATTGGTAACATTTGGTAAATGAGCTTAATCAATTTTATAACAGATAGATTGGATGGATGGATGGATGGATGGATGGAGGATGGATGGATGGATGGATGGATGGATATATAGCATAAAGACTGAAATCAGGGGACAACAGCCAGGTTGGACTATTTGTACTTCTGCACACGTGAACCACGACTTGTTTTTACACTTTGATTTCCATACAGATTCAACAAACAAGATATAACGTGTTCATTAGTGAGCTTTAGAGGAACTGGTAATGCAAATTTGCAGAGTTTGGAGAGAGCCAGGCCGTTGCCAGTCTTTGTGCAAAGCTAAGCTAACTGTATGCTGAAGGAGTCATCAGATTCCATAAGCTGATTATATATTTTGTTTGTTAAATTTGTACAAAAGGACAAAAATTCCCTGTGAAATGTAATGGAGTGGAAGTATAAAGTAGCATAAAATGGAAATAGTAATTATATCAATACTAATAGTAACAGAGTATTTTAACAGGGGACTTGTAAGTATGAGGAGCATGTTGGTAACGCATATAATTGACAGTTTTAGACTTTTAATATTCAAATGTTATCTTGAGATGCCACTTGAGGCTGCCAGAGTGCAGAGTCCTCTTGCAAAGAAGAGTATTTCACTTTATTGTGTCAGGAGTTGCACGCATCATCAATAGACACAAGAGGCTTTACATACACTGGCAGAAAACCCAAGACATTTCACAAATTAGCTCTATTTTTTTCCTCTGTCTCTCCATCCTCTCTTGAAAATTTGATTGGCAGTACATCACTGAGTATGAACATCACTGAATAGGAACACACACACACACACACACACACACACACACACACACACACACACACACACACACACACACACACACACTGTGCCTCCTGTCTATCCCAACACACCTCCCTGATATCTCTGCCGTACCCGCAGTATTTCCATATTTGGACCAGTGAATAATAATATGACTGGGGGCCTTTGGGAGTAGGCTGGGCTTATTATTGTGTCAAGACTCCTGAGTATAAACTGACAGGGTTATAGCACGCACACACGCATGCACACACACACACGCACACACACGCCCTGTGTTCCTCTGTTTTTATCCTTTGGCTATAATACAGATCAACACCAGTGGGATTCAGTGTTTTATTATTATTATTTTGTATTATTTATTACCAGCAGGCATAGAAGCTAGCAATCATAAACAAAGTTTATTTCAAAGTATGTATGTTAGTGTGTTCAGCCAGAAAGGGATTTTAGCCTTTTTCTCATTTGTGTGTGTATGTGTGTGTTTATGCACGCGTGCAAGTGTTTGTGTATTTTCAGTTTTGTGTATTTGTAGTTTAATGTGAAGAATGTGTGTGTGCTGTTGATATTTGCATACATGTTGTAATGTGTTCTAATGTGTATCTCTGCATATAGTTTGTGTTCATGGATCTGTGTAGGTGCCTGTGTCTTCTGAAAGAACTGAGAACTTAATCTAAAGATATCGCACTAATCAGAGATGACCTAGATAAAAGTGATGAGAAAATCCAAAACACGTCAAAGAAGATAAATGCAATGTGTTTGTGAGAGATATTTGTAGATGGGGAATCATACCGCATACCCATACAGTCAACGTATCCAGAGCAGTGGAGTGGTTATATGAACAGGGTTATATAATCTGATCAGAGTTCAATGAATGTCGTATTATATATTATATAGTGTTTGCCTATTCAGTGTTGGGCTCTGTAAGGGATTCCAACACAAGGATGGAAAAGAAGCCCTCCTGGTTGAGTCAATATAAACAATGAGCGTGATAATTAAACTGATTATATAAAAGTCTGAGGCACAACACTGTACATAATGACTTGAAGATGGAAGTAAGCTATGAGTCATTAAGAGCAGTAGTTTAAATAAAGTGATTCAGGCACTCACATGTCAATATTTAATAGGAAAATGAAGATATTTTAACTCAAAAGCATTACCCCATTGTGGCACATGAGCAAAGCATTGATTGATTTGATTTTCATTTAACACTGAAAAAAGACAATAAGTCTTTTTATTGAACATAAGCGCATCACTTAGCCTTGAAAGGTGGCCAGAACAGTTTCAAATAATTTAACATACACCAGTCACTTAACAGATTATTAAATTATATTAATTATTTTAGAAAATACAAATATTTTCAAGATGTAATTTTAACATTACATGAATGGCAAAGTTAATCCTTGTCTTGTCTTCCCGTCAACCATGAAAAAAACTTTTTTTTTCCAGTTATTTGATATTTCTAATGTTGACAGGCCCATTTTTTGTAATAAAAAAAACTGAAAATGGGTCAAATTTGACCCGAGGATAACATGAGGGTTAACAGATATAAAAAGATAAAAAAATATATAAAAGTTACATATTTAGATAGCTAGATAGAGATAAATAAAGCACACACACACACACACACACACACACACACACACACACACACACACACACACACACACACACACACACACACACACACCTTGTTTACCTTGATGGTTGTAGGATATTCCAAAACTAAAACCAACGGCCGCCCAGATAGCTCAATTGGTAGAGCGGGTGCCCATATATAGAGGTTTAAAACCTATGAAAGGACAAAACAATAAAAACAGACCAAAGAATGGATAAAGCCTATTGAATTATCTGTGTATAAAATGCATTACATAAAAAGCTGACTTGCTATACCACAAAAGCTATCCAAAAAGAGCTTCAATTTGAAAATGTGGTAAAACTATCAGCTAAAAAAAGGTCCCATGGCATGAAAATTTCACTTTATTTTTATTTTTTACATTTATATGAGTTACCCCAGCCTGCCTATGGTGCCCCAGTGGCTAGAAATGGCAATAGGTGTAAACCGAGCCCTGGGTATCCTGGTCTGCCTTTGCAAACCACCCCCTCTCCTCCTCTAAAGCTACAGACTCAGAAATGGCACATACTAAGGAAAGCTCATTGTGGGACTAGTGGCTATAATTCTGCACCAAGGCTGAACTTTGGAAAAGAGACTTCAGATACAGTATTAGGGGACCACTAAGGTCTATATAAAAGACACTTCAGATACAGTATTAGGGGACCACTAAGGTCTATATAAAAGAGACTTCAGATACAGTATTAGGGGACCACTAAGGTCTATATAAAAGAGACTTCAGATACAGTATTAGGGGACCACTAAGGTCTATATAAAAGAGACTTCAGATACAGTATTAGGGGACCACTAAGGTCTATATAAAAGAGACTTCAGATACAGTATTAGTGGACCACTAAGGTCTATATAAAAGAGACCTCAGATACAGTATTAATTTATTCAATTTATTTCAATTTATTTATTTATAGTATCAATTCATAACAAGAGTTATCTCAAGACACTTTACAGATAGAGTAGGTCTAGACCAGATAGAGTAGGTCTAGACTACACTCCAGAATTTACAAGGACCCAACAGTTCTAGTAGTTCCCTCCAGAGCAAGCAACAGTGCGACAGTGGAGAGGAAAAACTCCCTTTTAGGAAGAAACCTCGGACAGACCCAGGCTCTTGGTAGGCGGTGTCTGACGACCGGTTGGGGTTAGAATGAAGAGTGGCAATAACAGCCACAGAAAAGATAACAGTTTGTAGTAGTTCTTTGTAGTAGTTCATGGCATAGCAGGGAATTGTGCGGCATTACAAGGCACAGCAGGACGTAGCAGGATGAACATGGCATCACAGGACGTGTAGCAGGACCATGGCTACAGCTGCTACCATGATGTTGGAGCCTCCCTGATCCGAGGGAACATGCTGGGATGAACCCTTTATTAGGGGACCACTAAGGTCTATATAAAAGAGACCTCAGATACAGTATTAGGGACCAGGTCTATATAAAAGCATCCAAAGAGCACCATGTCATGGGACCTTTAAGGTGCGAATTAACTTTGTAACTTTTTGTTTGGGGCTTAAAGGGGGTCACTTTTGTGCCTTTTAAACTTGTTGCTTTTGTAGGCTTTTTTGCACTTGCATGACTGATCTAAAATGTGGATGTAGTGTCCGCAGAATAATCAGCTTTAAGGAAGTGACACACTAACCCGATAATCGGCCGTCGGACAGTCTGGCAAGATTGGTGACTCGAGTCTGTTCGGTGTGTTCCGTGCCATCGTCCGTCCAGAGTGGTCTGAAGGGGCCGTCAGAATGAGATCGTATTTGGAAGGAGCCTGAAGGAGCCGCCATTACACTCTGGCTTTGAATTGAATGGAGCAACCAGGCCCACGTGACACTTTTGTCCAATCAGCTTCCTGTTTTCATTTTTGACAATACCGCCGCCTGCTGTTATGGAGACATATTATGCTTCGTTGTTTCAGTGAGTTCCGAGGCGCTTTCTTTGACCAACTCGGGAAGACTGATCAGTCCAACTGCATCTTCTGTCTGGTTGGTGTGTCAGGGGCTTTAGAGATGGTTCAGAGGTAGCTGCAGGCAATCAGGAGACACCTATATTCACCAGTGTGGTGAATGTTTGGGTTTAGTCAGGCAACAGGTTTAATCAGTCCATCACACAATCAAACACATTACTATTATTAAACAAAACACGCTTCAACAAAAGTAAGTAAAATGTATTCTATAGAGCATAAATATACATATAAATAAAACATAAAAGATGATACATGATTAAACACAGTACACAATTAAAATCTCAAAGTAATACATGAAATAGGAAGTGCTGCCAGGTCAACCAAAAGCATGTTAAAAAGATAGGTATTTAACTGATTTTTAAAAGAGTCCACAGAAACAGCAAGACTGTAAAAGTTGGGGCAAAGCATTCCAGTCTCGGGAATACCGACTCTAAAAATCGATTACCACGGATCTTAAGCCGGGTGCAAGGAACAGTCAATAGATTTAACATATCAGACCGTAGAGAGAGTGCTGACAAAGATGGTTGCAGTAGGTCGGCCACATATGCAGGTGCCTGTAAGTTAGTGTGAGACTTTTGAACTGAATACTATATTTGACAGGGAGCCAGTGAAGATATCTGGGAACAGGGGTGACA
This sequence comes from Percina caprodes, assembly GCA_013375575.1. Taxonomy (NCBI): domain Eukaryota; kingdom Metazoa; phylum Chordata; class Actinopteri; order Perciformes; family Percidae; genus Percina; species Percina caprodes. The sequence goes on along the minus strand of JABXJD010000133.1, from coordinate 578,127 downwards.
TTTTCCATTTGTCCTCAAATGGACTCAAGGTGATCACGGGCAGACACACTGAGTGCAGAGAACAGTGCGTTGCAATAATCAATGTGAGATGATATAAAGAATCTGCCGCTATCCATCTGCGGCCGTTTTGTATTTCTACTAAGTTGGCAACACTACGCACACATTAAGCAGGAAACTATAATTGCCACTGTACATCATACCAACTGCTGTAATTTTTATTAATCATATTTCTCCATATATGTATACCTGTGTCTGTGTCCCAACCGGCTGCGGCAGATGGTCGCCCACCAACAGCCAGGGTCTGCCTGAGGTGTCTGCCTGTGAAAAAGGTTTTCCTCATCACTGAGGCACCAAATGCTTTCTAGTGGGAAATTGTCGGGTATTTGTAAATTATACTGGGGTCAAGACCTACCCTATCTGTAAAGTGTCCTGGGATAACTCCTGTTGTTATCTGACACTATAAATAAAATGTAAGGCAACTTAATTAATTTATAAAGTCAGCAACAGTTCAGACTAGTCATTCAAACACAGGCCAGTCAGACTGTCAACCGCAATTGATTTTACTTTCCTCTCAGCCCCTTCCGAATTATCATTCAACATGGCCAAAAGCCTGAGCACTGAAATGCCGGAGCACTGAAAAGCCTGAGCACTGAAAAGCCTGAGCACTGAAAAGCCTGAGCACTGAGCAGTGAAGTGTAGTTACACTTTTCATACAGTATCAAAAATCCATCCATGCCCTGCTAGGCAGCAGGTATATCCCTGCCTGTATATCACTCCTGACCGACAGTTCCGATGCCTTAATGAAAGCTTCTTTAATAAGATGAATCCTGCAGGAAATATATATATATATATATATATATATATATATATATATATATATATATATATATATACACATACATACACTTTTATATAAGAAACTAAGGGTGCGTTCCGGTGTAGTTTCTAGCAAAGTTGACTTTACAGGGTATTCAACCATGTTAAGTAAGTTTCCAAACTGTAGGAAGCAAAATGCTCTTGTTCAAAGGGAACTACAAACTAAACGATTCATCACTTCGTCAGAAGTTGACAGGAAAGATTACCCATCGGTCATAGCGCCTCACTGGAATGATACCATCATGATGTAAATTAATCAAATCACATTTGACATACATGTAACATACATTTCATAGAATATGTTTTCTAATGGTACTAACTTTTAGTATTTTAGTTTAGTAGTGAAAGATTTCCACAGTAGCAGCAACATATCCAATGTGTTTCCATTACCAGGGTAATGCACGGAGGAAGTTATACAGTATCTGCGTTGGTGACATTGCAGGGTGTGTGAATTAAAGCCCTGTTTTCCTAATCACCCTCCTGCCCACTCCAGTTGGATTTCTTACCATTACAAATCCCTCAACAGGGAGACGGGAATACTACTGTTTATGTACACTGTGGAACGGAGCACACCCTAAAAGTATTACTCAAAAGAAACTCAAAGCCAAAGTAGTATGTAATTAAATTATTTATGTGTACCATACTTCAGCTGATTGCATCTTATGCTGTACAGTGTTTATATGCTGTAAATACCTTGAGATGCCTGCTGTTTTAGCTTTTATGCACTGGTGAGTCAATTAGGATGCTTCTTTTGAGTGCATCCATGCACCTACGAATGCGAGGCACCCCAGAGACTGCCTTTGATAGTCCAGCCACTGGCCTGAACTCTATTCTCCTCCTCTTCCTCTTTGCCTTCTTCCTCTGCTCCTCTGATCCACAGACAGATGAAAACATTGAAGAGGAGGAGGAAGAGGAAGGCGGAGATCAAACACATGGCAATCTAAAAAGAGAGGAAGAAATCCAATTAAGGACAGAAAATGAAGGAAATGTACGCAATCAGATGATTTCCCCACCAAAGGCAACGGTATAACAGGCTCTAAGACTCGTTGTTTATGCATCACAGGAAAAAAATTAGTCAGTTGAGAGAGGAAGCAGGATGGAGAGTTAGCTCCATGGGTAATTGGGCTCTAATGTAACTGTTCAGTTTAGAGCAATAAAGCAGGTTGTTTAAATCATTTTGATTAACGTTCTTCTTCCCAATATCAGGGAAAGTAAGCAGAAATGTGTTATTTAAGTGAACTTGAAAGGAACAAATTTAACTAGATACAGAAGAAACGGAGATTATTTCACCTCTGTAATTATGCATTCATTGATCCAACCTTCACTTTTGTTAAAGCCATAATGAAAATAAACTGTGCATTACTCAGCTGTACAGAAGATTTAATTTACATTTGTGGTTCAAAATCAGCTTGATTAACAAAATTCTGCAGTCAGCTCCAAATTATGTGAGATGGCAGCAATATTTTGGCCTTTTGCATATTAAGTAAGTACATTTATTTATAGAGCACCTTTTAAAAGCAGACATCAAAGTGCTTCACAATAAAAGACAAAATAGCAAGTGAACGCAACAGACATGAAATGCTAAGATAAAACAAAGAACTAGAACAGCACTGAGAGAGTATAGACCTCTCCCACAGCAAATTCATTAGCATAACAGAGACGGCCAAAATACACAGAGCTACCTACAGTATAAAGCCATAGCCCTGCCTAGTGGGTACTGGTTACTGGAAAATAAAATTGTGTTTCAGGTCAGCTCCAAAATGTAATTGGTTCTCCCTTGCCCCAATGCTACACCCTTCAACTAAGTTTAATTAAAATTGGGCCAGTAGTTTTTGGTGATCCTGCTGACAAACAAACTCAATCACATGGAAGATAATGGAATGGTGACATTATTTAATCTATTGATTTGTGTACAGGGACACGATTTTCTCATTTTTTTGTGTGGTGGTGGTGGGTACAAATTTTAAACCAATGTATTTTTGCACAATTACGGTAGCGACCAGTATTGAAAAGTCAAAAATCTGCGTAAGGAGGTTGGTTGGGGTGGTGGTGGATGGGTCAAACAACACAGGACTTTCACCCCTCCATCCTGCGTTGGCAGTTCCTTTCCACGTTCTTCTTCTTTTAACCACAACCGCCCCGTTATTGCAGTGCGTCCTGCGCGTGGCGGTCCGTCCCGTTGTTGTTGCCGGCGTGTGCGTTTCATTTCCCGTTGTTGCGTCCCCCAGAGACAGACTGCTGCAGCCCAGTCTCATGCCAGTTCGTAAAACGGTCACGTTCCCATTTGTGGTGACCACTAGTGATGGAGCTTCAAGAACCACTGTCTTTATTTTCTGAGCTCACTAGATGGCACTCTCTGTTCAAAGAAAAAGGAATGGCAATTCAGTGTGTTTTCAACCCTTTGTGGAACAGACAGCGCCATCTAGTGAGCTCAATGGTTCGCAAAGCTTCATTTGACCATCACTAGTGACCACCACGAAATAAACTAGAAAATGGTGTCCCTGTTGACAAAGCAATAGATCAAAATAATGTTACCATTTCACGAACTGCTGTGACAGACAAATAAACCCAAACATAAAACATAACCTTCTTGGCGGAGGGAATAAACAGTAAATAAGATGCTAAAACTAGATAAAAGCAAGTCTTGACCAAGGTTATTATAGTTTTTCATTTTTATTATTTGGTATTGACTCGTATTTTCAAATTCAGTTTAGTTTTAAAAGCGGGTTTGCTAGTTTATTTTATGTATTTAGTTATTTATTTTAAAATGCTTGCTACAAGTTGCTACCGTTGTCAATTTTCATAGCTGCTCTGTCCAGTGTGTCCCATACAGACGTTAAAGGGTGCCTTGAGGGTCGGTATCTGGCGCTAAGGGCCACTGACCAAGCATCACTTTACAAGTTGGGAATGAGGTTGAAACGGGTTGATGCTGAATTACCATTCCTCGCATTTTTCTTTAAACCAAGATAGCCATTTAGTGGGCTTAGAATCTAATCAAAACGGTTCACAAAGCTTCATGTGGCGCCATTTGGCCATATCTACTAAAAATGCATAAATAGCCATTCAACATCTTCCATTTTGTATAAAGAATTGGCTTAGGACGTGTGATTTTATAATCTCTTTATATCTATTTATAAAAAAAAGCTAAAAGCAACAGTGTCAATACAAAGGGGGAAAGAGAAGAGAAGAAGTGTTCCGAGGAGAGAAGGGTGGTATCTGTTCATTTTGACTCGCACTGCCCTTCAGTGTCCGTCATCTACCAGCTCTTCAATGCCTCCAATGACTTGTACTGAGGTTCTGCATGTGTTGAGTATGCGAGTGAATTCTGTGACTGCTGTTTGTGTACATGTGTGTGTGTGGCAGGTTATTATTATCTGTCATGGAAAGTCAACACTTCCTCATCCATAAATAACAGAGTATAAATGTATGACCGTGGACCGGAGAGTACCGGCAGCAGGCGCACGTTGTGAAACGATCACGTTCTTTACCCGTGGTAAACTTGAAACAGAACTACTTTTTGAGAAAAGATCATGGTGTGGGTTAACATAAGTGGTTGAAATAGGTATGTTTGTTACGTAACTTAAGTTATGTACATCCGTTAAAATAAGTCAGCGTTTTTTTGTGATTTCATATGGGACACAAGCAGCAGTAGCCTATGATAATTGACCAAGTATATCTATCTATCTATCTATCTATGCAAAATAAAGAAATCGGTCCACTTACATACAGTAAATACTTGAATATTTACTAGTTCTACTCATGTTCAATTCAATTTAATTTATAGTATCAAATCATAACAAGAGTTATTTCAAGACACTTTCAATTCCAGTAATTCCCCCAAGAGCAAGCATTTAGTGCAACAGTGGCGAGGAAAAACTTCCCTTTCAGTGAGAAACCTCGGGTGGTGTGGAAACCTCGGACAGACCCAGGCTCTTGTTGGTAGGCGGTGTCTGACAGGGTCGGTTGGGGGTGTGAAAAGTGACAATAATAGTCACATTAAAGATAATGGAACTATGACTAGAAATAGTAGTTTTAGTAGTGTTGTTGCAAGACACTGTACAGCATAGCAGGGTGTAGCAGGGTGTAGAGAGCATAGCGCAGGACCACAGCGACAGCTGCAACTATGATTTAGGTGCTACCCTAATCCAAGGAAAACTGCTGGGCAACAGAAAACATAAGGGCTCCGGGAAATAAGCTCCCCAGACATAAGTTAGTAACAAGCATTTCTGGGACATGGATGCACACAGATGGAAAGAGAGAGGAGAGAGGGGCTCAATGTGTCAAAGGATAGAAGTACCCTGGCAGTCTAAAACTATTACAGCATAATTAAGAGCTGGTCCAAGGCAGACCTGAGCCAGTTCTATAAGGGTTGGAAGATGAATCTGACGACTATGAAGAGAAGCAGAGAAGAGAAGGGGTGCTGTGTCTGTTGCTATACACCCTCCCTCGCCGGTTTAGGTGATCGCTGCAACTCCCCACTCCCTAACTATAAGCTTTTTTAAAGAGGAGAGTTTTAAGTTTACTCTTAAATGTGGTGACGTTGTCTGCCCCCCGAACCCAGACTGGGAGCTGGTTCCACAGGAGACGAGCCTGATAGTAACTCTGAATTCTGGGAGCACAGTGCTCTAGTGGAACAATAAGGTACTGTGAGGTCTTCAAGATAAGATGGTGTTTGACCATTTAGAGCTTTGTAGGTCAGGAGAAGGATTTTGAATTCAATCCTGGTTTTTACTGGAAGCCAATACAGAGAAGCTAATACAGGAAAATATGATTTCTTTTCTTAGTTCTTGTCAAAAGACGCTCTGCAGCATTCTGGATCAGCTATTTGAGCATCCTGAAAGTAAAGAATTACAATAGTCCAGCCTGGAAGTAACAAATGCATGGACTAGTTCTTCATCATCGTTATGAGACAGAATGTGCCTAATTTTGGCAATGTTTGTTTGAAGTTAGTGTTAAAGATATATCCTGATCAAAAATCACTCCTAGATTTCTGACAATAGTGCTGGAGGCCAGGGCAATACAGTCCAGAGTAGCTACAGTATATCTTTGGATGATGAGGTTTGGAGGTGTTTAGGGCCCAGTACAAAAAACTTCAGTTTTGTCTGAGTTTAACGTCCAAAAATTGTAGCTGACTGACTTGTTAGCTGACTGACTGGTTTCGTCTGGCTTGATGGATAGGTATAATTGGGTGTCATTCGATAGTTGAAGAAACTCAATGTCTCTCAACATATCATGCACAAATATTTCACCTGAAAAGGTGATGGTAGGGTTTTAATTTGAATAATTTGTATCAAACAACAGAATAGTAGAGTAGAAATGAAAACTAAATATGACATGACTGTGGCTGAACTGATGGTATACTGATGGTTACATAAGTGTTCATATAAAAAGTAGAAAGAGGCTGTGATCAAAATGTGGAGTTAATGAAGGACGACAGCAGCTTGGCCATCCGAATACTCTACGGAGCTACAGTGAATTGTCAGAGCCGCTCCACAAGAGTCAAGAGGCGAGGGGAATAACATTAAAACACGGCTGTAAAGAGCTTTCATGACATCCAGTGATGAAATGGACAAAAATAAAGTCATTCACTCATGACTGCAGTGTGACATAAAGTGATTAAAAGGTTTCTCTCAAATGGATTTAGGTTGGCTTCTCCAAGCAATGTAATACCTAGTGCTTGGGCTTCAGTGACAGATGCTCCATAATAAATTTTTTTTACCAAATTCAAAAGATGACTATGTTATTAGTGGGACAAAAGAACCTGATTAAAATATTCTGAAATGTTTGGAACCAGTGTAACATGTTTTTTTTTTTTAAATAATTGCTCCAGACAGGTAAGGACGCATTCTCATGAACAGGTTCGTACATTGTACGAAAACGTATGCACAACAATTTGTATGAAATCCTACGAAATCGTCCTGCTGTGCCCTGTATTATGAATTTATAGTCACTTTTCCATTATCTTTTATTGTGCCTGTTATTGCCATTGTTCATCAGAGCCGCGGGAACATATTTTGAATTGGGGGTGCTGACAAATTTTCTACAAAGACAAAAGGTCTTCAGCCAAAGTCAACCACCACACATCTGACTGCATCTGTCACAATTTATTGAACTGTACAGATTCAACCAGAACAGAACTAGACATGGGTAACGCAGGATATAGGCACACGGCTGCGACAATGGCACAGAATAGGCCTACTACAAGTTAAAAAACAGAGTCACTAAACACATCACCGAATTATATTAAATCAAATGAAAGTAAAGTAAGCCATGTCCTGACACAAACACTGAAATAGAGAAATGCAGCCTTAAGTTTTTGTAGCACAGCAATAGCAAATTTAAGGCATAAAGATATTGGGCTGTATATCAACAGGTCTTAACAGGGCCTAATCATTTTATAACAATACGGTAGGATAATTAAATATAGTTGCAACCTCATTCTGGTTTTCCAATAAGAAGGCTTTACATGCATGTAAAAAAACACAATTATCTCCAATAATTCGTATAAACTTTCAGTTGAACTGTTACTGAACAGTTGATGCCAATGTACTGCACAGCGGCAGCATAATAATACACCATCATTTTTACCTTGTGTTGCAGTCATAACACAAAAAACTAAAAAAAACTAAAAATCCTCATTTCCAAAATGTCTACCAGGAAAAGTGGTTCCCTCCGCAGCGGCCCTGCTGCTGCTAGCTTGGCTAACAACATTAGCTGCCTCGTCGTCTTGCAGTTGAGTTTAGCCAACAGAAAGGGACTGTCCCTGGCGATAACAGTTAACTTTAGGTAACAAAATGAAAAGAGAAATATTTTGGTTTGGGTTAAAACACCGCCCCCCTTACACCAAGTAGTTCTCCCGGGACACAAACTCTGCTTGCTCGCTTGAAACCTCCTCCCTATGCAGTTCTTCGTTACCCATTGTCATTTGACCAGCGGTCTCCCTAATTTTGTAGGATATAATACGAATTGTTGTGCATACATTTTGATAAGATATTATAGGAATCCGTTCAAGAGAATGCGTCGCATTATTTAAAATGAATAAAGTCGCTCACTGGAGTGGAATTCAGATGACAATATGCCATAGTGAAGAATAATCAGACAAGCATTAATAGAAAATACATAAAAGAAAATCACATTATTTCAGACTGATAAATTATGTGATGCAAAGCTTCAAAAACTTTTTGCTCAAGAAATAATATTCACATTTTTGATGAAAACCTTGTATCTCTGTGAATTCTAGATAACAGGTTTTCAGGGACAGATGTCACGTACCATCCAAGATGAAAACAGTCACTGTCATAAAGGACATACAATAATCCAGAACTTGAATATGATATATAGTTTTGGTTTTGATGAAACATGTATGTGCAGGTTAGTAAAATAATAATACAGAGAACCAAAGACAGGCAGGAAATATGAAAGAATATGTTTGAGGATTGGAGTGCATGTCTTTGATTATGTCAGATCATTGCCACATTTTCTTCTTCTTTGTGGTTGTAATACTTTCAGTTACAAAGCACTCAGCATTATTTTTTATTAACTATTTTGCATATTTCTCTTCTGTTTTTTTTTCAATCCTTGTTTTGGAAATAAGCAATTTCGTCTCAAGTATATTTCTTGGTTTTAGCTCCACTTTCTGTCAAGCTTAACAGAAAATGTGCCCTTCTTTACCCCTTTTTTTAGCTCAACTTCTTAGCGGAGTAAACTGCTTTTCAAGTGTCATTTATTACATTCAGTGTGCCACTAAAATGGATTATGTTTTGTATACATCACATCCTCTGCTATGTGACATACACACTCATATGTGACATACACACTATTTTTTAAAAACTGCTAGTTTGCTACGCTAATGCTACATTGCTGATTTGCACAACAATCCCGCATTCCTCTGCTTTGAATGGACTCCATGCATGTCTACAGTTTTAACTTAACTCTATTAGCAGCGGATTTCATTTGATATCATTGCATAACTTTACTTTCTTTGGAGACATCGATATTTGCTTTACATATACCGACCTGTATCACACAGGGACGCCTGAGGACACAGCAACTGATCCACTTTGGGGCTGAAAAGAGCAGAGGTTTCTTAAATCAAAATATGCTGCAATGCAACTATGGGAGTGAGTGATGTGTTCATGTTGTACCCATTCATTACTGTGTTGGTACTATATTATTGTAATCATTTGTAACTGATTATACTATTCCTGTGGTTATGATACGGGACACTGATGAAAGAAATGGGGTTGGAGAGAAAGGTTACTGGCCAACAGGCCTCACACTGGTCTGGAATGTCAGAATAAATGTAGTTGTTTTGGTTGTTTGTAGTCTTGTGCGTCTTTTTTAGTTTAAGACATTTGAGTGCCTTTGTTATATGAGTGTGAGATGTACGTTATGGTTCTACTAGTAGAAAATGGTTCTGTAATTTATTATTCTATGAGGTTTTTGCCTGTTATGTTTACTTTATTGGGCAATAAAGAACATAAATAACATTAAAAACAGTGATAACTGAAACAGATAAACACCATGCTGTGTGTATAAAAATATATATTGCAAACAGACCTAAGTACTACACAGATAACAACATCTGCATCACCAAAGTGAACATAAAAGAACTATAATATATATATATATATATATATATATATATATATATATATATATATATATATATATATATATATATATATATATATATATGTAATATGCATATGACACTCATGTCAAAACCCATGCAATCGATGTACACACAATTGACAGCATATTGGAAGTTTGTTTAACCAAGTGGTGTCTCATTTCATAGGCGCATGTTTTCACCCCTCGCCCTTACCATTAGGCTTCAAGGGACAAGGGCTAGGGTAAGGGGTAAGACAGATAAATGGGATTCAGCCTAAGTCACTCGTTTCCTTTACTAAAGCACACACAAAGGCATAAACAAATACACACACACACACACACACACACACACACACACACACACACACACACACAAAGACACCGTCCATTAGAGGCTGACAGGTGGCAGCAGGCAGTGATGGCATACTGTGACAAGAATGACACCTTCTTTAATCATGGAGGACACACACACACACACACACACACACACACACACACACACACACACACACACCTAAACTCTGTGATAAAACAGGACAAAACAAAAAAACATTGGAAGAGGAGGAGGAAGGGTCAAGAAGGGCAGAGGCGAAGACAACAAATTACAGTGACTTAGAAGAGGTGTAAGGAGATATTCTTCTTCAGCAGTGCAGAGAGGCGACAAATGAGAAGACAAGGGACAAAACAATAGAGAACAAGGGAATTTCCTGCTGGAGAAGGCAGGGTGAGAAACGAGAAGACAAGTGGATGCCGGGTGGGGAAGAAGACAGCTGTATGATTCACCTCTTCCCCAATGAAATGTACCAGATGTTCAGCTGTCAGGTGTTATGAACCTGTCTGCTCCCACTGTGTCCACTGTCATCTGCTGCTTGTGAAAATGACACCCGGCGGCTCACAAGTTTTCTCCTGTCTCTTCTTTACCTTTTTCTCTTCTTTTTAGGTTTTCATCATTATTTTCTCCTCGGCTGCCCTTTGAGGTTCTTTCTTTCCTCCTTTTCCTTTCTTTCATTCTCTTTTCTTTTTTGCATTGTCCACCAAACCTTCACATGCAAAGAAGTGTTTCCTTAAGGACTAACTCAATCCCTTTTTATTGTATCATTACCTTGTATCTTCTTACACTTAATGTTTCTATCTATTTTGGCACCAGGGACCAGTGAGTAGGGCAGGTGTAGTCATTTACAGGGGTGGGGTTAGAAGGGCGGCTCCCTCTGAAATATAATTCCCCCCCCATCAAGATCCATTGGGCTAGAGTGCTGACAAAGAACACTTGGCGGCCTGTTCTGCCAATCGTCCCAGCCCTTGTCACATGACCAAATCATGTTTCAATGATGACTATATACAATTTTTTAAATGAAAACGAGTGAAATTAATAATAAATGTGATGTTTTATTTAGCAGAATAACATTGTTTTGTTCTATCCTATCCAATATTCCTGTGGAATAATTTCTGGTCAATATAATTCTTTGCAATAGTTTTTTTTTTAATTATTCATGCTATTTATGTAGCTATTATCATTCTACTGTGGGAATTTAGTTTAACGTATTTTATGCAGAATAAGCCTTATCTTCTGACATCACATACCATACATAATTCAACGATTTTTAGGTCAATATCTTATTTATCTATCATATAATGTATTTAATTAATCATTTATCATTTTATAGTTTAATGAATTTATTATTTCAGTTGATTTTCTATAAACTAATTTTTTACTGCTAGTGGTTAATAAAGTCAAATATTATAGCACCACGCCCAAACATTGGTGGTAAAATCAACGCTCATTGTGTTAATGTGACAGGAACTCTGGTTAAGCAACAACGCCTGGCCTTAAGGTTAGCGTCTTCGTACCAGGTTAGTTTCATAGAATAAGTTGCCATAGTAACAGAGCTTGAACTTTGTGGAATTTGCTTTATCGAGCCGAATCAACTGAAAATACGTCAGACTAACTGATTTCAGCCTGGCACATTTGGTAAACTTGCTTTATGGAACGGAGCTCATGTGTGTCAGGATTTCCTATCACCTGTGTGTAGTGTAGCATTTTTGCATGTTGCTTATCTCCACAATGTTAACTACATGTCATTTGACAGTGTAGATTCCTTGCATGTTATCTATTTTCTAATAGTTTCTCACTGTGTATTTGAATTGGTGTATCACATTGAATATTTAAACCTGTCTGTACCTATCCAACCTGTCCAGTTGATGCTGTGCTTGAGAATTGAACCTCTTATTATTGAAAGTGCTATTGCTCTCCAACCTAATGGCTCCGTAGCGAGGTCGGAGCACCGTCTACAAAATGATCCATTTGGGAGGGAGTTAAACATAGGAGTCCTCTGTTATATTAAGGAACGGCACTGAATTAAGTGCTGTTGGAATATCTTCCTCGCATTTATCTATAGCACTGTCAGATAGGCATCTAGTGCAGAAGCTGTTATTTACTTTATTATAGTCGGGTAGTAAGAATTCAAAAGTTATTAGAGAATGGTTAATAAAGGATTCTGTGGAAATACTTTTAAATCTTTGATTTGCCATACGTCAGCACAAGGTCGAGGGTGTGGTTAAAACAGTGAGTGGCCTTATGCAAACCAATGGACTCTAGTAGTGAGTTAAAAGCAATACTAAAGCTATCGTTATCAACGTCCACATGGATATTAAAATCACCTACAATAAGTACTTTGTCTGATTTAAGGACTACACCTGATAAAAACTCAGAGAATTCAGATAAAAATTCAGAATGTATCTACAACAAATAGAATTGGCTGCAATGTTTTCCATGTTGGATGTTGAAGATAAAAACAAGGTTTTCAAACGAGTTTAGGATTAATTAACAGGCTTAAGTCAAAGAAGTCCTCCTCGGCCAGAGCCTCAAGGAATATGAGTATTAATATGACTGGAAGGAGAATGCATTTAGGCCAACATATTATTCATTGCACAGCCATGTTTGGTAACACAGAATTGTTCAATATGATTATCTTATCAGATTGTTTACTAGGACTGCTTTAGAAGACAGAGATCTGATACTTATTAGTCCACATTTAGTTATTCTATTATGTGCCACTATTGCAGCGGTGGTATTCATTTTCACCAGGTTTTTGGGCACAGCTCCTCTTTTGTCTACCCTCAATCTAACTGACTTGAGTTGGGGGACAGACCCCGTGGTTATGGAACTATGAGTGGGTAACTGCTCCAACTAAAGCACAGACAAGTGTGGAGCACTGCACCTCTGATTCCTGGTTTCAACTCTGGGTTGTCATGGTTTAACCCTTGTTAAACTTTCGTATCCCTCGGGTCAAATTGACCGGTGACTTATATGGGGTTTTAAAAACAATTCTGAAATAAAATTTTACTTCATAATCTATTAAGAAATATTGTCTTTAGCTCAATTTCAAACAATTGAGATAACATATATGTTTAGGGAATGCAATCAGTCTCTACTAGCACACAATTAAAAATGGAAGTGGGATTCGGTTTTTGTTATAAGGTTATAATTCATGTTAAAAATCCGCTATGTGATCATTCTCATCTTGCAAAAAAAAGAGTCATATCCCAAACAATTATCTGAATTGAGTCAGGAATACATGTTCATCACAGAAAATAAGGTAAGGCCGTTGATTTTCAGGTAAAAAAAAAAAAGTTACTTGTACCATTCATTTAAGAATTTGAAATGGATCATTTTGACAATTTGAATACCATACAAGGGTTAAGACCAGTATTAGACTCTAAAGATTCTAGATATGAGCTATGAGAGTGAATGCTGTCTCTCCCAATCAGACCAGGTTTTCCCCAGAATGCCTGCCGGTTATCTATGTAGCCCACATCATTAGCTGGGCACCACCCCGACAACCAGTGGTGGAAGGATGACATGTGGCTGTACATGTCATTGCTGATCAGGTTTGGCAGCGGTCCAGGGAAAACCACTGTCTTTGGATGTGCACATACAGACTCAACATTAATTTTATTGATCACCGATTTGCGTAATCGGGTATCTTTCCCACCTATACATAGTGCAGTGCCTGTATTTTAACAAAGTGCAATATATTTATATAAATCTATAGAAAATGCATATAACATATAACTTTTCTTGATTTTTAATGCAAACTGCAACTTTTCAATGTAGGACGTCTTTTGTCCTTTATCTCAAGAATCAGTGCTATACGTTCAATGTCTGAGATTTGGTTTGGAGCTATCACGCTCACAGAAACAATGGACCCAGAAATGTACAACTCCGGTAAGTAAAATTCCACAGTCACAGCACAGAACAACTCACGGGCAACAGTATCCACATTGAAAGGCAGTAAGGGGAAGTCAAAAAAAGGCAATGGTCCAAAACAAATTAAATCAGGAATACAGGGAACAAAGTTAACTGGGAATAAACGCTCAAAAGCTGTCACGAAAGAAGCAAAGGAAATCCCACTGAGGTGAGGTACAGGTGAGTTTACATACGAGACCCAGGTGCAACACATTAGGGTGGGGAAAGGTATTCACACAAGGCGGGAAGTAGGGATGGCAGTCTGACACTGAAGCTTCAATACGTGCTTCAAACCATTAACTAAAATTCCATTTGAACCACTGCTCTGAAGGTTGCTTTGGTACGGGAAAATCATGTGACATCTGACGTCCAAAGCAGCAACTGCTTCATTCTCTGAATTAATCAACTGAGTGATTCGCAGCGCCACCACCGCCACACAGAGACTAGTCAGGTGCTGCCACTGCAACTGGCACCGCCTCTTTTTGATTTTAATTGTAGCTCAAAGCATAAAATAAATTGCGTTTGGGTTGTAGCAGCCTCTACAGTGGCAATCATTAGTTTGTTCATATGATTTATTTTCATTAATATGGAAGCTACAGTGGAGGTACAGCGGTACATGATGGCTCCACCACTGGAAAGATCCACTGGTGTACTGGATGGATCACGAAAATGTGTACCCTTTACCTTTTTATATTGGCTAAACATAAACTTCTCTAAATGTGGAGACGTTGTGAGCAAAAAAAGAAACAGACTCAGTCCAAAAATGTGTGGAAAAAAATAATGTTCCTTAATAAAAATCGTTGAGTGTTCTCTATGCCACATACCCCCTGGCCATAGTTACACAAGCACACCATACTTGTGCCATATCATCAATCTTTATTTTAAAAAGAATGATATCCCATTGTTACGTGTGTGTGTCACTAGTCTAAAAGCATCTTGTCGGGATAATTTAGATGCAGCCTTGGCACTCCACCAGGCGAGGTTGCTGTTACTGAAGCTTCTAGTAATGAACCCATTTGCAAAACAATTCCTCTAAGTGGTTCAGTGGTTCACCTTCTTCTACTGTCTTTCCATACTGTCCATTAGCTACTGCTAAATCATGTTCATTCAAGTCAATGCTTGATATTCCACCACCTGTTACAGAGACTTGAACATGTTATTGGCATTAAAGGAACCACACTGGATTGAGTAATATTTATCAAATCAATCTCAGTTTGTAAATGTTAATGATGAATTTTCCATGCACGCTACAGTTAGCCATGGTGTGCCACAAGGCTCGGTGCTTGGACCAATTCTATTCACTTTATACAGGCTTCCTCTACATAATATTATTAGGAAACATTATTCATTTACGCAATATTATTAGGAAGCATTATTCATTTTCACTGTTATGCGGGTGATACCCAGTTATCCCTATCAATCAAGCCAGATAAAACCAGTCAGTTTAAACTTCAAGCATGCATTAGGGACATAACATCCTGGATGACCTACAATTTCTATGTTAAACAAAATTGAAGTTATTGTGCTGGGCCCTAAACAACTCTGAACCTTATTATCTAAATATATAGCTACTCTGGATGCCACTAGCCTCTAGCACTACTGTCAAAAATGTTATCTCATAAAATTCAGGATTAAATTTAAAATTGTTCTTCTGACCTACGAAGCTCGAAACGGTCAGGTACCATCATATCTTGAAGAGCTCATAGTACCCTATTGCCCTACGAGAGCACTTAACTCCCAGAATGCAGAGTTACTTGAGGTTCTCTGAGTCTCCAAAAGTAGAACTTGAGCCTTTAGCTATTTAGGCTTCTCTCCTGTGGAACCAGCTCCTAGTCTGGGTTTTGGGAGGCGTCCCCACATTCAAGAGTAAGCTTAAAACTCTCCTTGCAGTAGGGAGTAGGCCTAGTTTTATAGTAGTTCTACCAACCCTTTGTAGGCTGGCTCATTTGCCTTGGACCAGCTCTTAGTTATGCTGCCATAGTTTTAGACTGCTGGGGGACTTTGACACACTAAGCTCTTCTCTCTTTCTATCTGTATTCCAGTCTGGAATTATTGGGTCTTTGTAAGTTATAGTGTCCTGAGATAACTCCTGTTATGATTTGACACTATAAATAAGTGCCTGCACAACTTCTCAGTAGCAACAAACCATCTGGCGTGCCAGTTTAAATGAGTGTAGGCACTACTGAGGAAGATTATCTGCAAGTTTTGCACGTAAAAAAAAACAACTATATTTCTGTTGAACTATTATAATGTTGTTGGGGTGATGTGAATAAAACTGAAGCTTTAACAATGTAGAACAGTCTCGGCTGAGCCTTGAGCATTTGGGAAGCTGACTCATATAATGGATTTCTGATAGAACTATTTTAGGAACTTTCTGAAGCAGAAAATCTGACACAGTACAGCCACATGATGCAGAAAATCTGACAAGCATGCCCACATGCCATATGACAGCTGGCCAGGTGTGCAGGTGAGAACGTCTGAACTTCTCTCTCAAGCTACTTTTTAATTCTTCACTCAACACTTTGTGGCATTTCTTTTGTGCTACCAATAATGTGCACCATTGTACCATGCACCATTTGTACCATGTCGGGTCTCACCCAGCGCACCATACCGGCAGTCTTCTCACCCTGTCTTTGTGATGCAGGTACATTAACTCTTTTATAATATAGGTATACACTCTTTTGCCTTTAGATGTGGGCAGAAACCTCTTTGTGTAAGAGTTTAGACCATAAGCACTGGAAGTTCAGTTAGTTTCAGTTGTTTTCAAAAGGTTCCAACAACTACAGCAATTACATTGGGTATCAAACCCACCCCATTCTCTGTAAGATTTATTTTATTTTTGACTGTCCTGCATTAGCTTCCTTTCTACATATCTGCCAAATTAGGGAGTCTTGCCATTTCTGATTTTTTGTCAACTCTTGTGCTGTTCTTTCAACTCCTCCTTTTGTATTGAATAAGATAACTCACTTTTCTTCCTTTCCTCTCTTACTGTCTGTTTTATAAGATTGGTTCTATTTTTGCCTCTCTGCTCCAAAGCAGTTTTTTATTACCTTTTTTATACAATATCAAAGTGTATTGTCAACTTTGTTTTCACTCCAAATACAAATACTAATGATTACATTTTCTGTATTGTGTGCAATCACAGAACCAAAGCTTATTATGTCTGAAAGAAATAGTGTATGTGACCAAAGGCCAATCTGTGATCCTGGAAAGGGTGTTGGGATTTGTGTTGGAGAGACCAGTCTTCTGTCAAAATAGGAGGGCAGGTTGTTGTCGCCTTCTCTCCTCTTCAGCCCTCTGTCATCTGGTGTAAGAATGAAGCACAGCAACCTGTTCTCACCTCTGCCCCCCCCCCCACTTCCTCTCTCACCTGGTGGGACGATGAGGGCAACCTGTCTTCACTTTGCCACGTTCCAACAACCTTTACTTCATTTCCTGTCCTTCTGTCTTCAGGCATCTCTTCTCACTTCCTTCTGTTTCCTTCCCTGCCCCTTGCTCTCTTGTTAGGCTTCTACACGCCACACACACACACACACACACACACACACACACGCACACACACGGCACACTTTAAATACACCCCTTTGAGTGATAGGGTATCCTATGTACTATGCACTACTATAGACTTAACTAAATAGTAAATAGTAAATAGTCTTCAAACCAAGCTAAACACACTTTTATAAAAAGAATACTTCAATAACAATTTTACCAAAAGAAAATCACAATTTAACTGCACTGCACCGATGTACCAGTACTCCAAACAGACGATGACAAAAGATAACAAACTCCTTTACTGATAATGATACTGTAGTTTTGTCAAATGACATATAACTTATTGTAAAATAATAAAAAAGAAAATATAGTGGTGTAATATAGTATAAAATGAGATGGGGCAGCATTACAATATACAGTATAGCACAGCAGTATAACATATAATAATCTATAAATAAAATGTGTATGTTAAAGTATGAGTATGTTTTATCATATTTGTAATATAATAATTTCACATTAACAATCATAAATAGTATGCAGTATAAAATATAATATAAATATGTAATATAAATAATATATAATATATTTATATAATATGAAACATGGTAAATAATAAAATAGTAAATAAAATAGTGACAAGTAATAATACAAGTTACTGTAATAATACTATAGTATAAATAGTATAGTTTATAGGTGGAATCAGCGCGGTCCTGGGTGCTATATAATATAGCGAGAGATATAGTATTACATTATACAGTACAGCAGTATGACATATTATTATTCTAGTAGTCTAGAAATACAATAAGGTGAAGAATGAGTATATTATAGTTGCAACAAAGAAAAAGGTCATATTAAATTAAAATAGTTTTGTTATAAAGCTGCATAATAGTACTATAATATATTAATAATGAACATCAATCAGTACATTAATCAAATAGTGAGTAGTGTAGGAAATATATTTTGTGTAGCAAACTTAGCAAATTTAGCATCCATTCCTCGTCAGCCACAGCCTGTCCCAAAACTGAGAACACACTAACACTAGCTTTACTAAACGTCAGGTCTTTGGCAGGAAAATCATTTTTAATTATTTATTATATCACATTATTAATCACAATCTAGATTTTATGTTTTTAACTGAGACCTGGTTAGACCATAATAACAGCGCTGCTGTTCTCATCGAGTCAGCTCCCCCTAACTTCAGTTTTATGAGCGAGAATAGAGTGAATAAGAAAGCAGGTGGAGTCGCCATTTTGTTTAATGACTCATTCCACTGTACGCAAATATGTTATGGAAATTTTGCTTCTTTTGAATATATGGCTCTTCAGTTAAGGTCTTCCACTCAAGCTATATTTCTAAATATCTACAGGCCACCTAAATATTGTGCAACCTTTATTGATGACTTCACTGAACTGCTGTCTATAATCTGCATTAACTTTGATTGTGTAATCATTGCGGGTGATTTTAACATTCATGTTGACAACCCCCAGGACAGGGGACCAAAGAACTGTGTTGTGTTTTTGAGAACTATGGACTGACTCAGCATGTGACAGAGCCCACACACAATAAGGGGCACACTCTGGACTTGATTGTCTCCAAGGGTCTGAACATTTCCAAGGTTGTGGTGACTGACGTTGCTCTCTCTGATCATTCCTGTGTTTTCTTTAACGGCTCTATCTCTGTGCCCAAAAGTGTCCAAACAAAGATAATCAGAAAACGGTTTATCACTGAAAACACCAGTGAAACATTTATTCAGCTTTTCTCCTCCACACCTGCCCTCTCAGGGCTCTCAGTCACTGAGCTTGTAGATCATTTCAACTGTAAAATTACAAATGTTATTGATGCCATTGCTCCCACTAAGGTCAAAGTTGTCTCTTGTAAGAAAAGGTCTCCATGGAGAAATGTCCCACTGGTGAGAGCAGAAAAAAGAGAGTGTCGAAAAGCTGAACGAAGGTGGTGAAAAACAAATCTCCTGGTCCATTATAACACCTATAAAGAGAGACTTCGCATTTATAATTTGGAACTGAGGAATGCAGGGCGGTCCTTCTTCTCTGATATTATCTCTAGAAACAATAATAAATCACATGCTTTGTTTGCTACTGTCGATAGGTTAACAAACCCTCCAGTACCAGTAGCATCTGAACTTTTATCTACCAAGGCCTGCAATGACTTTGCCTCCTTCTTCAGAGCCAAAATTCAGAAGATTAGGCAAACAGTCAGTGCCTCCATATCAAGTCCAGGATGTGTGTTGTCACAGTGTTCAAGCAAAACTAGTTCCAATATGACAGAATTTCATGCGATCAACCATAAAAACCTGGAGGACATTATACAACATCTGAAAACCTCCTCCTGTTGCCTTGATATTCTACCAACGGGTGTTTTTAAAAATGTCTCGAATTGTTTAGCTTCTGATCTTCTACAGATTGTGAACATGTCTCTTCTTTCAGGAATCTTTCCACAGGCCCTGAAAACTGCAGTAATCAAGCCACTCTTAAAAAAGAACAATCTAGACACATCACTAATGAGCAACTATAGGCCAATATCAAACCTTCCGTTTTTAAGTAAAATCATTGAAAAAGCAGTTTTTCAACAACTCAACCATTTCTTGTCACTAAACAACAGTTTTGATACCTTTCAGTCGGGTTTCCGACCACACCACAGCACTGAGACGGCTCTCGTTAAGGTCTTTAATGACATCCACCTTAACACAGATAATGGCAAAATTTCCGTCTTAGTATTACTTGATCTCAGTGCTGCATTTGACACGGTCGACCACGACATATTACTAGACCGATTGGAAAACTGGGTTGGCCTTTCTGGCTCAGTACTAAACTGGTTTGAATCCTACTTACAGAATAGAGATTACTTTGTGTCAATAGGTAATTATACATCTGAGCGTACAAATATGACGTGCGGAGTTCCCAAGGCTCCATTCTGGGGCCTCTTCTGTTTAACATCTACATGCTTCCACTGGCTCAGATTATGGAAAACAACAAAATAAGTTACCATAGTTATGCGGACGACACACAAATTTACATAACCTTATCGCCAGGGGACTATAGTCCAATACAAAAACTGACTAAGTGCATTGAACAAATTAACGGCTGGATGTGCCAGAACTTTCTGAAATTAAATGAGGGAAAAACTGAGGTGGTTGTTTTTGGAGCAAAAGAGGAACGATTAAAAGTCTGCAAGCTTCAAACAACAATGTTAAAAACAACAGACAAAGCCAGAAATCTTGGTGTAGTCATGGACTCTGACCTGCATTTTAACAGCCACATTAAGACAATTACAAAGTCAGCCTATTATCACCTTAAGAATATATCAAGGGTTAAAGGACAGGATTTGGAAAAACTTGTCCATGCTTTCATCTTCAGTAGACTGGACTACTGTAATGGGGTCTTTACAGGTCTCCCTAAAAAAATCAATCAGACAGCTGCAGCTGATTCAGAACGCTGCTGCTCGAGTCCTCACTAAGACCAAGAGACTGGATCACATCACTCCAGTTCTGAAGTCCTTACACTGGCTTCCTGTGCCCCAAAGAATTGATTTCAAAGTTATTTTGCTAGTTTATAAATCACTAAACGGTTTAGGCCCAAAATACATTTCTGATCTGCTAGTACACTATGACCCCCCCCCAGACCTCTAAGGTCATCTGGGACAGGTCTACTTTCTGTTCCTAGAGTCAGAACCAAACAGGGGGAAGCAGCTTTCAGTTTCTATGCTCCTCATATCTGGAATAAACTCCCAGAAACCTGCAGGTCCGCTGCTACTCTCAGTTCTTTTAAATCCATGCTGAAGACTTTTCTTTTTGATGTTGCCTTTCTTTAAATGATGTTCATTTCTTTCATGTTTAATATCTTATACTGCACTGTAACGTTTATTCTTGTGTTTTATTTGTTTTTATTTTGAACTGTTTCTTCTGTGTTTTATCGGTTTTATTTTCTTTTAACTGTTTTTTTTAACTGATTTTGTGTAAAGCACTTTGAATTGCCCTGTTGCTGAAATGTGCAATACAAATAAAGCTGCCTTGCCTTGCCTTACATCATACAGGATATATTCACACACATTTATACACTTTGAGTGTATAAATGCCGGCATCAGATTAAATCACTGTCTATTGGCCAGGGAGGGGTAGACTTTGTATCTGATCCTTGTGCACGTGTAATTGTAATACTTGCAATATTATTTCACTAAAGCTTTGATATAATTTATCTAAATGTATCCTGTGCATTGGTTTTCTCATCTATCACTCAACGAACACTTACAACTTAAAGGGACCGATTGGAGTTAGTTTCACCAAGTCACAGCAGGCTACAACATGTTCCCTGTGGTTGGCCTAGCTGTAGGTCACTCAGAAAACAACTCAAAATTAAGCTGCAGAGCTCATGAGAGGGGAGCTGTACTGAACTATATTGAGATAGTTTTTGGTACTAAAACTGCAAATATATCTTCTCAATGACATCATTACAATCTTAAAAAAAGCTGTAAAATATGTGACCTTTAAAGGAATACCTAATCCACACACAATATGTAGAGTGGTAATGATGCTGACCATATCTTTATTGTTGCTACGCCAAAAACTGGCTTGATCCTGGTGCTTTTTCCTTTCACTGTTGTTAATGTACTCAACATTTACCAATACTTGCTGAAATCTATTCAAACAAGTTTAAACAGCAATTCACATCTGTTTTGATGTGAAAGGAAAAGGCACACATGTAACGATGGCAAAAGCACAATATTTGTGCACAATGACTTTTAAAAGTTTACACTCTTATTGTGGAGCATAAACACCCAAACCAAAATCTTATTTACTAGCTGTGAGCCTGCATACCACATCAGAAAAGACACATTCTAAAGCACCATTTGAGCAACATAATGTGCAAAGAAAGAATGTTAATTGCTTTTGTTTCAATTATGTAAAGAACAGAACAGCAGACAAGAAATACAGATCAATAATAACAAATAAGACAATAAATTAATAATAATAATAATAATAATAATAATAATAATAATAATAATAATAATAATAATCTGTTACAATCTGTTAACATATCTGAAAACGAGTGGGAAGAAGAGTCTAGAAAATCTACCTATTAACAGGAGGCTAATTATTGGAATGAACAATTAACAACCCTATTAGTGTCCATTATAGCATGAACATTGAACAGCATGACAACAGCCTCACATTCTGTGGGGTATACATATTTTCACCATATTGTAACCCTTTTGCCAGGAGAGCTTCAAACATTCTGAACATGGACTACATCAAAGTGAGTCTTTAAATCAGGAGTCTTCAATCTTGCATATTCTAGACATCTGAGAAGAATACCCTTTCTCCAAAGGTACATTGTCAAAATAGTTATGGGACCTGCCTCTGCCAATAACTAGTGATGTTCAAATGAAGCTTTGTGAACCATTTTCTTTATTTTCTGAGCCCAAAAGATGGCACTTTCTGTTCAACAAAAGGTTGAAACGACACTTAATTTGCTTTTTCTTTAAACCAAGAGTGCCATGTATTTAATCAACCCTTGTGTTGCCCTTATGGCCAATTTGGCCCGTTTTTTTATTTTAATATCAGGAACTTGGCTTTCTTTCAACCAAATTGCCTAAAAATAACATGGATGCCATACAATCTTCTTTAGGTAAAATTTATGATTACTTATACTGAATTTTGTTTGTTTTAAAAAGCATTTTAAAAAAGTGACCAAAACCTCTGAAGAAATTACAAAAAAAAGCCAAAAAGCGCTGAAAAATAACCTGAGAAATAGTTTTTGTATAGTGTAAAATATGATGTATGTTGTAATGTAAAATAAAAATTAGGCTATGAATTAAAAAAAGCGTAGAAAAAAACGCTAAAACATCGGAAAAAGCAAAAGATCAAACAAATACAGCTAGTGCTTTTATGAAGCTTCATTTGGAATACACTACCAATAACTAATATATCAATAATAACCAAATAAATCTCCTCTACTGACTCCACCATGCCTCGTCCATACTAGTGCTCTTGCTCCAGGAGGAATTTCACCCTAATTCAGCACATAGGACTCAAGTATGCAATCAGAGATGTATTTTTCATAGATTTACTGCATCAGAGCATATTCCACTGTTTTGGCAAATCAAGTATATCTTAAACATAGACACCATGTGGATCCTTTGTGGAAAAATGTTGATTCTTCTGTCAAATGAGCATCAGTTTCATGCATAACGTGTGTTCAAAATCAGTGTTGATGGAGAATGGACTTACTTACTGAAACCAGGAAAGGACTTCCAGGCAAATGACACTTGGTTGATAATAGTTTGTATGTTACAGTTAGACATTGTGTTTAATATGAAATGGTGTAAAATGGGAAAATAAAAAGGATTTCATAAATTCTGATGAGTTGAATTTAGCATTTGTGTTTATGTAAAATCATTATAGCCTATTATTGTACCCTGTCAAAGCCACTTTTGTACCCTTTTTAAAGGTCCATTTTTGTACTGTAAAATAAAGGTACAAAACTGTCCCCAGTACAAGACAGGTCTGTATAAGGTACATACTAAAGGATACAACTAAGTACCCTAAGCCAAGTGTACTGCCCCAGTGACAAGCGTGTGTACCCCTTGAAGTACAACTATGTACTTTTACTTATGAGAGTGTACCTTGCTGTTTTACCTCAGATCATGTGTAAGAGCTTCAAGGATAATGAAACACTCCTCGATACCCTCACGCTAGAAGGCTGTGCCTACATACGACTACGCACAAGCAAGTCTAAGGGTCAGAAGAGTTAGAAGAAAAGGCGATAGACTTTTTCCCTCCAGGGTAACACTTGCACACACCCTCCCATCACTCTGGTCACAGCAAGGAGAAAGGCAAAGTTGTTGAGACAAGCTTTGTAACCATGGAACCATATGCGCTTGCATAAAGATATGTGCAAGGACAAAGTCTGCCAGATGTTCTACATCTTGCTCCTTTCAAGCAATACAAAAAGAGTATTTTGTAGGACATTCCTGACATTTTGTCCACCTTTTACTTTGACTTCAAAATAGCCAAAGCATAAAATCAATGGCCAAAGCATAAAATCAGTACATTTCTGGCAGTACATTTTCTCAGCAACACCGAGGCGGGTATGGCTGCAGCCCAGGGCGTCCCATGTCATGCCGAGGCGTGTCCAACGGTAAGTTCTCAGGGTCAAAAATACGAAATTGCTAATTATTTTCCAGAGAGAGTCATGAGTAAGTTTGTGTCCACGTTTGTTGCAATCAGTTGAAAAACGTGAACAACTGTTAAAGTAACAATTTTAGCCATACATATAGTTTGCTGTCGCTGATGTTAATGTACATTTGATAAAGGGGGGGCTCTAGGTTGCAGCCATAGAAGGAATTTTTTTAGTTTGCCTATAATCTGCATTTATTTTATAAACAGACATATGAGTGTTTTATTCATCAGTATGATAGTCTGCATTTATCTTGTAGAATTTTTTTTAAAGTATTTTATTCATGTGTATGATTGCTGTTACTGTTTACTTAAAAAACACCAAATATTTGAAGTATTTTATTTATTAGCATGATAGTCGACGCAAGCGTATATTATTCCAGACGCAAGTTTTTATTTTGGAAAGTAAAAGCTTGTGGATGGCATGAGATGGGATGGCATGACAGGGTGGCTGGGGCTCAGTGGTAGAGCGGTTGCCTGCCAATTGGAAGGTTGGTGGTTCAATCCCTGGCCCTGCAGTCCCATGTCGAAGTGTCCTTGGGCAAGGCACTGAACCTAGAATTTCCCCCGATGCTGTGCATCGGAGTGTGAATGTGTGTGAGTGTTTATCTGATGAGCAGGTGGCACCTTGTACGGCACCCTCGGCCACAGTGTGTGGCATTTTTTTTTTTTTTTTTTTACCACTTACAATAAACATGGCGATATTTTAATCAAGATGATTACAGTATATGGAAGTTAAACTTTCAAACATGATGTAATGTGTTTTGTGTTACTTATTCATGTGTTTTTCAGGTTATTGATTCAATTTCAGAGGGACTCAAGGGTTCTTGCGCCAGGAGCAGACTACTATTGCATCTTAAAACCATCCTTTTTACTGGAGGCTAAGTGTGTTTGTGTGTGTGTGTGTGTGTGTGTGTGTGTGTGGAGGCAGTCTACAGTATGCCTATGTACAAAAACCAGAACCACAACTTTGACAGACCATGCATGAGCATATCAATGTGTGTGTTATGTGTGCTTGGAGTACACAATATTCAAGGATTTTATTATTATAGTCATTATACCATTCAGGATGAAATGTAGTTGTAGCCCCCTTCATGCTACACACAAAGAAATTGTATAAACAGATATGGAAATATTAAAATTACAATAGAATATGAACAATAAAAGGCAATTAAATTAAAAAACTATAAAATGTGCACAAAAGGAAGAGACAAAAAAGGAATACTAAATTATATTTACAAGGAATATATATAGTTACATATATATAAGTACCAGTACACATGTATACACTTACATGTAATATCAATGCTTCAAATTATAGTGTAAATATAAAACTTTGGTTATATTTGGAATGAGGGTAGTGCAAAACCAGCATAACAGAAAGTTCCATGTCAATTACACATGGTGTAGTACGAAGGATGAGGTGAAGTGGAGGAGTCTTAACAGCTTGAGGAAAGAAGCTGCTCTGTAGTCTGGTGGTACTGCAGCGGATACTTCTGCACTGCTTGCCAGACAGCAGCATGGTGGCCATGCTGTTTCTGGGTAGGTATTTTCTTTTAATATCCTTTGGGCTCTATATTATTGATGCTCGGTAGATAGGTACCAATGTCTGCCTTTCATATATACAAAAGTCTTCAGTATTAAACCAGCTGTTTATACATTATGTCGTATACTACTGCTTATCTGGGGGTATAATTTGAAATAGGATTTTATGACTTTAGAAAAGTTCAGGTCTTTGTAACACAGGCCTGTAAACTTTACCTGGAGTCAATTATAATGAAACTAAACGGCCTTTACCTAATATGAGTTGTCAATTGGAGTTAAAAAACTAATAAGACACTATTTAACAATATTTTGGACATGATTTATCTATAATACCTAATCATTACCCTCGCAAATGTAATAAAAAAGTAAGTTGGACTCACTTAATCCTGTTTTTGATATTTATGGGCAGGATATTGAGGCGTAGTTGTGGCTGCGCACATTACGCAGTTGACCTCATGGCTGCTTTTTGTAGATGATGTGGTCCTGATGAAATCATCGGTCCGTGACATCACTGGATCGTTCGCACCCGAATGTGAAGCACCTCTAAATCTGAGGCCATGGTTGTGGAAACTGATCAAGTGCCTACTCCTGATAAGGAATGAATCCTTGATCCAAGTGAAGGAAATTAAGTACCTCGTGGTCTTGTTTGCGAGTTAGGAAACAATGGAGAGGGCGATTGGCCGGAGAATCGGAGCAATTGTTTTACCACACAGTAGTTATGAAGAGATAGCTGAGACGGAAGGCAAAGCTCTTTATCTAGTGGCCAATTTTTGTTACCAACCTCACCTATAGTCATGACCGAAAGAACGAGATCCCGGGTACAAGCAGCCAAAATGGGTTTCCTCAGGAGGGTGTTCGGCATCTCCCTTAGAGATAGGGTGATAAGCTCAGTCATCCTTGAGGACCGTGGAGTAGAGTCACTGCAACTTTCCTTAAAAAAAAAACCTGTTGAGGTGGTTCGGGCATCTGGTAAAGATGCTGGTCCAGCTGGGAGGAAGCCCCTGGGAAGACCCAGGACTAGGTGGAGAGATTATATCTACAATCCTGACCTGGCATCGCCTCACGATCTCCCAGTCCGAGCTGGTTGATGTGGCTCGGAAAAGGGATGTTTGGGGACCCCTGCTGGAGCTGCTGCCCCCGTGACGATGGATGGATACCCTCACAAACTAAAACATTTTTAGTTGACATGCACAGAAATTAAGTACACAAGTTGTGGCCATGTGGAGCACCTGTGTAATTGTAGTATGCATCACTAAAGCTGTTGCTAGTGGGTATCAGTGCAGGTCAGGGCATATTGGCATCAGTATCTAGTGACGGCCAAATGAAGACTCATCAAGCTTTGGAACCATTTTCTTTATTTTCTGAGCTCACTAGATAGCGCTCTCTGTTCAACAATGGGTTGAAAACACACTACATTGCCGTTCTGCGCCTTTTTCTTTAAACCAAGAGTACCATCTAGTGGGCTCAGAAGATAAATAAAATGGTTCATGAAGCTTCATGCAGCTTCATTTAGCCATCACTAACAAATGAACAATGTAATAATATAGTTATAGAAGCCATTCCTGAGTCCCCACATGAGAGCTACGATGAATCTGAGCTTAGATCTAATGTAATCTCTGTAAATCTCTCCTGGTTGAAAGTATCAGCATAAACATTGATTAATTGAAAATTCCTAGTTGTTTGTATAGTTAAGTTACATTTAGCTCTAACACACATAAATACCCCACCAGACATGCCACCAGAGGTCTTTACAAAGTTCCTAGCTCCCGAACACAATCAATGCTACGTACAGTACTGTATCGAGGGATGGTTGCATGGAACTCACTTCCTGCCGAGATTGCTATAGCGCACAATAAATCAAGTAAAGCAACATCTAGTATTACCATATTTTATAATTGCGTTGTACTTTTTTTGTATGGGAATATTTATATGTATGCAAAGATGCTTTAAGATTTAACTTTTCTATATTCAGTGACATGTATTTTACATACAAGAGTATTATTTACAAGAGTATATGAAGAGGATTATTTATAGTTGTGAGGAAATGTAATGTAAGTTATACTGCTCTTATTTTTAATGTGGGTCTTGTTTATATTTTGGTCTGAAAACGTCTTACTGTTTGTTACTTACTGTGATTTTGCAGTGTTGGTTTGTGTGGACCCCAGGAAAAGTAGCGGATGTTCTGCATCAACTAATGGGATCCTAATTAAATCAAATCAAATCTCTAGTCCTGGTGGCCCCTACATTTCCACTGCACAACTTTTTTTTTTTTTTCAGAGGAAATATTAACTCACAATACTCCATCTAGAGTTTAAACCCACAATCCCTCTCTTAGTTAAGTCAGTGCCTTCTCCTTTAGACCAATGGAGGTAACCTTTCTTGCTATTGTTCAATAACCCTAGCCATTTTTGTCAGTAATAACTTAATACATGTGGAGATAACATGCTTAGCAGAGGATGGGTTCTATCCATCAACCTCTGAGTTATGGGCCAAGAATGCTTTTGCTGCACTCCTCTTCTGTCAGTCTTTACAGATGGTATATCTACCCACAATCCTTGGTTTAGGAGGTCAGAGGCTGAAGTGAATTTTTGATTGGTGGTTTTGAAAATGTTATGTTGGAGTACAGTGGGTCTGTTTGGATGTTTTCTGTAGTTGAGTCACTTTTTTTCAGTGAAATGATTTCTCTGATTGTGTTTTGTCTGTGAATATTGTTTCCATTGTTTTGAACCTTTTTTAAATAATACAGGAAAAAAAGATGCCTCTGGTCATAAGCAAAACCATGTTTGTTAAAGCATTAATCAGCAAGAACCCGTGTATTTGTGGAAAACTCTTGAGGATGGTTTTGATTCAGTGACATCTGGCTTATAAGCCCAGCATGCTTCCGCTGCACCGCTTTAATGTGAAGCACTCCAAAAAGAACTAGAAGAACACCCAATCGTTTTCTTATGAAGCCCGACCCATTCGCTTGCTGAAGCTTGGCTTGCTATTGTACATTTTATATTATTATGTAAAGCCAACCCCCGGTTGCCAAGAATTCAATATCTAAATTTGTCCTTTCTCTCAGCATGCTCCTTAGCCTCTTAAATTGAAATGAAGCAAAGACTTGGATGTACGGAAAGGGGTTTGAAAATGATAAATTCAAGATCAGTAAATGCTATGCTTATCCAAAAAATTAAACAAACAAATCTTATTCATTACTGTCGCCTTTCTGTGATATGTGTGTGATGTGTGTGAGCTCAACGGTGTAGTTCTGGAATTTTAGAATCCCATTTATTTTCTTCATAAGGATATTGGTTATCAGCCATAATATCTAAACCATCCAAGGTGGACATGCACTAAGCTACGAGGTTGTGAAATAAAAGTTTGTACTGTAAAAGCCACAATTCTGTAAGAAATCAACCTTCTTTCAAGAAAATGTATTTATTTATTTGCGATGTCATGGTGAAGTGCTACACTACCCACAATCCCAGCGATGTCTCTCTTGCTGTTACAATGAAATGTTCACCAAACCTGTAACTAGCAAGCTGCGAACACTAAAGTCTCTGGTCGTTTCTGTACACTGTCTTGTACCTTTGGCTTTTTTTGTTGTATTTCACCAAATTTATGGTCATGATTCATCTCGTAACTCGTTGGCTTGGTTCCAGGCTCTTTATATAAGCATTTAATGAAAAGTCAAAGGAGACATTAGCAGAAAAAAGAAGCAGAGCCGTTTAAAAAGCGGGTGGTCACTGTTGATCTCTATTGTATGTAAGGGCTCATATACTCTTTCACTAGTTTCATAGAACTAGAAGTAAAACTGGTTGCTTTTGGCTGCTCGAAGGTCTTCTGTTGTAATCTTTCAATGTGATGTTCATTGTTGTTGGTGCTGTTTTGTTTAACTAGGACGGGAAGATCTAGTATTTAATGCCTTGGATGTTGATACTTTAAAAAGCTTGAAAATGGTCATAAATGACATTTAAACAGTGACCAATAAACCATATAAATTGCTTTAATAACTACTTGCTCAAAAAGCAGAGTCCAATACGATAGACACACACTGGATCCAGAGAGCAACGGGTTAGGGCAATGGTACGCTACGTCGACTCGTGCGCTCACATCTGTTCACAGCAGGGGATCATTTTATATTCCACTGGATGTTCAGTTTCAAAGATCCAATCATTGTTCACACCCCAATGTGCACACTGTGTACACATACTGTTCCTACACCAGCACATAGTTCTCACAGCAGTTGGCCACTTCAATTTCAGTTCCCCTGCACTTATTCTTTGTAATAACACACACTTGATTTATTAATGCGTTTCCAAGATAAATAATGTACATTTGCATTCCATATGTGGTTAGATAAAACACTCATTGCCTTCCTTTTACTGCTGTATTACCAAATTGGAATATTCCAGCCTCAGTCAGACATGAGAAATAACATTAGAAAATCTCCAGAAACGGCATAATCAGCTACATTGAATTCTGCATTTTTTACTTTATTTTGAATCATATGTAAATAATCATTACTTTTAACAGTAAACATACTAACTTGTGATGTGCTCTCTGCTTTAATGTGCATCTTTCCATCAATATTTATATCAATATTTTTCCAGTCAATTAATAATGATTGAGCTAGTATTGATGTCCTGTCTAAGCCAGTCAGATGGACTTGTGTTATGTAACTACATTCATGCGTCATACTGGCATCACTGTGTGCAAGTGTATAATATCTAAAATTAACTTTTGGCTTGCTGTCAGGGCTGAGGGGTGAACTCAAAGAATACACTGGGTAAGACATTTTGTTTTTTGAATATTTCAAATATTTTTAAGTTTTTCTTCCTTGTTGATTCCTAGGTCACTGTAAATTCAGGCAGGTACTGTGTGTTCATGTAATGTTGGGCTGGTTAACTGTCTTCCACATAGCAGCTTGAGAACAGACATGGACCAAAGACTGTTCAGAAAATAATTTTAGAAATTCTGTGTGTAAGTGAGAAAGGGAGTCATGAATCCATACACAAATTAAGCATATAGCCTTACTATTACTACTACACACATTTGATCAATACTCTTAACTTTTTCTCTCCCCTTCATTCTGCCTCTGTTTGTCATCACTGTCTCTAAACCGGCTGTTCAACTACATTGATGTTTCTCTTTACAGTCGCTGTCACTTTCATCTGATCTCTGCCGTTTGAGTTTTCTCCCTACCTCTTGAGGCCGATTATAAATTCACAGAGCAGCACTGAACTTCAGAGAGGGACAGGTGAAGTTTTACTTTTCAACTCTTCTACTCCCTTCACATTCTTCGGTCTCTATTCCTTCTCTTCCTTTCCCTGTATGTTTCATTTGTGTCTTTGTGGGAGGCACTGGTTGGTGAAGCATCGCTGTTTAAACAAAAAATCCATCTGCTGAATAAAACCTGCCATATCTGAAATGACTTAACAAGCCAGGATAGGTGGAAGTACAATAGACCTTTGACAGAAATTTTGACTTTGCATTTGATGAATTGGCGTCATTTTGAGGCACCTGGGATTTGATATTTTTTCTTTCTGAAGGAGATGAGCAATTAATGGATGAATGGATCCTAAAACACAGGGCTTTCAAGAGGGAGCAGGGTTGGTGTCGCAGAAACGGGTGTTTGTTTCCTGGGAGTAAAACTTAACTTAAACTTAACTAGTCGTGTTGGTACCTAAACTTAACTGTCATTGCCGGAGGATGTCCACTGGGACAAACACTGACGCAGACGCGTCCTCTATAGCCTGTACTTTACCATCTCTCTGTGGCACAAACATATACAGAACAGCACAGCATTACATTACATAATATACAGCTGAGGATAAAATGAACATATTTTAACATGTGGCACTTAACATTACATTGCATGAGCCGCAGCACGGAGACCCCGGACAGAGTTATCATTGCAATCAGGATCAAACCAGCACACCATCATTATGGGACTGATCCAGATTCAAAACAAGAACTGATTTAAGCTGCAGAATGTATTCAACAGGTTCTGCAGGATCACCCTCAATCTTCGGCCTTCCATTAGTGGGGTGGGAACAACACTTTTATCTCGGTAAATGGATGCTTCTTACTGCAGTGCTCCTTGGAATTTATATCTTACTTCGCTGTTCTATAGTGGAAACAATTGTTTCAATTCACAAATAATTTATAGAGCAAAGAACACTCTTTGCACTGAAGATTCAAACAAAAAACTTTGAAACTTAAAAAAGTGAATATTAGCAACTTCTGGAAATAATGAGGGCACTTGCTCCTCTATATATATTTTTAATATAGCTCTCATGCAAGTATTGGATCTTACACCTGTTACTGAGAGTCCTTTGCACACCAAGTCCATTATTATTTGCGGCATGTTTAACACTAGAAAGTCCTCTTTGGGCCTTAAGCAATTATTTCTATGAAATTATAAGAAGTTTAAAGGGGAAATCACACTTGAGTGGAACTGCTAAAAACTCTACATGTCACATTTTTGTATGTGGCCCCAAACTAGTGATGGCCAGATGAAGCCTCATGAAGCATCGTAAACCATTTCCTTTATTTTCTTAGTCCGCTGGATGGTGCTCTCGGTTTACAGAAACAGGCGCCATCAAGTGGGCTAAGAAAACTAAGAAAATGGTTCATAATGCTGGCCATCACTATCAAAAATCAAAAAAGTTGGAGATCACTGGATTAATCTTTCAAAATGCATAGTAAGTTTTAAGGTCATTATATTTTGTATGTAAAATCTTAATCTGCAAAGTAACTAGCGACTAAATGTGTTAAATGTAGTGGAGTAAAACTGACAATATTTCCTTCTGAACTGTAGTGGAGTAGTATAAAGTAGGATAAGTATAAAATAAAAATACTCAAGTTGATTACCTCAGAATTGTATTTAAGTACGGTCCTTTCCACAAATGATTAAAATAATGACAGAAAAATATGACTATTAATATAACTTCCATTAGTTGTGTGTGAACATATAATATTAGTGGGACAATATGTCCAGATTTGATTCTTATATAATACATGGGTGCACATCACACGTCAGTCAGTCTGACGTTTATTTCATTTGGAAAGAAGAACATAACAGGTCTTTTCTGCATTTTCTGCTTTCGCTAGTAGTCACCGCCAGCGGTACCGTATGAACAGAAAATGTTTAGAAAAAAATATATTCAAGGGAAGAAAAAAAAAAAATCTGATTTTTTTCCCCCATCGCTAATTATTAATACAACATAAAGCTGTATACCACATTACTTCACTTCCATTCATACCTCCAGTTTTTCTTTGTTGAGAGTGTGTGTATGTGTGTATCAGTAAGTGTTAGCGGTGACGAATGAGGGTGAAGTGTCTAGAGTTTTCATGTTGAAACTAATCCCCGTACTGTCAGTCAGCCTCTCTGACCCTTCCTCAACTCTGCCCTTCTGCTGTTCACGGCTTCATTGTTGGTCTCTTGTTTTCCTCTCTTTATCTTCAAGGCATCTCTTTTGTTTGACCTATTTCAAATCCCTCTCTTCTTTCTTTGTCTTATGTCTCTCTTTGTACATCTCCATTTGATAGTGTGTATGCCTATTCTGTTTCTCTTTCCATATAATATTCACTTTATCTACCTCATAAAAGCCAATTTAGTTTTATTTATAGTATCAAATCATAAGAAGTTATCTTGAGACACAGATACAGATAGGATAGGTCTAGACCACACTCTATAATTTATAAAGCCACTTCACTTTTTCAGCTGTTTAGAAGTAGCTAGCCCATCAGCTCTTGATATTACAGAATTATTATTCAGAATTTTTCTTTTTACATTAAAAATGTTTCAAAAGGTACTGTATATTTTGCTTAAGACTTTGTATTTATTACAATGTCAAATTAAATCACTCTGCACTGCCGAAAAAGACAACATAGACCAAAAATCCTTTTTTTTTTTTAAAAGGTTCTTTACTGTTTTGGTATATATTGCCTACGTTGAGAAAGTCAGAAAATGTTTTGTCATCAATATAATACAGCGGAGAAGCTCTGATATACAATTTTTTTTAATTTTATAAGAAAAAGCATGACATTTCTAACATAGCTAGTGCATACCATAAGGTTTATTCTCAGTAGAGGGAAGTAAGATTTGACCTATGAATCCAAGACGGCTGCCAGTCCCCCAGGGTCTAATGTTCAAAAGCGTTTAATTTTGGAACCAAACATTGTAAAAAAACAGTTAGGTGTCCTTTTCTAAAAGTTTAATTGGGAGTGCCCATTGATTTGGTGATAGGAAATGCATTTATATTGATGTAACATCAAATTGCATTAAAAACTTCTAAAAAAATGATTTTGCATCATCATTTATTTTAGCTTGGACATTGAACCTATGCAATATAGTGAAACTTCACTTCAAGTTTAACACTATAGAGATGAAACAAAACAATTAAGGGAATAGACTAATGGTGTTCACTGTGTTATATACAAAGGGGAAACCCCTAATTAACAGTATCAGCATTCCCATACATTCCCAGTACATGTGCATGCATGTACCTTAAACACCATCTAGTACAGATTAAAGAAGGAATGTGTTTTTATTATATACAGTGGTGTGAAAAAGTGTTTGCCCCCTT
This sequence comes from Percina caprodes, assembly GCA_013375575.1. Classification (NCBI taxonomy): domain Eukaryota; kingdom Metazoa; phylum Chordata; class Actinopteri; order Perciformes; family Percidae; genus Percina; species Percina caprodes. Next base: position 543,587 of record JABXJD010000133.1, on the reverse strand, counting down.
CCTCATTTCCTGTTCCTTTGCTTGTTTGTCACACTTAAGTGTTTTGGAACATCAAACCAATTTAAACAATAGTCAAGGACAACACAAGTAAACACAAAATGCAATTTGTAAATGAAGGTGTTTATTATTAAAGGTGAAAAAAAATCCAAACCATCATGGCCCTGTGTGAAAAAGTGATTGCCCCCTAAACCTAATAACTGGTTGGGCCATCCTTAGCAGCAACAACTGCAACCAAGCGTTTGCGATAATGTGCAATGAGGCTTTTACAGCGTCCTGGAGGAATTTTGGCCCACTCATCTTTGCAGAATTGTCCTAATTCAGTTACGTTAGAGGGTTTTCGAGCATGAACGGCCTTTTTAAGGTCATACCACAACATCTCAATAGGATTCAGGTCAGGACTTTGGCTAGGCCACTCCAAAGTCTTCATTTTGTTTTTCTTCAGCCATTCGGTGGTGGACTTGCTGGTGTGATTAGGATCATTGTCCTGCTGCAGAACCCAAGTTCGTTTCAGCTTGAGTACGAACAGATGGTCGGACATTCTCCTTCAGGATCTCTTGGTAGACAGCAGAATTCATAGTTCCTTTTATCACGGCAAGTCTTCCAGGTCCTGAAGCAGCAAAACAGCCCCAGACCATCACACTACCACCACCATATTTTACTGTTGGTATAATGTTCTTTTTATGAAATGCAGTGTTCCTTCTACGCCAGATATACTTGGACACACACCTTCCAAAGAGTTCCACTTTTGTCTCATCGGTCCACAGAATGTTGTCCCAAAAGTCTTGGGGATCATCAAGATGTGTTGTGGAGAAATTGAGACGAGCTTTGATGTTCTTTTTGCTCAGCAGTGGTTTTCTCCTTGGAACTCTGCCATGCAGGCCATTTTTGCCCAGTCTTTTCCTGATGGTGGAGGCATGAACGCTGACCTTAACTGAGGCAAGTGAGGCCTGCAGTTCTTTGGACGTTGTTGTGGGGTCTTTTGTGACCTCTTGGATGAGTCATCGCTGCGCTCTTGGAGTAATTTTGGGTGGCGGCCACTCCTGGGAAGGTTCACCACTGTTCCATGTCTTCGCCATTTGTGGATAATGGCTCTCACTGTGGTTCGCTGGATTCCCAAAGCTTTGGAAATGGCTTTATAACCCTTTCCAGACTGATAGATCTCAATTACTTTCTTTCTCAATTGTTCCTGAATTTCTTTGGGTCTCGGCATGATGTGTAGCTTTTAAGGATCTTCTGGTGGACCTTACTGTGTCAAGCAGCTCCTATTTAAGTGATGCCTTGATTGTGAACAGGTGTGGCAATAATCAGGCCTGGGTGTGGCTAGAAATTGAACTCAGGTGTGGACAACCACAGTTATAGTATGTTTTAACAAGGGGGGCAATCACTTTTTCACACAGGGCCATGATGGTTTGGATTTTTTTTCACCTTTAATAATAAACACCTTCATTTACAAATTGCATTTTGTGTTTACTTGTGTTGTCCTTGACTATTGTTTAAATTGGTTTGATGTTCCGAAACACTTAAGCGTGACAAACATGCAAAGGAACAGGAAATGAGGAAGGGGGCAAACACTTTTTCACACCACTGTAATTCTTCAGCAGAGTAACATTGGCCATGTGTAAATGATTGAAGTGTGTAAGCTGATGGTCAGAATCCTTTGAAGCATCTGCAATTGAAGATTAAATAATGTCCCAGTTACAAAATTCAGCTCAATGAACTATTCAAGGTCCTTGGGAATAGCTTTGTAAGATGCTGTCTGAAAAAAACAGATCTTGGAAACCAGTCCTTCTGAACTTTGGAAACTAAAATGAAGAGCAGGGGATGAGGGACAAGAGGAGAGTTTAATTATTTTGAGGACCCAGGTATAATAAGCAATTTTTATTACAGCAAAGGGAAAGAGACCATTTCCATTATGTATGTCAGCCAGAATATGAATATCTTTATTACTCCAGAATCAAAGAGAAAATGGCAACTTTACTGTAGATGCATTGAAAGTTTTTAGAAGTTATACTGCTCCATTTCACGCCAAAGTATTTGAAATGCTTAAAGGGGAACTATTATAAAGCATTTTCAGGTTCATACTGGTGTTTTGTAATTCTACTAGAACATGTTGACATGCTTTATCTTTCTCATACTGCCCATGGCTGCTGCACCTGTATTCACCCTCTGTATGAGACACTCTGCTGGAGCGCTTTCTCTTTAAGCCCCCCACACGAAAAAGCCCAGTCAGCTCTGATTGGCGTGTTTTCTGGAATCTTCACTAGAACAGCTGGAGCTACGGCAACAGAGTATAAAACAGGACATAACGTGAAAAACAACATAACCAAAAAAACTACAATTGCTATTCTGATACATATGCTAGTCACTAATTTTAGTGCACAATAGACTACTGGTTCAATCTGGTTCTGACTAGTCTCGCATTGTCAGACCTTTACCCACAGTGCTTCAGAGGAGGGTCTGGCGAGTCCACACAGCATTTCGGGATGGGAGAAAAACGTGCTCTGTTTTTTTTTGCCATTTCTTTAAACCAATCACACTCGTGTTGGGCGGAGCTAAGAGTTGTCATGAGCAACAGCCCCTCTGCAAAATAGCCTTGGGAAGAAACTTGTTTGGGTGGAACAAGTTGTTTTGGTTGTGTAACAGAAAACTCAGAATGGACAGATAGTCTAGCTAGCTGTCTGGATTTACCATGCAGAGATCTGAGGAGAGTTAATCATAGTCCTCATGTATTGGCCGGAGTTCCAACAGCGGCAGATAACGGACATTTGGCCGAAATGAAAGACATCCGGCGGAATTTTCAGCAGCACCTGAACGATCCAGGAAGTGGAACGTCATTGATATAGACTAGAGTCTGACTGACTCTGGGTTCAGGCAGGACACAGAATCTATAGCTGCAGATTGTACCGTACCCAGTCTGCCACCGCCTCTCTGAACTATCTAAAAAATATAAACATATGGCTGAATCTCTTCAATGTGTTCAGCCATCATGATGCATGCTGCTTTTTTACCTGACAACCAGTAGATGCTAGAATGTTGTCACCAAACGAGTCTCAGTCTAGTGCAAGCGTGCAAGTGGGCGGGACGAAGCCAGATCCAGAATTTCTCAATGAGGGACAAAAAGTAGATGTGCTTCCAGCTGATTTCCAATGTTTGTTTTTTTTACTTTTTATGTGGGGAAAAAACATGTTAAACTAAATGTTAACCATAACAGATTGCTTTCAAACGTGTTTGAAGTGGGACTTTAACAACTGGGATCCTATCTGGGACCCCTGTAGAGGGTGAATTGAGATCTACAGAATAATTAAGTGAAAAAGGTCCAGATTTGGTAACCAGACACGGAGCTTAACTCTGCAAAAAATTTTTTAAATATGAGGAGTTGAGACAGCTGCCTTGTCCAAGAACAACTGCATGTTGTCTGCATAAAAAGGTAGATAGTTAAAGGTATAAAGCGCATGTTGGCAAATTGTGCAAGATTAAAATTTGCTTCAATGACAGTATACTGTATAGTCTACTGTATAGGTTTCTGGCTCTAAGCCCTGCAGCTGATGAAAGCTACTTACATTAGAGACAAAACATCCCAGCACTATAAATTTATTTAGCACTATCCCCTCGATACATTAGGAGGAGATGGCGGGACAAAGAAAAAAAAGCATGCATGAATGGAGAGAAATGAGAGAAAATAGCATAAGTAGGATAGAGAAAGAACAGAAGAGAAAGAGACAGAGAGAGAGAGAGAGAGAGAGAGAGAGAGAGAGAGAGAGAGAGAGAGAGACAATGAGAAACTTGAATAAAAGTGAGGTAGAGTGAAAGAGAGTTCTGCTAAAGTGCAGCTAAACTAGGGTGTGTCGTTAATCACCGTAGCAACAGATGAGACAATGGGCATCGATATGACATTGAGCTTCAGAACATTTGCCCATATAGGAGCCAATTCCCATTTCAGTGCGTTGGACATGAGCCAAGTGCCACATAGAATCCCTTCAATAGTCTTATCAGTAAACAAACATAAAACATAAAGATGGCCCCTGCTGAGAGAATGCATAAGCATGTGTCTGTGTGCTCTGGAGTTTCTATATTTATGAGGATCAAAGATGTTAGATGAGGAAATTGTGTCACTCCTTACTTCCCTCTACTTTAAGTTTAATACATTTTTAGGAGTGAGATGAGAAGATCGATGTGAATTTCATGTCTGTGTGTTGGATTTATTGCTGGAGTCAGGACATGTTAGCAGAGCAGAGAGAAAAGCTAGCTGGATGGTTCACAGCATCATGACATGAGCACAAATCTGTACCCAAGGACAGATTAAATATGATTTTCTATCAGGTAGTTATGGTAATAACAAAAAAATAAAAAAACTGATTTGGTGATCGGACTGATTCTTCCTTAATTAACAAATTATTTTGGCTGCCTTGAACTGAAGAAGCTTTTCAAAAAAGTGGATATGAATAAATGGGTCTCACCAAATGCTTTTGTGTTTTTGTTTTTATCTGTCTACAATAGGCCATGCCCATTATTTATAAATCTGGTCGTTTAGGTAGGAATAGAATTAGACCTAAACCTGCTCTCCTTCAACAATCTAATTTACTTCCTGTTTCTATTGTGCCAGATCGCCCGCCCTGTGCAGCATTTAATGAGCATGTTGAAACACATCTCAAGACTACAAAGCTGTAGTGTGTAGTTTCTGTTGCCCCCATGAGGAATTCTAAGTAATGACAACACCACTGTTGTTGCATCCACATGATTGCCTTCCGTGATCCCTTCACACAGTTGCTAGTAGCCAAGGACGACACAGAAGAGTAAAAAAACATGACGGACTCTTAAGAAGAGGTTATTATCTTCACTGAAGTTTCTATGCCTGAAAGTCACTGGGGGACAAACCTAGTCATACTGAGAAATACATAGTGCTCTGTGAAGCTGATAGGCTTAATTAGGTTTGTCCACTAATTTGGGAATGCTTCAATGTAACAAACGTTCATTAATATAAAAAATGTACGCACTAAAGCTTTAAAGTATGCCACTGTCTTGAATACTCCCCAGACATTATTCTGACTGAAACATGGCTTTCCTCTAAAATCCCAAATAATGACATAGCTATAGCAGAGAATAAATTTTACTACATGTATGTGATAATGAAGTACTTCACCTTTACAACGTTTTTTGATGTGATCAAAGAAGAAAGGCCAGAAAAGTTGTCATATGCTGTATGTAAAAGGCTGCCTCACTGACTTTAAAATCACCTCATGCTCAGAGCTTAAACAAATGAATATATTGTGCTCTCTATCTTGTGGGTCATGCATATGACCATTATCAGTATGTTATAACCCCCCCCCCCAGTGCATTGCAAATCTCACTGTATGCCTCCTGAATTAATAATATTAGGAGATCCTAATCTAGACAGGCGCTCTAACAGCTCTAACAAATTAAAAGAAAGCGCCCGGAACTTAATCTTTTCCAACTCGTAGACAAACCCACCAGACCAAATTTTTAAAAATCATACTTATGAACAGACCAGTAAATACCCTGCCCCCGGAGATTTTGTCCTTAACATTAGAAATCACTGTCCCGCCACCTGCCACACTAAAATCCCCAAATCGTAATCTCAAATTATCACCCCAAGAAATTATAACAATCAATCTTCTGATTTTTTAAATGATTTGTCAATATCTGACCATGATAATGTTTTCTCTATACTGATACTGATCCTGCATGGAAAACTTTGTTATTTAATGTTATTGTCATTTCTCTAATCTGGAAAAAAGGCACCCTCCACCCCCTCTTGTCAGCCTTCAAAGATGATGATGTCTCCAAAGGAAACATTATAATTCTGAATAAGTTCTGCAGTATAATGTGTCTTTATGTTAAGAATATTAAAGCGCTTTGAGTAGTCATTGAGACTAGAAAAGCGCTATATAAGAACAGTCCATTTACAATACTTTTGACCACAGCATCTATCTTTTTCCTTATCACCCTTTTACTGACATGGCCCTTTATAGGAACACTCACCCACCTCATTATGTCTGATTTGTTGAGTGATGCTCCGCATGCTCCCCCTCCCTCTCTGGTCTGGAGACCTGTGCAAGGCCTCATCTTGTCCGTGGGATCTCAACATTTTTGACACTTTGCACATCCATGGTTCTCAATTCTCAGTGTCAAAGCCTGATCCAAGACTAGATCCAGTGCCACCCCTGAGGACTGGTTAACTTTTAGCCAACAAAGAAACACCAGCATGGTTAGGAAGGCTAAATCTAATTTTTATCAGTCAGCCTCAGACAGTTCCACTCAATTCTGTAACTTATCACGGTCACACCTCCCACCTAAGATCCAACAAGTATTTGGTCATATTACCGATAGATAACCACGTTTTTTAATCCCCATTTCCTCTCTTCTGGTCTCTTTTAGTCTATATCCACGACATTCCACTTCTGGGATTGTGCCGGTGCTGATGGAAATCCTGCTGAATGTCCTTTTTAGCCAGATGTCCTGTACCTTCTGCTTTCTTTTGGAATTGTTTTTGGGAATTTCTAACAAAAATTTCTTTTTTTTCTCCGGTCAATTAATGAGGACTGTGGTTAACTACTCCTCGGATCTCTGCAGGCTAAATCCAGACAGCTAACTAGACTATCTGTCCAATCTGAGGGTATGGCTGCAGCCTGGAGCGTCCCATGTCATCCGTTCCGTCTCATGCGGTCTCGTCTCATGCGGAATTGTGTCCAACGTTAAATTCAGAGGGTCAAAAATACAAAATCGGCATTCGGGTCTCTGGGACCCGTCCTGCATCCGACTGCCACGGCCTTGGGACACAATGCGATTGTTTTATTTGCGATATTTTCTTCCACTTCCGCGCCAGCGGTTCTATTGTATTTTGTGTTGTATTGTATGAAAGGGGAAAAAATTAAAACCAAAACCAAATGCTTGACCTCTGTTGGGAGAGAAATTCCTTCTATAGCTGCAACTTGGATCAAAGTTGCAGCTATAGAAGGAATTTTTTAGTTTGCCTATAATCTGCATTTATTTTAGAGACGGACATATTTTTTAAAATATTTAAAAAAAGACCAAATATTTGATTAATTAGCATGATAGTTGACGCGAGCTTTTACTTTGAAAAGTAAAAGAGATATAGTATTTAATTCCAGATGCGAGCTTTTATTTTGAAAAGTAGAAGCTCGGGGATGGTAGAAGGATTTTTTTAGTATGCCTATAATCTGCATTTATTTTATAGACGGACATTTTTTTTTTAAAGTATTTTATTCATTTGTATGATTGTTTAGTTAAAAAAAAACACAAAAAATTAAAAGTATTTTATTCATTAGCATGATAGTTGACGCATGCTTATTTTATTCCAGACGATAGTCTGCATTTATCTTGTCAAGACCACATGAGACGGGACGGATGACATGGGACGCTCCAGGCTGCAGCCATACATTCTTGTGTGGACTAGCCAGACCTGGAAATGCGAGACTAGGGGCCCTATCGTGCACCCAGTGCCCGACGCATGTATCATTCCTATTTCGCACCCGACGCACAAAGGACTTTTCCCTCCACTGACTCACGTCGGTAAATTAGGGAGTGATCTTGCTCTCCCGGTTGCGGTTCAGTAAAAAGAGTTGTTCCCTGTTGCTATTTTGCAGTTTCAGAAAACAATTCCAGCACAGACGCTATTATTCAGATGCTATTTTAAGGGCGCATGCTTTGCCCAGGATGTAGAGTGTGCACACTGCACATGCACTTTGCTTCTCTCATCTCACAGACCCAGCAGTTCCCATTAAGCAAACCATACATAAATACAGGGAAAAATATGACCATGTTTTACACATTTCCATGATGGATGTGTTGATGACATACATAAGGAACTATTAGAGGACTTAAAGAGATGTGATGTTGAACTGCCTGTGCCGATGCCACTTAACCCAACAGCAGCAGCACGGGAGAGGAGAGACCGAAGAGCTGCATCGTCTATAGGGAGGTAATCTTGGTCTAATGTTAGACTACATTGCAAAATTATCAGAATGCATTCATAACCTTGTGAGCGTGAACCCAAAACATCAGAAATTAGGCTATGTTTTTGTGACATTTCTTTATTTACATTTTGTCAAAAAGAAAAATCAACAGCAAACTCCGGTCTCCTCGGCTGTTAAGCGCTCCTGGCATGCGCCCATGGATGTATTAAGAGCGTGCACCCAGCAAATCCACCATTATAATAGCCAAAACCACACCTATGAGTAATGTAGCTACTTCAGACCAACCCATTTTAGATTTGCACAAGAGTCATTTAATACTTGATACTCAGTTTCATTAAGATAGGGCTCTAGGTCTCTTTTAATATCAACAATTATTGTATCAGTCCAGTAGAGGGGGTACCCAGTCTGCTATGCAGTGCAAGGGTTTATAAAGCTCTGCTTAAGTTACAGTGAAAGCATGTAAAAACCCTGATGCAAATACTCTTAAGACATAGCTTCATCTGAGTGCCTTCTTAACCAAACATTTTTAATATGTATGATTCCAGCTTGGTGCAAAAGCACCTCAGTAGTAGATCTCAACAACTACTGCCCAATGTCTAGACTTTAGTTTATATAACAAAAATCCTAGAATTATTTGTAAATTTACAGTTACATACCTTCTTTTGCCTCACTAATCATACTTCAGCCACAGCAGTCTGGTTTACGCCCCGGTCACAGCACAGTAAGAGCTGCAGTTTCAATCATTGCCTCCTCCCTGGATAAAAAACTATTTTGTGTTGCCCTCTGCATTGGCCCCTTGGTGTTTTTATAAATCTTACTTGTTCTCAGGTCTGTAAATTTTAGATTGTAAAAGGTCATTTTTTTTTTTTTTTATTCTATTTCCCTATGTTATTGTGTCCAAGTGACTGATGGGAAAAACAATCTTTGACGTTGGTCCAGTATTAAGCGAGATCGCTGCTGTTGGCAGTCAGCAAAGAAAGCTACAATGTAAGTTAACGGGGCGATTGCGCACCATCAATTTACGTTCACAAAAGTGCTCGTTTTGCCACTGACAGGATCAGATAATTATAAGTGTCTGAAAACATTATGGAAAGGATTTCTAAGGGGGTCAATCTTTCTGTAAGAGTAAGAGCCCTTTTTCAAACAAAAAACATCTGCGAAATTGCTATGAAAAGCTGTTTTGGTTTGTCTTTACACTTTGCCAACCAGCACAACTCTAGTTTTGGTTGAAATAAACAAAGTTTACAGATTTACATGTATGCATATGCTGGCACTATACATGCTAAAAGTTTTGTTTTTAAAATGCAGTCTGGTGGGTTCAGCCATAGCGATGATGATACTAAAGCTGTTTCTGGTTAAACAAAGAGGATTTAACTTTCAAGAAAAGGTCTCTCTTTAAAGGGATCCTTTTCATAATGTTGTCAGACACTTTTAACAACCTGAGCCTGTCAGTGGACAGAAATTGACGATGCACATTTGCCCTTTAGGATAACATTGCCGCCTGGTTCGCGGCTGCTGGTTACAGCGTTCTTGCTCAATACTAGACCAATTTCCAGGTTGGAAAAAAAAAACAAAGTTACCCTTTAATCTCAAGGAGACTGTCTGATTAAATTAAGATTAAATAAAAGTAAAAAATAAATAAAACTATCCAGTATTTCACAAAAAAACTTTAACTATTAAATAATAGTTTAAGTTAACTTAACTATTTTTGTAGAGATATGATTTTTCTCATTTCCTATCCTGTTAATTATATTGTGAGCCCTCAAATTTATATTGCTACCTCGAGAACAATCCAGCTCTGTACTAACACAAAAACATAAGGATGGCATTGATCTTCTCATCTCACTTTCTCACAAAAACTAAAACAAATCAAATATGCTATTACCCAAAATGTGCTTTTGTTTAGGTGTATGAATTAAAGTTAGAATTAGAATAGTTATATAGGGGACATTTACATAATGGTGCATGCAGGGCTTTTGGTCCCAGAGGAGAAAGATGGCAATGTGACCCACACAAAGTAAATGATCAGGAGCCACGCTTCAGGGGACTTCAGGTGACTTCAGATGACATCGCAAAATGGCCGCCTAGGGAAGCTTTGACACCAAATGAATGAATAAATGCCGAGAATACCTGGCTCCACCAACAAAAAAGTCATCATCACTTTGCCTCTTTTCTACTTGCATGCCCTTACAAAGACAATAAAAAGTGTGAAATACATGTGTATCTTATTTAAAGGAAGTACAAGTGTATTTCAAAAAGCAGATGAAGCATGTCTAAAATTTGATGAAGTGCTGTCATGTTAGCGGTGAATTGCTTTAACTTCATTGTGTTTTAATGTTGAACCCATATCATGTTCTTGCGGAAAGGGGCTGGCTGTACAGTTGCTGTAGACCTTTTATAATTTAACCGCCTGGTTTTTTTGATATACAGTTTTTACAGTTGGATTTTAAAGTAAAGTGCCTGTGAGACACACACACACACACACACACACACACACACACACACACACACACACACACACTTACAACAAATCCATCTGAATGTTATCATGTTATGACCAAACACAAATCCAGTTTATAGCCTCAAAAAGTCAACGTGGCAGCATTGTAGTTTCACAAATTCTTGTTTTTAATTCACTCTAAATTTATATAACTATATGATATATAACTATATTTTGTGGCTATAGTGTAAATTGCCTTCTTTTAACATAGAATTTTGCGATTTTGTTTCTCGAGTTGAAATATTTCAATTCACTTAAATTTTGCATCTTTGCCTCATTCCCGTCGCACCATTATCGTCATTGTCGCACAAATTTCTGGTCTATTTGTGTCTTTCTGTATACTTTGTATGTGATCAGGCCACCAAAAATGCAGGCAGTGTGAAGGCGCCATTAAGCCTCTGATATTTAAAATTCAAAACAGGTCAAGATTCATGTTTAAGGGATATGAATTTTTACCAAAGAAAATTGTCTTCATTCTAACTAATCACCATGGCTGCAGTCAAATAGTCCTTGTTGCTTAGAAAGTGTTTCCTAACGGAGTGAAATGACCCAGAAAATGATTTAGATACAAATTCTGTAGTCCACCTTCAGAACAGTGTAGTTTCACTGGCAGACCCACGTCAATAACATCCGCTGTCACAAAATGACGTAGGCGTGTGGATTCTCTGAGCACCGCGGTTGTCTTTTCCTTTTAAATTCTCCTTCACGTCTGTCCTTGACCTCAAGACATTAACCTTAAGGAAAAGTGTTTTTTACTTTTTCAACCGCAGGCCATGTTTGTACTTTCTACAACTAATTGTGCCAATTTTACACATCACCCTTTGTATGAGACAGATATGATGTATATGAGACTATCAATCTACTTGTACGGATAACTGGCCAGGGTTGCACAAAATGTACTGTTGCAACATTAATAGTATTAATGAAGTATATCATTACAAATGCAGTGTTACTGTATCATTTTGTTGACATAAAGCATGCAGCATGGCTGATTGCAGCATTGCTCAAGGCTGATGCTTGGCTCTAATTTATTAATCAGCTGAATCAAGGACCATACACACTCATCTATGTGCTCTATCCCTCCTGAGAGATGAAATATGTTTTTTTTTCCGTTTTGGATGACAAGACAAAAACACAAATTAATGCATTGATTTGAAGGGAGATGAAGAGTTACTGAGAATCTAGCACTCATTGTATTCATCAAGTTCCTTCCCTTACATATCTCATTATGAGAAGAAAGGGTTGAATAAGAACCGATTGAATTAATAAATCCCATGATGTGCTTCACTAGGTGCAGGTGGCACTAACACGTCGCCATGCAAGCTAAACATGTGTTGCAATATTTAGCAAATCCCTTCTATTCAGCTCTCTGTGTAAGGAGGTGACTTTGTTTCAGACATTTAAAAAAACAGGACAGAAAGGAAAAATCTAATATCCTACACCTTTCACAAATCTTTTTATTTAGCTTGATGGAGGGTCTGGGCAGTGTTTGGGAAACTGCTTTCAAAGTATAGCTTTGCTAGTTACTTCACATGAAATTGAACTACAGCAAAGATGTAGACATTTATGAACTGTATCTCTTGTACAATATGGTGCTGCACATTATTTTATATTTGGTTAAACTAATTTTCATTAACTGTAATTTCTCTTGTTAAAATCCAACATTGCCTCCATCTTCTTTTTTTTGTTATTTTTTGGGGCATTTTTGGACTTTATTTTTGACAGAACGGATGAAGACATGAAAGAGGAGAGAGACAGGGAACGACATGCAGCAAAGGGCCGCAGGTCGGAGCCGAACCTGGGCCCGCCACGCCGAGGAGCAAACCTCCACACATGGGCGCCCACTCCAACTGAGCCATCCGGGTGCCTGTCTCCGTCTTCTATTGCGTTTGTGCTATATGGTGTAGGTGAACTAGTTGAGTGGCGATATTTTAGATGTGGCACATCACATCCCACCTTCAACTTTGGACTAGCTTTGAAACTAGACAAATCTGCAAACTCATGTTTTATTTGGTATGGCAGATACTGTACGTGTGACCTCCCTCAAAATCAGACAGATTTCCAGTGGACCAGATCCTGGGCAGACCAATCCCAACCATTAATCTCAGTTTGGTGGGTTTAAGCATCATGCTTACTGAACATAACGCACCTGGCTCACAAAACTCCGATCAAACTGTGACGCTAGGCAGTTCTGATCAAATATGAATCAAGATTCTGTTAATGCACTGCCTATTTCTCGCCTAAAATGTTTTCAGAAACACGTGCACTGTTAAGCTGTACTTTTTGACTAATTCACATTTCGTCTATTTAGTTAGGTTATGTTTTTACATTTTTCCTGCTGCCATTCTTTTCATTTTTTTTGTCATCATATTCATTTCATTACCCTGAGAACATAAATACTGTTTCACTGCCCTTTACCACAAACTGATAATAAGAGTACTACATCTGTTGTTGTGTAATAAGAATTGTTACTAGGTATCCAGGGATTTTTTAAGTCCATTAACTTGGACTTGTGTTCGAAGACTTGAGACATGACTTGGTATTAGTAGTATTAGTAGTATTGGGAATTGATTGGGACTTGCCCTGAAAGATTTCGGATCATACTTAGACTTACCCTTTAAAGATTTAAGAATTGACCTGGACTTGCCCACAAAAACTTGGGACCTGATTTAAACTTGATCCAAATAATTTAAACAGCTTCTTTTCAGGAACAGTTTGTGGTATTTATTTAAGAATTTGTTTTTAAATTACAGACCTCCAAAATAAAGCATTACTAAACTAAATGATAAATGTAATTTTGAAAGAAATGCTTTTACAATGATCAACCAGGAATTTAGACATTCAATGACTAATAAAGTAATCCAAGGTAATTTGATTTTTTAAATATTCTATCTGTACATTTAAAACCATTTAGGTGAGAATTCCTACATGGATTACCATTGCTACATTCTGTTTGAAGCAAAATCTCCCCACGTCACGTGGGGACACACCAAATGGATCAATATTATAATGTATACTACGTTACATTTTTAAATTTTTTCTTGAGTTGTCTTTACCACCAGATTAATGTTAATGTACGCTATACCTTAACATTCATTAAAACAGCAATACTAATACATAATGCTGCTTCACATGACCATCTTACCATCATTGTCCTAAAAGCACTAAGGATGGGTTTACTCAGGTACAGTATATGTACTGTAGCCAACGCTTTACCTCCTGCACAGGAAAAAACAGCATAGTTTTTTCCCTCCAGATAGCTCAGCATCAAAGGAGCTTAGTGATGTGCTCCGGTCGCTTTATGTGAGGCGTTGACGTCCCTTCACACAGACTAAATGAGCATATGCCTCATTCCCGCTGCAATCCGGATGGAGATGAAAATACAAACGGCTGGCCTTTAATTTATTTATGAATGTCCCCCACCCTCGTGACAAAACTGGTACAACACAAAATATGTGTGTTTGTGTGTGTGACTTTCTGAGCATTACTATGTGTGCGTCTGAGCTATAGTTGTGTGTGTGCATAGCCAGTGTTTTGAAGATTCCCTCCTTCAAAGCAGAGGCAGGTGACAGAGGCGGTGATGGCTTTCCCTTTTTATATGCCACTCAAAACAGCCCTGAGGCTCTGCTGCATCCCAGACATGTTAAAACATGCACACTCTCTCACACACACACACACACACACACACACAAAAACAAATAATCCAATGTGTGTCATTTTGCCGTACAGTACATTAATGTTTGTAAAACTAACAAGGAATGATAATGTGGTAAATGTAAAATTGATGAAAGAATGGGATGGAACTGAACAACACATTCTCATGAACAGGTTTGTATGATATCATACCTAAACCTAGGCACCACAACTATAATATAATATTTTGACCAAATTACACTGACCGATAATGTGAGGAAGTTTAGCCCACTGTTAACATATGACCATGTGTGTGACCATATGTTAACTTTAGCGTTGGTTACAGTTAAGTTTAGCCAACAAAAATCAACTGTCATGTGGCGATCACACCGAAACAACCAGTTTAGATTGAAATAAAGGTTGTGGTTTGGATTAAAACATAGACCCCCTTGTGGCCAGGTTAGCTCAGTTGGTAGAGCAGGTGTACATATATAGAGGTTTACTCCTCGACACAGCGGCTGCGGGTTTGACTCTGACCTGTGGCCTTTGGTGTGTCATTCCCCCTCTTGTGTCTTCATCTGTCCTGAGGAAACAAAGGCCTAAAATGCCCCAAAAATATCTTTAAAAAAAACATAGGTCCCTTCAAGTAGTATGCCTAGGACGCAAACATCCGTTTCCTGGATGAATGGCTTGGGTTTGCCCCTTAAGTTCTTCTGGGACACAAGATCCACTCCCCCGTTTGAGTGCCCTGTGTTTTAAGACCATCTATCCACCCAGACCTCTTCCCTTAGATGTCACGGGCACAATGTCAGACTCAAATGTTTAACTCAACACAGTTTGTTTATTAAAAAAATACACAGTACAAATTCAAAAGGCAGGAGAAGTGATCAAAAATACAGGCAAAAGATCAGGACATAAACACTAGAACACACTGGAGAGTGCTACACACGAGGAGTAACAACAATCTGGCACAGGTAAGTGAATCTGGTGAGGCTTTATACCAGGGACACAGGTGATGATGATTACACACAGGTGAGATACAAAAGGGGCAGAAGGGTAATCACACAGGCGGCAAAGTAGACAAAGACAGGAAAACAAGTGACCAGGGATGGAACCAAACAGTGGATTACAAAATAAAACAGGAACTAAAACACAGAAACTTGACATTAGATGCCGCTCTTGTTTTAAAGAAAAAGGCTGTTGAGCCCATCTATTGGTTCACAAAGCTTCATTTGGACATCACTAAGAGGAGTGCCAAAGACAGGTTGGAAAGTTTGAATGAATTGAACACATAGCTGGTGTTGGTTTTTAATTTTGTTGAAAGGTAGAACAGTGCACACGGCCTTAAAAAACACGCTGGCGATCAAAAGCCACCAACTTTGGGATAAGGCAAGGGGCAAAGTCGGTGGGTAGCTGGGTTTGGCAACAGTAGGAAGAAGTTTAGTCAAACAAGTGAGTGGGGAGTGACAGAATCTGGATAGTCTTACACAGAAATCTGATTTTGCAGGCCTGAGTACATAAGCCAGGGGTGTCAAACATACGACCCTAGGGCCAGAACTGGCCCAACAAAGGGTCCAGTCTGGCCCACTGGAAAGCAAAGTGGGAAATATGAAGGGAAGTCAATTCCAAATTTTCTACATTCCCATTTGTCCACTGGGTCTCATGCTGTCCTTATAAGAGAAGCCGTTTTGGTCTGATTTCCCCCTAAAAAACTGACCAGTTCCTATTTCTACACACAGTTTGCCTAAATTGGAACCCAGTGTTTTTGGTGTGTTCACAGCATCTTTCAAGGAATATAATGTCCGGCAACACTATTAGACTCACGTTCTTTTCCAGTTGAAAACTGAGACATATTCTTAAAACTGCATTTTTTTTCTTAAGATATCTCAGGTTGTTCATCCCATGTTTTGTAAATAGAATGTTCATTATGCACTTTTACCCCTTTACACCAACAGATAGGGACAAATTTGGAGTTATTATTAATCAGTTATGATGCAATGGTCTTACTGGTCTGGCCCACTGAAGATCAAATTGGGCTATATTTGTCACATGAACTCAAATACGTTTGACACCCCTGAAATAAGCAAAAAAGCTCCATTATTTTACATGCAGAATTGCAGTGTAGATGCTACATGATCTGCCTGAAGCTTGTATAGAACTGTTATATGTATTGCATGCAACAATACACTGTAGTCATCGCCGCTTTTTTGGTCCTACGTCTTGCGACACAGACACACCCCAGTCCGCCTCAGCTACGTGGGTGTTAAGTCTTACTGTGCATTCCCAGTGAAAACGTCATCATTAACGTCACTTTGAAACTTCAAAGTTTGCCAACTGAGTTTCCCAGTTGGTGACAGGTTGTTGACCACTGAAGTTTGATGTAGACGACTTTGGTTCACTTAAAATATTTCAATGACAAAAACTGTTTATTGTGGACAAACCCCTCTGCCAAGAATCATACACAGACATGTTTCAAATTATTCACAAATGGGCCTATGTACAGTATAAAAACAACACCTTATCCTTTCCCATTTGTCATCCTGTCGATAACACAAACAAACACTTGTCGATGTGCTGTTTGTATGCTTGCATAAGAAAACAGCAGCAAAATCTTTGTTATTGTGGCCTCCATTTTTCCACACACCTGATGCTCTAGGCTACGCCCAACAGTTGGTGGCAGTCATGCAACAAGTTCTTACGCCAATATAACAGAAGAAGAAGAAGAAGAAGAAGAAGAGGAAGAGGCTGGGGCCATCCAATGAGTGACTCCGTAGTTTGCGAGCCCTTGCCCAAACAGATTATTCATCTTCCTTTCTTCCTCTGGAATTCTACCGAAAAAAACCCAACTCGATGCTCACAGCTCTACAGTCTCCGGAGTGACGTCGGAGGAACTCCGCTAGGTAACTCCCCTAAAGAGACAATTGAAGATTGTCAACTGAAAGCAAGAAGCTTTACTAGGTTGGTGATGATGACTCGTTATGGAACCTGACTGTTCTTTTTTGTTTGAGGGCCTGAAGAGAACGGTTGTGATTTAGAGAGGAAAAATATCTATTTTAATTGTGTTGGTAGAGTTTATTTGGGAAAGATTGTATAATACACTGTATTGAACTGAAACCTTATGAGTTACTTTGGTTGTTAGTTTGGTGCTAAAGGAAAATTGTCCTGTGTATATTTTACCTCTTCACTAAAAATATAAAATTGTCAGCGTTTCGCTCTGACTGGCACCCCAGCAACTGTTATAACACACAACAAAACACCAGCACTGTCCCCAAATCAGGTTTTGTTTTATTGAAATGATTTATTCCAGCCTTGTGCACAGACCTGATTCAAAGAAAAAAAGTCTGACTTGATTGAACCAGAACACAAAGACAGATTATACAGTGGTGTGAAAAAGTGTTTGCCCCCTTCCTCATTTCCTGTTCCTTTGCATGTTTGTCACACTTAAGTGTTTCGGAACATCAAACCAATTTAAACAATAGTCTAGGACAACACAAGTAAACACAAAATGCAATTTGTAAATGAAGGTGTTTATTATTAAAGGTGAAAAAAAATCCAAACCATCATGGCCCTGTGTGAAAAAGTGATTGCCCCCTAAACCTAATAACTGGTTGGGCCACCCTTAGCAGCAACAACTGCAACCAAGCGTTTGCGATAATGTGCATACCACAACATCTCAATAGGATTCAGGTCAGGACTTTGGCTAGGCCACTCCAAAGTCTTCATTTTGTTTTTCTTCAGCCAGTCGGTGGTGGACTTGCTGGTGTGTTTAGGATCATTGTCCTGCTGCAGAACCCAAGTTCGTTTCAGCTTGAGTACACGAACAGATGGTCGGACATTCTCCTTCAGGATCTCTTGGTAGACAGCAGAATTCATAGTTCCTTTTATCACGGCAAGTCTTCCAGGTCCTGAAGCAGCAAAACAGCCCCAGACCATCACACTACCACCACCATATTTTACTGTTGGTATAATGTTCTTTTTATGAAATGCAGTGTTCCTTCTACGCCAGATATACACACCTTCCAAAGAGTTCCACTTTTGTCTCATCGGTCCACAGAATGTTGTCCCAAAAGTCTTGGGGATCATCAAGATGTGTTGTGGAGAAATTGAGATGAGCTTTGATGTTCTTTTTGCTCAGCAGTGGTTTTCTCCTTGGAACTCTGCCATGCAGGCCATTTTTGCCCAGTCTTTTCCTAATGGTGGAGGCATGAACGCTGACCTTAACTGAGGCAAGTGAGGCCTGCAGTTCTTTGGACGTTGTTGTGGGGTCTTTTGTGACCTCTTGGATGAGTCGTCGCTGCGCTCTTGGGGTAATTTTGGGCGGCCGGCCACTCCTGGGAAGGTTCACCACTGTTCCATGTCTTCGCCATTTGTGGATAATGGCTCTCACTGTGGTTCGCTGGATTCCCAAAGCTTTGGAAATGGCTTTATAACCCTTTCCAGACTGATAGATCTCAATTACTTTCTTTCTCAATTGTTCCTGAATTTCTTTGGGTCTCGGCATGATGTGTAGCTTTTAAGGATCTTCTGGTGGACCTTACTGTGTCAAGCAGCTCCTATTTAAATGATGCCTTGATTGTGAACAGGTGTGGCAATAATCAGGCCTGGGTGTGGCTAGAGAAATTGAACTCAAGTGTGGACAACCACAGTTATAGTATGTTTTAACAAGGGGGGCAATCACTTTTTCACACAGGGCCATGATGGTTTGGATTTTTTTTCACCTTTAATAATAAACACCTTCATTTACAAATTGCATTTTGTGTTTACTTGTGTTGTCCTTGACTATTGTTTAAATTGGTTTGATGTTCCGAAACACTTAAGTGTGACAAACATGCAAAGGAACAGGAAATGAGGAAGGGGGCAAACACTTTTTCACACCACTGTATGGTGGCTACTTTCAGTTTGTAATGTGTTATAGTTATGTACCAGTTATATGCTTCTTGTAACATGTCCTTAAAGGTCCCATGTCATGAAATTTCACTTTGAGTTTTTTTTAACCCTTGTGTTGTCTTCTTGTCAAAATTGAAAATCAACACTTTTGTTGATGCTTTCTATCAATGTTTTGAACTTTTTCTCACGTTTTTTTCCTTTTTCAACACTTTTGATGTTTTTTTAAAAATGTTTGTCACTTTTTTTTGACGTTTCCAACACTACGTAACACTAACTTATTAACTTTAGTTTTACAGTTATTTTTGGAATTTATGTTCAATAAACCTCATTTATAGGAAATTATACCTAATGTTTGAATTACAAAAGTTGAAATTAGAAATTATTTAGACTAAAATTAAAGGAAAGTATGTTGTTGGATTATCACAGACTGGAATATGTCAACTTTTAATCAGAACTATTTCCAAACCACTTTAATTTGTTTTTTTTCAAATGCTATAAAATTGAATAAGACGCCCCAAAGTTAATGAAACTAGAGATTTGTACTTGCCAAAGAGCGTTCAATCATGAATCAATCATGTTATTTTAGGTAATTAAAAAAAACCTTGATATAGGAAAACGGGTTAATTTGACCCGAGGACAACATGAGGGTTAAACATTAATATGCGTTCCCCCAGCCTGCCTATGGTCCCCCAGTGGCTAGAAATGACGATAGGTGTAAACCAAGCCCTGGGTATCCTGCTCTGGAATCTTGGCCCTTATGAGGTCATGAGGGACAAGGTTACCTCCCCTTTCTCTGCTTTTCTGCACCAAGGCTGAATTTTGGGAAAGAGACTTCAGATACAGTATTAGGGGACCACTAAGGTCTATATAAAAGAGACTTCAGATACAGTATTAGGGGACCACTAAGGTCTATATAAAAGAGACTTCAGATACAGTATTAGTGGACCACTAAGGTCTATATAAAAGAGACTTCAGATACAGGATTAGGGGACCACTAAGGTCTATATAAAAGAGACTTCAGATACAGGATTAGGGGACCACTAAGGTCTATATAAAAGAGACTTCAGATACAGTATTAGGGGACCACTAAGGTCTATATAAAAGAGACTTCAGATACAGTATTAGGGGACCACTAAGGTCTATATAAAAGACTTCAGATACAGTATTAGTGGACCACTAAGGTCTATATAAAAGAGACTTCAGATACAGGATTAGGGGACCACTAAGGTCTATATAAAAGAGACTTCAGATACAGGATTAGGGGACCACTAAGGTCTATATAAAAGAGACTTCAGATACAGTATTAGGGGACCACTAAGGTCTATATAAAAGAGACTTCAGATACAGTATTAGTGGACCACTAAGGTCTATATAAAAGAGACTTCAGATACAGGATTAGGGGACCACTAAGGTCTATATAAAAGAGACTTCAGATACAGGATTAGGGGACCACTAAGTTCTATATAAAAGCATCCATCCAAGAGGACCATGTCATGGGACCTTTAACATCTCTAATGATTTTAGAGAACCTATGAATCCAATCCAGGGCATGCAGGTGGCAGGAACATTACATTGATCAGTTTAGTGCTTTCTCAGACGGTGACCTTTATTACATCCTTATCCACCAGGTGGTGTGGAATCTCCACAGGATACACACTGAGGATTCCCTGTCTACCAAGCAAACCACCTTCAACAGCTGGGATGATTTTTTTTTACTTTAACTTACCTGGGTGACTGAGATGACTCAACACAAAGCAATTTGTCTTCAGCTCTGTCACTCATAAGATGCACAGTAGACATATCCTGGATGATGCAGAGTTTGCATCACTGGGAAAGTGTAGCTTTCAGCATGAGAACATGCTCCATAAAGTGCTACTAAGTCCATTCAAATGTGCTAATGAGATGAAGATTGATCGGAGCATTCACATGCATTTGAGCCATGCTGTGTTTGACATTAATACATTTGCAGCCTCACAAATTGCAGCAGGGAGCTGCCACGCTGGCCGCTGAGCTGCTTCACAGGAGGAACTGAGTGCCGTGATCAAGGACTCTTTGGCAGAGGCTGTTGAGGAGAGAGCATTACTCAAGTTTTTTTGATGCTCTTATCCTCTTATGTTTCCTAGCTAGACAGGGGCTGATTTCTCACATGCATCTTCAGATATGGAGGTAGCGACACCATGGCTTGTCTGGCCAATTGAAAACTATGCCTTTTAAATTTGGACACTAAAAAACCAATTGTCTATGAAGGTATACAGATTGTAGTATCGTTTAAATATTTCTGATGCTGGTACTGATGCCAATACTGTGACTTCAATACCGGTATCAGAAAAAATAATGTTTTTGATATCAATTTCATGAAACAAAATTAAATTACAACATTACACATTATGGCACACATCTTTTTATTTATTTTCCAGCTTCTACTACGTGAGCCCCGACTCTTTGTGTAACGTAGTTTTTCCTGCGTGACTCTACAATGTGTAATGTTAGACAGCCAATCACAGACATTATTTGATTTAGAAGAAGCATGCTGCATGCTTATTGGCTTACTGATGCTAATAATATTTACTCCTTAGGTAATGAATATGGATATTGAACATCCCCCAGGAACAGCGCCATGTCTTAAAGCATCCATGGGCTTAATGGCCAACGGTGGTACTGCACCCCCTGGCCCAGAAAAACTTAGACACATAGACTTTACATGGCGAAAGAAACTTCTATATTTCAGTAGATAATTCTTTTTGCCGTACATCAACTTACCAGCTTACTTACCAACTTACCAGTTTCAAACAAGGGCCCTTGTTTGAAACGTCCCATTTTAAACATTTTCAACATTTACTAGTAGCCGAATCCAGAGTTATTAAACTAGGCATGATGAACGTCTGTTCATATGACAATTCTCCCGAGGTCCTGTAGTTGTAAAAATGGATACAGCTAATGGTAGTAATTCACCATTTGTTCTATTAATACATCCAGGGTATTATCGTGTAAATCAGAGGGCTGTATGCTGTAAAGCCTGTCATGTGGATGAGATGAAGCCATGGAAGAGAAGCCCTGTTCATGAAACTGCAAGCTAACCATTGCAGCTAATAGCTAGCTAGTAGCACGACATAATGATTACATCCCGCCAAACACTGTATCCAGTTCTCTTAATACATCCATGCTATAGAATAGCGAGGCACTTTTTGATACTCGATCCTCCAGAAGCAATTCAGTCGGTGCCTAAAAAGTATTGAATTCTGTACCAAGCCTTAACAGGTTTTACATTTTTGTAAAAACAATAAAATACTAACAATACATTTTCTTTCTTCAATGGCAATGGTTTTTGTATGTATGAAGCGCCTTTCAGTACACAAACTCAAAAATGCTTTACGTACAAGAAAAACTAGAAAAATGTAAGCATAAGCATGAGAGCTGATGGTTGTTCCATATTCACAGAAAACAAGGCTCTTAATGCAAAATTAGGGGCCTAATAGGTATAAAGTTTCACCAAGGGATGATTGCATCAGTACTACTTCCGAATTTGAGATGTGTTTGAATGTGTTCACCTTCCACTACAGCCCATTTCACATGTGACAAAAGGTTGAAATAATCCCACGCATTTTGCAACGCTTAGAGAAAAGTTTAACTTTGCCGTAGCTAATTAGAGTTTGGATGGACAACTGCAACTTTATGTACATAACTGCTTTAATTTCCCTAGATGGATATACAAAAGTAGGCTATAATTATATAATGTAATTAGGCAGCAGAGGCACAGGAAATTACACTGGTATCTTCAAATCTTGAGGGCAAAGATAAAATGCATCATCTCATAAATTATAACCTTCAGTAGAACCTGTAATGTCATACATTAGTGCCATGGTGAAGCACTTTATTTTTACCATGTTATATGTTGTTTATGTATTTCATCTATGCAAAATAGTATTATGAGTTACCATGAGTTTTATTGGTTTAGTAACAAAAATTTAATGACCTCACCTTTCCACCAGCGTGTGAAAACCCAGAAAATAACACACAACATACCAAAATGTCAAGGTATTTCTTTAAATAAGGTTAAACTAAAAAAAATGAATTAGAGATTAGGGAACATACTGCTGCAATGCCATGCTGAGAAACAGATCGATAATGCCAAGGTCTGGCCTCGGAGACAGACTGGTATATTCAGGCTGAGAGGTACCAGACTCCCAGCTCTCCTGCCTTCTCATTGACAACAGATCAGCATGGCTCAGAGAGGATCAGTAGCCTGGAAATGTCAAAATGTCACAGTGAATCAATTCAAATCATCAGGTCCTGACTTCATAAAGACCACGACTTAGAGCCTCTAAGAGAGAAAGAGATGAGGTTCACCTCAAGAATGGAAATAAGTAGTTTTAATTAAGTTCATTTCAATTCAATATTATTTATAGTGTCAAGTCACAACAGACGTTATTTCATGACACTTTACAAGTAGAGTGGGTTTAGACCACACTATAATTTACAGAGACCCAATAATTTCCCGTCGTGAGTAAAAACTTCCAGAAACCTCAGACAGAACCTGGGTCTAGGTGGGCGGTTACGCGATTATAAACACAGTAATATAATATGTACTAATACAATTTTAGGAATATTATACCCGATACAATCTCAGTAACACACATTTCAAACCAAAATGAAGTGTTGCTTTGTTTTTTTAAGAATTCACCAACATCGCAAAATGGCATTTGGCACCAAAGAAAATATCTCTGAGTAAAAAAGTAATTTTCTGTTTCTGTAATTTGATGGTTGAGATGACTGCAGAGACTGATTCTACATTTTTGGACATATTCCCATTATTTTCAGGATTGTTTTACGCTGCGTTGAAGCGAGATGCTGTCCAGTCCCTGTTCCCGTGATCAGAGCCAGAACCAGAGACGGCTGACATCTGTGTCCGAACAGGTAACGGTATGAGTGGTGTGTCTAAGCAACTGATAAACATGTTGGGGATTTTTAACATTTAAGCTTGCGACACGTAAATATTAGCATTACATTTTATCAGACGTGGAAAGTAATCATACTTTAATACAATTGTATGGTAGCCTACTTTTAATTGGGTATTTCCATTTTCTCCTACTTTATACTTCTACTGCACTACAATTTAGAGTCATGTATTCTTCTTTATTTATTAACTTTAGTTACGCTGCAGATTTAGATTAATAATACAAAATGTTATGAATAAAAAAGACGAGACTGCTGATCCTGTGGTGAAATTCTCAAGCTACCTGCCAAGTCATACTTCCTCCGTTATTTTAGTGAAAGTACCTCAAAAATAACGCAAAGTACATGATGAACATTGGCAATTATTGTAACAGTAATTTCAATAGAACTACTGTATGACTAATAATAATAATAGTGGGTGTCATGCAGGACCACAGTGCCACCACAATCCAAGGAAATCTGTACTATTGTGCCAGAGCACTTGTAGCTCATTTAAATGCACTGGAAATCACTTGACACCACTGAAATTACATATGCATTGTTTGAACAACTACCTGAAAACAATACCCAGTTACGTCAGCTTGAATGGATTTTGGAAGAAAAAAAAATGTTTTGCATTCTTAATGATGACTCAGTGAGCTACGTTCACAATATGGGGCATCATGATAACTTTCTCTTGTTTCATCCTCTGATTTGGCTTTTGCCTTTACTACACTCTAAATGTAATGGGGAAAAGCACAAGGTTTGGAAAAAACAAAAGTGGTATATGTCATTTTTTCATTACTGATATCAGATGATTTGGTATGTGAATCAGTAAATGGTCCATTACAAGGTCCTGTCTTATACAAACTATGCTAACACTTGTGAAAATGCCAAGAGGGATTTATTTCCCAGAGAGCAACATTGATTCTTTCTGTGGGTCCTGACACCATTAAAAACTAAAGGATAAAGCTTTTCCCGGGACTCTTCAGGATGATGGACAGCCATTAATAGCTCACTAATGACTCATTTTGACTTCTCCACAGCTACAGAAGTTAAAAGAGGGCCAGGTTTTTTATTAACATACACAAGAGAATCTGTACTAAGAATGTGTTTATATCATTAAAATCTCGTTAATCAAACAAATACCAGAGATACTTTCAAGTCAACATTAAAATAGTACATTACAGTAATTTACAGCAATCAACTTAACTAATCACTAACAGTAAGTGATTCATCTTGCTTGCTGATTGCTTTTGTATAAAGTGTCTTATGGTTTGATTGTGGATTGTTTGTATGTAACATGATGTTTGAATGTATACAAAAAAATCCGGATGCATAAGAGTTTCAATTTGAAAGCCCTAAATGTTTAAAAGAAAAGAAAAGAAAGGTATAATCTCAAATAAATGAAATTTAATGACCATGAATTCCAGAAAATATGTGTAAAATATTGGTAATAAATTGGTGTTCGTGAAAAATAGTATTGAAAACATGGAAAGTGGAAGTGACAAAAACATTGAAAAAAGTGATGGAAAAAAGTGACAAAAATGTGTCAAAAATATTATAAAAAACGTTTAAAAAAATTGTTAATTTTGACCCAGAAGGACAACAAATGGGTAGAATGTCATTTCTCTGATGCTCCATTGTTCCGATCTCTCAATAACCCGAAAAAATTCCATTTGGTCTCTACAGCCCACTAGTTCGACGTCCCTTTGTTTTGAAAAAATAAAAACCCGGCTCCGACATCCCCTTGTTCCGACCATATAGCTAGGCTCTTGTGGATCACATTCCATAATCTAAAATCTGAATCAACAATAACAAGCAAAAGTACTTTTCTCTAGCTTATTAACACATTTAAATGTTTATATAGCCTAATCTACACAATCTCTGCACCGGTTTGCAGTTTAGTGTCCCCAAATTCCCGGAACGTAACCCCATTTATACAGGTCCTATCCCCTGACCAATCGGCTATCCTAACCATAACCACTCGAGGTCAAATGCCTAACCCCAACCAATCGGCTATGCTAACCTATAGCAAAAGCCTATAGGGTCTGAACAATGGTATCTCGTGGGAGCACAGGGTTTATTTTTTCGAAACAAAGGGATGTCGGACTAGTGGGCTGTAAAACCAAAGGGAATTTTTTGGGTTATTGAGAGGTCGAAACAGTGGAGCATTGGAGAGATGGGCAGTCCCGCAACAAGTGCATGGTTGACCAGGAGACAACACAAGGGTTAAGAATACTAACAGCATTAAAATACTTTTAATGTGAATTCCTGCACACCTCACTGTGTCCAATACAAAGTACAACTTGTAACTATGTGCTCTATACTAACTCCTCTTCCTGACATGCCTCATACAAGCCTGTCTGTTGTGCTTCCATCATTTTCACTTTTGAGTTGTTTAGTGCGCACCAACCGTAACGTTGTCAACACATTTTCTTCTCCTCTGTGCCCAGTACCTACCCTCACTTATAAATTTGGTATGCATGCCTCCCTTTCCCTTTTTTGTTTCACCTTACTCACTACATTTGGTTGTTTTTCGTTAAACATTGGCCCTGAAACTGATTCGCATTTATATATTTTCTTCCTTTTAAGCCCTATTTGACAACTCATCCACCCTCTCATTCCCCCCCTAAACCCTACATGCGCTGGAATCCACAGGAATTTGGCCTGACATCCCTGATTTGTTTGTCTTGTAACTGACTTAAGGACTTCATATAGTATATCTTGAAGTCTGTCTGAATGGAAAGACTTTAAACTTACTAGGGCTCAGGATGAGTCTGAGCATATCAACACCTTATCTTCACCTTATCTATCTGTCTAGATAATAGATACGCTTCTGTTTCCACTGTGTAAACCCCTAAATTATGGGATGTTCTTCTATTGATTCCATTTTCTTTTGCTGGTATTGCTAACCCAAATCTTGGCACTCCTGCCTCAGTTATCGTCACTATATTGTACTATCACTATACTCTTTTATTGCACGATGTTCACCGGATCTATTGTGCCACTCAAGCATCCATGGAGCCAGCACTAAACTACTACAGGACATCCTCAGATCAATCTCTTTTAAATTCTTTAGCAATGTCAATCCCTATCCCATCAAAGTTTTCCCTCTGACACCTCCCATTCTCCTAGCTCTTCAGCAATCATTAATTTGTGGGGTGAGAATCATTTTTAGCCCAGAAATTTGCCATCAGTTGCATCCTTCTCATTTCCAATGTGATTTTGTTCCCATTTCTACTGGCGATGTTTTAAAAGCCCAATTGCACACTCGCAATACCTGTGCCCGAATCTCATTTTCTTACAAGATACCTGCTGACCTAAACACTATACTGCCATAACCCATCACACATCTTATCAAGGCTACATCTATTCCTTTAAATGACAAGCAGCTTGCACCCCATTCCCTACCAGTCAAACACTTCATCAAATGTATTACTTTTTTGCATTCATTTTTCATTTTTCTGATATGGTCTGCCCAAGTTAACCTTGAATCAAGAAGACCTCCCAGAAATTTGATAGTTCCCACCCTTTCTAATACTTTCCCTTACATCCGTAGCTTCATCCCTTCCTGTATTATTTTGTCTGGTGAAAAAGACCCTTTGAGTTTTTTTCTCCTGAGGTCCAACACCCCACTCTACCACCTCATCAATTTCCTGTGTACTTTCCTGATTGCATGCTCCATGTTCCTTTCTCTTTTTCATGCCCCATCATCTGCAAACAGGGGCCTACCTATATCTACTGGGACCTTTGTGTCATTGATCATAACAATGAACAGTGGCGGGCATGTCACACTTCCTTGAGGTGTGCCATTTCCAATCCTGTACTGATTTGACAAATCTGACCCAATCTGTACTTTTAAGTTTTCTTCCAAACAGAAACTCCTTTATCCACTCTCCTACCAATTCCCATCTTATGCAACTTAATTCACAATCCCTCCTTCCACTTCATATCATATACTTTTTTCTATGTCAGAAAACATGGCAATTACTGACTTTTTATTTGCCTGGACCTTTCTTATTTCAGTCTTCTGGCCTTATCACTGAGTCTATGGTATTCCTTCCTTTCATAAACTACTCTGATAACTTGCCAGCATTCCTCTATTCTCAAGTTTGTGTGATAACTTCTTTGTTATTATCCTCTCCATTATCTTGCAAATATTTTATGTCAGTGCTGTTGGCCTGTCTATAGTGTCTTTAGACGGATCCTTGTCGGGTTTTCTTATCGGAATCACTGCTGCTTCTTTCCATGCACTGGGTAATATTCCTGTGAGACTGAGAGGTGCAGCAACTTTGAACAGCCTCCTTTTCCTAGATGCTTGAACATGACGTAGCATATATGATCTTTCCCTGGTGGTGTTGGTTTATTTATTCTCACTATTTTTGCCACAGTAAATGGTTCATCAATTTTATCATCTGTTTCTTCCCTTCTGTCTAACACACAGTTTTTTTTTTTTTTTTTAATGAAGTTCCTAAGAGAACGTCTGATCCATGATTCTTAAACAGCAGAATTGTTCGCAGGTGTGTTCTTAGAATGATGAATCCCAATGTCTTTCAATGTAAATTGAAAGCTCGTGCCCATTGCTCCTATTTAGCAGAGGTAAACACCCCATGAATTCCCATAAAAGGGCATAAGATGGCAGGGCTGTGTGCACACTTAGAGAAATGTCAGTAAAGACAGTGGGGGCCTCCACTCCAATAGTAATTCTGAAGTTCAGGTACGGCTGCAAGAAGTTAGCAAAACATGAGATACAGTATATCTGATTAGTAGTATCAGCAGTGGCTACAAAGTAGCAAATAAAACCAATGCTTGGAATGCAATTACTCATGCAGTTAACGCTGTATCCGCAGAATATGAAGTATGTTGAGCCCACTTTGGGATTCTCCCACCTGGTCTCACGTCCATTCTTTGTTGCACCGAGCATGATACTGGGTAGTGTTAGCTGTCCAAAATTCCCAGTCACTTACTCCAGTCATGACATTAGACACTTGTGTAATTTCTAACGCTGATTCAGTAGTTGTTTGCATGAATTGTAGTAGTTCATTACACCCCCCCCCTTTCCACACTTCCACCACTATG
Organism: Percina caprodes; assembly: GCA_013375575.1. Lineage (NCBI taxonomy): Eukaryota > Metazoa > Chordata > Actinopteri > Perciformes > Percidae > Percina > Percina caprodes. The sequence continues at coordinate 514,598 of JABXJD010000133.1, read as the reverse complement.
TGATCCTGAACATCTACCTTTTCCAGTACACTATATAGAATATCTTGTTTTGTATTGAACATTCTTTTTATTGTTTTTTTTCAGATTAAAACAAGAACAGGAAGGAAAGGAGAGGGCAATCGAAAAAGATACGTGGGCCATGCAAAACACATCGAAAAGAAAGAAAAAAAACAAACAAGGCTTTACAATTAGAGTGGATTACGTTCCTTATAGTTCATAGACCATTTTTTACAGAGCTTAAAAAGGAAAGTCTCGCCCTATCTTTATTTTTACTGACAACTGCAATCCAATCATCCTTAGTCGTCGGGTTTATCTGCAGCCACTTCCGTGTGATGGCTTTCTTGCTTGCAACAACAAGGACCTTGTAAAGGTGCTCATCATGGGACATGAGATTATCTAGGGATTTGCCCAGACAAAAGGAGCAATCCACTTTTAGTGCAGATACAGTACTCATGACCTCTGCAATATCTTTTCCAGAAAATATATTAATCAAGTTTGATTAATTATCCTCTGTTTCTTTGATTTCTTTGTTGAAATAATCCCGGACATAGAGATATCTGAAGAAGTCACATTTTTTCAAGGTCATATACAGTACAAAGACTAAATGTCTCCAGATGTTACCTTTGACTATAGTGGAGTAAGCAGTTACACCCTTGAGTATCCACTGTTTAAATTACTTGTGTAGGCCAGATGGTGCAAAATGGAATATCTTGTTTGATGAATGTAGCATAATCTCTATCTAACCCTGTGTTCTCTGTCTCTGTCTCTATTACTGTATATCCATGTAGCGCAAAGTCTGAAGTTGGTTTTAACCAGGTTTCCTAAAGACATATTATTTCCGGTTTTACAGCCTTTTTTTAATATCATACTTAAATTCCTGGCCATTAGTCAGTCCCAGCAGGATTTCGCGATGTCGCGATCATGTCAGTTTACGCAAATTCAACCAATCACTATGACTTTGGTGCGACTCGCAATTTTGACCTATCACTGCAACGTTTTCGCAAATTTGACCAATAACCGGAGTTTCCGACTTAAACCAATCTCAGTAGTCTCACGTGTCAGAGTTGGTATCAGTTTGTGAATCTGAGAGCCAAAGACCAAGCGGGAGTGAGAACTGGTTGACGTCACATGTACGTCGCCATATTCATTTCCTTGTGTGACAAGACGTGTGTGACTCGAACATTTAACAACAGAACGTACAGCAAAAGACTGTGCAAAACATTTCAGACTGTCCTGTCAACCTGTATACTTTTTACCATTTATGTACGCTACGATTTTTCAATCTGAAGTCGCTGAAAGTGACTGCTGTTTCAAACCTGTCTCTGCAGTGGGCAGGGCTGCTCATTCCCCCCCCCCTCATGACTGATGCGCACACATGCACACGCACACACAAAAACACACACACACGTTGGATGCAGGATAAACCAGAGATGAGAGGTACAGGATGACCTAAATTGAGGAGAGCTATGCTTGTTATTGTAAGTGCAAATAAGTCCAAGTAACGTCCAATAAGTCCCAGGTCAGGATAGGAAATTAACTAACAATGTAAAAATCAACAACCACCAACAGACATGTTCAAATTTAAATAGTTCAATAAATCATAATTTTTTGTCTTAAATCCATCCATTTTCGTATTCTACCAATATTTGCAGCATCCTGAGCCTTTTTGGTAAGGTCCTAGTGTGAATACTGAATGGTTCCTGTATTATGTAAAAGCGCTTTGAGTAATCGTTGAGACTAGTACTAGTAGTATAGTTAGTTATAATAGTTTTATTCTCCCCAAAACAAGTTTCCTTTAAATTTTTAAAGAACTATGCAAAAAAATCGCAACTTATTTTTATAACTTTCTCTGTCTTCCGCAACTTCATTGCAACAAACATACAAAAAACATTGGAACTTTTATTGTAAGTTTTTTTTTTTTTTACAAAAGCTCCTGCAACATCAGACATTTTGGGCAGCAACAATCTCAAAAAAAGTCTGTGAAATCCTGGAGAGACTGATTAACCCGTAAGATCCTGGCACTTAGTAGTTAAACCAAGGCACCACCATTGTAGGGTAATTACCATAATTAGTATTAATCAACCCATGGTGTTTCCTGGCTCGACTAATTGGTCACTGACATGCCAGTCCCACTAATCTTAAAAGATTTACTGCTGCTTTGACAACCAACTGAAGTTTATCATTTTTTGGAATTTATTTCAGCCGCATTAATAACTCATGCAATGAATGTTACTAAATCCCTCTTATCCACATTAATCCTGTCATTTGTATTTCGTTGCAACTCTTGAACCCCCATTGTATTTTTTCATTAATTTAATTGTTCTGTTCTCCTGATATTCTTACAGCTTCTGCATAAGGAATCCTTCTTTCCACTTTTACTTTTGGGATTTCATTCTCCAGTCTCATTTCTTTACGCCCACCATATGCCACATTATAGGTGCCTTCACAGTTACAACATTTTGATTGCACCCCTGCTCCATACTTTTCATACTCATGGTCGCCCCACATCTAGCATATCTCTTCTGCTCTTTACATTTTATAGCTGTGTGGCCAAATCGTTGACAATTGAAGCACCTCAATGGCTTTGGCACATACCCTCTCACCAGGGAACTCATATAACCCAGGAATACCTTTTAGGAACACTTTCTCCTTTAAATTCAATCAATACTGTTTCAGTACCCTTTTTAATCCTTGTTTTCAGTCTTTTTACACTCACTATTTCTACCTTTTAAAAATCATTTTTTCACATTATAAAGCCTATAAATCCTACAGTAGCCTACGTGTTTAAATAATTTATATGATGGCATAGTAAACCGTAATTATTTCATAGGCAAGCTTCATATAAGAAAAATATGGTATGGATATTCATTCAACGTAACTCATACCAGGCAAATAACACCTAAAAGTATCTTATTTGAACGTTTAACCTATACATGAACTTCCGCCGCACATTTTCACAGCTGGAGAGGATGTGTGCAGTGATTCCAGCCAGTTTGAGGATGGATAAAGTTACATGAACACGTAGGCAGCCACTGGCCATCTAGCTACGTGTACCGCTCCTTCCACAGAGCGAGTGCCCGATACTGCCTTCTGATTAAGAAGAGTCCATCCACAACGTATTCATTGTGGTAGCCTGCGTTACCGACTCTGGCTTTGCCTGCGGCCCATTGCTGATGCCCACACTTGTTACCTGAGACTGGTTATGACGTTTCTCTGAATAGACGCTGGTAGTAACTAAGCAACCAATATGCATCTTCAACTGCGCTAAAGATTAAAAACAATACCGCAAAAATCCGAGCGGTCAATATGACCGTGTATGGCCGAAATAGGTAAAAGTATTTACTTTTCCTTTTGTGTAATGTAACAATTTTAAATTTTAAATGAAAATATAGACTCTTTTAGGAAAAGTCAGGTACCAGCAGGATTGTATTTGTTTACTCAGTAAAGTTATTACACATTATACACATTATAAATTTCAAAATGGTCATAATGACCGTCATGGCTGTTCTAGTGTTCAGTTTTAATACAAAAGGAGCTTTTTTACCTCATCACAGCAAAAAGGTTAATGTCAAGCCCTGAATGTATGTTTTATGTGCTGTATGCATACAAAAACAAATTGTAAGTGAAATATTACCAAGATATGCGTATAAATATAAATATATCCAAGAGAAATTACCATGTCATGCAACTTCTAAATTAGAGGTCCCTTTTTCTGTCCAATTCAGTTGACGATAGGCGAGACTTGACAATTCGGATTCAACTATGTAAGTTCTTAGTCTGCAACACCTGTAAATCAGCCTGGCAACCAGCGGCAGCGAGTAAATACCCCCCTTTCTCCTCCGTCAGTTGGGAGATGCGTTCAAACAGCAAGTTTGTCTTAGTCTAATAAATAAACAAAATATACTCACAAACTGTCAAGAAAGATATATATATATATATATATATATATATATATATATATATATATATATATATATATATACACACATAGTTTTCTTATCAAACAGAAAAATACAATCTACCACCGTACACCTTCAGGTTTCTCTCCTTCACCTAACGAAGACTAGATTAATCACCTTAACTCATCCAAAACACACTTTGTTCAAATTAAACTCATCATCTGTAAATCTGTATTTTCACTATTTTCACAGCAATCACCTACTCTGGTTCGGTTGAAATAAATCCTTAGAGATTAAAAATATATGCTCCACAACCTGTTTCACCTTGGCAGTTGGTCTCGCTGCCTGCCGAGCAGCGGCTTGTTGTGAGGCAGACCACAGAAATTGGTAAAAATTGGCCCACACATCGCTCAACAGTACTTACGTTTCTTCTTGTCTACATTTTTCTAAAAATGTAACTGTCCAGGCTTTTTTTCTGAAGTGTCCGGATATAACTTCTGTTATGATTTGACACTATAGATCAAATCAAATTGAATTAAGTGGCTGTGTCTTCATCTAAAGTAGGTTGGAAAAACAATAGGGCTCTGCCCACTAAACCCATCATTGTTGTTTACAGCTCAAAAGGTCTGTAAGTATATATACTGTAATTAGGGCCCGAGCGCCGACAGCGGCGAAGGCCCTATTGGAACTGAAGGAATTATTATTCTTTATTATTCAGTGTGCCGAGGTGCTGCAATAGCAGCACTCGGCACAATGACTATTATTGCTCATACTTATTCAGTGTGCCGAGGTGCTGCAATAGCAGCACTCGGCACAATGACTATTATTGCTCATACTTATTATTATTCAGTGTGCCGAGGTGCTGCAATAGCAGCACTCGGCACAATGACTATTATTGCTCATACTTATTATTATTATTATTATTCCGTCCGTTTTTTGTCCAACGATAAGTCGGGCGTTGCCAACACGCGCAAACACAATACACGAAACGTGGGTAATGATCGGGAATGGTGTGCTCGGAAGTTTCAACCAGATTTGCCGCGGTTTTCCGAAATCGGCAAAAATACGGCAAAAATGACCCATAGACATGAATGGGAAATGTTCGAGATGGCTCAAAATCGCTCCAAACCCCCCCTCTTTGGGACCGTGCTGTGTCGCCATACTTTAACGTAGAAACATGATTAAAAGGTTAAACCGAAGACAAGACTTTGGCGTTTATTGGGCTGAATGGGCGTTCAGATATCAATCACGGTTTCTCCCAAATCACAGTTTACGTATCGTCCCGTTTTCAGACGTCTCAGATTTTCCAATGTGTGTGTATGTGGTGGAATGTCAGAACTAGAGTGGAGGACAGAGTGGGGAGCTGGAGGACGGATATCTGGAAGTTTCTCAAACTAATGTCTCTCTCTCCTCCAGTTTTAAATCTTCAGACTTCATTATTGGTCAAAATGTAGGAAATCTTGTTCCGGTCGCAGACGTGTAACTATGGAGTCTATCGGACTTAAATTGTTGGCTGTGATCTACCAACTGTCGACGAAACTATAAAAAACTGGCAGCTGGAGGACGATTTAATGACATTTTCCCCAAACAAATGTCTCTCTGTCCTCCAGTTTTACGTCTTCAGACATCATAGTTGGTCAAAATGTAGAAAATCTTGTTCTGATCGCAGACGTGTAACTATGGAGTCTGTCGGACTTAAAGTTTTCGCGCTAGCGAACCAACTGCTGACTTATAACAGAAAAAAAACCCACTCTGGCCTCTTCTCTGAGGAAATCACCATAGCAACAGGCCCTGACACTGAGAGGACAGAGGGGGGGGCCCTTTCAAATGTTAGAAATTAGTGTGATTTTGGCCATTTCCACGTGTCGTACTTTAACGAACTCCTCCTAGAGCTTTCATCCGATCAACTTCAAACTTGGTGTGTGTCATCTTAAGATGTTAACGATGAAAAGTTATTGAAAGAAAAAATTTTCGTCGAACGGTGTGGCCGTGGCGGGGCGGCCATTTTGTGCGATTCACCACCAAAACAATATTTGAAAATTGAGCCCCTGCACTACGTTTAACGTAGACTCACGAAACTTGGTCCACATATGTAGCATGGCAGGACGGACATAAAACTCCATTGTAGCCCCCCCCTAAACCCAACAGGAAGTCCGCCATTTTGTATTGAATGTTTGAAATTAGTGCGATTTTGGCCATTTCCACGTGTCGTACTTTAACGAACTCCTCCTAGAGCTTTCATCCGATCAACTTCAAACTTGGTGTGTGTCATCTTAAGATGTTAACGATGAAAAGTTATTGAAAGAAAAATTTTTCGTCAACGGTGTGGCGTGGCGGGCGGCCATTATTAGGTTTTATTGCTATGCGGATGTGCCCCAATAGCAGGCACACTGATAAAATTTCTGCGGAATTTTCTAGTTATTATTATTATTCCGTCCGTTTTTTGTCCGTCCGTAAGTCCCGAAGCGTTGCCAACACGCGCACGCACAATACACCGAAACGTGGGTATTGATCGGGAATGGTGTGCTCGGAAGTTTCAACCAGATTTGCCGCGCGGTTTTCCCGAAATCGGCAAAAATACGGCAAAAAATGACCCATAGACTTGAATGGGAAATGTTCGGGAGATGGCTCAACATCGCTAAAACCGCCCTCTTTGGGACCGTGCTGTGTCGCCATACTTTAACGTAGAAACATGATTAAAAGGTTAAACCGAAGACAAGACTTTGGCGTTTATTGGGCTGAATGGGCGTTCAGATATCAAGCACGGTTTCTCCCAAATCACAGTTTACGTATCGTCCCGTTTTCAGACGTCTCAGATTTTCCAATGTGTGTGTATGTGGTGGAATGTTCAGAGCTAGAGTGGAGGACAGAGTGGGGGCTGGAGGACGGATATCTGGAAGTTTCTCAAACTAATGTCTCTCTCTCCTCCAGTTTTAACTCTTCAGACTTCATTATTGGTCAAAATGTAGGAAATCTTGTTCGGTCGCAGACATGTAACTATGGAGTCTATCGGACTTAAATTGTGGGCTGTGATCTACCAACTGTCGACGAAACTATGAAAAAACTGGCAGCTGGAGGACGATTTAATGACATTTTCCCCAAACAAATGTCTCTCTGTCCTCCAGTTTTACGTCTTCAGACATCATAGTTGGTCAAAATGTAGAAAATCTTGTGCTGATCGCAGACGTGTAACTATGGAGTCTGTCGGACGTAAAGTTTTCGCGCTAGGCTCACCAACTGCTGACTTATAACAGAAAAAAAACCCACTCTGGCCTCTTCTCTGAGGAAATCACCATAGCAACAGGCCCTGACACTGAGAGGACAGAGGGGGGGGCCCTTTCAAATGTTCGAAATTAGTGCGATTTTGGCCATTTCCACGTGTCGTACTTTAACGAACTCCTCCTAGAGCTTTCATCCGATCAACTTCAAACTTGGTGTGTGTCATCTTAAGATGTTAACGATGAAAAGTTATTGAAAGAAATTTTTTTCGTCGAACGGTGTGGCCGTGGCGGGGCGGCCATTTTGTGCGATTCGCCACCAAAACAATATTATGAAAATTGAGCCCCTGCACTACGTTTAACGTAGACTCACGAAACTTGGTCCACATATGTAGCATGGCAGGACGGACATAAAACTCCATTGTAGCCCCCCCCTAAACCCAACAGAAAGTCCGCCATTTTGTATTGAATGTTCGAAATTAGTGCGATTTTGGCCATTTCCACGTGTCGTACTTTAACGAACTCCTCCTAGAGCTTTCATCCGATCAACTTCAAACTTGGTGTGTGTCATCTTAAGATGTTAACGATGAAAAGTTATTGAAAGAAAAATTGTCGTCGTACGGTGTGGGCGTGGCGGGGCGGCCATTATTAGGTTTTATTGCTATGCGGATGTGCCCCAATAGCAGGCACACTGATAAAATTTCTGCGGAATTTTCTAGTTATTCAGTGTGCCGAGGTACTGCAATAGCAGTACTCGGCACAATGACTATTATTGCTCATACTTATTATTATTATTATTATTATTATTCTTCATCTTCCGCCAAATTTCGTCCGTCCGTAAGTCCCGCGTTGCCAACACGCGCAAACACAATACACCAAACGTGGGTATTGATCGGGAATGGTGTGCTCGGAAGTTTTAACCAGATTTGCCGCGCGTTTTCCGAAATCGGCAAAAACCGGCAAAATCTTCCCATTGACTTGAATGGGAAAAGTTCGGGAAAACTCTCAACATCGCTAAAACCGCCCTCTTTGGGACCGTGCTGTGTCGCCATACTTTAACGTAGAAAGATGATTTAAAGGTTAAACCGAAGACAAGACTTTGGCGTTTATTGGGCTGAATGGGCGTTCAGATATCAAGCACGGTTTCTCCCAAATCACAGTTTACGTATCGTCCCGTTTTCAGACGTCTCAGATTTTCCAATGTGTGTGTATGTGGTGGAATGTTCAGAGCTAGAGTGGAGGACAGAGTGGGGGGCTGGAGGACGGATATCTGGAAGTTTCTCAAACTAATGTCTCTCTCTCCTCCAGTTTTAACTCTTCAGACTTCATTATTGGTCAAAATGTAGGAAATCTTGTTCCGGTCGCAGACATGTAACTATGGAGTCTATCGGACTTAAATTGTGGGCTGTGATCTACCAACTGTCGACGAAACTATGAAAAAACTGGCAGCTGGAGGACGATTTAATGACATTTTCCCCAAACAAATGTCTCTCTCCTCCAGTTTTACGTCTTCAGACATCATAGTTGGTCAAAATGTAGAAAATCTTGTTCTGATCGCAGACGTGTAACTATGGAGTCTGTCGGACTTAAAGTTTTCGCTAGCGAACCAACTGCTGACTTATAACAGAAAAAAACCCACTCTGGCCCCTTCTCTGAGGAAATCACCATAGCAACAGGTCCTGACACTGAGAGGACAGAGGGGGGCTGCAGGACGGATCTATGAAGGTTTTCCCAAACAAATGTCTCTCTCTCCTCCAGTTTTAACTCTTCAGACTTCATTATTGGTCAAAATGTAGGAAATCTTGTTCGGTCGCAGACATGTAACTATGGAGTCTATCGGACTTAAATTGTGGGCTGTGATCTACCAACTGTCGACGAAACTATGAAAAAACTGCAGCTGGAGGACGATTTAATGACATTTTCCCCAAACAAATGTCTCTCTCCTCCAGTTTTACGTCTTCAGACATCATAGTTGGTCAAAATGTAGAAAATCTTGTTCTGATCGCAGACGTGTAACTATGGAGTCTGTCGGACGTAAAGTTTTCGCGCTAGCGAACCAACTGCTGACTTATAAAGAAAAAAACCCACTCTGGCCTCTTCTCTGAGGAAATCACCATAGCAACAGGCCCTGACACTGAGAGGACAGAGGGGGGGGCCCTTTCAAATGTTCGAAATTAGTGCGATTTTGGCCATTTCCACGTGTCGTACTTTAACGAACTCCTCCTAGAGCTTTCATCCAATCAACTTCAACTTGGTGTGTGTCATCTTAAGATGTTAACGATGAAAAGTTATTGAAAGAAATTTTTTCGTCGAACGGTGTGGCCGTGGCGGGGCGGCCATTTTGTGCGATTCGCCACCAAAACAATATTATGAAAATTGAGCCCCTGCACTACGTTTAACGTAGACTCACGAAACTTGGTCCACATATGTAGCATGGCAGGACGGACATAAAACTCCATTGTAGCCCCCCCCTAAACCCAACAGGAAGTCCGCCATTTTGTATTGAATGTTTGAAATTAGTGCGATTTTGGCCATTTCCACGTGTCGTACTTTAACGAACTCCTCCTAGAGCTTTCATCCAATCAACTTCAAACTTGGTGTGTGTCATCTTAAGATGTTAACGATGAAAAGTTATTGAAAGAAAAACTTTTCGTACGGTGTGGGCGTGGCATGGCAGCCATTATTAGGTTTTATTGCTATGCGGATGTGCCCCAATAGCAGGCACACTGATAAAATTTCTGCGGAATTTTCTAGTTATTATTATTATTATTCCGTCCGTTTTTTGTCCAACGATAAGTCCGGAAGCGTTGCCAACACACGCAAACCCAATACACCGAAACGTGGGTAATGATCGGGAATGGTGTGCTCGGAAGTTTCAACCAGATTTGCCGCGGTTTTCCCGAAATCGGCAAAATACGGCAAAAATTCCCATTGACTTGAATGGGAAATGTTCGGAGATGGCTCAACATCGCTCCAAACGCCCTCTTTGGGACCGTGCTGTGTCGCCATACTTTAACGTAGAAACATGATTAAAAGGTTAAACCGAAGACAAGACTTTGGCGTTTATTGGGCTGAATGGGCGTTCAGATATCAAGCACGGTTTCTCCCAAATCACAGTTTACGTATCGTCCCGTTTTCAGACCGGCTCAGATTTTCCAATGTGTGTGTATGTGGTGGAATGTTCAGAGCTAGAGTGGAGGACAGAGTGGGGGCTGGAGGACGGATATCTGGAAGTTTCTCAAACTAATGTCTCTCTCTCCTCCAGTTTTAACTCTTCAGACTTCATTATTGGTCAAAATGTAGGAAATCTTGTTCGGTCGCAGACGTGTAACTATGGAGTCTATCGGACTTAAATTGTGGGCTGTGATCTACCAACTGTCGACGAAACTATGAAAAACTGGCAGCTGGAGGACGATTTAATGACATTTTCCCCAAACAAATGTCTCTCTGTCCTCCAGTTTTACGTCTTCAGACATCATAGTTGGTCAAAATGTAGAAAATCTTGTGCTGATCGCAGACGTGTAACTATGGAGTCTGTCGGACGTAAAGTTTTTGCGCTAGGCTCACCAACTGCTGACTTATAACAGAAAAACCCCACTCTGGCCTCTTCTCTGAGGAAATCACCATAGCAACAGGCCCTGACACTGAGAGGACAGAGGGGGGGGCCCTTTCAAATGTTCGAAATTAGTGCGATTTTGGCCATTTCCACGTGTCGTACTTTAACGAACTCCTCCTAGAGCTTTCATCCAATCAACTTCAAACTTGGTGTGTGTCATCTTAAGATGTTAACGATGAAAAGTTATTGAAAGAAATTTTTTCGTCGAACGGTGTGGCCGTGGCGGGCGGCCATTTTGTGCGATTCGCCACCAAAACAATATTATGAAAATTGAGCCCCTGCACTACGTTTAACGTAGACTCACGAAACTTGGTCCACATATGTAGCATGGCAGGACGGACATAAAACTCCATTGTAGCCCCCCCCTAAACCCAACAGGAAGTCCGCCATTTTGTATTGAATGTTCGAAATTAGTGCGATTTTGGCCATTTCCACGTGTCGTACTTTAACGAACTCCTCCTAGAGCTTTCATCCGATCAACTTCAAACTTGGTGTGTGTCATCTTAACATGTTAACGATGAAAAGTTATTGAAAGAAATTTTTTCGTCGAACGGTGTGGCCGTGGCGGGGCGGCCATTTTGTGCGATTCACCACCAAAACAATATTATGAAAATTGAGCCCCTGCACTACGTTTAACGTAGACTCACGAAACTTGGTCCACATATGTAGCATGGCAGGACGGACATAAAACTCCATTGTAGCCCCCCCCTAAACCCAACAGGAAGTCCGCCATTTTGTATTGAATGTTCGAAATTAGTGCGATTTTGGCCATTTCCACGTGTCGTACTTTAACGAACTCCTCCTAGAGCTTTCATCCGATCAACTTCAAACTTGGTGTGTGTCATCTTAACATGTTAACGATGAAAAGTTATTGAAAGAAATTTTTTTCGTCGAACGGTGTGGCCGTGGCGGGGCGGCCATTTTGTGCGATTCACCACCAAAACAATATTATGAAAATTGAGCCCTGCACTACGTTTAACGTAGACTCACGAAACTTGGTCCACATATGTAGCATGGCAGGACGGACATAAAACTCCATTGTAGCCCCCCCCTAAACCCAACAGGAAGTCCGCCATTTTGTATTGAATGTTTGAAATTAGTGCGATTTTGGCCATTTCCACGTGTCGTACTTTAACGAACTCCTCCTAGAGCTTTCATCCAATCAACTTCAAACTTGGTGTGTGTCATCTTAAGATGTTAACGATGAAAAGTTATTGAAAGAAAAAATTTTCGTCGAACGGTGTGGCCGTGGCGGGGCGGCCATTATTAGGTTTTATTGCTAGTCGGATGTGCCCCAATAGCAGGCACACTGATAAAATTTCTGCGGAATTTTCTAGTTCAGTGTGCCGAGGTGCTGCAATAGCAGCACTCGGCGCAATGACTATTATTGCTCATACTTATTATTATTCCGTCCGTTTTTTGTCCAACGATAAGTCCGGAAGCGTTGCCAACATGCGCAAACCCAATACACGAAACGCGTAATGATCGGGAATGGTGTGCTCGGAAGTTTCAACCAGATTTGCGCGCGTTTTCCTGAAATCTGCAAAAATACGGCAAAAAATGACCCATAGACATGAATGGGAAATGTTCGGGAGATGGCTCAACATCGCTCCAAACGCCCCCTCTTTGGGACCGTGCTGTGTCGCCATACTTTAACGTAGAAACATGATTAAAAGGTTAAACCGAAGACAAGACTTTGGCGTTTATTGGGCTGAATGGGCGTTCAGATATCAAGCACGGTTTCTCCCAAATCACAGTTTACGTATCGTCCCGTTTTCAGACCGGCTCAGATTTTCCAATGTGTGTGTATGTGGTGGAATGTTCAGAGCTAGAGTGGAGGACAGAGTGGGGGCTGGAGGACGGATATCTGGAAGTTTCTCAAACTAATGTCTCTCTCTCCTCCAGTTTTAACTCTTCAGACTTCATTATTGGTCAAAATGTAGGAAATCTTGTTCCGGTCGCAGACGTGTAACTATGGAGTCTATCGGACTTAAATTGTGGGCTGTGATCTACCAACTGTCGACAAAACTATGAAAAAACTGGCAGCTGGAGGACGATTTAATGACATTTTCGCCCAAACAAATGTCTCTCTGTCCTCCAGTTTTACGTCTTCAGACATCATAGTTGGTCAAAATGTAGAAAATCTTGTGCTGATCGCAGACGTGTAACTATGGAGTCTGTCGGACGTAAAGTTTTCGCGCTAGCGAACCAACTGCTGACTTATAACAGAAAAAAAACCCCACTCTGGCCTCTTCTCTGAGGAAATCACCATAGCAACAGGCCCTGACACTGAGAGGACAGAGGGGGGGGCCCTTTCAAATGTTCGAAATTAGTGCGATTTTGGCCATTTCCACGTGTCGTACTTTAACGAACTCCTCCTAGAGCTTTCATCCAATCAACTTCCAACTTGGTGTGTGTCATCTTAAGATGTTAACGATGAAAAGTTATTGAAAGAAAAAAATTTCGTCGTACGGTGTGGGCGTGGCGGCCATTATTAGCTTTTATTGCTATGCGGATGTGCCCCAATAGCAGGCACACTGATAAAATTTCTGCGGAATTTTCTAGTTATTATTATTATTCTTTTTCATCTTCCGCCACATTTTCGTCCGTCCGTAAGTCCCGAAGCGTTGCCAACACGCGCAAACACAATACACCGAAACGTGGGTATTGATCGGGAATGGTGTGCTCGGAAGTTTCTACCAGATTTGCCGCGCGGTTTTCTCGAAATCGGCAAAAAACCAGCAAAATTTTCCCATTGACTTGAATGGGAAAAGTTCGGAAAACTCTCAACATCGCTCAAAACGCCCTCTTTGGGACCGTGCTGTGTCGCCATACTTTAACGTAGAAACATGATTAAAAGGTTAAACCGAAGACAAGACTTTGGCGTTTATTGGGCTGAATGGGCGTTCAGATATCAAGCACGGTTTCCCCCAAATCACAGTTTACGTATCGTCCCGTTTTCAGACGTCTCAGATTTTCCAATGTGTGTGTATGTGGTGGAATGTTCAGAGCTAGAGTGGAGGACAGAGTGGGGGCTGGAGGACGGATATCTGGAAGTTTCTCAAACTAATGTCTCTCTCTCCTCCAGTTTTAACTCTTCAGACTTCATTATTGGTCAAAATGTAGGAAATCTTGTTCCGGTCGCAGACGTGTAACTATGGAGTCTATCGGACTTAAATTGTGGGCTGTGATCTACCAACTGTCGACGAAACTATGAAAAAACTGGCAGCTGGAGGACGATTTAATGACATTTTCCCCAAACAAATGTCTCTCTGTCCTCCAGTTTTACGTCTTCAGACATCATAGTTGGTCAAAATGTAGAAAATCTTGTGCTGATCGCAGACGTGTAACTATGGAGTCTGTCGGACGTAAAGTTTTCGCGCTAGGCTCACCAACTGCTGACTTATAACAGAAAAAACCCCACTCTGGCCTCTTCTCTGAGGAAATCACCATAGCAACAGGCCCTGACACTGAGAGGACAGAGGGGGCCCTTTCAAATGTTCGAAATTAGTGCGATTTTGGCCATTTCCACGTGTCGTACTTTAACGAACTCCTCCTAGAGCTTTCATCCAATCAACTTCCAACTTGGTGTGTGTCATCTTAAGATGTTAACGATGAAAAGTTATTGAAAGAAATTTTTTTCGTCGAACGGTGTGGCCGTGGCGGGGCGGCCATTTTGTGCGATTCGCCACCAAAACAATATTATGAAAATTGAGCCCCTGCACTACGTTTAACGTAGACTCACGAAACTTGGTCCACATATGTAGCATGGCAGGACGGACATAAAACTCCATTGTAGCCCCCTAAACCCAACAGGAAGTCCGCCATTTTGTATTGAATGTTCGAAATTAGTGCGATTTTGGCCATTTCCACGTGTCGTACTTTAACGAACTCCTCCTAGAGCTTTCATCCAATCAACTTCAAACTTGGTGTGTGTCATCTTAACATGTTAACGATGAAAAGTTATTGAAAGAAATTTTTTCGTCGAACGGTGTGGCCGTGGCGGGCGGCCATTTTGTGCGATTCGCCACCAAAACAATATTATGAAAATTGAGCCCCTGCACTACGTTTAACGTAGACTCACGAAACTTGGTCCACATATGTAGCATGGCAGGACGGACATAAAACTCCATTGTAGCCCCCCCCTAAACCCAACAGGAAGTCCACCATTTTGTATTGAATGTTCGAAATTAGTGCGATTTTGGCCATTTCCACGTGTCGTACTTTAACGAACTCCTCCTAGAGCTTTCATCCAATCAACTTCCAACTTGGTGTGTGTCATCTTAAGATGTTAACGATGAAAAGTTATTGAAAGAAATTTTTTTCGTCGAACGGTGTGGGCGTGGCGGGGCGGCCATTATTAGGTTTTATTGCTATGCGGATGTGCCCCAATAGCAGGCACACTGATAAAATTTCTGCGGAATTTTCTAGTTCAGTGTGCCGAGGTGCTGCAATAGCAGCACTCGGCACAATGACTATTATTGCTCATACTTATTATTATTCCGTCCGTTTTTTGTCCAACGATAAGTCCGAAGGCCAACACACGCAAACACAATACACCAAACGTGGGTAATGATCGGGAA
Source organism: Percina caprodes (assembly GCA_013375575.1). NCBI lineage: Eukaryota > Metazoa > Chordata > Actinopteri > Perciformes > Percidae > Percina > Percina caprodes. Next base: position 499,282 of record JABXJD010000133.1, on the reverse strand, counting down.
TGGTGTGCTCGGAAGTTTCAACCAGATTTGCCACGCGGTTTTCCGAAATCGGCAAAAATACGGCAAAAATTTCCCATTGACTTGAATGGGAAATGTTCGGAAATGGCTCAACATCGCTCAAAACGCCCCTCTTTGGGACCGTGCTGTGTCGCCATACTTTAACGTAGAAACATGATTAAAAGGTTAAACCGAAGACAAGACTTTGGCGTTTATTGGGCTGAATGGGCGTTCAGATATCAAGCACGGTTTCTCCCAAATCACAGTTTACGTATCGTCCCGTTTTCAGACCGGCTCAGATTTTCCAATGTGTGTGTATGTGGTGGAATGTTCAGAGCTAGAGTGGAGGACAGAGTGGGGGCTGGAGGACGGATATCTGGAAGTTTCTCAAACTAATGTCTCTCTCTCCTCCAGTTTTAACTCTTCAGACTTCATTATTGGTCAAAATGTAGGAAATCTTGTTCGGTCGCAGACGTGTAACTATGGAGTCTATCGGACTTAAATTGTGGGCTGTGATCTACCAACTGTCGACGAAACTATGAAAAAACTGGCAGCTGGAGGACGATTTAATGACATTTTCCCCAAACAAATGTCTCTCTGTCCTCCAGTTTTACGTCTTCAGACATCATAGTTGGTCAAAATGTAGAAAATCTTGTGCTGATCGCAGACGTGTAACTATGGAGTCTGTCGGACGTAAAGTTTTCGCGCTAGCGAACCAACTGCTGACTTATAACAGAAAAAACCCACTCTGGCCTCTTCTCTGAGGAAATCACCATAGCAACAGGCCCTGACACTGAGAGGACAGAGGGGGCCCTTTCAAATGTTCGAAATTAGTGCGATTTTGGCCATTTCCACGTGTCGTACTTTAACGAACTCCTCCTAGAGCTTTCATCCAATCAACTTCCAACTTGGTGTGTGTCATCTTAAGATGTTAACGATGAAAAGTTATTGAAAGAAATTTTTTTCGTCGAACGGTGTGGCCGTGGCGGGCGGCCATTTTGTGCGATTTGCCACCAAAACAATATTAAGAAAATTGAGCCCCTGCACTACGTTTAACGTAGACTCACGAAACTTGGTCCACATATGTAGCATGGCAGGACGGACATAAAACTCAATTGTAGCCCCCCCCTAAACCCAACAGGAAGTCTACCATTTTGTATTGAATGTTCGAAATTAGTGCGATTTTGGCCATTTCCACGTGTCGTACTTTAACGAACTCCTCCTAGAGCTTTCATCCAATCAACTTCAAACTTGGTGTGTGTCATCTTAAGATGTTAACGATGAAAAGTTATTAAAAGAAAACTTTTTCGTCACACGGTGTGGGCGTGGCTTGGCAGCCATTTTGAGTGTTTAGCGATGAAGGAGAAAGTGGCTGTAACTACAGTGTACGTTGTCGTATCTGCTTGAAATTTCCCACAATCACCAAGAGTCCAGGCCTGAGGACACCTACAGGGCACTCTATCGGACTTAAACTTTTCAAGATCTTCACTCCAACTGCTGATAGGAATCATTGAAAAAAGTATCTGGCTGCCTCTCTGAGGAAATCACACACACACACACACACACACACACACACACACACACACACAGAGAGAGACACACACACAGAGAGACACACACACACACAGAGAGAGAGAGAGAGAGAGAGAGAGAGAGAGAGAGAGACACACACACACACACACAGAGAGAGAGAGAGAGACACACAAACACACACAGAGAGAGAGAGAGAGAGAGAGAGAGAGAGAGAGAGAAAGTGACACAAACACACACACACAGCCTCTGAATTAAAAAAAAATGTGGCTGCATCTCCATAGCAACCAGATGTTATGATTTGAAATGGAGACTGATCACAATAATCTTCTAATAACCTTCTAATATAATAATTAATCTTATTAATAATAAGGTAATCTTATTTTATGTTATGGTTATTGGTCTGTCCACCCATTTACCTCATTCTAGTCTTTTAACAAATAGTATTACACAGCCATACTATCACAGTCATAGCTGTGACAATATGCAGCACACCTAAACATTTACCATCTTTTTTAAAAGCTGCAGTCAAGTGCAAAGGCTTTTTTTGCTTCCTCTTTTTTTTTTAAGGTGCCAGTTAATGACAGCACCAGCAGAAAAATGCACAGAATTAGATTTAAAAAAAAAGAAAAAAAGAAAAATGAAATTCAAAGAAGGTCAAATATTATATTAGTGGCCATTAATAAAAACTAAATTCATATTAATAAAAACTAAATTAATAATTAAGTAATGTTCTATGTCGTTTTCTGTCAGGCGACATAATGCTCACACCCCCTCCGTGATTGGTTGAATTGAATATTTGAAAGGCGCGCAGTATAAAAGCCCGTGGATTCCGTTTAACGGTGCTTTATTTTCAAACTGATTGCTTTGGCATACTCAGGGAGAGAATAAGGTTCCAAACTTACACAGAGAGATACGGAGATTGGGAGAGACAGAGAGAAAGAGAGAGAGATATCAGCACAATTTTCACATTTTTCCACATCGAAGGACTTCTTGCCCGCACTAACAGTAAGTTGTTTGCCAGCTGATTGACGTTGTTAGCATGCTAACGTATTTTCGTTGCAACACAACATGATTGTATGTAGCTAACGTATATTTATAATTTGCTCAGCAAATAAAGTCAACTGAGCTCTGACTGAAACGGAGTGTGTTACCTCTTGTTGTTATGTAGCTAACGTCAAGTTAGTTAGTTAAGGCTACTATCATTTCTTGGCTAGCTAACATTACCCAGAGTTTAGCAGCGGAGCTAATAGAGCTAACGTGGCTAACGTAGGTAGGTAGCTAGCTATAAGTCCGTTGTAACGTTATACCTAGCTACCTACCTACGTTAGCCACGTTAGCTCTATTAGCCCCGCGCTATAACCCTGTGGTAGGGTTAGCTGGCCAGCAAATAAGTTAAGCATAAATGATGAACTGTTTATGTAACAGTATGTGATAATGCAAGCAAATGAACATAGGTAAGCGGACATATTTCCACCTGTAAAAAAGGAGGTTAATTTTTTCAGCTTTAAGGTTAGTTGTGTGTTTTTTAGACGTGAAAAAGGCTCAACGGTATGGCATTTTATTTAATGTGCACTGTTGGGGATGCCCCAGACCCACGTAGCGGAATTTACCGCTTCTTTTATTCTAACATTACTGTGAACGTTTACCATAACTTATGGCAAGGTCAAGCTCAACATTTAGTGTACCAGCTCTTCTTGGCTGCCTCAACAATGAAACAACATAATATTGATATAGTGAGTGCAAGTGAATGATCTTTGAACACTGGTTGTTATTCTTTAAAAAATGAATAAAGTATTCATTAACTATTTGACTCAAATGTAGCTTAACAATGTGGTGTGATACTTCACACTTTATCTGTTAATGTTGTAATTAATTACGATGCTTTTTGCATACTGTATTTATATAAATGTCATGCTGCTGTGTTTATAACCTATGGAGGTGATAAATATAAACAATTTATTGATTTAATTTAATTGCACCAACAAAAAGAGATATAGTTGTGTAGCTCGAATAGGCAAAGCCTATCTATAGTAGATCCAAAGTATTTAATCTAAAAAAAAGCAGCAAGAATGTGTTTTTTCTTTTCTTTTGTGATGGTTGTTGCATCAAATTTGAGTACATTTATGTTCTGATGTGATTTGGTGCATAGATGTTCTAAATTATTTGAGGATCTTGTAATGTCATTATTAATAAATTGTGTCTACATACTTAGATGCCGCGTGGCAAGAATTACGGCGCTCACTGGCAGCCCAATTGAGAATGGCAGAGCGGCGGACGGTGGTTCTTGGCAACCAGCGGGCTTCCAATGCCAGTTTTGCACGTACGTAGCCAAGCAATTTTTCATACATTATTATTATTTATATGTGTAAAGTGTATATTATTGTTGCACAATTGTGAACTATTTCTCTTAATTTTGTAGTTTTTCTATAATCAACATCAAGTGTTGATTGTTGTGCTTACATAAGTTATGCTTGTCATATGTTAATTATGTTTCATAACTTTATGTGTATGTTGGTTTGTAAATAGGCGGTGGTACAGGTTATCGCCATAAAGTGCAGGAATGGCCAAAATCTCCCTTCACTGGGAGGCAGCACAAGTTGGTCATTCCAGCCGAGTCTCCGGACAAGAAGGTATAGAAAATTATAGTTTTGAACAAAAGTTTTACTCTGAGTTATAAGGATGATGATTTTAATTCTAAAAGGCTCTTCTGTTGTTTCAGTTTGTGCTACTTGTCGGTGACTCTCACCTGCGAAGCCTCGCAGACGGACTAGTCCTGATGCCAGAAGGAGGGCTCTCCTTCGGTGTCATGTCAACCCCAGGGGCCTGTGCGACTGAGTTGAAGACCGAGGTGATGAATGCTACTCTCCTCGGACACCCGACGCAGTCTGTCTCATCGCCCCTAGCAACAACTTATCAAGCAGCAAGACCATTGAAGAGGCCGGAGCAGACTTCAACTTGCTCCTGCGCAGTGTCTGCAGTCGCTGGTCTAAGGTAATTTTATTTAAAAATTTTATTTGTTATCATTGTTATAGGTTTGGTACCATATTTAGGCTGTATACGCTGTTGTAGAAAAATGTGATGAAAAATAGTTTGAATTGGTATGAAAATAACTGCTTTTGTAACAAACAACTACTGTTTTGTGTAGGTCTTTGTGTTTGATTTTCCCCCTCGCTTGAACGTCGACGACGTTTGGCAGGATCATATGCGGCAAGAATTTCGTCGTGTGGCAGCCCGTTTAGGTATGTTTAAAAATACTGTTTATATATCCTCAGGCAAATTCATTGGATAAATAAATCATTTCTATGAAATTAACAATAGTTTTCCAAGTTGCAGAAAAGGAAAATACAACTATGAATATTTCAATAAGTAATGTTTTTTGTCCCCCTAAGGTGTGAAGTACTTCTCTATTGCCGAGTACTTTCCTTTTGATAAGCTTGAACTTTGGAGCAGAGATGGCGTAAGTAGAATATGTGTTGTGATATACACTTGTTTGTAGTTGATATGCCACGGTCAGTTCATGGCATAGACATATTGAGAGTAAAAGTTCCAGTGTTTTCCACACACACTATTTTGTGGCTGTGCACCACCCAATCAATTCATTCAATTGAATTGTTTTTTGCAGGTCCATTTGAGCGACAGCAATGGAATGCCCATCTTTGTGGAGGTGTTGTCGCGTACTGCTATCCAGGTTAGCTTTTTATAGTATTGGAGAAAATACTGGTATTTATCAGTGTTTAATTTGTTTGGCTGGTTAAATTCCTATATGTAATGCAAATAATAGCTATATGTGTATTATTGTATATGCAACACACTTTTTAAAAAATTAAATATTAACAAAATATTTCATTTTTATCAGCAACTTGCCACACCAGCAGTCACGCGACAGGTATCACCACAGGTTTCTTGGAGGCCGCCAAGATTCATTCCAAAGGTTGTGGTGAAGGAAGTGGTCACTGGGCCACGTCAGCCACGTCTTCCAGACCCTTCTGGGTGGACGCTTGTTGGACAGGGTCGCAAGGTAATCTATGCACACTGTTATTGTTGACTTGAGACATTTTGAAAGAACTTGTATTACCAAAAGTTTTACCTTAGTATCTATTTGTTTAATACAATCCATGTGATTTGTCATTACAGACGCACCAATGTGGGGAACTTGAGCAGTCCTTTGGTGCACCTAAAAAGAGGATGGTTCCGCAACAGGTTAGTTATTAATGCGTCTCGAAAAGCTAAACATGTAGCATTTTCAACCTACTACATTATGCTTTAATTTAAACAAATGCCATGTTTATTTATTTTATTTTTATACAAGACAAATTGTCAGCAATAGTGTTTTTGTATTTTTGTTTTACAGGTTATGTTGAAGGAGTCCATCCCGCTAACACCAGTCACGTTTAGCATTGCGATGTTGGATGCGATGGATAAAGTTGTTCCATCCAATTCCAGCCCTGTAGAGAGCACAGTTCCACAAAGCTCAAAGGTAATTTACATGCTATCTGTTGGTCGAGGCCTTGTTATAAACTGTCTTTGCTCCTGATGCCCTATAAATTTTAAAAGATCAGACTGCTGATATTGTTACACCCCACAGTGGTTACAAAGTGTGTTTTGATTTTCTTACATTAGAAACCAAATGTGGAACGTCCTCGGAGGGCTGCTGCCTCCAAGACAAACAGGTCCAAGCAGCAGGTTTGTTTTTAATACTTTTTGTAACGGGTTGAGGCTTGACTTCTTTGTTCCTTATTCAATTAGAATCATACACCAAAATATTTTTATGATGGATTATTTACTATGTACAAATTATTTTGATAACGTTGACAGACAGCAACAACATTTTAGTTTTTATTTGTCGTTTTTAATTGTTCTTTTTCTAGGTTGGGGCCACTGTGGAGGTGTCTTCCATCCTGACACCTACCAGTGCTGTTGACTCGACAGTGCAGGAGGAGGAGGAGGAGGTAGGAGTCTGGTGATTTGTGTGAAGTCCCACACATTTCACAACATTTGTTTTATTTTTAATAAAGAATGCACAACTATTTCATTAATGCACTGTAAATTTAAATTTAAAACAACCACTGATATGAGATTTCTATCAAACTTAGCAATATATCTCAAAGTTCATTCATGATATCAGTAGACAAGATCCAGATTTGCAGCCTGCAGTTCAGTGTGGATTATCGTGGCTTTGATTAATGTTTGTACAGACCGAAAAACATTTAATCAGTAATTGCTTTCATTTTTTTTTATCTTCATATTTATAATAGAGTGAAACAAACATAGTTTAGTTAGGTCACAAACATCTTCAATCATAAGTTAGAAACTCATACCCTAAATAAGCAACAGTCAAGACTGCTTATGTATTTTGCATGTTTTTATTTTAGAAAATAGTTTTGAAAAAAATGAAATATACATGATTGTGACATGTTTTTATACAGGTAACACCAATGGCTGTGTCTGCAAGGGCTTCCACTTCCAGGGCTGCAAAAGAGGCTGTACTGGACTCAGTAAGTGTCCCACATACCGATTGATTCAGGAATATAATCAAGACCTTTTATGATGATGGAAGTTGATTGCTGCATGTGTTTTTCCTTATTGTAGGGTTTCCCTACACTGCACACTGGGTCCAAGAAAGGTAATGCTGAAAAAACCATCAAAGGTAAGAGTGATGTTGATCCTACTGCTTGCATGTGTTCAGAAAAGTTGCAATCCTCCGTTGTTGCTGGGACTAAATTCAGGGCGGCATCATTTCCTTTTTGATTAACTAACCCTAACCCTCTTTGCGGGACAGCAACTTAATTGCCGAGGTGTCCAAAATGCTGTGTGTTCCAGATTTGCCCAAACAGTCCGTTATTGACGAGAGACAGAGACATACACACACACACACACACACACACAGATAGATAGAGAGAGAGAGACAGACACACACACACACACAGATAGATAGATAGAGAGAGAGAGACAGACACACACACACACACACACACACACACACACAGTGGTTGGCCTCTGAAATTTTTTTTTTTCCCTCCCCTCAATGTGGCTGCATCTCCATAGCAACCAGATGTTATGATTTGAAATGGAGACAAATTTTCCCGGGGGGGAGAGGGGAGGTCAATATTAACTAATCAGAGTGTGGGGATAGGAGAACTTTGATTGGCCCTCTGGGTTTAGGCCTTTGCATCTACATCCATCGGCCTCTTTGCCCGTGTTTAAGGTAAGAAACTGCACTCTCATGCCCTCTTCAGGCTAGCTAGCTAGCTGTAGCTAACTGTAGCTAGCTAGCTGTAACTAGCTAACTGTAACCTGTACTTTAAGGCAGATTTGTGTTTTTAAGGTTGAACTTTGTTGAAAACAACATGAATGTCCTGTTACTTTAGATGGTGTGATCAGAAATGTCCAGGCCAGAACTGAACTTTAATATGTGATGAATGATTTTGATTGTGTCTTTTAAATATGTAATTAAGTTTTCACTGATGTAATACTTAGCTAAGAAATTATACATATAGTGTAGTTTGATATATTTATGTTGTATATTTTTAAATTAATACGATATTCTTTTATAAAAAATCTAAATCAATCTGTTATATAAAAGGTATTTTATCAGTTTATAATTTAACTATCAATATCTAATAATGTTTAGAAGAAATAAACCATTTAAAGCTGGTTATTCAGTGTTTAAAAAAGTTAAAGAAACGATCATCTTCTAGTCTGCCCTTGCTAGATATTAGCATGGCAACAGTCTCCACCAATCAGAGACGTTGCTATTATACACACACACACACACACACACACACTTACTTACTCACACACACACACACACACACACATTCACTCACACACACACACATTCACACACACACACACACACACTCTCACACACAAACACATTCACACATACACACACTCACAAATATGTTGGCTCTATACATGCTAAAATTACAGTTTTTTTAATGGAGTCTGGTTGGTTCAGTGCTAGCTACGTCGTAGCTGTTTCTGGGAAAACAGAAAGGTCTTAAATATGTTATAAAAAGGTCTATCTCTGAATAGATAAGACACTTAACACTTCACCATTAAAACAATACTGTATGTATTTAAAATTTTACAAAACTGGGGTATTCTATTTGTATATAGTTTTGCTAAGGCTCACTAAACCCACCAGACTCCATGTAAATAAATAGTAATTTTAGGATCGCACAACACACTTCATTCAGAGTCGACAGAAGCCAAATAAAACTATGAAAAGCTGTTTTTGGTCTTCTCTACACTTTTCCAACCATCATAACTCTAGTGTTGGTTGAAATACACACATACTTTACTGATTTACATGTGAAAATATGTTGGCTCTATACACGCTAAAAGTACTGTTTTTTTAAATGGAGTCTGGTTGGTTTAGTGCTAGCTGTTTCTGGGAATCAGAAAGGTTTTAAATAAAGTTTAAAAAGGTCTATTTCTGAAGATAAAGACACTTAACCCTTTAAAAATGTATATATTTACAATTTAAGCAAAGCTGAGGTAATATTTATATTGTATTGCTAAGGCTCATGTCACTAAGTCATTTAAGCTACATTTAAATGTATGAAAAGTTAAATAAAGTCTGATTAATTTATTGTGTGTGTGTGTGTGTGTGTGTGTGTGTGTGTGTGTGTGTGTGTGTGTGTGTGTGTTTTAAGGCTAGCGTCTTAATATAGTTATCAGAGCTGGAATTGTCATAACAAACTGTTAAAGTATTATAAGAATATTAATATTAAAGTTAGTATGCAGTGCATTTTGTTTTGGATGTTTTTAATGCTTTCTCTCAATAACAGATTTGACGGCTTTGAGCTGTTAATGGTGAGTAGTACCCTCAGTAGCATTAAAAACAGCATTTTAATGTTAGAAGCTATGGAGCATTTGTTTGGGATGTCATCAATCATCTTCAATACAATTAATAATTATTTTATTTTCTGTTTTTTTAGGTTCCCAGTGTCCAGCATGGTTAAGGCAGAATAAGCTAAGTTTTACTGCATTTGTTATTTAGGATAGTAAAGCTTGGTCGTTATTCTGCATTAGTTTTTGCTGTTATGTTTTGCATTTGATATTGCTGCATATCTGAGAAATTTGTCTTTGTTTAGGAAACCTCTCCACATCACAGGTCTTCACCGTAAGTTACATACAACCTCCTTTCAAGAGCAGTATTCATAATAAGTGTTAAAAGAGATTTACAAGCTAAAGTTTTTATCACATTTGTAATTTTTTTGCAAGATGCCGAGAAAGGGGAAGAGGTCGCAGGCTCAGAAGGTGCGCTGGACAAGGCTCGACTTGGCAAATCCAGTCCAGATCAGCCCACCGGGTTTCAACAAGCAGGTACATAAAGAATATACAAGCTGTTATTTGACACAATTGTCTGCAGGAATGAAAATAGACTTTCTATTAGTTGATGAAGTTTACTAAACTTTGTATTGTGTTATCAGATGGCAACATCCCCACCAGCCAGACCGGTACCCATCTTTTCTCCGTCTATAAAGGTGATTTGAAGAACTAACTATTAATTTTGAAATGTTTAAGTGACTGCATTTGTTTGTTTTTGTGTGATTCCCAAAACACAGACACACACACACACACACACACACACACACACACACACACAATCAATCAATCACACTGTTTAAGTGACTGCATTCATTTGGTATTGATTGATTCATCTGATTCCCAAAACACAGACACCACCACAAGAACAAAGAAGCTTCTGGATGTCGGATGCTGAACCTTCCTGCTCCGTTCTCCAGCTAAAAGGTTGGATACCCCCACACACACACACACACACACATTGTACACCAATCTACTACAAAATCTTGAGTTTCATAATCTTTAAATGTTGTGTTATCAGTTGGTTGAAACACCTCCACCAGCGAGGCCGTTCTGGGAATGAACAACCCACACAGCCCCTCACGTTCTCCAGCTACAAAGGTGATTTGTAGAACCACATCTGACTATCAATGGCTGCAACCTTCCAGAAAATGTTTTTAGTGAATTAATTTGGTTTTGTGTCATCAGGTTCCCAAAACACAGACACCACCACAACCAAGAAGCTTCTGGATGCTGGATGAGGAAGCTTCTCCATCTCAAGAGGTATTTCACAGTCCTAATCCTAGTCCTAATCTATCAGGAAAACCCCACAGTGGCAGCTAATATGACATCCACCCTGATTCTGTTGTATTGTCAACACCAGTCTGACATTTGTTGGTTTTTAATATGCAGTGTTTTTGAATTTGTGCCAAGTGGTAAAGTAATATAATGCCTTGAGTTTCATAAATCATGTGTCATGTGTTATTAGGTGCCAAAACCACAGAGAGTTCCACGGTCAAGAAGCTACCTGACCTCCGATGATGCACCCTCCTGCTCTCGTTCCCCAGCTACACAGGTGATTTGTAGAACCACATCTAACTATTAAGGGCTGCAACCTTCCAGAAAATGTCTTTAGTGAATTCATTTGGTTTTGTGTCATCAGGTTCCCAAAACACAGACACCACCACAACCAAGAAGCTTCTGGATGCTGGATGAGGAAGCTTCTCCATCTCAAGAGGTATTTCACAGTCAATTAACTCTCCTAACCTAACCTAACCTATCAGGCAAAAAACACAGTGGCAGCTAATATGACATCCACCCTGATTCTGTTGTATTGTCAACACCACTCTGACATTTGTTGGTTTTTAATATGCAGTGTTTTTTGAATTTGTGCCAAGTGGTAATGTGGTGTAATGCCTTGAGTTTCATAAATCATTTATCATGTGTTATTAGATGCCAAAACCACAGAGAGTTCCACGGTCAAGAAGCTACCGGACTTCTGATGATGCACCCTCCTGCTCTCGTTATCCGGCTACAAAGGTAGGGTTTTTTCTTAAAAATTTAATACACAAAGAACACAATTAAAACTTGTATCTACTACACTAAAAAATACATATATAAAAAAATGTCATGACTAAACAATAATAACATAAAAATATGTGACAAATCAAATTATTATTTTATATTAATATATTAAAGTACTGATTATTTACACACACACACACACACAAGCTATAATATGACATTATTCGACATACCTTTTTATGACTCTTTTTTACCTGCTATTGTATTAAATCTCATGAATAAATAAGCAGCAATTAAAAGGAGAAGAATTACTTATTATTTACCCTAAAGCTCTTAACAGTCTTCATATTTAAAATAGTACAGGGAGACAGCTACATTTGTTGATTCTTGTTAATTCTTTTAATTTATTTTTGAATAATAACTGAATTAATTAAATCTATCAGTGATAGCAATAATAATAATAACAATAATATTAATAATAATAATCCTTTTTACCAAATCAGCTTCCCAATCTGGAAGAGTCACACATCAGCACAAATGTTGAGACTATCAGGGCAACTCACAACCAAAATGATTTGAGATACAACAGCTTCTCAAGAAATCATCAGTGCTCCTGTATGGCTCTCACATTTCTGGCTTACCACAACGAGGGAGCACAGTTCAACACAACCAGACTTGACAGAGTGCTTGCACAGGGAAATTCACTCTATACTGGTACCAAAACCCAGCTTCAGTTGGACAAAACCTTCTCAAGCAATCACCTGACAGTAGAGGAAATGCCAAAGCAGGTTCTAACAGACACAAATCTCTACAACGTGCTGATGTCTCCTGTGAGGTGTGGATGCATACATCAGCTAGAAGATGGCCCTATTGGATGGTTAACTCTTTCACAACAACTTCAGTGTCTGTCGAAAGATGTCAGCCATGCTGTAATCCTTGTGAGTCCAGAGGTCATTGCTGTTTTCCGAGACAGATCAGGGCGGTATGGAGTCTTCGATTCTCACTCAAGAAGTGCCGCAGGCTTGCCCCACCCTGATGGAAAAGCAGTAATGCTGACATTCAGTCACCTGGGTGACATGATCAAACACCTGCACAAACTGTTTGAAACCCGTAGTGAGGCCTGCTATGAGTTTGTGCCTGTTTCTTTTGAGTCTGACATCCAATCCAGTGGATGTCCTGCAAAGCCAGCCCATGTGAACATCTCACAGAGAGCTACAGCTGTACCACCTCAAAACCCAGAGAGCAATGTAGACAAAGAACAACCAAAACATCCAAAAAGTAATCATGGTGCAGAAGAATCAGCAACCGCTGTAAAAAAAATTTCCAAGCTAAATAAACAACGGCGGAAAAAAGCTGTGCGAAAAGCAAGTGTACCACCTAACCCTAAAGACAAAGCTACAAAACTGAAAAGCTTTCAACAAAAACATTCTGAAAAAAAGAAATATGCCAGCTGTTCAGAATTTAGGATGAAAAAATTGCAGGCTATGAAAACTAAATACCAAGACCCAGCATTTAGGCTGCATCACAAACGGCGTTGTAACCGGCAGTACCAGAGTGACCCAAAATTCAGGCTGCATCACATACAGCGCTCCAACCGGCAGTACCAGAGTGACCCAGCATTCAGGCTGCATCATATACAGCGCTGTAACCGGCAGTACCAGAGTGACCCAGCATTCAGGCTGCATCATATACAGCGCTGTAATCGGCAGTACCAGAGTGACCCAGCATTCAGGCTGCATCATATACAGCGCTGTAATCGGCAGTACCAGAGTGACCCAGCATTCAGGCTGCATCATATACAGCGCTGTAACCGGCAGTACCAGAGTGACCCAGCATTCAGGCTGCATCATATACAGCGCTGTAACCGGCAGTACCACAGTGACCCAGCATTCAGGCAGCATCACATACGTCGCTGTACCCAGAACAAAAGAGACAAGTTAGCTACAAATGCTACACTTCACATTCATCACAAGCTGCAGTGTGCACTCAGAATAAAAAGGAAATACAGAGAGATTGTAAATCACAGTCAGCAAACTCCACAACCCCAGTCTGTGATCAACAGTGTGATGCAAGCTGCCATATCTTCATTCTCTGAGAGAATTCACCATGGACCCACCTATGTCTGCACAGTGTGTCACAGGACTCTGTTTCCCAATCAAGTTAAGCGTTGCAACAGGTCACGATATGTCAAAAACAGTCATATTGTAGATCCTTGCTTAACGGGAAAATATGTTCATGTTTGTGACAGTCAATGCTCAGCTGCATGTACCATTCCACAAGAGAGGATGCAGGAGTGGATCTGCTTCAATTGTGACAACCACCTGAACAGCGGAAGCATGCCATCTATTGCAGTTGCAAATAAATTGGAGCTAGCAGAAATCCCACCAGAATTGGTTGAATTAAATGTGCTTGAAAGACAGCTGATTGCCAAAATCCTACCATTTGCCAAAATAGTTGCATTGCCCAAAGGACAGCAAAGAGCAGTTCATGGTGCTGTTGTGTGTGTACCATCAGAGGTAGCATCAACAGTGAACTGCCTGCCAAGACCTAGCAATGAAGCCCAGCTGTTGCAAGTGAAACTTAAAAGACGCATCAAGTACAAAGGATATCAGCACTTCTACACAGTGAACATGACCAATGTGCTAGCTGGACTAACCAAACTCAAAGAGATGCATTCAGAATACAAGGATGTATCTATAGATGAAAATGCTTCATTCAACAGTCTTCCAGATGATCAGCCAAGTGATGCAGAGGAGACACAACAAGACAACCCAGAAGCAATTACTGCACATGCTGAGCAGCCCAGCAACCCAGATGGAGAACTGGTTTCAGAAATAGGAACCACTGCAGATGCAAACAGTGAGCAGGCCGACCCGTCCAAAGACCCAGAAAATGAAAAAGAGGAATTGAGACCGGGTCTGGCCCTGGACACTTGCATGCAACCACCAGACGCTGCAGAGGAACTTCTATCCTACGGTGACGGAATATTCAGCATTGCACCTGCCCAGGGAAACAAACCAGTTGGCTTCTTTTCCATACCAAAACTAGAAGCAATGGCCTTCCCAGTGCAGTTTCCAAACGGAGAGAACACTTTAGATGAGGTCAGACAAATTAAACTGTCCCCAAGCATGTACTTCAATGCAAGGCTGTTCTCTGTGGATACCCGTTTTGCAAACGACCAGAGTTACCTATTCTTCTCGCAGTTTGTGACAGAAACCCACTTGGCTACAAACAGCATGTCAATCCAACTGCGTAAAGGTAAACCGACCACCAAAGATGGACGAAAAATCTCCAGCAGAATGCTTCAAAATAAAGAAGATGTGGAAAGACTGATTAAAAACAAAGATGCAACACGCTTCATGCAACCTTTGAGAGGCACTCCAGCCTATTGGGACAAAACCCTTAAAGACCTCAATGCGATGGTCAGACAGTTGGGAAAGCCTACATTCTTTCTGACATTTTCTGCTGCTGAAATGAGATGGCCTGAGGTCATAGAGGCAATAAAAGCTCAACAAGGTGAAGAGGTTGACTTTTCTGAGCTCGACTGGAATGCAAAATGTGAAATTCTAAGAAGCAATCCTGTTACTGTAATGCGGATGTTTGAGAAAAGAGTTGATGCTCTAATGACAAATCTGATCCTGTCATCTGCACATCCCATTGGAGAAATAGAGGACTACTTCTATAGAGTGGAATTTCAAGCCAGAGGCAGCCCACATATTCACTTGCTGGTTTGGGTCAAAGATGCCCCTGAATTTGGAGAAGATGATGACCAAGATCTGTGCCAGTTTGTTGATAAGTACATTACATGCCAGATGCCTGATCCAAGTGCAGACCCTGAGCTCCACAAAATTGTGTCCGAGGTCCAAATTCACAGTAGAAACCATTCAAAGTCATGCAAGAAAGGCAACGTCCTGTGCAGATTTGGGTTCCCTAAACTACCTGTGGACAGAACCATCATCACCCACCCAGAAGGCGATGCTTTTGATGATGACAATGATAAAAGCAAAGCACCAGTGGAAATGATGACAAAAAGCCAACCAACAGTGAGGAAAAAGTCAAAAAGTCAAAATCCAAAAAAAGACCTCTTCAAAGACAACAAAGGCTGGCCAAGGAAAAGCTACAAACTCTGAGGAGTTTGATTAGTGATCCAAATGCTTCATTTAACAACTTGTCAGAGCTGCTGGCAAAATGCAACTTGACTCACGAAGAATACATGACGTGTGTCACTGATCTAACCAGTACCAATGTGGTTATGATGAAGCGTGATCCAAAAGACTGTTGGGTCAATGGATACAATCCATATTTGCTGAAAGCATGGAATGCTAATATGGACATTCAGTATGTGCTTGATGAATTCAACTGCATCATGTACATGATGTCATATGTGTCGAAGCCAGAACATGAGATGAATGAGTTCCTGAACGACGTCATTCGCGATGTGAGGAAGACAGATGTGAATCAACATGATGAGATGAAGCAAATAATGCAGGCCTACTCTAAACACAGACAGGTCAGCGCTCAAGAGTCTGTGGCACGGACATGCAGCTTGCCGCTGAAAAAGTGTTCGCGCAATGTGATCTTCATACAGACTGATGATGATGCACTGAAGATGAGTCTCCCCATGAGCAGGTTAAAGGACATGGCACTAGACACAGAAGAAGTGTGGATGTCAGGATTACCTGAGAAATATGCACAGAGACCTGCAACACCAGAGTTTGAAGGCATGTGTTTGGCTGAGTTTGCTTCACAGTACAGGACTCTGTATGGACAACAAACTAAAAGCAAAAATGCCATTCCCCTTCTGAATGACAAAGGACACGTTCAAAAAAGAACAGTAGGAAAACCTGCCATCATCAGATTTCCTCGCTTCTCACAGACAAAACAGCCAGAAAAGTATTACGGCCGGTTGCTGAAACTCTATTTTGCACACAGATCTAATGATGAACTGAAAACGAACAATACCCAACATACGAGCAGTTCTACGAAAATGCCAATGTGTGGGGCTATGACGTCAAGGACATTGTTAAGATCATGAAGAAACAGTATGAAGGACATGGCAAACAAATGGAGAAGGCAATGGAAAAGATTCAAGAGCAAGGGCCAATAATTAATGCATGGAGCTCTTTTGCACCCGAGGCTGAAGTGGATCGTTTGGAGTGTCTAGCACAGCTAGAGCCCATGAATCCCAATGATGAGAAGGAGCAAGACAACGTACCTGACTTTCAAGTCCATCGTGAAAGCAGTGGAGCAGCACCAGCAATAGAGGCACCAAAGTTGAGTCCAGACTTTGTGAAAAAGCTGTATCAAAGCCTCAATGAAACACAGGCATCCATTTTCTACACTGTGAGGGAATGGTGCTTTAAGCGTGTCTGGGGCCACAATCCTGAACAGTTCTTCTACTTTGTCTCAGGAGGAGCTGGCTGTGGAAAATCACATGTCATCAAGTGCATATATGAGGAGGCAACCAAGATTCTGCGCCAACTCCCCAGATTCCGCGACCAAGCAGATATGTCTACGCCTGCAGTGCTACTGACTGCATTCACTGGCACTGCGGCTTTCAACATATCTGGAAAAACCCTGCACTCCTTGCTTAAACTGCCAAGAAGTTTGAAACCACCTTATCAAGGACTTGGAAATGCATTGGATGAAGTGAGAGCAACACTATCCAATGCAGAAATTCTCATAATAGATGAAATTTCAATGGTTTCTAAGGAGTTATTTGCCTATGTCCACTGGAGATTGCAGCAGATAAAAGGCAACAGGAAACCTTTCGGAGGAATGTCTGTCCTAGCAGTAGGGGATTTCTACCAACTGCCCCGCTTGGTAAAGCAAAACCACTCTGTGTGTACAAGGAGGATGTGCTCGACCTTTGGAAAGACAAATTTCAAATGGTCAACTTGACACAGATCATGCGACAGAAAGATGATCTGGCTTTTGCTGAACTCCTGAACAGGATGAGGGTAAAGCAAAAGACAGATGCACTCAGCGACAGTGACAGAGCTTTACTCAACCAGGCCATCACTGATGTCAAAGACTCGCCACCTGATGTCCTGCACATCTTTGCAACAAACAAAGAAGTTGATGCGCACAATTCTGCAACCATGGCTGCCCTCCATTCTGACTTTGTGAGCATCAAAGCAGAGGACTTCACAAAAGACCCCACCACAGGGAAATGACGCAGCAAGGATCCATCAAAGGCACAAAAAGAGATTTGCCGGACACCATACAAGCCGCACACGGAGTGCGGGTTATGGTGATAAGGAACCTGGATGTGGAAGATGGGATCGTCAATGGGACATTTGGAACAATTGCCAACATAGTACCAGACAAGGAAAGTGGACAATCGACAGTGAAGCTGATTGGACTTCAATTGGACAGTCCAACTGCAGGACAGAAGTTCCGCCTTAAGATCCAAGGGGCATCAGATAACTTGGTCTACATAGAGAGAAGTGAGGAAAGACTGTGCAAGAAAGGAGTCATGCGAAGACAGTTTCCAATGAAGTTGGCCTTTGCATGCACAGCTCACAAAGTCCAAGGCATGACAATGCAGTCGGCAGTGGTGTCTTTGAAGCGCGTGTTTGAGTCTGGAATGTCCTACGTTGCCATCAGTAGGACAACCTCACTTCAAGGACTGTTCATTACAGATTTTGATGAAAAGAAAATCTATGCTGATCCTGAAATCACAGCTGTACTTGGGAACATGCCACAGGCATCATTCCAGAGCGCAAGACCCTTGTTGCAACGTGTGCAGTCAGCAGAAGAAACAGGCCAGACACTGTCAATAATTCACCACAACACTCAAGGACTTCCATCTCACATTCAAGACATGAAGTGCCACCATGAGCTAGGACTTGCCGATGTGTTGTGCATTACCGAAACACATTTGTCCGGAACCTTTGTCTCGCCAACGTTCCAATTGGAGGGATACAACATGTTTACACGCAGCAGACATGTCTCCTACACCAACTATCCCGACATGGCCAAAAAAGATGGAGGTGGAGTTGCAGTGTACTGTAAGAGCCACATCCAAGCAGAGGCTCGAAGGTACATGCAAAATGTAACTGATCTGGAGTTTGTAGTTGTCAAAATTACGGCTCCAGTGAGTGCAGTGGTTGCAGCTGTTTACAGACCACCAAATTTTAGTCTCGATAAGTTTTTACCAAACATGCAAAGCCTCTTGGACTCTTTGGAACTGATGAATCACCAGCCTGTCATTGTTTGTGGGGACTTTAATGAGGACCTTCTCTGTAGAGGCAAAAAGTCAATCCAAGAGTTGTTTCAGTCCAGAGGCTATGGACAACTTGTCACAGCTGCAACCACAGAAAAGCAGACACTGATTGATCACATTTACATATCTCAACCACATATGTGCCTCCAATCAGGTGTACTGCAAACCTATTACAGCTATCACAATCCAGTGTACTGTATTTTAACTTTGTGATAACCTTACAAGCCAATACATCCACTGCTGACATTGTAGATGTGTCACTGGGTCACTGGGTCACTTTTCTATCTGGTTTTAAGTTATTTCCTTTAAAATATTGCCAGGCGTTCTGGGTCTCGGCAATCATTTTAAAACATCACAAGACACATGGTCTATGGTGTCAGAGTGGTATGTATTGGCTCGTAATCATGTCACTGAAAGAACATTGTCACTCTGCTAAAGATAATAATCATGATATTAAATCATCAATAATCATGCCTTACATTTTATTTTGTTTTGTCCCCAACATGTCTTAGATTGCTGGGTTTTGTTATTTTAGTTTGGGTTGGAGATCACCGGTGGTGCAGTTATAATCGCCTTAGTATAGTTTAGATGTTTGTCTGTAGGTAGCTTTAGGGGGATGATCTTGGTGCGACGGCCCTATAGGGGTTGGCTCGGTGACTTCCCCATCTTTTGTTCCTTTTGGCTGGGATCCCAACCCCTTTTGTTTCTTTGGTAACACTTTCTATGAAGCCTATATCTATAATGTGTTATAATCTGCTTATAGCACTGTGTGTAAAGGTTTTAATACCAAGCTTATAGTTAGGGATAGCTGGGAGGAGTCGCAGCGTTTGCCTAGACCGGCGGGGGAGGGTGTATGCTGCATAACGGGCACCCCTTCTTTCTGCTGCTTCTCTTTATGGTTGGCAGATTAATTTACCATATAGTCAATAATATAATAACACATTTAACAGTAAACTTAAAACTCTCCTCTTTGATAAAGCTTATAGTTAGGGATAGCTGGGAGGAGTCGCAGCGTTCGCCTAGACCGGCGGAGCAGGGTGTATGCTGCATAACGGGCACCCCTTCTTTTCGCTGCTTCCCTTTATGGTTGTCAGATTAATTTTATATTAATTATTATTATTAATTATATTATTTTTATTAATTAATTAATTTACCATATAGTCATTAATATAATAACTAGAGGGAGGGAATAATAACTATACTATTAAATAGAACAAAATTATAACAGAATTGGGACTAGTCATTTTAGTAATACTTTATACCATTATACCAGTCAATTAAGTTGATAGTGATGCATTATAGATTCATGGAAAGTGTTAGTGTTTAGTTAGTAATTGTTTTGTTTTTTCTGAATGTAGGCATGGTTTATTTTCTTTTTCCTTGGCTTCCTAGATGTGTTTTGGACTCTTGTAGAGCCTTTGTTTGTATAGAGAGGCTTTAACTAAGGGACAAACACATGTGATCAAGTTAATAAAATAAGTCAAGGTTAAGAACAGAGAAAGCAGAGGACAAAGCTGGGCTGCAGTTCCAGGGACGCAGATGCAGATGCAGATAGGGACAGCAGTCTGAGCGAAGACAATGCCCCCCAAAAGACAGTGTTGAGGTAAATACTAGGTTAATAAAAGTATAGGTAGAGAATTGCACCACACATCTTTGCTGGTTTTCGTTTCACTGTTCACCTATTTGACAATCCAAGGGATGACAACATCAGCTAATGAAAAGTTATGTCTGATTCTTCTTCTTTCAGAAGACACAGGGCAGCTCTTCAGGACTCCAGCTGAGACAGCAGCTGGTTTCTTTCTCCAGAAAGCAGGCCATACATTACAAGGCTTGAGGTAAGACCAACTCACAACTACGTGCTTGGCATTTAACCTTTTGGCATTTAGCATTTTAAAAATGTTTTCCTTTTAAAATTTAACAATTACCATAGGTAAAACGAGATTACTATTTTGATGAGTGCATGGATACAAAACTAATTGGCTTTCTACTTAGTTTAGTTTAGAATTCTTGACTTAATTAAAATTCAATTTATTCTTGCTGCTTTAATATTGTCATTACTGATGTCTTTTCCGTTTGTGTACTTTCAGAGATAGAAGATGACTGCCAGGGAGACAACGCTATAAAAATTATTTATTATCAATAATATGACTATTTAAATATTATTATAAATAAATAATTTAACTGTAATTCCTTGTGGTTGAGTTTGTTTTCTATGAGATCTCTAAAATTGTTCCCACATCATCCCTGGTTTTTAGTAGCCCTTTGCTCTTTTTCAAAATATGGAAGTTTACAGTGTGAGAAATAAAAATCAACAGAAACGGTAAGTGGTACTACACAGTACTCTGGTCTTGACCTCTATGCATTTGTGGTGTCTTTTACGCTCATTTATCATTTATCCATTCCCTATTGCTATTGTCAAACAATTGTATTCTCTCAGAAAGGTCTTAAAAGGATTTTAAAAAGGTCTATCGCTATAAAAACACCTTTATTATTTTTAGTTTATTACTAAGATGTGCACCAAGTAGCAGGCACACTGATAAAATTTCTGCGGAATTTTCTAGTTCAGTGTGCCGAGGTGCTGCAATAGCAGCACTCGGCACAATGACTATTATTGCTCATACTTATTATTATTATTTCTTATTCTCCATCTTCCGCCAAATTTCGTCCGTCCGTAAGTCCCGAAGCGTTGCCAACACGCGCAAACACAATACACCGAAACGTGGGTATTGATCGGGAATGGTGTGCTCGGAAGTTTCTACCAGATTTGCCGCGCGGTTTTCCCGAAATCGGCAAAAAACCGCAAAATTTTCCCATTGACTTGAATGGGAAATGTTCGGAAAACTCTCAACATCGCTCAAAACGCCCCTCTTTGGGACCGTGCTGTGTCGCCATACTTTAACGTAGAAACATGATTAAAAGGTTAAACCGAAGACAAGACTTTGGCGTTTATTGGGCTGAATGGGCGTTCAGATATCAAGCACGGTTTCTCCCAAATCACAGTTTACGTATCGTCCCGTTTTCAGACCGGCTCAGATTTTCCAATGTGTGTGTATGTGGTGGAATGTCAGAGCTAGAGTGGAGGACAGAGTGGGGAGCTGGAGGACGGATATCTGGAAGTTTCTCAAACTAATGTCTCTCTCTCCTCCAGTTTTAACTCTTCAGACTTCATTATTGGTCAAAATGTAGGAAATCTTGTTCCGGTCGCAGACGTGTAACTATGGAGTCTATCGGACTTAAATTGTGGGCTGTGATCTACCAACTGTCGACGAAACTATGAAAAAACTGGCAGCTGGAGGACGATTTAATGACATTTTCCCCAAACAAATGTCTCTCTGTCCTCCAGTTTTACGTCTTCAGACATCATAGTTGGTCAAAATGTAGAAAATCTTGTTCTGATCGCAGACGTGTAACTATGGAGTCTGTCGGACGTAAAGTTTTCGCGCTAGCGAACCAACTGCTGACTTGTAACAGAAAAAAACCCACTCTGGCCTCTTCTCTGAGGAAATCACCATAGCAACAGGCCCTGACACTGAGAGGACAGAGGGGGGGGCCCTTTCAAATGTTCGAAATTAGTGCGATTTTGGCCATTTCCACGTGTCGTACTTTAACGAACTCCTCCTAGAGCTTTCATCCAATCAACTTCCAACTTGGTGTGTGTCATCTTAAGATGTTAACGATGAAAAGTTATTGAAAGAAATTTTTTTCGTCGAACGGTGTGGCCGTGGCAGGGCGGCCATTTTGTGCGATTTGCCACCAAAACAATATTAAGAAAATTGAGCCCCTGCACTACGTTTAACGTAGACTCACGAAACTTGGTCCACATATGTAGCATGGCAGGACGGACATAAAACTCCATTGTAGCCCCCCCCTAACCCAAACAGGAAGTCCACCATTTTGTATTGAATGTTCGAAAATAGTGCGATTTTGGCCATTTCCACGTGTCGTACTTTAACGAACTCCTCCTAGAGCTTTCATCCGATCAACTTCAAACTTGGTGTGTGTCATCTTAAGATGTTAACGATGAAAAGTTATTGAAAGAAATTTTTCGTCGAACGGTGTGGCCGTGGCGGGGCGGCCATTTTGTGCGATTCGCCACCAAAACAATATTATGAAAATTGAGCCCCTGCACTACGTTTAACGTAGACTCACGAAACTTGGTCCACATATGTAGCATGGCAGGACGGACATAAAACTCCATTGTAGCCCCCCCCTAAACCCAACAGGAAGTCCGCCATTTTGTATTGAATGTTAGAAATTAGTGCGATTTTGGCCATTTCCACGTGTCGTACTTTAACGAACTCCTCCTAGAGCTTTCATCCGATCAACTTCAAACTTGGTGTGTGTCATCTTAACATGTTAACGATGAAAAGTTATTGAAAGAAAATTTTTCGTCGAACGGTGTGGGCGTGGCGGGGCGGCCATTATTAGCTTTTATTGCTATGCGGATGTGCCCCAATAGCAGGCACACTGATAAAATTTCTGCGGAATTTTCTAGTTATTATTATTCTTCATCTTCCGCCAAATTTCGTCCGGCCGTAAGTCTCGAAGCGTTGCCAACACGCGCAAACACAATACACCGAAACGTGGGTATTGATCGGGAATGGTGTGCTCGGAAGTTTCTACCAGATTTGCCGCGGTTTTCCCGAAATCGGCAAAAAACGGCAAAATTTTCCCATTGACTTGAATGGGAAATGTTCGGGAAAACTCTCAACATCGCTCAAAACGCCCCCTCTTTGGGACCGTGCTGTGTCGCCATACTTTAACGTAGAAACATGATTAAAAGGTTAAACCGAAGACAAGACTTTGGCGTTTATTGGGCTGAATGGGCGTTCAGATATCAAGCACGGTTTCTCCCAAATCACAGTTTACGTATCGTCCCGTTTTCAGACCGGCTCAGATTTTCCAATGTGTGTGTATGTGGTGGAATGTTCAGAGCTAGAGTGGAGGACAGAGTGGGGGGCTGGAGGACGGATATCTGGAAGTTTCTCAAACTAATGTCTCTCTCTCCTCCAGTTTTAACTCTTCAGACTTCATTATTGGTCAAAATGTAGGAAATCTTGTTCCGGTCGCAGACGTGTAACTATGGAGTCTATCGGACTTAAATTGTGGGCTGTGATCTACCAACTGTCGACGAAACTATGAAAAAACTGGCAGCTGGAGGACGATTTAATGACATTTTCCCCAAACAAATGTCTCTCTGTCCTCCAGTTTTACGTCTTCAGACATCATAGTTGGTCAAAATGTAGAAAATCTTGTTCTGATCGCAGACGTGTAACTATGGAGTCTGTCGGACGTAAAGTTTTGCGCTAGCGAACCAACTGCTGACTTATAACAGAAAAAAACCCACTCTGGCCTCTTCTCTGAGGAAATCACCATAGCAACAGGCCCTGACACTGAGAGGACAGAGGGGGCCCTTTCAAATGTTCGAAATTAGTGCGATTTTGGCCATTTCCACGTGTCGTACTTTAACGAACTCCTCCTAGAGCTTTCATCCAATCAACTTCAAACTTGGTGTGTGTCATCTTAAGATGTTAACGATGAAAAGTTATTGAAAGAAAATTTTTCGAACGGTGTGGCCGTGGCGGGCGGCCATTTGTGCGATTCGCCACCAAAACAATATTAAGAAAATTGAGCCCCTGCACTACGTTTAACGTAGACTCACGAAACTTGGTCCACATATGTAGCATGGCAGGACGGACATAAAACTCCATTGTAGCCCCCTAAACCCAACAGGAAGTCCGCCATTTTGTATTGAATGTTCGAAATTAGTGCGATTTTGGCCATTTCCACGTGTCGTACTTTAACGAACTCCTCCTAGAGCTTTCATCCGATCAACTTCAAACTTGGTGTGTGTCATCTTAAGATGTTAACGATGAAAAGTTATTGAAAGAAATTTTTTCGTCGAACGGTGTGGCCGTGGCGGGCGGCCATTTTGTGCGATTCGCCACCAAAACAATATTATGAAAATTGAGCCCCTGCACTACGTTTAACGTAGACTCACGAAACTTGGTCCACATATGTAGCATGGCAGGACGGACATAAAACTCCATTGTAGCCCCCCCCTAAACCCAACAGGAAGTCCGCCATTTTGTATTGAATGTTTGAAATTAGTGCGATTTTGGCCATTTCCACGTGTCGTACTTTAACGAACTCCTCCTAGAGCTTTCATCCGATCAACTTCAAACTTGGTGTGTGTCATCTTAAGATGTTAACGATGAAAAGTTATTGAAAGAAAAATTTTTCGTCGAACGGTGTGGCCGTGACGGGGCGGCCATTATTAGGTTTTATTGCTAGTCGGATGTGCCCCAATAGCAGGCACACTGATAAAATTTCTGCGGAATTTTCTAGTTCAGTGTGCCGAGGTGCTGCAATAGCAGCACTCGGCGCAATGACTATTATTGCTCATACTTATTATTATTCTTCATCTTCCGCCAAATTTCGTCCGTCCGTAAGTCCGGCTGCCAACACGCGCAAACACAATACACCAAACGTGGGTATTGATCGGGAATGGTGTGCTCGGAAGTTTCTACCAGATTTGCCGCGGTTTTCCCGAAATCGGCAAAAATACGGCAAAATTTTCCCATTGACTTGAATGGGAAATGTTCGGGAAAACTCTCAACATCGCTCAAAACCGCCCCTCTTTGGGACCGTGCTGTGTCGCCATACTTTAACGTAGAAACATGATTAAAAGGTTAAACCGAAGACAAGACTTTGGCGTTTATTGGGCTGAATGGGCGTTCAGATATCAAGCACGGTTTCTCCCAAATCACAGTTTACGTATCGTCCCGTTTTCAGACCGGCTCAGATTTTCCAATGTGTGTGTATGTGGTGGAATGTTCAGAGCTAGAGTGGAGGACAGAGGGGGCTGGAGGACGGATATCTGGAAGTTTCTCAAACTAATGTCTCTCTCTCCTCCAGTTTTAACTCTTCAGACTTCATTATTGGTCAAAATGTAGGAAATCTTGTTCCGGTCGCAGACGTGTAACTATGGAGTCTATCGGACTTAAATTGTGGGCTGTGATCTACCAACTGTCGACGAAACTATGAAAAAACTGGCAGCTGGAGGACGATTTAATGACATTTTCCCCAAACAAATGTCTCTCTGTCCTCCAGTTTTACGTCTTCAGACATCATAGTTGGTCAAAATGTAGAAAATCTTGTTCTGATCGCAGACGTGTAACTATGGAGTCTGTCGGACTAAAGTTTTGCGCTAGGCTCACCAACTGCTGACTTATAACAGAAAAAAAACCCACTCTGGCCTCTTCTCTGAGGAAATCACCATAGCAACAGGCCCTGACACTGAGAGGACAGAGGGGGGGGCCCTTTCAAATGTTTGAAATTAGTGCGATTTTGGCCATTTCCACGTGTCGTACTTTAACGAACTCCTCCTAGAGCTTTCATCCAATCAACTTCCAACTTGGTGTGTGTCATCTTAAGATGTTAACGATGAAAAGTTATTGAAAGAAATTTTTTTCGTCGAACGGTGTGGCCGTGGCGGGGCGGCCATTTTGTGCGATTCACCACCAAAACAATATTATGAAAATTGAGCCCTGCACTACGTTTAACGTAGACTCACGAAACTTGGTCCACATATGTAGCATGGCAGGACGGACATAAAACTCCATTGTAGCCCCCTAAACCCAACAGGAAGTCCGCCATTTTGTATTGAATGTTCGAAATTAGTGCGATTTTGGCCATTTCCACGTGTCGTACTTTAACGAACTCCTCCTAGAGCTTTCATCCGATCAACTTCAAACTTGGTGTGTGTCATCTTAAGATGTTAACGATGAAAAGTTATTGAAAGAAAAACTTTTCGTCGACGGTGTGGGCGTGGCATGGCGGCCATTATTAGGTTTTATTGCTATGCGGATGTGCCCCAATAGCAGGCACACTGATAAAATTTCTGGAATTTTCTAGTTCAGTGTGCCGAGGTGCTGCAATAGCAGCACTCGGCACAATGACTATTATTGCTCATACTTATTATTATTATTATTATTCTTATTCTCCATCTTCCGCCAAATTTCGTCCGTCCGTAAGTCCCAAGTTGCCAACACGCGCAAACACAATACACCAAACGTGGGTATTGATCGGGAATGGTGTGCTCGGAAGTTTCTACCAGATTTGCCGCGGTTTTCCCGAAATCGGCAAAAACGGCAAAATCTTCCCATTGACTTGAATGGGAAAAGTTCGGGAAAACTCTCAACATCGCTCAAAACGCCCTCTTTGGGACCGTGCTGTGTCGCCATACTTTAACGTAGAAACATGATTAAAAGGTTAAACCGAAGACAAGACTTTGGCGTTTATTGGGCTGAATGGGCGTTCAGATATCAAGCACGGTTTCTCCCAAATCACAGTTTACGTATCGTCCCGTTTTCAGACGTCTCAGATTTTCCAATGTGTGTGTATGTGGTGGAATGTTCAGAGCTAGAGTGGAGGACAGAGTGGGAGGCTGGAGGACGGATATCTGGAAGTTTCTCAAACTAATGTCTCTCTCTCCTCCAGTTTTAACTCTTCAGACTTCATTATTGGTCAAAATGTAGGAAATCTTGTTCCGGTCGCAGACGTGTAACTATGGAGTCTATCGGACTTAAATTGTGGGCTGTGATCTACCAACTGTCGACGAAACTATGAAAAACTGGCAGCTGGAGGACGATTTAATGACTTTTTCCCCAAACAAATGTCTCTCTGTCCTCCAGTTTGACGTCTTCAGACATCATAGTTGGTCAACATGTAGAAAATCTTGTTCTGATCGCAGACGTGTAACTATGGAGTCTGTCGGACGTAAAGTTTTCGCGCTAGCGAACCAACTGCTGACTTGTAACAGAAAAAACCCACTCTGGCCTCTTCTCTGAGGAAATCACCATAGCAACAGGTCCTGACACTGAGAGGACAGAGGGGGCTGCAGGACGGATCTATGAAGGTTTTCCCAAACTAATGTCTCTCTCTCCTCCAGTTTTAACTCTTCAGACTTCATTATTGGTCAAAATGTAGGAAATCTTGTTCGGTCGCAGACGTGTAACTATGGAGTCTATCGGACTTAAATTGTGGGCTGTGATCTACCAACTGTCGACGAAACTATGAAAAACTGGCAGCTGGAGGACGATTTAATGACTTTTCCCCAAACAAATGTCTCTCTGTCCTCCAGTTTTACGTCTTCAGACATCATAGTTGGTCAACATGTAGAAAATCTTGTTCTGATCGCAGACGTGTAACTATGGAGTCTGTCGGACGTAAAGTTTTCGCGCTAGGCTCACCAACTGCTGACTTATAACAGAAAAAACCCACTCTGGCCTCTTCTCTGAGGAAATCACCATAGCAACAGGCCCTGACACTGAGAGGACAGAGG
Organism: Percina caprodes; assembly: GCA_013375575.1. Lineage (NCBI taxonomy): Eukaryota > Metazoa > Chordata > Actinopteri > Perciformes > Percidae > Percina > Percina caprodes. Next base: position 471,338 of record JABXJD010000133.1, on the reverse strand, counting down.
GGGCCCTTTCAAATGTTCGAAATTAGTGCGATTTTGGCCATTTCCACGTGTCGTACTTTAACGAACTCCTCCTAGAGCTTTCATCCGATCAACTTCAAACTTGGTGTGTGTCATCTTAAGATGTTAACGATGAAAAGTTATTGAAAGAAATTTTTTCGTCGAACGGTGTGGCCGTGGCGGGCGGCCATTTTGTGCGATTCGCCACCAAAACAATATTATGAAAATTGAGCCCCTGCACTACGTTTAACGTAGACTCACGAAACTTGGTCCACATATGTAGCATGGCAGGACGGACATAAAACTCCATTGTAGCCCCCTAAACCCAACAGGAAGTCCGCCATTTTGTATTGAATGTTCGAAATTAGTGCGATTTTGGCCATTTCCACGTGTCGTACTTTAACGAACTCCTCCTAGAGCTTTCATCCAATCAACTTCAAACTTGGTGTGTGTCATCTTAAGATGTTAACGATGAAAAGTTATTGAAAGAAAAACTTTTCGTAAATGACGGTGTGGGCGTGGCGGCGGCCATTATTAGGTTTTATTGCTAGTCGGATGTGCCCCAATAGCAGGCACACTGATAAAATTTCTGCGGAATTTTCTAGTTATTATTATTATTATTCTTCATCTTCCGCCAAATTTCGTCCGTCCGTAAGTCCCGGCTGCCAACACGCGCAAACACAATACACCAAACGTGGGTAATGATCGGGAATGGTGTGCTCGGAAGTTTCTACCAGATTTGCCGCGCGGTTTTCCCGAAATCGGCAAAAACCGCAAAATCTTCCCATTGACTTGAATGGGAAAAGTTCGGAAAACTCTCAACATCGCTCAAAACGCCCCTCTTTGGGACCGTGCTGTGTCGCCATACTTTAACGTAGAAACATGATTAAAAGGTTAAACCGAAGACAAGACTTTGGCGTTTATTGGGCTGAATGGGCGTTCAGATATCAAGCACGGTTTCTCCCAAATCACAGTTTACGTATCGTCCCGTTTTCAGACGTCTCAGATTTTCCAATGTGTGTATGTGGTGGAATGTTCAGAGCTAGAGTGGAGGACAGAGTGGGGGCTGGAGGACGGATATCTGGAAGTTTCTCAAACTAATGTCTCTCTCTCCTCCAGTTTTAACTCTTCAGACTTCATTATTGGTCAAAATGTAGGAAATCTTGTTCGGTCGCAGACGTGTAACTATGGAGTCTATCGGACTTAAATTGTGGGCTGTGATCTACCAACTGTCGACGAAACTATGAAAAAACTGGCAGCTGGAGGACGATTTAATGACATTTTCCCCAAACAAATGTCTCTCTGTCCTCCAGTTTTACGTCTTCAGACATCATAGTTGGTCAAAATGTAGAAAATCTTGTTCTGATCGCAGACGTGTAACTATGGAGTCTGTCGGACTTAAAGTTTTCGCGCTAGCGAACCAACTGCTGACTTATAACAGAAAAAAAACCCACTCTGGCCCCTTCTCTGAGGAAATCACCATAGCAACAGGCCCTGACACTGAGAGGACAGAGGGGGGCTGGAGGACGGATCTATGAAGGTTTTCCCAAACTAATGTCTCTCTCCTCCAGTTTTAACTCTTCAGACTTCATTATTGGTCAAAATGTAGGAAATCTTGTTCCGGTCGCAGACATGTAACTATGGAGTCTATCGGACTTAAATTGTGGGCTGTGATCTACCAACTGTCGACGAAACTATGAAAAAAACATGAAGCTGGAGGACGATTTAATAATTTTCCCCAAACAAATGTCTCTCTGTCCTCCAGTTTTACGTCTTCAGACATCATAGTTGGTCAACATGTAGAAAATCTTGTGCTGATCGCAGACGTGTAACTATGGAGTCTGTCGGACGTAAAGTTTTCGCGCGAACCAACTGCTGACTTATAACAGAAAAAACCCCACTCTGGCCTCTTCTCTGAGGAAATCACCATAGCAACAGGCCCTGACACTGAGAGGACAGAGGGGGCCCTTTCAAATGTTCGAAATTAGTGCGATTTTGGCCATTTCCACGTGTCGTACTTTAACGAACTCCTCCTAGAGCTTTCATCCAATCAACTTCAAACTTGGTGTGTGTCATCTTAAGATGTTAACGATGAAAAGTTATTGAAAGAAAATTTTTCGTCGAACGGTGTGGCCGTGGCGGGCGGCCATTTTGTGCGATTCGCCACCAAAACAATATTATGAAAATTGAGCCCCTGCACTACGTTTAACGTAGACTCACGAAACTTGGTCCACATATGTAGCATGGCAGGACGGACATAAAACTCCATTGTAGCCCCCTAAACCCAACAGGAAGTCCGCCATTTTGTATTGAATGTTCGAAATTAGTGCGATTTTGGCCATTTCCACGTGTCGTACTTTAACGAACTCCTCCTAGAGCTTTCATCCGATCAACTTCAAACTTGGTGTGTGTCATCTTAAGATGTTAACGATGAAAAGTTATTGAAAGAAAATTTCGTCGTGACGTGTGTGGGCGTGGCGGCCATTATTAGCTTTTATTGCTATGCGGATGTGCCCCAATAGCAGGCACACTGATAAAATTTCTGCGGAATTTTCTAGTTATTATTATTATTCTTTTCATCTTCCGCCACATTTTCGTCCGTCCGTAAGTCGAGCGTTGCCAACACGCGCAAACACAATACACCGAAACGTGGGTATTGATCGGGAATGGTGTGCTCGGAAGTTTCTACCAGATTTGCCGCGGTTTTCCCGAAATCGGCAAAAACCGGCAAAATTTTCCCATTGACTTGAATGGGAAAAGTTCGAAAACTCTCAACATCGCCAAAACGCCCTCTTTGGGACCGTGCTGTGTCGCCATACTTTAACGTAGAAACATGATTAAAAGGTTAAACCGAAGACAAGACTTTGGCGTTTATTGGGCTGAATGGGCGTTCAGATATCAAGCACGGTTTCTCCCAAATCACAGTTTACGTATCGTCCCGTTTTCAGACGTCTCAGATTTTCCAATGTGTGTGTATGTGGTGGAATGTTCAGAGCTAGAGTGGAGGACAGAGTGGGGGGCTGGAGGACGGATATCTGGAAGTTTCTCAAACTAATGTCTCTCTCTCCTCCAGTTTTAACTCTTCAGACTTCATTATTGGTCAAAATGTAGGAAATCTTGTTCGGTCGCAGACGTGTAACTATGGAGTCTATCGGACTTAAATTGTGGGCTGTGATCTACCAACTGTCGACGAAACTATGAAAAACTGGCAGCTGGAGGACGATTTAATGACATTTTCCCCAAACAAATGTCTCTCTGTCCTCCAGTTTTACGTCTTCAGACATCATAGTTGGTCAAAATGTAGAAAATCTTGTTCTGATCGCAGACGTGTAACTATGGAGTCTGTCGGACGTAAAGTTTTCGCGCTAGGCTCACCAACTGCTGACTTATAACAGAAAAAACCCACTCTGGCCTCTTCTCTGAGGAAATCACCATAGCAACAGGCCCTGACACTGAGAGGACAGAGGGGGCCCTTTCAAATGTTCGAAATTAGTGCGATTTTGGCCATTTCCACGTGTCGTACTTTAACGAACTCCTCCTAGAGCTTTCATCCAATCAACTTCCAACTTGGTGTGTGTCATCTTAAGATGTTAACGATGAAAAGTTATTGAAAGAAATTTTTCGTCGAACGGTGTGGCCGTGGCGGGCGGCCATTTTGTGCGATTCGCCACCAAAACAATATTATGAAAATTGAGCCCCTGCACTACGTTTAACGTAGACTCACGAAACTTGGTCCACATATGTAGCATGGCAGGACGGACATAAAACTCCATTGTAGCCCCCTAAACCCAACAGGAAGTCCGCCATTTTGTATTGAATGTTCGAAATTAGTGCGATTTTGGCCATTTCCACGTGTCGTACTTTAACGAACTCCTCCTAGAGCTTTCATCCAATCAACTTCAAACTTGGTGTGTGTCATCTTAAGATGTTAACGATGAAAAGTTATTGAAAGAAATTTTTCGTCGAACGGTGTGGCCGTGGCGGGGCGGCCATTTTGTGCGATTCGCCACCAAAACAATATTATGAAAATTGAGCCCCTGCACTACGTTTAACGTAGACTCACGAAACTTGGTCCACATATGTAGCATGGCAGGACGGACATAAAACTCCATTGTAGCCCCCCCCTAAACCCAACAGGAAGTCCGCCATTTTGTATTGAATGTTCGAAATTAGTGCGATTTTGGCCATTTCCACGTGTCGTACTTTAACGAACTCCTCCTAGAGCTTTCATCCAATCAACTTCAAACTTGGTGTGTCATCTTAAGATGTTAACGATGAAAAGTTATTGAAAGAAAATTTTTTCACGAACGGTGTGGGCGTGGGGGCGGCCATTATTAGGTTTTATTGCTATGCGGATGTGCCCCAATAGCAGGCACACTGATAAAATTTCTGCGGAATTTTCTAGTTCATAGCCGAGGTGCTGCAATAGCAGCACCGGCACAATGACTATTATTGCTCATACTTATTATTATTCCGTCCGTTTTTGTCCAACGATAAGTCCGGAAGCGTTGCTAACACGCAAACACAATACACCGTGGGTAATGATCGGGAATGGTGTGCTCGGAAGTTTCAACCAGATTTGCCGCGCGGTTTTCCGAAATCGGCAAAAATACGGCAAAAAATTCCCATTGACTTGAATGGGAAATGTTCGAAATGGCTCAACATCGCTCAAAACGCCCTCTTTGGGACCGTGCTGTGTCGCCATACTTTAACGTAGAAACATGATTAAAAGGTTAAACCGAAGACAAGACTTTGGCGTTTATTGGGCTGAATGGGCGTTCAGATATCAAGCACGGTTTCTCCCAAATCACAGTTTACGATCGTCCGTTTTCAGACCGGCTCAGATTTTCCAAATGTGTGTATGTGGTGGAATGTTCAGAGCTAGAGTGGAGGACAGAGTGGGGGCTGGAGGACGGATATCTGGAAGTTTCTCAAACTAATGTCTCTCTCTCCTCCAGTTTTAACTCTTCAGACTTCATTATTGGTCAAAATGTAGGAAATCTTGTTCCGGTCGCAGACGTGTAACTATGGAGTCTATCGGACTTAAATTGTGGGCTGTGATCTACCAACTGTCGACGAAACTATGAAAAACTGGCAGCTGGAGGACGATTTAATGACATTTTCCCCAAACAAATGTCTCTCTGTCCTCCAGTTTTACGTCTTCAGACATCATAGTTGGTCAAAATGTAGAAAATCTTGTGCTGATCGCAGACGTGTAACTATGGAGTCTGTCGGACGTAAAGTTTTCGCGCTAGCGAACCAACTGCTGACTTATAACAGAAAAAACACGCCACTCTGGCCCCTTCTCTGAGGAAATCACCATAGCAACAGGCCCTGACACTGAGAGGACAGAGGGGGGGGCCCTTTCAAATGTTCGAAATTAGTGCGATTTTGGCCATTTCCACGTGTCGTACTTTAACGAACTCCTCCTAGAGCTTTCATCCAATCAACTTCCAACTTGGTGTGTGTCATCTTAAGATGTTAACGATGAAAAGTTATTGAAAGAAATTTTTTTCGTCGAACGGTGTGGCCGTGGCGGGCGGCCATTTTGTGCGATTCGCCACCAAAACAATATTATGAAAATTGAGCCCCTGCACTACGTTTAACGTAGACTCACGAAACTTGGTCCACATATGTAGCATGGCAGGACGGACATAAAACTCCATTGTAGCCCCCCCCTAAACCCAACAGGAAGTCCGCCATTTTGTATTGAATGTTCGAAATTAGTGCGATTTTGGCCATTTCCACGTGTCGTACTTTAACGAACTCCTCCTAGAGCTTTCATCCGATCAACTTCAAACTTGGTGTGTGTCATCTTAAGATGTTAACGATGAAAAGTTATTGAAAGAAAAATTTTTCGTTGAACGGTGTGGGCGTGGCAGGCGGCCATTATTAGGTTTTATTGCTAGGCGGATGTGCCCCAATAGCAGGCACACTGATAAAATTTCATGAATTTCTAAATGCCAGTGTGCCGAGGTGCTGCACAGCAGCACTGCACAATGACTATTATTGCTCATACTTATTATTATTATTATTATTATTCTTTTCATCTTCCGCCACATTTTTGTCCGTCCGTAAGTCCCAAGCGCTAAGTTAACACGCGCAAAACACAATACACCAAACGGGTATTGATCGGGAATGGTGTGCTCGGAAGTTTTAACCAGATTTGCCGCTACGGTTTTCCAAATCGCAAAAACCGGCAAAATTTTCCCATTGACTTGAATGGGAAAAGTTCGGAAAAACTCTCAACATCGCTCAAAACGCCCTCTTGGGACCGTGCTGTGTCGCCATACTTTAACGTAGAAAGATGATTAAAAGGTTAAACCGAAGACAAGACTTGGCGTTTATTGGGCTGAATGGGCGTTCAGATATCAAGCACGGTTTCTCCCAAATCACAGTTTACGTATCGTCCCGTTTTCAGACGGCTCAGATTTTCCAATGTGTGTGTATGTGGTGGAATGTTCAGAGCTAGAGTGGAGGACAGAGTGGGGCTGGAGGACGGATATCTGGAAGTTTTCAAACTAATGTCTCTCTCTCCTCCAGTTTTAACTCTTCAGACTTCATTATTGGTCAAAATGTAGGAAATCTTGTTCGGTCGCAGACGTGTAACTATGGAGTCTATCGGACTTAAATTGTTGGCTGTGATCTACCAACTGTCGACGAAACTATGAAAAACTGGCAGCTGGAGGACGATTTAATGACATTTTCCCCAAACAAATGTCTCTCTGTCCTCCAGTTTTACGTCTTCAGACATCATAGTTGGTCAAAATGTAGAAAATCTTGTGCTGATCGCAGACGTGTAACTATGGAGTCTGTCGGACGTAAAGTTTTCGCGCTAGCGAACCAACTGCTGACTTATAACAGAAAAAACCCCACTCTGGCCTCTTCTCTGAGGAAATCACCATAGCAACAGGCCCTGACACTGAGAGGACAGAGGGGGCTGCAGGACGGATCTATGAAGGTTTTCCCAAACTAATGTCTCTCTCTCCTCCAGTTTTAACTCTTCAGACTTCATTATTGTCAAAATGTAGGAAATCTTGTTCCGTCGCAGACGTGTAACTATGGAGTCTATCGGACTTAAATTGTGGGCTGTGATCTACCAACTGTCGACGAAACTATGAAAAACTGGCAGCTGGAGGACGATTTAATGACATTTTCCCCAAACAAATGTCTCTCTGTCCTCCAGTTTTACGTCTTCAGACATCATAGTTGGTCAAAATGTAGAAAATCTTGTGCTGATCGCAGACGTGTAACTATGGAGTCTGTCGGACGAAAGTTTTCTTAGCGAACCAACTGCTGACTTATAACAGAAAAACCCACTCTGGCCTCTTCTCTGAGGAAATCACCATAGCAACAGGCCCTGACACTGAGAGGACAGAGGGGGCCCTTTCAAATGTTCGAAATTAGTGCGATTTTGGCCATTTCCACGTGTCGTACTTTAACGAACTCCTCCTAGAGCTTTCATCCAATCAACTTCAAACTTGTGTGTGTCATCTTAAGATGTTAACGATGAAAAGTTATTGAAAGAAAATTTTTTTCGAACGGTGTGGCTGCGGGCGGCCATTTTGTGCGATTCGCCACCAAAACAATATTATGAAAATTGAGCCCCTGCACTACGTTTAACGAGACTCACGAAACTTGGTCCACATATGTAGCATGGCAGGACGGACATAAACTCCATTGTAGCCCCCCAAACCCAACAGGAAGTCCGCCATTTTGTATTGAATGTTCGAAATTAGTGCGATTTTGGCCATTTCCACGTGTCGTACTTTAACGAACTCCTCCTAGAGCTTTCATCCAATCAACTTCAAACTTGGTGTGTGTCATCTTAAGATGTTAACGATGAAAAGTTATTGAAAGAAAAATTTTCGTCGTACGGTGGGCGTGGCGGGCGGCCATTATTAGTTATTGCTATGCGGATGTGCCCCAATAGCAGGCACACTGATAAAATTTCTGCGGAATTTTCTAGTTATTATTATTATTTCTTATTCTCCATCTTCCAAATTTCGGCCCGTCCGTAAGTCCGGGTTGCTGCCAACACGCGCAAACACAATCAAACGGGTAATGATCGAATGGTGTGCTCGGAAGTTTCTACCAGATTTGCCGCTACGTTTTCCGAAATCGCAAAAACGGCAAAATCTTCCCATTGACTTGAATGGGAAAGTTCGGGAAAACTCTCAACATCGCTCAAAACGCCCCTCTTTGGGACCGTGCTGTGTCGCCATACTTTAACGTAGAAACATGATTAAAAGGTTAAACCGAAGACAAGACTTTGGCGTTTATTGGGCTGAATGGGCGTTCAGATATCAAGCACGGTTTCTCCCAAATCACAGTTTACGTATCGTCCCGTTTTCAGACCGGCTCAGATTTTCCAATGTGTGTGTATGTGGTGGAATGTTCAGAGCTAGAGTGGAGGACAGTGGGGGGCTGGAGGACGGATATCTGGAAGTTTCTCAAACTAATGTCTCTCTCTCCTCCAGTTTTAACTCTTCAGACTTCATTATTGGTCAAAATGTAGGAAATCTTGTTCGGTCGCAGACGTGTAACTATGGAGTCTATCGGACTTAAATTGTGGGCTGTGATCTACCAACTGTCGACGAAACTATGAAAAACTGGCAGCTGGAGGACGATTTAATGACATTTTCCCCAAACAAATGTCTCTCTGTCCTCCAGTTTTACGTCTTCAGACATCATAGTTGGTCAACATGTAGAAAATCTTGTTCTGATCGCAGACGTGTAACTATGGAGTCTGTCGGACGTAAAGTTTTCGCGCTAGCTCACCAACTGCTGACTTATAACAGAAAAAACCCACTCTGGCCCCTTCTCTGAGGAAATCACCATAGCAACAGGCCCTGACACTGAGAGGACAGAGGGGGGCAGGACCTCTATGAAGGTTTTCCAAATAATGTCTTTCTCCTCCATTTAACTCTTCGACTTCATTATCGGTCAAAATGTAGAAATCTTGTTCCGGCCGCAGACGTGTAACTTGGAGTCCCATCGACTTAAATTGTGGCTGTGATCTACCAACTGTTACGAAACTATGAAAACTGGCAGCTGGAAGACGATTTAATGTGAAGTTTTCGCCCAAACAAATGTCTCTCTGTCCTCCGTTTTACGCCTTCAGACATCATAGTTGGTCAACATGTAGAGAATCTTGTGCTGATCGCATGACGCAGTAACTATGGAGTCTCGGACGTAAAGTTTTCGCCTAGTGCACCAATGCTGACTTGTAACAGAAAAAACCCACTTGGCCCTTCTCTGAGGAAATCACCATAGCAACAGGCCCTGACACTGAGAGTGACAGAGCCCTTTCAAATGTTCGAAATTAGTGCGATTTTGGCCATTTCCACGTGTCGTACTTTAACGAACTCCTCCTAGAGCTTTCATCCAATCAACTTCAAACGGTGTGTGTCATCTTAAGATGTTAACGATGAAAGTTATTGAAAGAAATTTTTCGTCGAACGGTGTGGCGTGGCATGGCAGCCATTATTAGGTTTTATTGCTATGGATGTGCCCCAATAGCAGGCACACTGATAAAATTTCTGAATTTTCTAGTTCAGTGTGCTTAGGTGCTGCAATAGCAGCACTTCGCGCAATAATTATTGTTATTGCTCATACTTATTATTATTATTTATTCTTAATCTTCCGCCAAATTTCGTCCTCAGAAGTCCCGAAGTTGCTAGCTAACACGCGCAAACACAATACACCGAAACGGGTAATGATCGGGAATGGTGTGCTCGGAAGTTTCTACCAGATTTGCCGCGCGGTTTTCCCGAAATCGGCAAAACCGCAAAATCTTCCCATTGACTTGAATGGGAAAAGTTCGGGAAAACTCTCAACATCGCTCAAAACCGCCTCTTTGGGACCGTGCTGTGTCGCCATACTTTAACGAGAAACATGATTAAAAGGTTAAACCGAAGACAAGACTTTGGCGTTTATTGGGCTGAATGGGCGTTCAGATATCAAGCACGGTTTCTCCCAAATCACAGTTTACGATCGTCCCGTTTTCAGACCGGCTCAGATTTTCCAATGTGTGTGTATGTGGTGGAATGTTCAGAGCTAGAGTGGAGGACAGAGTGGGGGCTGGAGGACGGATATCTGGAAGTTTCTCAAACTAATGTCTCTCTCTCCTCCAGTTTTAACTCTTCAGACTTCATTATTGGTCAAAATGTAGGAAATCTTGTTCCGGTCGCAGACGTGTAACTATGGAGTCTATCGGACTTAAATTGTGGGCTGTGATCTACCAACTGTCACGAAACTATGAAAAACTGGCAGCTGGAGGACGATTTAATGACATTTTCCCCAAACAAATGTCTCTCTGTCCTCCAGTTTTACGTCTTCAGACATCATAGTTGGTCAAAATGTAGAAAATCTTGTGCTGATCGCAGACGTGTAACTATGGAGTCTGTCGGACGTAAAGTTTTCGCGCTAGGCTCACCAACTGCTGACTTATAACAGAAAAAACCCCACTCTGGCCTCTTCTCTGAGGAAATCACCATAGCAACAGGCCCTGACACTGAGAGGACAGAGGGGGCCCTTTCAAATGTTCGAAATTAGTGCGATTTTGGCCATTTCCACGTGTCGTACTTTAACGAACTCCTCCTAGAGCTTTCATCCAATCAACTTCCAACTTGGTGTGTGTCATCTTAAGATGTTAACGATGAAAAGTTATTGAAAGAAATTTTTTTCGTCGAACGGTGTGGCCGTGGCGCGCCATTTGTGCGATTTGCCACCAAAACAATATTAAGAAAATTGAGCCCTGCACTACGCTTAACGAGACTCACGAAACTTGGTCCACATATGTAGCATGGCAGGACGGACATAAAACTCCATTGTATTCCCTAAACCCAACAGGAAGTCCACCATTTTGTATTGAATGTTTGAAATTAGTGCGATTTTGGCCATTTCCACGTGTCGTACTTTAACGAACTCCTCCTAGAGCTTTCATCCAATCAACTTCCAACTTGGTGTGTGTCATCTTAAGATGTTAACGATGAAAAGTTATTGAAAGAAATTTTTTCGTCGAACGGTGTGGCGCGGGCGGGCGGCCATTTGTGCGATTGCCACCAAAACAATATTATGAAAATTGAGCCCCTGCACTACGCTAACGACTCACGAAACTTGGTCCACATATAGCATGGCAGGGCGGACATAAACTCCATTGTAGCCCCCTAAACCCCAGGAAGTCCGCCATTTTGTATTGAATGTTCAAATTAGTGCGATTTTGGCCATTTCCACGGTCGTGACTTTAACGAACTCCTCCTAGAGCTTTCATCCGATCAACTTCAAACTTGGTGTGTGTCATCTTAAGATGTTAACGATGAAAAGTTATTGAAAGAAAATTTTCGTTTAACGGTGTGGGCGTGGCGGGCGGCCATTATTAGCTTTTATTGCTATGATGTGCCCCAATAGCAGGCACACTGATAAAATTTCTGCGAATTTTCTAGTTATTTCTTATTCTATCTTCCGCCAAATTTCGTCCGGCCGTAAGTCCCGAGCGCACACGCGCAAACACAATACACCAAACGGGTAATGATCGAATGGTGTGCTCGGAAGTTTCTACCAGATTTGCCGCTACGGTTTTCCGAAATCGCAAAACCGGCAAAATTTTCCCATTGACTTGAATGGGAAATGTTCGGGAAAACTCTCAACATCGCTCCAAACCCCTCTTTGGGACCGTGCTGTGTCGCCATACTTTAACGTGAAACATGATTAAAAGGTTAAACCGAAGACAAGACTTTGGCTTTATTGGGCTGAATGGGCGTTCAGATATCAAGCACGGTTTCTCCCAAATCACAGTTTACGTATCGTCCCGTTTTCAGACCGGCTCAGATTTTCCAATGTGTGTGTATGTGGTGGAATGTTCAGAGCTAGAGTGGAGGACAGAGTGGGGGCTGGAGGACGGATATCTGGAAGTTTCTCAAACTAATGTCTCTCTCTCCTCCAGTTTTAACTCTTCAGACTTCATTATTGGTCAAAATGTGAAATCTTGTTCCGGTCGCAGACGTGTAACTATGGAGTCTATCGGACTTAAATTGTGGGCTGTGATCTACCAACTGTCGACGAAACTATGAAAAAACTGGCAGCTGGAGGACGATTTAATGACATTTTCCCCAAACAAATGTCTCTCTGTCCTCCAGTTTTACGCCTTTCAGACATCATAGTTAGTCAAAATGTAGAAAATCTTGTTCTGATCGCAGACGTAACTATGGAGTCTGTCGGACTAAAGTTTTCGCATAGCGAACCAACTGCTGACTTATAACAGAAAAAACCCACTCTGGCCTCTTCTCTGAGGAAATCACCATAGCAACAGGCCCTGACACTGAGAGGACAGAGGGGGGCCTTTCAAATGTTCGAAATTAGTGCGATTTGGCCATTTCCACGTGTCGTACTTTAACGAACTCCTCCTAGAGCTTTCATCCAATCAACTTCCAACTTGGTGTGTGTCATCTTAAGATGTTAACGATGAAAAGTTATTGAAAGAAATTTTTTTCGCCGAACGGTGGCTGTGGCGGGCGGCCATTTTGTGCGATTTGCCACCAAAACAATATTAAGAAAATTGAGCCCTGCACTACGTTTAACGTAGACTCACGAAACTTGGTCCACATATGTAGCATGGCAGGACGGACAAAACTCCATTGTAGCTTCCCTAACCCAACAGGAAGTCCACCATTTTGTATTGAATGTTCGAAATTAGTGCGATTTTGGCCATTTCCACGTGTCGATTTAACGAACTCCTCCTAGAGCTTTCATCCGATCAACTTCAAACTTGGTGTGTGTCATCTTAAGATGTTAACGATGAAAAGTTATTGAAAGAAATTTTTTTCGCTGAACGGTGTGGCTGGCGGGCGGCCATTTGTGCTTTCACCACCAAAACAATATTATGAAAATTGAGCCCTGCACTACGTTTAACGTAGACTCACGAAACTTGGTCCACATATGTAGCATGCAGGCGGACATAAAACTCCATTGTAGCCCCCAAACCCAACAGGAAGTCCGCCATTTTGTATTGAATGTCTGAAATTAGTGCGATTTTGCCATTTCCACGTGTCGACTTTAACGAACTCCTCCTAGAGCTTTCATCCAATCAACTTCAAACTTGTGTGTCATCTTAAGATGTTAACGATGAAAAGTTATTGAAAGAAAATTTTCGTCAGACGGTGTGGCCGTGGCGGGCGGCCATTATTAGCTATTATATGTGGATGTGCCCCAATAGCAGGCACACACTGATAAAATTTCTGCGGAATTTTCTAGTTATTATTAGGCCCTAGATACCACAGCGGCGAAGGCCCTATTGAAACTGAAGGAATTATTATTATTCTTTATTATTATTTTCCACAAATGAATTGCCTTTTTGGGACTTATCATATTCAAAACTCACCATATTTGGCTCCATCGTCTGGTGAAAATTTACGTATTTTAAGGGTTTGGGAATGGGCGCACAAAAATGGCTGCTAGCGCCCTACAATAATTTGAAAATTCAGCCCTGCAGTACGTTTAACGAGCTCACGAAACTTGGTACACATATGTAGCATGGCAGGACGGACATAAAACTCCATTGTAGCCCCAAACCAAACAGGAAGTCCGCCATTTTGGATTGAATGTTCGAAATTAGTGCGATTTTGGCCATTTCCACGTGTCGTGACTTTAACGAACTCCCCTAGAGCTTTCATCCAATCAGCTTCAAACTTGGTTTGTGTCATCTTAAGATGTTAACGATGAAAAGTTATTAAAAGAAAACTTTTCGTCATAGGGCGGGCCGGGCAGGGCGGCCATTTTGTGCATTCGCCACCAAAACAGGAAGTGGTGTAACTCGAGCGTACTTGTCCGATTGATCGAAACTTGTCAGGATTCATCAGAGTCCGCCCCTGACGACATCTACACGCCGCTATTGGCTCAAAGTCATAGCGCCCTAGTGGCAACAGGAAGTAGGCCTAAAAGACAAGGTGCTATACTTTAACGAACTCCTCCTAGAGATTTCATCCGATCATCTTCAAACTTGGTGTGTGTCATCTTAAGATGTTGACGATGAAAAGTTATTAAAAGAAAAACTTTTCGTCAAACGGTGTGGGCGTGGCATGGCAGCCATTTTGAGTGTTTAGCGATGATGGAGAAAGTGGCTGTAACTACAGCGTACGTCGTCGTATCTGCTTGAAATTTCCCACAATCACCAAGAGTCCAGGCCTGAGGACACCTACAGGACAATATGGACTTTTGGAGACAGCGCCACCATCTGGCAACAGGAAATATGCCTTATATGACAAACATCATCCGATTTACATGAAACTTAGAATGTGTGGTCTACATGTGATACTGAGGCGGCCCCTATATTTTGACCACGCCCAGTCACTCAGGCCACGCCCCTTTCATAACATTTGAACCGTTTAACGTAGAGTCTTGTGTGAGGTGTCAATGAACTCAGCAGAGACTTACTTTTTATTGGTGATGGTTTGGCCTGCCCCTATGCGTAAGCCACGCCCACTTTCATAACTGGTGATCCATTTAAGGTACAGTCTTGTGTGAGGTATCATTGAACTCAGCAGACTTCCTTTTTCATTGGTGATGTTTGACCTGCCCCTTATGATGTGACCACGCCCCTTTCACAGATAATGAACCGTATGACGTAGAATCTGTGTGAGGTGTCATTGAACTCAGCAGAGACTTCCTTCTTCATTGGTGATGTTTGACCTGCCCCAATGATGCGGCCACGCCCTTTCACAGATAATGAACCGTATGACGTATAGCCTTGTGTGAGGTGTCATTGAACTCAGCAGGGAGTTGACTTTTCATTTGCGACGATGTTCAGTGTCTGAGTGACGCAAATGCACGTGCGCAAGGAGAGGCGTCCGCCAGTATCCCGACTCGCGCAGGTTAGCGAGGCCCGTTCATCGCTGCTTGCAGCTTTAATTATTATTTTCCGTCAAATGAATTGCCTTTTTGGGGGACTTATCATATTCAAAAACTCACCATATTTGGCGGTCGCATCAAGTCTGGTGAAAATTTACGTATTTTAATGGTTTCGGGAATAGGCGCACAAAATGGCTCGCTAGCGCCCCTACAATAATTTGAAAATTCAGCCCCTGCACTACATTTAACGAGCCACGAAACTTGGTACACATATGTAGCATGGCAGGGCGGACATAAAACTCCATTGTAGCCCCCTAAACCCAAACAGGAAGTCCGCCATTTTGTATTGAATGTTCGAAATTAGTGCGATTTTGGCCATTTCCACGTGTCGTACTTTAACGAACTCCTCCTAGAGCTTTCATCCAATCAGCTTCAAACTTGGTGTGTGTCATCTTAACATGTTAACGATGAAAAGTTATTAAAACAAAAACTTTTCGTCATAGGGCGTGGCCGTGGCGGGGCGGCCATTTTGTGCAATTCACCACCGAAACAGGAAGTGGGTGTAACTTGAGCGTACTTAGTCCGATTGGATCGAAACTTTTCAGGATTCATCAGAGTCCGCCCCTGATGACATATACACGCCGCTATTGGCTCAAAGTCATAGCGCCCCCTAGGGGTAACAGGAAGTAGGCCTAAAAGACAAGGTGCTATACTTTAACGAACTCCTCCCAGAGATTTCATCCGATCATCTTCAAACTTGGTGTGTGTCATCTCAAGATGTTGACGATGAAAATTTATTAAAAGAAAAACTTTTCGTCGAACGGTGTGGGCGTGGCATGGCGGCCATTTTGAGTGTTTAGTGATGAGGGAGAAAGTGGCTGTAACTACAGCGTACGTTGTCGTATCTGCTTGAAATTTCCCACAATCACCAAGACTCCCGGCCTGAGGACACCTACAAGCCAATATGGACTTTTGGAGACAGCGCCACCATCTGGCAACAGGAAATATGCCTTATATGACAAACATCATCCGATTTACATGAAACTTAGAATGTGTGGTCTAGATGTGATACTGAGGCGGCCCCTATAATGTGACCACGCCCACTCAGCCAGGCCACGCCCCCTTCCATAACATTTGAACCGTTTAAGGTATAGCTTTGTGTGAGGTGTCAATGAACTCAGCAGAGAGTTCCTTCTTTATTGGTGATTGTTTGGCCCGCCCCCTATGCGTAAGCCACGCCCACTTTGATAACATTTGAACCGTTTAAGGTACAGCTTTTTGTGAGGTATCAATGAACTCAGCAGAGAGTTCCTTTTTCATTGGTGATGTTTGACCCGCCCCACTATGATGCGGCCACGCCCCCTTTCACAGATAATGACCTGTATGATTTATAATCTTGTGTGAGGTGTCATTGAACTCAGCAGGGAGTTCACTTTTCATTGGCGACGATGTTCAGTGTCTGAGTGACGCGCAAATGCACGGCCGCAAGGAGAGGCGTCCGCCAGTATCCCCGACTCGCGCAGGTTAGCGAGGGCCCGTTCATCGCTGCTTGCAGCTTTAATTCAGGTTTTTTTTTTGTCTGACATGCCCTGGTTGGAGAATTTTTCTACATCCAGAACCTCAAGCAAATTTGATAACAAAATCATAATCACACTGTTAGACTTTTTATTGTATTTTTGCGGTAACTTACTGGCAACGCGTTGCCAGTAAGTTACTGTAACTACCCGATTACGGTATCCTAACTGTACATGGTTTTTACAGTATAATACCCTTACTGTAACTTAGTTTTACAGTAGTAGAATACCCTTACTGTAACTTAGTTTTACAGTAGTAGAATACCCTTACTGTAACTTAGTTTTACAGTAGTAAAAATACCCTTACTGTAACTTAGTTTTACTGTATAATACCCTTACAGTAATCATATTGTAATTACAATTTGCTAAATGATACTGTAATTGTCTTGCTGTATTATAGTTTTTTGTAATTGTGGTTCACAATATATTACACTATTTGGCATTGACTGTACAAACAATTTTAAATATTTTACATAAATTCTATTGAATTGAATAAATTCCAAATAATTGACTTTAGCCCATGTACAAAAGTAATACATTTTTTATTTTCAGGTACAAATATCAGGAACAAGATATTTTTTTAACTGTGAAAGTGCAAAACAACAGAAAATTGACATTCAAGCGATGCTAAAACAATGTCTAAATATGCGCCAAACACTGGGCAACATTCAGAGGCGAATACATGTCTGAACAATGTAGTTACCATTTGAATTTACTCTCAAAACGAAATGAACATTTTAAATCCCCCAGAAAACTAAATAACCTGTATTTTCAAATGTATACAAAATGTGGTGTGGGTGTTACCACAAAGCTGAAGTTGTTGGGCTTTGGTTGGGGAGGGGAAGGAGGAACAGTCTGCTTAGAAGGATTTGTGAAGGCCAGACCCATGGTACTCTTGCTTGCTGATCCACATCTTCTGGAAGGTGGACAGAGAGGCCAAGATGGAGCCTCCAATCCAGAGATGCTCTGGTGGGGGTATGTATGGACTGTATGAGAAGCAGAGAAATGGTCATGAGTTTATCTCATCTGAACTGTTAACAGACTTACAACTTTTGCAAAAACAGAATATGACAGTATACAAAATAAGTCACCAGTAGTGAAGTCCACAGATAATTCAAAGGTTCTTTCTACTTTCTTTTGCTGTCTGTCGATGGGTTTGGTGGTGATGACTTTGGAGCCGTTTCACAAAACTGATCTAACTAAGGATCTTCCTCTTTAAGTAAAAGGCCAATCTCTGTTGGGATCCTTTCCAAATGTTGTCAGAAACTTAAAATAATAATTTGACACCATCAGTGGCAAGAACAGAACTTTTAGTGGACGAAATTGGCACATTTGCCCTATATGATTACATTAGAGCCCGGTTTGAAAGCTGCAGGTCACAGTGTTCTCGCTCAGTACTGGACCAACTTCAAAGATTGTTGCTCTTGACCTTTAACTAAAATTAAAACACTTTGTAGCTTTTGCTGAATAACTGTGACCTCTGCTTACACAAGTGGTAAATACAAGATGATTTAGTTGTGTCAATGTTGTAGCAGGCAGGGAACGTAGCTGCACTACTTCATCGTACTGAGTAATCATTTTTCTGGTGTTAACTATTTTACATCACACAAGAAAATGCTTACCTAGTTAGGGCCCGAGCGCCGACAGCGGCGAAGGCCCTATTGAAACTGAAGGAATTATTATTATTCTTTCTTTCTTTCTTTTTCCGTCAAATGAATTGCCTTTTTGGGGGACTTATCATATTCAAAAACTCACCATATTTGGCGGTCGCATCAAGTCTGGTGAAAATTTACGTATTTTAATGGTTTCGGGAATAGGCGCACAAAAATGGCTCGCTAGCGCCCCCTACAATAATTAGAAAATTCAGCCCCTGCACTACGTTTAACGTAGAGCCACGAAACTTCGTACACATATGTAGCATGGCAGGGCGGACATAAAACTCCATTGTAGCCCCCCCCTAAACCCAACAGGAAGTCCGCCATTTTGTATTGAATGTTCGAAATTAGTGCGATTTTGGCCATTTCCACATGTCGTACTTTAACGAACTCCTCCTAGAGCTTTCATCCGATCAACTTCAAACTTGGTGTGTGTCATCTTAACATGTTAACGATGAAAAGTTATTAAAAGAAAAACTTTTCGTCATAGGGCGTGGCCGTGGCGGGGCGGCCATTTTGTGCGATTCACCACCGAAACAGGAAGTGGGTGTAACTTGAGCGTACTTAGTCCGATTGGATCGAAACTTGTCAGGATTCATCAGAGTCCGCCCCTGACGACATATACGCACCGCTATTGGCTCAAAGTCATAGCGCCCCCTAGTGGTAACAGGAAGTAGGCCCAAAAGACAAGGTGCTATACTTTAACGAACTCCTCCTAGAGCTTTCATCTGATCAACTTCAAACTTGGTGTGTGTCATCTTAAGATGTTGAAGATGAAAAGTTATTAAAAGAAAAACTTTTCGTCAAACGGTGTGGGCGTGGCATGGCGGCCATTTTGAGTGTTTAGTGATGAGGGAGAAAGTGGCTGTAACTACAGCGTACGTTGTCGTATCTGCTTGAAATTTCCCACAATCACCAAGAGTCCCGGCCTGAGGACACCTACAGGACAATATGGACTTTTGGAGACAGCGCCACCATCTGGCAGCAGGAAATATGTCTTATATGACAAACATCATCCGATTTACATGAAACTTAGAATGTGTGGTCTACATGTGATGCTGAGGCGGCCCCTATAATGTGACCACGCCCAGTCACCCAGGCCACGCCCCCTTTCATAACATTTGAACCGTTTAAGGTATAGCTTTGTGTGAGGTGTCAATGAACTCAGCAGAGAATTCCTTTTTCATTGGTGATGTTTGACCCGCCCCCCTATGATGCGGCCACGCCCCTTTTCACATATATTGAACTGTATGACGTATAGTGTTGTGTGAGGTGTCATTGAACTCAGCAGAGAGTTCCTTCTTTATTGGTGATTGTTTGGCCCGCCCCCTATGCTTAAGCCACGCCCCCTTTCATAACTGGTGACCCATGTAAGGTACAGTCTTGTGTGAGGTATCAAAGAACTCAGCAGAGAATTCCTTTTTCATTGGTGATGTTTGACCCGCCCCCCTATGATGCGGCCACGCCCCTTTTCACATATATTGAACTGTATGACGTATAGTGTTGTGTGAGGTGTCATTGAACTCAGCAGAGAGTTCCTTCTTTATTGGTGATTGGTTGACCCGCCCCCTATGCTTAAGCCACGCCCCCTTTCATAACTGGTGACCCATGTAAGGTACAGTCTTGTGTGAGGTATCAAAGAACTCAGCAGAGAATTCCTTTTCATTGGTGATGTTTGACCCGCCCCCCTATGATGCGGCCAAGCCCCTTTTCACATATATTGAACTGTATGACGTATAGTGTTGTGTGAGGTGTCATTGAACTCAGCAGGGAGTTCACTTTTCATTTGCGACGATGTTCAGTGTCTGAGTGACGCGCAAATGCACGGCCGCAAGGAGAGGCGTCCGCCAGTATCCCCGACTCGCGCAGGTTAGCGAGGGCCCGTTCATCGCTGCTTGCAGCTTTAATTTGATGTCTTCCACTCCAATACGGTGAGCCGTTGGAGGAAGGTGGTGACTCTGGAGCTGATGCTCATCACCTTTCTTTGGACAAGTCTTCCCGTCTTGTGGCTTGTACCCACTGTAGCAGTGCACTTGGTGCCCTCATCTGGGTTGATCCTTAAGAATCTTAAAAGAAAAACAGGTTTAAAATTTTCATAATCAAGAGCAGTCATCTTTAAATACATTTTAAATTTTACTTTTCCCCCACAAACCATGGTAGCTATAGACTCAACTCCTAACACCATATTCTTTGAGTTACACACTCTTTAGCTTAGGTCTCACACACAAAAAATGATTAATTCAATAAAATATCACATTACAGAAAGCAATAATACTACTGCAAAGTAAGGCACTGAGGAAAATCTTTGCTGGACATCACGATGGTTTTAAGTGGCCAAACCCTGAAGCCAAGGCAAAAAACTGCTCTCCATAAATGCTCGAGACAATGAATTTTCCACCAAAACTAGAGCTTAATGTGGTTAACATTGAATTAAATTTACCACACGTCTTTTTTTAGCTAAAAAAACTACAACGATTCTTTTTTTTCCTTTCCATCCACCACATTAACATTACTTAAAGACGCTTTTCCTGTCACCCGACATATAAGCTAGAATGTTTTTTTATTATTTTTTTAAAAGACATAGCCTAAACGTTAACTAAAGGTAACGGTTTAATGTTAACTTTACCTCCACTAATATAACCGCGTAGCCTATACTAGGCCTATAATATAGCTGTAATAAGTTGTGCTTAATCATTCTAAAACACTAACAAACAAACCAATCAACAGAATCGGGAATATAACGTTAGCATTAACCGGAGGTAATGTTAGCCAAAATGCGGCAACAGCAAGCTCATAAGCTAGCAGCAACCGACCTTAAACTTCCAGAATTTGGGTTACATTGTATTTCAGGCAATGGTCTGACAAGCAAAAAAAGATGTGCCGGACAACGCATGTAGAACGAGTTGTGTTAGCTTACCGAACGTCGTAATTAAAGCTAGCTCATCCTCACCACAGGGAAAATGTTAGGTTGGAGCGAGACTACGTTTTCCTTCGGGAGCTAGTTAACAGCTTGCTCTAGTCTAGCTATGACACAGGTCGGTAACCTAACGTCGCCGCTTGGGAAGGCATATCAGAGATTTTAATGTCACAGAATTAGCAAAGATTGAGCTTACCTTAACGCTTCTCCAGCTCTCTCTGAGTAGTGTGTGTGAGCGGACTCTGGTGTGTGTGAGCGGACTCTGGTGTGTGTGAGCGCACTCTGGTGTGTGTGAGCGGACTCTGGTGTGTGTGAGCGGACTCTGGTGTGTGTGTGAGCGGACTCTGGTGCACGCGGACCAAAGCGGTACTCCTTTGATGTCTGAGCCTCTACTTCTTTCAACACCTTTGAAGTATCTACCCGCTATTCTTTTGAAGTCAGAGGTCAAATATGGTGGTCAAGCATTTATATCCGTAATCCGTTTCTTGTTTGTCTCTACAACTCTCAATAAGTTATTTACACTGCTGAAAAGTATGTCACATTTTTAAATTACCTTCACTGCTAAAAGCATAATAAATAAAATGTAAAATATCTCTATAAAATAAAATAATTTTATAGAGATATTTTATTTTTCCATTTCATTTCTATGCTTCTATAACATGAACTAAATATGTTATTTAAGTCTGTCTTATTCAACTGCAGTAGCACTACTCCGGTTGTTTTACAGCAGACTACCGCAAATTAAAAAATACAGTAAATCACTGTAAATTAAATGTTACTACCCATAATGCAATGCATATTACAGTAATGAACCGGAAAAGAAAATTATAGTATTTTACTGGGCATTTTGTGGTAAGTAACTGTAGAAATACAGTAAAGTCTAACAGTGTACCGCAAATTCAAAATATACAGTAAATCACTGTAAATTAAATGTTACTACCCATAATGCAATGCATATTACAGTAATGAACCGGAAAAGAAAATTATAGTATTTTACTGGGCATTTTGTGGTAAGTAACTGTAGAAATACAGTAAAGTCTAACAGTGTACTGTAAATTCAAAATATACAGTAAATCACTGTAAATGAAATTTAATACCCATAATGCAATGTTTATTACAGTAATTAACCACAAAAGAAAATTATGGTATTTTACTGGGCATTTTGTGGTAAGTAACTGTAGAAATTACAGCAAAGTCTAACAGTGCAGGTACCATCTCATGTAGCCTAAAAACATATGCCATAGTTTATTCATGCTGAGCTGTCCTTGTCAAGGGACTTCAACCCAGAAAAAGACTGTACTATGTCAAGTTATCTAATATTTGGTAAAATTCCTTCAGTGACTCTAACCTATATGTCTTATTTACCAAAGATTTACTGTAACTCTCCATGTGATCTATTGCTGAACAAAACATCCCTGTAACTCAGATGCATAATGTTTTATTATATATCCAATATATTCAATATTATCTACAAAAAGAGGTGAAGTTAAGGGCTTCCATGGGACTCTGAAAACACCCACAACAATTCTGCTTTCCTGTCTGAACCTCTATTGACTTGTTTGACACAAACACTTGATGAAAGCTGATTATTAAGTCCTTTAATAGGTCTCATCGCAAGGTTCAAAACATATGACTCCCTTCTGCCTGCTTGAACAAATGCCCCAGAAGCACCACGTAATTTCAGCAAATGACTCTTTGGCAAATGAGCTCTTTGATCCAGTTACTGTTGGGCGATGAGAAATGCAGCAGCAACATGTCAGGCTGCACAGGATTTCGTGTACAGCTGTGGTTTGGAGTTTCTGCAGCAGTCGCTTGTTGATTAATCTGATGCATTGTGGAATGAAACGGTGACTAACCTTATTACCTTCTTAATTTAACAACGGTATTTATCAAAGAACTACTCCCAGAGCCATATGTTTTTCATAATTTTCTCACGATCAAAGTTGTCTCTGAGGATCATTTCAAGCCGCTCTCACTGTGAACGTGTAAAATACGGATGTCTGGACAGTGGCTGTCAGTGTCTGATGTGACGCAAAGGCCCCTTCGGTGTGTGTGTAGAACGTAGTGGGGAGAGCAGCATGTAGACGGGGTTTAGCGAGTAGTACGTACGGGGGAAATTCTGTGTGGGGAGGTTGGTCAGGGTGGTGGATGGGTCAAACAGGACTTTCACCCAGGAGAGCAGGGTTCATGTCCCGCGTGTGTCCTTAACCGTCCCGTTATTGCTGTGTGTCATGAAAAGACAATTTCTTCTTTACACAGGCCCGTTATTCCGTGTGTCACAGAACCGTAAGCCCACCCACGATCTTTTTCTTAATCTAACAGCGTCAAAAGGGACGCCAATAGTCCTGACCAAGCACGTTTAAGTAAAGCGTGTTGGAGGACGCTAAAGAAGACTTTTAGCGTCAATAACAACAACAAAGGCACCTGACCAAGCGTCCGTATTTGACAAGATGGGAAGGAGAATGTGTTGATCCTTCTAACAGATAACGGTGCTCTGTGCTCGTGATAAGATACAAGTGATTATTTTGTCAACCATTTCTATATTAACTAATTCATGTAAGGGTTTGGTTGCAATTATCACTTTGTTCTGGAAGATATTTTGTAGCTCTTCATTGCGCACGTTAGGAAGGGATCTTTTAATGACCTGCATTGAGAAGAATTTAATTAGAATAGAAGAAGAATTTAACTAACACAAAATTAAAATTGAAAACTACAGTCCAAACTGAAAAACAAGAGAGGGGAGGTTGAATGGAAGATGTGTGGTGTGGGGGGGGCTGTAGTATTTGGCCATAGAGCCTTGACTACGATATCTTAACTCTAATTTTAAACGCTTCTCTGATCCAGCTGGCACATGAGGACGGAGCCCAATCCTTCCATTTTAAAAAGAATAAGCCGACGAGCCAGGAAGGAAGCAAATGCAAGGGAGTTAGAGTGGGAAATTGAAAGTGATATTCCCTGTGGAGCCACTCCAAACACCGCAGTTATAGGATTAGGTGGAATACTACATGAATATATGCATCAAATATAGATGACCAAAATGGAGCAAATGACTGACAGGAGAAAAACATGTGATGAAAACCAATAACTCTTGTTGCATAGACATTAGCCCTTCATATTTAAATAGAGAATGGGCCTTGCCTCCTGTTTGACCTGTCAAGCTGCAGCAGCTCTTTAAACAACCCCTGGACCCAAGCCGGATTTTCTAATCTAGCCAACCTCTCATGGGCCATAGAGAGGCATTCAAAATCACGGCGTTACATAACATCTGAACTCAAACTCCAACCTTTTGGACGAGGGAGAATAAATGAAGCACTGGGTCAAGCGGTTGTAATAAGTGTGTGAAGGCATAATCAACAAGTGGATAAGAATCGTGCCATTCTGAAGAGACTGATTATTGCCATACTGTATCTCAGACTTTCCGTGGCCACAACGAGTCAGCCAGCAGCTCTGGCAACAAGGTGAACTTTGTGGAGCTAGTGCAAGCTTTTGCCAGGTTTAACACAACGCTAGCACCTAGCATCAGCTTTAACATTTACAGGTATGTCAAATACAACTCAGAATGACATAATAGAAAGCACTGCTCATGTTATTCAGGAAGAAATCAACCAGGAAATAAACACAATGCCATTCATAGCAGTGGAAGTGGATGACACCACAGACATGTCATGCAAGTGCCAGTTGAATGGCGTAATCCGCTACGTAAATGAAAAGGGCATGATATGTGAACGGTTTCTTTGACATGAGCCTTGAACGAGATGCCGAAGTCATAACTGCTGTGGTGATTGCCAACTATAACCCTGAAACAAAGCTCATTTGTCAGACATACGATGGAGCAAACTGCATGAGTGGGTAAAGAGGTTTGTTCACTGTGAGCGGGAAGCCAGTGTCTATATTGAGTTACAGACAGTAATCAATAAAACTGATTCATGGTTGAAATGTAGCAGCAATACAGCTGAGAACGCAGAGAATGACAGAGTTTCTCAGTCAAGCACAAACCCATGTTTTATTTAGTTTTTGGCTTTTAGTTTTGACAGGACAGCTGAAGACATGTCTAACCCGCTGCGTCAAGGAGGAAACCTCTATACATGGGCGCCCGCTCTGCCAACTGACAATCTGGGCACCCAAGCCCATGTTTTTAAGTGCAAGTTATCATAAAGATGTGGTTCAATGCTGTGTTAGTGTTTTTGTAAGATGACAAAACATTGGTTTGCCATGAATTTAGGAGTGGATTATGAAACATTTGAGATGTGGCATTATGTTATGTTATTTGTTGTTTTGTTCCTGGGTGTTCACCTGAACAATAAACTGAACTGGACTGATAACACCCATGCTCTATACAAGAAGGGCCAGAGTCGCCTCCATCTGCTGAGGAGACTCAGGTCCTTTGGAGTGTGCAGGACTCTCCTCAGGACTTTTTATGACTCTGTGGTGGCCTCTGCCATCCTTTATGCCGTGGTCTGCTGGAGGGGGGGCAGCTCGGACAGGGACAGGAGCAGACTCAATAGACTGATCAGGAGAGCGAGCTCAGTCCTGGACTGTCCTCTGGACCCCATAGAGAAAGTAGGGGAGAGAAGGATGTTAGCCAAGCTGACATCCATCATGGACAACACCTCCCACCCCCTACATGACACTGTGGGGTCCCTGAGCAGCTCCTTCAGCAGCAGACTGATACACCCACGGTGTAAGAAGGAGAGGTACCGCAGGTCCTTCATCCCGGCCGCTGTTAGACTCTACAACACCTGCACTACCTGATAATGTTGTAGTTTCTGTTCCTTTTTATCTCCCATCTACACCACACACTTTGTTTATATTTATTATCGGTATTTATATTATTTTATTACAAGTACTTACTTTTCAATATTTATAGTCACAGGTTAATATAATTTATATTGTGCTACCGACTCTTGCTTTATTACTCCAATTACACATTCAATTTAATTTTAACGTCACTTACACTGCAATATTACACTGTTTTCTTGTATCATGGCCGCACTTTAAAATATACTTTAAAATACCTTTATTTGACGCCATTCTGCTTACTTTCTGTCTACCTTATAATTATTGTTTATTGTTTTGCCTGTATTTCTTGTGTGTTTACTTGTTTGTGTGTTTTTTTGCTGTATAAAAGATAATGCTGATGCTGTAATAAGGAAATTTCCCCGTTGTGGGATAAATAAAGTATAATCTAATCTAATCTAATCTAATCTTTGTTATGTTATGTCATGTTAGTTAGTTAGGTTTGTTAGTCACGGCCAAATGAAACTTTATGAAGCTTCGGAAACCATTTCAATTATTTTCTGAGCCACTTGGTGCACTTGGTTTAAAGAAAAAGACTCAAGGATTAGCAATTTAGTGTGTAGTAATTAGTAATTTAACCCTTTTGGTCATCACTGTCACTGTACTTTTTTTTATGGGTTGAGTTTTTAATATGTATTATGTTCTCATGTATGTTTTTTCTAATGAAGCACTTTGTGATTTTGTCTGTAAAAAGCGCTTTATAAATAGGTTTGACTTACTGACAAAAGTTACCATTTTATTATGCTAATGAAGGGACATTTGTTACAAAAACTAGCATTAAATATTGTGTAGTTTTAAATCAGTTTTAAAGGTGGATATACACTTTATTTTGTAAAGTGTGCCTTCTGCACAGTCTATGTATTATTTGTCAGGCACTTCAGAGCAAACAAGGACGCAGGGTAGATGAGCTTTCTCTGCTCACATTTAGGAAAAAGTAACTGTAGGGCCTGACTGCAATGATCAAGAAAGTGCAGGAGAAAAAGTCCTACATTTTTCAGTCGTAAGTATATTTTATGTTTGAATCCCACAAACATGAGATCCAGAGTGGATACACAGCATTCCGGGATGGGAGAAAAATGTGCCCTGGTGTATTGCCATTTCTTTAAACCAATCAGAATTGTCTTGGGTGGTGCTAAAGTTTTTTTTGTGGTCAGTTTTTTATTTTTATTTAAACAGCTCAACAAAAGTGCAAAACATTGGTCCAGCTGACAACATACAGAAAGACACACACCAAAGAAGACGGCGATCAAATGTTTTACTGCACACAAAGAGGAGATACAGGAAGGAGGGAGACACAACAAAAACACAACAGCAAGAATAATGTCTGCTGCTCACAAAGAAGACACACAGAAACAGACACAGACACACACAAACAAACAAATGAGAGGTGTTGACAGGGAGACTGGCATGAGACAAAAGGGACCAAACACGAGCACAGATTAAGGGGGTAAGCCTCTCCTCTCTAAGCGGAGCTCCAACGGGGCCATTTTGATGCTAATAATCCATCACCTGCCTTTAGCATTCTACTGACTGCCATTCATTTTGACATCACTTTGACAGCAAATAACTTTACATCTGAAGTGTTTAAAGACTCTATTTGTCCATTGTTTATTTCTAAAGAAACACAACAATGTATAAAAGGCTCCATTACCTTGTCTCTCACAGTATGGCTTCGTAGCAGACGTTTTTGTAAAAATAGGCTAACAATTGTGTCATAACCACACGACTTACTGGCGCACAGTAGTGGAATAACTGTATAAAACAGTACAGGATAAGCTCACAGACAGTTTGGACTTCCAGTACATGTTAGTTAGCAGTAATTAGCCTGTGCCTATGTTATCTCCTAACATATACCTACGCTCTCCGTCTCTGTAAGGTTGGGAATGATTGAGATTTCTCTTGGCACAGCTACCAGAAGACTTAGATCTTTCAGACAGGTTGCTCACGTCACATCTACATTGTCAGGCTCAGTTGGAGGCTGCTCAGTAACGCCAAGCCATCACCGGAAAAGTGCTTCTAATATCCTTCACTGGTCTCTGTCCAGAACAACGGGGTCTGTTGGTTCATTTCTTTAACTGTCTATGGCACCGATAGAAGTGAGAAGGCTGTAGCACACATCTATGATTCTAAAGTTCTTAAAGAGTATTCAAGTTTTACTTTTTTGGGGATTTTAGGCCTTTACTACACAGGCCAGCTGAATATTTGAAAGGGAAGAGAGGGGAAACAACATGCTGCAAATCAGAATTGAACCTGTGGCCACTGCTGCAAGGACTGAGCTGCTTAACCAGGTGAGCTATCCAGGTGCCCCAAAGGTATTACATTAAACTTCAGAATTCCTTTACATACCCTAAAGAACTAATGGGTTTGGGACCATAGGAGAGTAATTTTTTGAACTTTCCATAAAATATGTCCACAATAAGAAAAATATAGAATATCCCCAGCCTTATGCTTTCAACATTGGTACCTTGATATGACTTGTATTGTCCTCTTGAGTTATCCATGCATATGTTTCTTTCTTCAGCTAAATAAAAACTTGTTGCAGTCTTGAGTACCAGTATTCCCCGTAGTGGCTTTATAATAGATTTAAATTTTTGTATTTTGTTGTTTAGTAGTGATGGTCAATTGAAGCCTAATGAAGCTTTGTGAACCATTTGATGTATTTTCTGAGCCTACTAGATGACAGTCTTGGTTTAAAGAATGCAGAGTGCTTTTAACCCTATGTTTAACAGAGAGCCCTGTCAAGTGGACTTAGAAAATAAAGAAAATGACTTCATTTGGCCAATTCTATTTTTAGTCATGTTCTCCCATCACCAAATACAACTGCTCTCCTAGACTCCAATCCCAAATTGTGATGTTTGCATATGTGTCAAAATGTCCCAAATATAGATATTCAATGTTTGATTATCTTTTATTTCATATTTTAAAGGTTGACTGTGTACTGCAAACAGTTATGGTCTTGTTTTGGTCTTCTCCTCTGATCTCAGCACTCATTGAAACAGGGTTTCATCAATCACTGTTTTCTATGTATTAAATAAAGGTTAAATGAAAAAAGATTGATGTGACCTTCTACAGCAAATTCTGAGCCATGACTTTGGCAGTGCAGACTTTAAATCAAACCCCTACCATCTACCGTGTAGATAACTCAGCGGCTGAGAGGGAAAAACTTAACTTATCTTTCTCAGACCTACATTGATTCACCAGTGTGACAACCAGGGATTGCAGTTCAAGATGGCTGATCCTTCCGCTTTACCCACTGCCGACCTTTTCATGAAACCCCCAATGAAAGTCCTTCATTTAGACATGGTGATTCAGCTAAAGTCTATAGACGTT
Organism: Percina caprodes; assembly: GCA_013375575.1. Lineage (NCBI taxonomy): Eukaryota > Metazoa > Chordata > Actinopteri > Perciformes > Percidae > Percina > Percina caprodes. The sequence continues at coordinate 442,221 of JABXJD010000133.1, read as the reverse complement.
TAACGTGCCACTACTTACTGTAAGTCAAGAAGTTCACACTTTTAATCTCCAGTACACTACAGTATTTAGTAAGATTAACTTTTTTCATGAGGATGTGCTGTATAGGTGCATGTAAAAACATGCATGTCAACGGAAACTAACTAGCAGGCTGTATAGGATCTCAGAAAGTCTAGCTCTAGCTTTTCCAAATCTTAAGCAAATGTAAATATTTGCAAATAGACGTAGGTTAGCCTTCTAATGGGGATGTTGTGTCTCAAGCCACGGCTATACGTGTACACCGTTCTTATATATTTCTAAATATATTCAAAGACAAGCACACGATTCTCCAACCAATCAACTACTGGCCAAACTCTCCTTTCCAGCACCTTGGAGTAGACTTTACCAGGGAGGCTGAGAAGTGTGATACCACTCTCTAGGCATCATCCCAGACCTCCATGCAATGTTAAAGAGGCGTGCCATCCAAGACAGCCCCTTTTCAGCATTTCTGGACGGCTCTCATCAATCCCCGGGGCTTTGCCACTGTGGAGTTGTTTAACTACCTCAGCGACCTCCACCAGGGAAATTGACGACAATCCCCCATCATCCTCCAGCTCTGCCTCCACCACAGAGGGCGTGTCAGCTGGATCAGACAACCACTCTGGTTTAGATCAGGGAGGCTGTTTCTCCCAATCACCCCTCTCCATGTATCTCCATCATTGCAAACGTGTGCGTTGAAATTACTATTATTATTATTGTTGTTATTATTATTTCATGTATATTGTATGTATGTATATTGTATCCTTGTATATTTCATTTATAGTTATATTCTGTGCTGTGTGACTGATGTATGTTTTCTGCTCTCTCCCCCAGCAGAACTATGGAGTCCCCCACTGGAGCCCCATAAAGGACTCCATTCAAGATCTCCAAGAAGGCCGAATAGCCCGAGCTCTTGTTTGGTGCATATGCACAAACAACAGTCAGAGTTTCCCCCCCCCACCACCCGCAGGCGTAGGGAGGCGACCCTCTGGTCCACCAGACTCCAATGCAGCGGCGCTCAGCCAGGGACTTGTGAGTATCCCCACACCTGCCCGGCACCTCACACCCTGGACAACACAGGAGTAGGAGAGAGTCCAACCCCTATCCAGGAGTACGGTTCTAGAACCGAGACTGTGCGTAGAGGGAAGCCCCACCAGATCTAACTGGTAGCGCTCTACCTCCCGCACAAGTTCCGGCTGCTCCCCCCACAGAGAGGTGACGTTCCACGTCCCCAGAGCCAGCCTCTGCCACCTGGGTCTGGTCCGGCGAGGCCCCTGACCTTAACTGCCACCCATATGGCAGCGCACCCCCCCCTAGTGGTTCCTCCCACAGGTGGTTGGCCCATAGGATGGAGAGATAGGTGCCACGTAGCTTCTAATCTTACGTTTACACGCTAAAATTGCCTAAGGCCCATTGTATTTTATTGATCATATAATTGTGGCTTTTTAAATAAAAATATACTTCAAACTTTAATTTTGGCATGATAGATTATCGTATTGATTAAGATCTCAATTAATTTAGTTGTCACTGTTGGTATTCTACCGTATTGGTCCTTATATAAAACATTTTTTTTACCAAAAAAAGAAAATCGTGTCCCTGTTTTTTTTGTGGTGGTGAGCACACATTTTAAACTAATGTAGCTCTGTGTAAATTCTTTGCTGTGTATAACTGTTGCATATCTGCAACTAGTCTCACCTGAAATGTATCTCAGTGTAAATTCTTTCAGGAAGACCTAACTCTTAATCAATACTCTACCTAACTCCAATCAGCTGTTTTAGGCGTTCACCTTCCTGCGCGACCAATCAGAACCATACACATATCGCAAGGGCCAATCACGGAGTCACAACCCTGTTTTAAAATCGGTTTCTCCATTATTCAGCTGTCGTTGGAGGCAAAGAGTGCAACCCTCCATCCCCCCTTCCACCTCCAGTCATCTACTACCTGACCGGTCCGGAGCCTCCTTTGGTCTGGTGTTCGGGCTTCTTCGTTGCCACCATTGGTGTCTAGATGCCGTCTGGGGGTCTGATGGTTCTCTACCCCTATTTATATACGAAATATTCGTATAGCAATGGAGTCTAATTGCCAAAAACTTTGTACATTTTATTGAGCTGTACAATAAACCTTATTTGCATATCTGCAAACATGTTTCTCCTGATTGAAATGTATTTAAATGGGAAGCATCTTTAGGGTAGCAACTCGTGGGTAGCATTAAAAAGCCAAAAATCTACGTAAGGGGTGGGGTGGATGGGTCAAACAACACAGGACTTTCTCCCCGGAGACCAGGGATCAAGTCCCGCGTGTGACCCTTTCCACGTTCTTCTTCTCCTAACCACAACCGTCCCATTGTTGTTGCCGTCTCCTGCGTGTGACGTTTCCTTTCCCCATTGTTCTTTTCCTAACCACAACCGCCCCGTCTCGAGTGTTGCAGCCCGTCCCATTGTTGTCACTGGCGTGTGGCGTTTCATTTCACTGTTGTTGCGTCCTCCAGAGACCTTGGACCGTGTCCCAGCTGCCGTTGTTGTCACCGTCTAATGCGTGTGCCGTTTCTTTCCCCGTTGTTGTGTCCCCCAGAGGAGGCTGCTGCAGCACAGACTCATGGCAATTTGTGAAATGGTCACTGTTCTCAGAAATAATGGTTATGCTACTAAATATTAATGCAGTGATTAGAAATAAAGCAAACCCTTGAGACATTTTCAGTTTATACAGTAAATGTAAAAATGCATATACTGCTATTTTTTTGAACATCCTAATCCTAACGTTTTGGTCGTGTTTTGATTGGGAATTGAATGTGCAGTGTTCCCAATGCATTGATATTATGGAATTAAAAGCTATTCTAAGGATTTTGAACATTATTCACTTTTTTAAACATACTGCTATTATTCAGAACACAACTGTATATAAAGACAAAGTGCACTGTAATAATACAATAATTTAAGAGTAGCTGGCTTCAAAGCCCTGTTTACTAAGATGAATAGGCTAAACTGTGCACCAACCCGTACAGATTTGTTAAAATATATCATAATTTGAAACATTCTATGATTACTTAAAAGTTATACCCCCAGAGGCTTTAACATTTAACATACACAGTGCATTTACAAATTTAAAAATATTCCATTCAAGATGTTGAGGCTGAAATCAGCAATCATATTTCAACATTTGTCTTGATGAGCCACAAAGTACACAAACGCTACTCAGTCTTTAGAGGAAAGATGAATGACGTGAGAGAGAGAGACTGAGAGGGGGGGGGGAGAGATCATCCTCTGCCAAAATGAGAGTCACCCTGAGGTAAAGAGAGGGAAAGACAAATAGAGAGAGAGAAGTAAGAAGACAGCAAGATGAAAGAGTGAGAGGCAGACATGTGCAGAGATTGACAAAGAGGGGGAAAGAGAGAGAGAGAGAGAGAGACAGACACACACACACACACACACACACACACACACACACACATACTAAAAGAGATTGGGAGCTTTTGAAGGATGGATAGATTGCTTTGAGGTCAGGATTGAAGAGATGATGGCTTTTAGCTGTGAGGGGGCAGCCCAAGAGGTCTGCCCCAGAGTCAGCCGGTCTGAACTCAACTGTCAGCCGGTAAGGGATTACAGCCGGCCAGGTCAAGGAGAGCACACACACACTCAAAAACAGAGTATCACTTACTGAAGCTACATCCTACTACTAATCATAACAATCAAAATAATAACATGGTGGAGGAATGCGGCAATAAGAGTACTAACTGACCTGCAGAGACTCTAGGAAACTTGAATTGCAGTGTTCTCCTATCTACTTGATAAAAAAAAAAAAGAGTCATAAATCAATAACAATTGATTCAGAACTCTGCTACCCGAGGGCTGATGAGGAACACACACAGAGGACACATCACACTTATGGCATTGCCTTTAAAAAGAATTACTAAATGGTCCTAGACCAGTATTTAATATCCCCTCAGGTCTGGGGCTGGCCTTTAATTTTGTCTGTCAGCTTTTAGCTCTTGTGCTCCGGGCCATTGGACCAACCTGCCAGAAGGGAACTGAAATTATGGACAATTATGGACTTGAACTACTGTATACATTTTATTTTGTTAGAAACTGAATTTTTTCCACATAATTTTCCTTCTTTCAAAAATTAAAAAATATATATATTAAAGTCTACTAATAGCACTTTCATCGGCCACTGTCTCCACATGTTGCTTGTAGGTTAGTAACGATTGATAATTATATCTTAACGTGTCTCATTATCACACGATAAGGTGTTTAATAGTTTTTACTTGACTGGAAGATATGGATTGACACCCGGGGACCCCTACTGCATTTTCATTACTCACAACAATCCCAGCAGTCCCATGTGTACTCTGAACTGAGAGCCACTGACCAAGCATGAGTGAGAATAGGTCAAATTAATTTCCTTGTTTCTGAAATGAAAATGAGATATGAAACATCTCACATTTACTAACTAAACATACAGCAAAAGATGACGCAAAACATGTCAGACGTCCTGCCAACAAGTAACATTTTAACATTAATGTACGCTGTAACGGTGGATGCAGGAAAAACTGTATATGAGACATACAGGATGACTTAAATAGAGGACAGCTATGCTCGTAAGTGCAATGATAAGTTAAAGTCCAGTAAAACTGTATGAATGTGTCCCAGTTCAGGATAGGAAATAAACAAGCCCCTGATAGTGACCGATCATTCCTATTTGATTCATTCAATAAATTATAATTTTTTGTCTTAAATTCACTTTCATATTATTCATAAATAAATAAAATCATCCATTTTGGGCCGCAACAATCTAAAAAAAAAACGCTGTGAAATCCTGGAGGGACTGCCCTTGTCTGTTTTTTCATGTGTTATGGTGTGCATTCACCAGCGTTTTTGTTGTTGGGGTGTTTGTAGGCTACTCCTGATTTTGTCAGTCATCTCATGTCTCTATGATCCTATCCTGTCCTATTCATGGTAGCCTACTCGTGGATATTGCGCCGTCATCACCACTGGAGCGCCGTAATATCATACACTGTAGTTGGTAGAAAAAATATACTGGTTTGGATTAAAACACTCCTAATGAAAAGACATTTCCTGGGTGAATGGAGTCCATTCACTGGCTTGAAATTCCCTATATTATCACCCCACCCCCCATCCACCACAACATCCTTCCTATGTGGCCAACCATGTCCTCATCCTGCAGCAGTCATTGTGGTGCATACAGCAACAAAACGTGAAATGGTTACCAATCACAACTTTTCATAGCTATACAGTATGCTATACAGCTATGTGCGTATTTGTTAATGAGAACAGCCTGAGCTTTTTTTCTATTGCAAAGGACTCCACCTCCAGTGTTGCTTTTTTAGCTGTACAGTAGATATCTCAGCGTAGTACAAACCTTTCCATTAACCTCACCACACAGCCTGTCTTTGTTACATTTAGACAAACTCTTTCCATTTCCCAACTTGAACCCTTACAGTCACCCGCAACCTCAAACAGTGGCTCTGCTTTTTAAAACCAGTTGAACCTATTAAAACCTTTGAACGGAAGCTTCCCAGGGTGCCGCACAACAGCAAAACAACGCTGTGCTTAAACACAAGTGATCAGAGTGCCCCAAGTCTAAACTCTGTATTTCCCCTCTTGTGTCTCACTGAGCTGTCTGCTGTGATTGATGAAGTCACTTTGACCCTCTGTTGGTTTCTCAAAGCCCCACTTCCCCTCTAGCTGTGGGCAACTTCCCCTCTGCCTTTCTCTGTTTCTCAGCTGCTTTCTTTGAGTCTCCCTCTCTCTTCCTTTGGCTGTGGGGTAACATGTTTCCATGTGTCACTTAAATTTTCCCTCTCGCTCTGGCTGGGGACGATGCCTCCTACTCACTCCCTCTAATCTCCTCTCTCATTTTTGTCGAAGGTGACATCTCTCTCTCTCGCTGTATGCACTTCTCGCCCTCTTTCGTGTGATGTCTGGATGTCTTTGTGTTAACTTAACATCTCTAAGACAATCCTGTCGCATGCTCCGTCGACACAGAGTCACGACTCATGGGAACCCTCGGGATTAAAGAGCACAGAGGGCAACTGTCATCAGGAGAATCAAAATGGCAGGGAAACTCCTTTAAAAAAGGTGTATATACTTATATAACATCTATTAAATAAGATTCCATTGTCATGATCCTAAAAATACAGATACTAACTTGAAACACACACGCACGCACACACACACACACACACACACACACACACACACACAGGGTCAAGGCAAAGGTGTAATGTTGGACTACAAAGTGTCTACAGGACTGCAATACTTCATAAACCTCTGGAATAGCAGCAGACTTCAAAATGTTGGATAAGTCATGGGCAACAATATTTAATAATAATAAGGTCTTGGCTGATAAACACTGAACCTATCTTTTAAGTAGTTCAATTCAATTTTATTTCTCAAATCATAACGAGTTATCTCAAGACACTTTCCAGTTTATAGATAGAGATAGATAATTTACAAAGAACCAGCAATTCTAGTAATTCCCCCAAGAGCAAGCATTTAGTTTGACAGTGGCGAGAATAAACTCCCTTTAGGAAGAAACCCTGGACAGACCCAGGCTCTTGGTGGGCGGAGTCTGACGGGGCCGGTTAGGGGTGTGAATGGAACTATGACTAAAAATAGTAGTTGTAGTAGTTCATGGCATAGCAGGGCACTGCAGAGCGTAGCAGGGTGTAACAGGGCACAGCAGGCCGCGGAACAGGACCATCGGGACAGCTGCAACCATGGTTTAGATGCCACCCTAATCCAAGGAAACATGCTGGGCAAAAAAGAACATAAGGACTCCGGGGAATGACTCCCCAGAGCTAGGTTAGTAACAAGCATTTCTGGGACAAGGCTGCACACAAATGGAAAGAGAGAGGAGCTCAGTGTGTCAAAGGAAGTCCCCCGGCAGTCTAAAACTATAACAGCGGGGCGGCCTCTGGCTCGCCCTGTGGGGGCATTCGCCCCCATGTTGGCTGAGTCCTGCAGCGGCCTGGGTTTGAATCCCACCTGCGGCCCTTTGTTGCATGTCAACCTCATCCCTCTCCCCCTTTCATGTCAATCCACTGTCACTTTAATAATCTTCAAAACAGCATAATTAAGAGAGACAGGGTAATTTAACCCTCACGCTGCTTTTACTTGCCTTACCCAAACTTTATCCTAACCTCAACCTAGTGTTTTTAGTTGCCTTGCCTAACCCTACCCATACTTAGGGTTAGGGTTATACTTAGCCATAATACATTTGCCATAACCACAACATTGAAAGTTATTGAAAACCTTTTTTTTTTTTTAAACATTGGCAGTTCATTATCTTCTGTATTGACAGAACATTGTACAGAAAGATCTTTGGCTTTGAAAGTTTTGCAGATCATATTTGGTTATAGTTTTTTTAATTCAGCCAAATCACCCAATAGCACTAGATTTTATCAGCTTTGTATTTTGAAGCCTGTGTTAGCCTGGCCTCCCATAAAAAAACTAGTGGTGTCTAGTGACAGTTAACGTAGAGGTATTATGTGCTATAACCAATCAGTAATGACCTATCTGTCTACCTTGAAATTCATTTTTAGGCAACACAGAAGCACTTTGCTTTAGTGGTTGCAAGGACCAGTCAACATTTGTCACAACAATCAAATAAGAGGAAGTTGCCAATTTCAGAGTTTTTATCTGACTCTTCCTACAACAACCTGTATAGTTGTTTTAATCTCATTGATCTTTGTTGCCATTCTGGTGGCAATTATTCAGTTGCTATTTGTCTGGCTCTGGCACAGAAAAATGCCATTCCCTCCTCGATCTTACCTACAAAGTCCTCAATGGCTTGGTTCTTTGTCCAACCACGGAAACAGGTCAGTGGCCACAATTTTTAAATGTGGCATATGTACAAAACAGGGCTGAAAATGTGCATATGCCACTTCCTACGCAAAGGTTGTGATTTATAAAAAACAAACTTGAGGGAGAATGTGCGGTCCTCCACACCAACTCTAACCCATGCGTACGCACATTTTGGAGACAATGGGAATTGGCGACGATGGTGAGGTGGTGAACTGATGTCAGACTGCAGAAAGTAACTGTGGGAATAACAATTACTCTTAATATAAGTAAGTATTGATGTCTCACGCACATTCTTCACTCCATCCACGTTATCATGAAGATTAAGGCCGAATCTCATTTCTTCCCCTTACCCCTTCCCTTCCCCTTCCCCTCGTTTTGCGTTCACGCGGGACCTAGTGGTGTCCCAATCCTTGAAGTGACCAAGTGCTAGGGGAAGGATCAAGGGGTGTATGGCCCTAGAAAGCAAGTCAGATCTGGAGCTCACTTGTAAACACAGAAGCAACAATGGCTGCCGCATCTACAAGAGAGACACATAAATAATTAAATAATTGATTTAAAAGTTACGACAGTCTTGTTTTGTGGTCTATGCATTCCTGTACATGTATACTTGCAACAACGTTCTTAATTAAAACTTTTTAAAAATCGCTAACGCTAACGTTGATTTGAACAACAGTCCCGCATTTCTCTGCCTTGAATGGACTGTATACATCGCATAGACTGTATATATTAATATTAACGGTCTATGATACATCGCTACGTGCTTTACATATACCGTCCTGTATCACACAGGGACCAGGAGGACACAGCAGCTGGTCCACTTTGGGGCTGAAAACAAGCAGAAGTTTCTTAAATCATGTGTTCATGTTGTACCCATTCATTATTGCATTGGTACTGTATTATTGTAATCATTTGTAATTAATTCCTGTTCATGCACTTGTATATTGTTGTTGGTTATGATAGGGACACTGATGATTTGTGAGGGACTGGTCTGGAATAGAATAACAGCTGTAGTTAATTTGTTTGTTTGTGGTCTTGTCTTTTTTTAGTTTTATACATTTGAAGCCTTTTTATGTGTGTGACATGTAAGTTATGGTTCTAATAGTTAATAATGGTTCTGTAATATAATATATTTAATGTAATGTTTTTGCCTGTTATGTTTAATTTATCAGGCAATAAAGACAGCATTTTGTTAAAATGTTTTTCTGAACATCAATGACATTCAAAACGGTGATAACTGAAACAGATATACAACACACCGTGTGTGTGTGTGTGTGTGTGTGTGTACACATATGTATTGCAAACAGACCTAAGTATTACACAGATAACATCTGCCTCTGCACTACCAAAGTGAACATAACATAACTAAAACATATATAAATGCATATGACACTGTTGTCAAAACCCACACAATCAACAGAGACGCCATCTTGGAAGTTTGTGATCAATACTGTATGGTGATGTCACCAAGTGGTGAGGGGAAGGGGTAAGGGGAAGAAATGGGATTCAGCCTAAATCCAACAGTGGTATTTGTGCTCAGTGATAAAAACCTTGTAAAATCCAACTCAAATCTTAAATAAAAATGTGTTATTAATATGTAATCAATGCTATCTCACTGTCACATTGTCCGCGCAGGAGGAGAAGGCCCGACTCCATGGAGTGCATAACAGCATCAAATGCCCTAGCATTAGATAACTGCAGAACACAGTGTAAATAACTAAATATCTGACTTTATAACTGTGCATATATCATCAAATGTCAATGTCTGGAACTACAGACACTCTCGCAGAATCGTTACACTTAATGTCCTCGTTATCGGTCTGAACTTTAATAGTGTTCGTGACAAAACCTGCATGAAGAAAAGTGTGTTTGACTATTAGACTTTTGTCTTCAAATTGTATCTCAGGGCGGGGGATACAACTAGGTGATGCTGTGATTTTGGCAAGGTAAAACATATAAATACCGGAATGCTGCATGAAGGCACTGCTGGCCCTGCAGGAGGACTATGCTAATGGAAGAAACAGGAGAGACTTTATGGACCAGGACGATGACTGGCTAATATGCCGATATAAATTCCCTAAAGCTGTGCTCTTGGATCTATGGACTGAATTAGGTCAAATAGACAAGGCATTGCGCAAGAACCGTGCCATCCTGGTCCTCGCCACTCTGGCAGCAAACGGCTGTTTCCAGAGTGAAATGGCAGATAGCTAAGTGTTTTATATACATATTATAATCTCCAACTTTATTGCTAAGTCTTGTTTGGATATGATATATAGTTCTGTCACATAGGTCTGGTATATTGAAGCTGTCCCTGAGTGCCGTAATGCCTGCCGTTTCGGAAGGTATTATTTATATACTGTCTATACATCAGGGTTACCTACACTGTGCAAAACAGGTCGAAATTATAATTCATCTGAGAAGTTTTTTTCTTTTTCCCTGCTAGTCATGATTTAGCGTAAAGAACAACTGCCAGGGTCATTAACATACTGATCAGCATTCATAAGGTGCTTTGCATTGACTATTTATGGTAAAAAATGGGCTTGTATAGTGCAGGATATGAGACTGATTCATGTACGCACACTTGTGGGTAATCTGTGATTTAGAAAAGGAACATTGCTTCCAGATGTGCGTACGCACGGTTTTATAAATCAGATTTATTTTTTGGCATACGCCATTTTTGGCTTTTAGGTGTACGTACACTTTTAGTAAGGATTTTATGCACAGTTTTACAAATGAGACTCTAATTCAGAGGCCTGGAACCGAGCTAAGGCTGTGCAGGGTCCGAGGAATGTGGATGGTTGCAATAATTATAATGCAATGATTGGCTGGCTGATAGACAAGTTTTTATTTAAATAATTTATTGTTGTATTGTATATTATTTACTGTTGCAGACTGGACACTTGATACTTTGAGCTGCATTTTTCACAAACCAATGAACTCCCTGGCATTTGGTGAGAACATGCATGCTGGTTGGATGCCACACACACAAACACACACACACACACACACACACACACACACACACACACACACACACACACACACACACACAGAAATATGCATCCGCTCAAGGAAGCTTAGAAGTTAAGCTTCAATGGGAACAGACCACATAACCTTTTTTTAAGATTATACCCTCTTCCCAGAGAGCTAGCGGGGCACCCTAAAACAACATAACCTTTGTCCTTTAACCAAAGCTTTGTCACTCATAGCTAACAAGCTCTTTTGTCAGCCAGCATAGCTCCAAGCTTAGTGATGATACCACCTTCATGTGCCTTTGCTTAAGGCCATTAACAGACCAAAGTAGTGTTTTGGAGAGTTAAACCCATTTACAACAAATTATGCATACATTACTGTCAGCTATTTTTCAACGCATAGCACAGGTTTTAGATTGATGAATGGGATTTTTGTACCCTCAAGGCAGCCATTGGGTTTCAGTTTGTTAAAAAGGTCACAAAGACTTAAAACTTTCTCCATATAGTCAGACCACAGTGCAAATTGTCAAAGTTGTATCATAGCAGCAACAAAAAAATGTAAAGGTACCTTTTAACATGTTGGGAAATACGTAGTGATGGCCAAATATAGCCTCATTAATCTTCATGAACAATTTTGTTTATTTTATGAGCCCCCATTGTCAAATAAGTAGCTGGAGCCTATGGAGCAACCCATTAGCTTAGCAGAAACATAAAAAATGGGGGAAAGGAGCTGGCCTGGAGTTTTGTCCAAAAGTAGCAAAATGTGCCTACCAGCTGCTCTAAAGCTCACTAATTACCATATTCATTCTTGTTTATTTAAACGTGTAGTTTCTACCGCTAGGGGTCACTTAATCAGAACACTAACAAACAAACGACTTTTCACAAAGGGAAGTAGCATGGGACCATGGGAGGTCCAACATCCAACACTCCACAGCCCATGGAGAAACTCACTTTGACATTTTCACAGTATCGTCCATGTTTGTCTTTTTGGATCCATTCCGTTTGAATTTTGTAGCATATGGTCTCACTGTCTGTCATCACACTCAACAGAGAGGAGTTTTTTTAATAATAATACCTTTATAATAATAATAATAATAATAATAATAATAATAATAATAATAATAGTACATTTCACAGTCTAAATCTGGTTTTCTTCTCTCCCGTGCTCTGGTCATTAACCCACATTGTATATGTGGTTTATTAAGAGTCATAGCTGTGGGAAACATACTCTTTTAGCCCACATTTAACTAAAGATGACCTGTCTCTGTGTGATATCTATTTATCTCTGCCACCCAAAGAGGACTGTGCCCTTTTGTTCTAAACTTGGCAGATTAACAAGGGCATTTAAAATGTTTTGCATTAGTACAATCAGGCATTGGATATTCACTTTAAGCTCTCTCAGCTTGTGTTTTTGTTGAAACTTAATTGTCATGAATAAGAATATTAATTGTCATGAATAAGAGTATTAATTGTCATGAATAAGAGTATTGATTGTCATGAATACAAGTATCCAGTCTCTGCTGTCATTTCAGATTTTTCTCCAATGGCTCCGTCAGCACAGTGGGGTAAGCTGTTAATAACCCCAATGTAGTACGTTATTCATATATAGGATAATTTACGCAATTGATTAGAATGACAATAGACATTGTATTGTATGTGCTCCCTTTTGTGGCTTTACCCATTCAACCATAGGTTCTGTCAAATATAAAAATTAGACATTATTGTATATTATCTATTTTCTATGACACAAAAGATTGCCGTGTAAAAATAAGAATGATAATTGCTTTCTTATTTTGTTTCCATTTCACCAGTGATGGAGCTAACTGACTAAATCCTGCTAACATGTCTAAAGATCACCAATTAACACATTGTATTTTGTCCAATTCATATGAACAGAAAAGTTTTTAAGGTGAGTTATGTGCTGCCATTTCTTGGCAACAACAGCTGATGCAGTGAAACTTAATACTTTGCCCAAAGTCCTTAAAATTGAACATATTCATCTCATTTTCAATAGGGAATATTTTTATATGAACGTGTGAAAAAGGCCAGACTCACAGACAAAAAAACATGGATGCAGAAAAACAAATAATGAGTGAAAAAATGGGGGGTTACTTATGAAAGCAGCATGGGTTACTGATCAATGAAAAGCTATGCTATTTCAGTTTTCCATTAACCTAATATCCTATTTGAAGATAAAGAACATATAATGCAGCTAGTTTTTATATTTAGTCATTTAAAAAAAATACTTTGCAAATATGAAAAAAATCCAATGTCATTTCAGTTGTAGTTAAAATTTACCATCAATTTTATTGATAACTTACTTAAGTCTTTAGGCTCTAAAGGCATTGATATACGCCGAACAAACATGAACGCAGACAGCTGATGCACATGGTTCATCTGTATACTAGGGTGTCTGCATAAGTGGGTATATTCACACAGTTGCAGACAGCACATATGGTCACTGTGAACAGTTTGTGGTCACATCCACACATTCAAAAGACGTCTGTGTAGACCCTCATGGAGATGGGCACATGACAACATTATCATCATACAGACCCTTACAATAAACAATGGTGGAAAGAACTTACACCTAATTTTAGTTTCACAATGGTATGATTTAAAAAGTTGATTTAATGTTCCCTTCCTCTTGAACAAAATACACAGTACCATAAACATCAGTCAATTCTGATGAAGGGGACTTGCAAGGATAGATGTTTTGACTGCCATTGTCTCTTTATAAAATGTCACTTCATGTGCAACACAAGGACTGTGTGCATGTGTGGGATTTTGTAATGTCAAACTGAAAAGAAGAGTCTTTTATAGCCTATAAAAAAAATAAATAATGATCCTTGTAAAAATGTGCAATCAAAACAGTTTGGAAGAAGACAGAAGTGCATGTGAAATCTCTGGAGGTATTTGTCCCAGTTGTCAGATTCAGTCTCTGTGCATGTGGCAATGATGCCAGCGTGGCCTTCGGGTGTGTTGTGTACTGTGTCTTCCTCTTTGATCTGGTGTTTAAAGTCTTTGCTCTTTCTGTCTCTGTTTCACTGTCCCCAGCTTGTAGTCAGGTAGTCTTGCAACACAAGAGCCTTTGAAATGTAAATCACACCAGTGAGAGTGTGTGTGGATATGTGTGAGCGTGTGTGCGAGGGAGAGAGAAAATTTCATAAGCTTTGGATGAAAACATAGATGGCAAACGGGCTGAGCCTATGACTGGAAGAACTAAAATTCCACAGGGGCCCACTTTCTTGGGAGCTTCTCATCTTTTGTATAATTTCAATAAACAAGTTTAATATTCATTCAGCACCATTATATATAATTGTGTTTACTCACAGCATGACGTTAGGGTCTAAAAGGTTTTATTTTCTTCTTTTCCCTCCATATGGTAGTGATGGTTGACTGAAGCCTCATGAAGCTTTGTGAACCATTTTCTTTATTTTCCGAGCCCATTAGATGGCGCTCTCTGTTCAAGAAAGGATTGAAAGCACGCTGACTTGAGTCCTTTTTTTTTTTAAACCATCTAGTAGGCTCAGAAAATTTAAAAAAATGGTTCACAAAGCTTCATGAGGCTTCAATCATTCATATCTACCATATGGCAATTTTCAGTCAGAGAAAATCAATCCAAGTTTTTAGCTGTAGATGTATTATGTGAGTTATCAGTTATTTATGTAAATTAGGCTTCAAACTCAAATGATGGATTTAGACAACTAAATGGGTACAACTAAAACTGTACCCACATGTCCTAATTTCAGAATTAACTGACATCAGAATATCCTTCAAACATGCAGCCATTGTTAGACTGCTTAAAGGTGGTGAAAACCCGGATGGAGTTAAACTTCCTCACTCTGAATGAAAATAAAACAGAAATCATCACGTTTGGACGTTTAGACGCACTGGGGGAACCTCTTGGCACTTGGGCCCCTTAGCCTCCCAAAAATCGATCTTCTATTAAAATTCTTGGTGTTATTTTAGACACCTCATTCACTTTCAGTAAACAAATCATTGCAATCGTCAAGACCAGCTTCTTCCAGTTAAGACTTCTAGCTAAAATAAAAGCCTATCTTCCTCCCAAAGACCTTGAAAAAGTCATCCATGCTTTTATCACTGCTGTGCTGGATTATTGTAATTCATTATACATGGGTCTACATCAGAAATCCTTCCATCGCCTCCAGTTAGTTCAAAATGCAGCTGCTCGCCTTTTAACTAAAACAAAAAAACGTAAACACATAACGCCAGTCTAGGCCTCCCTCCTCTGGCTACCAGTCCGTTATAAGATAGATCAAGCTCTTATTGCTTGTTCTTAAGGCCTTAAATGGTCTGGCTGATATGACCAATCACAATCTACTTGGGTGGCGCTAAGTGCCGAACGAAGCCTCTGTGCTGCTGCAAAATCGCCTCGGGAAGGAACTTGTTTTGGTGGAACGTGTGTAAGTTCAAAAGTTGTTTTAATCGTGCAACAGAAAACTCTGATTGGACAGATAGTCTAGCTAGCTGTCTGGATTTACCCTGTAGAGATCTGAGGAGCAGTTAACCGTAGTTCTCATGAATTGACCAATTAAAACACAGAGAAAATGGACATCTGGCCAAAACAAGGACATCCGGCAGAATTTCCGTCTGCACCGGAGCAATCCCGGAAGTGGAACGTCGTGGATATAGACTATATAGCACTTAAAAGTGCTTAAGAAAGGGGATTAAAGAAATACAACTGTGTGTGATTAGGATATTAACGATAAGTATAACCAAAAAGCAGAAGTTATTGTCTTGTTTTCTTCTCAGTAGAAAGCTTTCTACATTTAACCGGCAACAACAAGGGGACGGACCGCCACATGCGCGATCCCCGGGCGCAGGGAATCTGTGGCCACACGCCAGCTACAACAACAGGACGGTTGTGGTTACGAAAAAAATGGGGAAAGGAACCGTCACATGCAGGACACGGCGTAAACAACAGGATGGTCGTAGTTAGAAAGCGAATGGTAATGGTAATGTAATGAAATACGTTACTTAAAAATTCGTAGTAGACACACGAAAATAACGATATTAACGTGACCTGTACACAAATCAATAGATTAAATAACGTGACCATTCCACGAAATGCCAGGAGACTGGGCAGAATAATATCACAATCAGCTCAGTTTACTCTGGGGCAGCAGAAATAACTTGCAAACACATACAGTGGTGTGAAAAAGTGTTTGCCCCCTTCCTCATTTCCTGTTCCTTTGCATGTTTGTCACACTTAAGTGTTTCGGAACATCAAACCAATTTAAACAATAGTCAAGGACAACACAAGTAAACACAAAATGCAATTTGTAAATGAAGGTGTTTATTATTAAAGGTGAAAAAAAATCCAAACCATCATGGCCCTGTGTGAAAAAGTGATTGCCCCCTAAACCTAATAACTGGTTGGGCCACCCTTAGCAGCAACAACTGCAACCAAGCGTTTGCGATAATGTGCAATGAGGCTTTTACAGCGTCCTGGAGGAATTTTGGCCCACTCATCTTTGCAGAATTGTCCTAATTCAGTTACATTAGAGGGTTTTCGAGCATGAACGGCCTTTTTAAGGTCATACCACAACATCTCAATAGGATTCAGGTCAGGACTTTGGCTAGGCCACTCCAAAGTCTTCATTTTGTTTTTCTTCAGCCATTCGGTGGTGGACTTGCTGGTGTGTTTAGGATCATTGTCCTGCTGCAGAACCCAAGTTCGTTTCAGCTTGAGTACACGAACAGATGGTCGGACATTCTCCTTCAGGATCTCTTGGTAGACAGCAGAATTCATAGTTCCTTTTATCATGGCAAGTCTTCCAGGTCCTGAAGCAGCAAAACAGCCCCAGACCATCACACTACCACCACCATATTTTACTGTTGGTATAATGTTCTTTTTATGAAATGCAGTGTTCCTTCTACGCCAGATATACTTGGACACACACCTTCCAAAGAGTTCCACTTTTGTCTCATCGGTCCACAGAATGTTGTCCCAAAAGTCTTGGGGATCATCAAGATGTGTTGTGGAGAAATTGAGACGAGCTTTGATGTTCTTTTTGCTCAGCAGTGGTTTTCTCCTTGGAACTCTGCCATGCAGGCCATTTTTGCCCAGTCTTTTCCTGATGGTGGAGGCATGAACGCTGACCTTAACTGAGGCAAGTGAGGCCTGCAGTTCTTTGGACGTTGTTGTGGGGTCTTTGTGACCTCTTGGATGAGTCGTCGCTGCGCTCTTGGGGTAATTTTGGGCGGCCGGCCACTCCTGGGAAGGTTCACCACTGTTCCATGTCTTCGCCATTTGTGGATAATGGCTCTCACTGTGGTTCGCTGGATTCCCAAAGCTTTGGAAATGGCTTTATAACCCTTTCCAGACTGATAGATCTCAATTACTTTCTTTCTCAATTGTTCCTGAATTTCTTTGGGTCTCGGCATGATGTGTAGCTTTTAAGGATCTTCTGGTGGACCTTACTGTGTCAAGCAGCTCCTATTTAAGTGATGCCTTGATTGTGAACAGGTGTGGCAATAATCAGGCCTGGGTGTGGCTAGAGAAATTGAACTCAGGTGTGGACAACCACAGTTATAGTATGTTTTAACAAGGGGGGCAATCACTTTTTCACACAGGGCCATGATGGTTTGGATTTTTTTTCACCTTTAATAATAAACACCTTCATTTACAAATTGCATTTTGTGTTTACTTGTGTTGTCCTTGACTATTGTTTAAATTGGTTTGATGTTCCAGAAACACTGAAGTGTGACAAACATGCAAAGGAACAGGAAATGAGGAAGGGGGCAAACACTTTTTCACACCACTGTATTAACATATCCAAGTTAATATGACAACCATATTAGCAAAACATTTACCAGTTTACACATCCAGCAGATAAAAACCGACATTGCCATTAATTTTGGGCTTTGTTTCTGGACACCTTGTAAATGGAAGTCAATGATTCACTCTCTTTTAGCTCTGTTTTCGTCTCCACCAACTAAAAAAGCAATATATGGCTTTATGCTGTTAAATGCTCCACTATGTTCACCAGCTAGTCTCAGACTGTGTCTGCTTGTTGTTTGGTGCTGAGCAGGTAGTGTACAGTGGGTTTTTGCAGCTTTTTCTCTGAAAATTAGTAATTAGTCATCTAGTTGGCTCAGAAAATAAAGGAACTAACTATTAACTCGGACATCACCATCAAATGTATCATGACAACCAAGACATTGTTTCTACATGTCCACCAAATGTGGTTGCAATAGCACAAAGCGTTGAGGAGATCTCACACTTTAAGCCTTGCCCCCAGCATTTGCAATCTTTGAGGGCCAATTTAACAAATATGAGAAAGTAGCTTTTACCAGATTGGTCCAGAGATGTTCCGTACAATTTAAATATATTGCTTAAAGGTCGTAGAAGGTGTAGCAAAAAAACAGTATTTGGACACAATTCAAAATGGCGGAAAATTGATTAAGGTGCAAATGAAAGTAGCAGCTATGGATAGACTCGTGGGTACACAAACAGTTCAGAAGTTACAGGCCAAAATGTGAAGTTCATTGTTATAGCGCCACCATCTGGCAAAATTGTACCACATTCGACAGTGCACTCCCTTGGGTCCCCAGCAATATACCCTGCCAAGATCAAAGTTTAAAAAGAAATGGGGAAAAAAATCCACTTTGTCTGACTCTACTGTTAACCCCAAATGGAGCTGAGACCGAGTGAGCCAGAATTCTCACTATGTATTTGGGCACCCCTCTTTGACTCAATTTAAACACTTTCTATGCTTGATGATCAAAGGCTTTGGATGCATAAACAAATACATAAGAACTCATGAGCTTTTACCTCTATATTTGTTCACAATTTCCTTTAAGGCATATATACACAAATCAGTGCCATGGTTAGCTTCAAAACCAAAGTGGTTATCTGTGTATCCTTTTGACAGTATGCTGGCTAAAGCTATAGGCCTGTAATTATAAGCTGCCTTATAAGCAGCTTTGTCCTTGACTGGCACTAATAGAACAGACATCATTGAATCTGGTAACAAGCCTTGAATCATAGAGCCAATAAAACAAAAAGCAAGGAGAGGAGCTATCCTCATACTGGAATATTTATGAGCTTCAGCAAAATGATCTAAACCACCTGCTTTGTTTTCAGACAGCTTGTTTACAGCTTGGTACACCTCATGTGACATAATCACCATTGAATCTTTACTCTTAATATGCAAATCTATGGGACACAGTTGAATAAGGTACTATAATGCTGTCGCCTTAACTCCGCAATATTGTTTGTTCTAGAGATTCCATCTACAGTGCCTGGTAGAGATACTTTGCAGTTGTTAAGAACTCTCACTTCTTTTTAAAAAAGCAATAGCATTGTTACTTAGCAACAGCGTAGTCATGAAGTCAGCCCACATGACCTCCTCATTTTTCACAAATGAAATGAGAATACTATAGCATATTATATCTTGAGCGTCTTGTACTCAAGGACAGGCCCTTGTCTGGTTCTAACTGCTATAGCCCATGATTTAGTGGCTTCACAGGCTTCAGCATGATACTCAGCTACATACTTCTTTCAGCCAGGCCAGATGTTATGGGTCTTATTTTAATGCTGTTTTCATATAAAATCAAAAGAGCCATCTAGTTGGGTCAACAAATACAGCTAAGTGGTTCATGAAACTTCATTTGGACATCACTAGCACTTACTATATCATTATACATGGATCATATTTCTCTCTTATGCTTCACATCCTTGTAATTACCATTAGTGATGTCCAAATGAAGCTTCATTATGCATTTTCTATACTATAATAGATTCAGACAGATGGATTGTCATCCACGTTGCAATGCTCTAAAATAATGTTACATTTTGGCAACAAATCCGATTTGTAAGGCTTTTTCTCAGGACAGTAAGATGGCATGCTTAAATCCACAGCATTTTAGATGAACCGGGAGTTACTCAGCATTCATATTTCTAGTTCATATTCTCCATGGCTGCCTTTTCCCCAATCATTAACCTCTCTGTTACGTTCAAGATTCTGTCCCTGCGGCTCTCCCCTTTCCCCTGTAGTATGTGGCAAGGGTCAGTGGCTCCATAGGAGATATCACCACCAGAATCTAACTATCTGACCATGCCACCTGGGGAACTTCACCCCAAGATATGGTTTACTTCTACCTTAACTAACACCCAGTTATTCAAAGGCTACACATGTTCATTAATTGATGCAAGACGAGATGTTATTTATTGAAAATTAAATGGTCAAAGACGGGAAATGCTTGAAAATTGGGTAGTTTGAAATGTAGGTGAATCAAATTAGGATAATCACATTTAAGTAGAAAACATAGACATATTTATTACAATGTTTACAATTTAAAAAAGGCAAATTCTTTTAAAATAGTTAGACTCCCAGTTAAATTAAATTAGTAAAATTACCAAAATTAAAAGGTAAACTGGGCAGAGGCCAGCTGTGGATAGGCAATCTAACTCAGGGTGTGTTCCACACACAGGGTGTGTAGTTGTCTCTTTGTGTTAACCCTGTGGTAGACTGCAAGCTGAGGGACGGGGGCCACCCCCTCATGACTCTGCACAAGATAAAGCAGCTATAGATGAGGGTTTTTAGAGAAGAAATTAGATGACCACAGCAGAATAACAGCATCAACAACATTATATTGGTGAGTTTACTGTAGTGCTTACCATTGCAATCACCAACTTTAATCTCAGAGGCAAAGGTAACAGAATAAAAAAGGTCCTTGCTCTTCCAGGCCATTCATCACTTATGGTCAGTGCTGCTGCTACTGGCAGAGGCTACCAAGGAATCGTTTTCCTGTTTGAATTGATGTAAACCGAATTGTTTTACGTTTGTGGGTGAATGGATGTTGGTAGAGCCAAGACGTTTCGTAAATGTGTAACAGTGAATTACTAACAACATACTTGTTAGTGAAGTAATATTGATCATTTTGTTTTTCTTGTTGCTGGGAGGTTTGTTGGCCAAAATACAGACTGCTCAATGAATTCGGACAAAATGGCACTGCGACAAAAATGAAAAAACTTAGCTATTGGAAGGTATATGCAGAGTCACATCTCTCTAAAATGCCTGCTGTGTTTTTTTGTAATATTACAGCTGACATGCTGCAACAGTCACTGAGGAGCTAATAAAAAGCGTGGTGATGATACTCATTGTGTTACCTCTCCTAATGAGGCTATTGTTTACGGTTTTGGACAGCATTATATTCCTGGACTTGTTTGTGGGTTGCTGTAATTTTGTCATCCTGCAGAGATAAAGGCTGTGACAACTAAATAGCTATGCTTGTTCCAGATTTTGGAATATAAATGAGCGGTCACAGAAATGCTATAAGACATTTTTATGTAAATGAGTTTTAACTGACAAAGGCGAAGCTTGGGTTTAATGCAAAAATACTAGCAATGTCAATCGATTAAAATATTTAATTGGGTTTAACGGCATGATTGTCCACAGTTCATTGTGATTTAGCGCCAATTCATCACAGTTTAATACTCTTATCAGCATGGGAGTGAATACATATATTTGCCTTGAAATGTATTGAACATTTCTGGTGTGGGATAAAGTTGTCTATTCCAGACTCAAAGACTGTGTACAACAAAACAAAAATGATACAAACAAATATGAAATTACATTAATTTAAAAATCTCATTTATTTATAATTAAAAAAAACCTTACATTTCATAAATAAATTGAATAAATTACAAACCAGCTTTGTAATTGTACATGACATCTTTTTGACAAACAAAATGTATCCAACCTATTCTCAGGTAGAGTTAACTGATGAAGACCTCACACTTTCTTCTAGAAAGCTTGTTCCATGCTTATGCAACATATGTATATTTATCATTGGATACTGACGACGCAAAACTTTGTCCAGAAACATGGGCCTCAGGTCCTGGTGATTCTGCAGAGTAGAAATGAAATGATTGGAAGATGAATGATGTGTATCGGAAAATGCAGAGCGGCACTTTGACTAAAGTTGTCCTCTCCACTTTACTAATTGATCTGATAACATTGTAGAAATGTATAAGATATTGCATGTCATGCAAGCATAAAGAGATCCTCAAGCTTAAATAAACAATTAGTGGTTACCAACGACGGCTCTGAAAGTTTTCACTCAGGTTGCCATTTTAAAACTGGCCTTGGACAACAGATGAAAATTAGCCTTTTGAGCTAACTCTGGCTTATTTACAGTTACTTTGCTGTTGATTAATGGGCATTGCCCCTGTCAAATAAACAAATAAATGGAATTAAATTAGTCATTGAATCAATTTCTGTACTTTTAGATATTTTATTATAATAAAATATGTGATCTGGGGCCGACCACACCCTCTGGGTGAAATTACAAAATGTACCCATCTTTTTTCTCATGCATCACACCAGCTGTTCCACCACCAGAATACAGGAATTGACATCTGCTTCTGTGAAAAGTTTCTGGGGGCAGAGTACCAGACTTCCTGTTATGATTGTCCCACCCACATTTTTAATGCTTCCTGCAGAAGAAGCATTGCGCTGTTGGCACTGTTAAGATGGGGATGGCCGTAGCCACCGGGAGACGCCTCCTTTGAGCTTGATTAAGCAAAATAAAAATAAAAACTGATGAAAAATGTAAAACTAAAATAACCTTGGCACTGACACAGCGCTGTAGAGATAGGTCTACGCAAGACTATTGTGTCTCTGACTCAAAGCACAAAATCACAAAAAGAAAATGGTTACTGGAGATTCCGTGCAGGCGAGGAAACTAGACTAGACCTGCGACTAAATTATAATAACTTCTAAAAATGCAGTAACGATACAGTTACATACATTTCATATGCAGACCTTTTTCTAACAGACCTGCAGATGCACATTTAACCCCTGTTGTAACCAGTTCAGAGACTCCAGTCTGCAGTTTAGTTGATACAATTCAGACATCAGGTGAGATCATCAACAGAACCAACGTTAAAGCATGAAAAAAATTGATCAAGACAAATTGCTTTAACATGATAACGTGTTAACTCTGACAGTCCTAAAAAATACAGCACTTATTAAACAAGTAGTCTGGAATTCAGAGTGACAGTTTAGTCCAAAGTTGGCAGTGTTTTCACACTTTAACATGGGCAAAGAAAAATACTTTATTTGTTGTTGATTTATGGGTAGAGCAGGCACTTACACTGCAAGGACACACACATACACACACATACACACATTGCTGTTATCTCCCCCCTATTGCTACCCAGTTTGGTTCAAAATAAACTTAAGAAAGGCGGGGAGTGGACTTGAGCCTCCAGTTGGCAGACATACCTGTTGGCGTCAATAAAACTAATTTTACAACTAAAGATTTTCTCCACAAATGCACTTCAAAGTGTTTGCTGCTAATCCAGAAGGTTGGCAGTTGAGATAAGGAGTAATGAGCAGAGATTTAAGGTTATCTATTCATGCTGATTTGTGAGGAAGTGCTAATTATTATTTGTCTGTGATTTATTGTTTGTGTTGGGCTGATGTTACCTGACCTTTGAGGACCAGAATGGTGGAGCTTTAAATGTCACAATCTCATTTTAGGCAAGTCCTATATTTGTCAAGAGTTTAAAGGAGAATTTCGGTCGATTCCAACACGTGGCTCTGTTGTTTGTAACTCTGGAGTGCTGTCAGTAGAGAGGAAAATGAAACCAATCAGTGCTGCCTACACCGTGTTATCCTCCTGCTAGAGTTAGCGCCCAACAGGCTCAAACAGGGAAAGTTTTAAACATGTTTTTAGCCTCTTAACATGTTCCGGATGTCATTAAAAGTGCCGAGACCCATGTGAAGAGATTCCTTCCGAGTGAACACAATGAATCTGACTGCAGTAGATGTGAAAGAAATGCATGAAAGTTGTGCTAATTCAGTGTTTAGTTCCTGTGTTGATACTGCAAGGAGAGCTTCGGGACTATCTACAAACTACAACACCGAAAAGAAAGTATATGCTTATTTTTTAAAAGCAAGTGCTGTAGAACAACTAGCAGGAGACGAGTTATAATTGAGGTACGTTTGGAGACACTACCTTATTTAATCATTAAATTGACAGCCTACATATGTTAGTTTTATCTCTTTTCAGTGTTGTTGTAGACGGTCCCTAAGCTCTCTCACTGCCTCTCAACACAGGAACTAAACACAGCTGAATTTCATGCATTTCTTTCACATCTACTGCAGTCAGATTCACTGTGTTCACTCAGAAGGAATCACTGCACATGGGTAGGCACATTTAATGACATTTTGAACATGTTTATATGCTGATAACACGGCCAACACGGTGTAGGCAGCACTGATTGGTTTAGTTTTTCTCTCTACTGACAGCACTCCAAATTAACAAACAACAGAACTACGTGTTGAAATCGTCTGGAATTCTCCTTTAAGAGCAACTTAAAGGGTTAGCACTTTCACCCACTGCTCAGCTCTGACAGTATGTGGCTCCATTATCTCTCTATCGTAATCACTCTCTACACTGGACAGGGTTTTCCCTTGTCAGTTTCCGTTTTTAACCAATACAGGTGTTTCAGGTGTGTATGACGCCTTGATTTAACTGTACTTAAGGTCCAGCAGCAATGCTGCGTTTGCCAGCAATTGAGGCTTTTCAAGACAATGCTTGTTATTCCACCGGCCGCAAAGCAGCGTGTCCAAAAGTAGTGTGAGAAGTGGCTCTCCATTCCACTATAAATATGCGCCAGGTCGATTTTTAATGCAAGCCGCTGGGGCATTCGGCCGTTGACTAAATACAAACTACCTGTAACTAAAAAAAAAAAATTCACTCATTTTGAATTTCATGCCTGCAACACATTCCAAAAAAGCTGGGACAGGGACGTGTTTACCACTGTGTTATAGCACTCACTAAGCGTTTGGGAACTGAGGACACTAATTGTTGAAGCTTTGTAGGTGGAATTCTTTCCCATTCTTTCTTGATGTACGACTTCAGTTCAACAGTCCGGGGTCTCCGTTGTCATATTTTCTGCTTCATACTGGCAAAACATTTTTAATGGGGGACAGGTCAGGACTGCAGGCAGCCCAGTCTAGTACCCACAATCATTTACTATGAAGCCACACTGTTGTAACACCAACAGAATGTGGCATGGCATTGTCTTGCTGAGATTAGCAGGGATGTCCCTGAAAAAAAACGTTTCTTGAATAAGTTGCTCCAAAACCTGCATGTACCTTTAAGCATTAATGGTGCCTTTACAGATGTGCAAGTTATCCATGCCATTGGCACTAACACACCCCCATCACAGATGCTGGCTTTTGAACTTTGCACTGATAACAATCCGGATGCTCACTGGTCCTCTTTGGCCCGGAGGATACAAGGTCCATGATTTCGAAAAACAATTTGAAATGTGGACTCATCAGACCACAGCACACAACGGCGTTTCTGGATGTTGTTGATATATGGCTTTTGCTTTGCATGGTAAAGTTTTAACTTCCACTTGTAAATGTAGCAATGAACAAAGTATACATTATTACGAACTGTGTTAACGGGTTTTTGTTTAAATAATGATGTCGGTTTTTAATGAAATGCCTGAGGGATCAAAGGTCACGTGCAGAGATTTCTCCTGATTCTCTGAATCTTTTAATGGTACATATTTTGGACTCCTTACACGTTTAAAAACTCCAGAACGACCCAACCAACTCCAAATCCCCCGAGGATCTAACCCACATGGCTCTAGCCCCAAGTGACTTGGTTCCCTTCCTCCGCTGCCTGTACCATCCTCTCTGCTGTCCATGCGGGTGCTAACCCTGCTGACCCGGAAGTTTGTGTAGGCCCTGCTGCACCTACTTCAGCCCTGGAGATTTTGGAAGATACAGTTCCGTGTGAGCTGCTTGACAAACACTGGATCACAAAGGGAGCTAAACCTAAGCGGCCTCTCTCAAGCACCACTCCGGTGCTGTGGACTCTGGCTGGTTGAGGAAAACATGGGAGGAAACCAATCTCCTGTGTAGGCCAACAACTGTCTACCACTCTGCAGGCTATTAGAAATCCCTTCTCTATCCTGGACAAAGACTTTCCCCGTCTCCCGGGCAGTAGACAGGTCTCTGTGTGTCCACAGTCCACTGTGATACCCACCCCGGCTTCTGCCCAGCTTCTCTCCAGTAAAAGAAACGAGCAACGCCAACTAGTAAGGTCTGCTGTCAAAAGACGCTCTAGTTGCCCCCTCTTCCCAAGATGATTGAAGATGTCTCTTAGCCATTCTCATTGCAACCTGCTGGACCTCCGGGGTCTCACCACTTCAGTTGCATTCTTCATGATGCCTATCAGGGAGGATCAAAACAGCTGTCCTTGTCTTCACCATTGACAGTCATCCTAGATGACTCGATTGTCAGAATCGCGTCCATCTACAATGCCCACACGGTGGTCTTCCCTGGTGCCCCAACTAACTCAAACCAAAGTGGCAGCATGTGCGTCACCACAAACCAAAACTGAAACAGTCCCCACCTGTGCTTCTTCCAGGCCGGATCAGTCTCTCAAACTTTGATGTTCCCCTGATCCCAGTTCCTGAGATAATGGTTCCACTAACACATATTGACTCCCCTCCGGACTAGGATTATGTTTTGTTAATAAACTTTGTGGTAGTAAGTCTTCTAACTTAATTATAATATCTCTTCAACCAACACCCACTAATGGGCCTAATGCATCTGATACCTCTATTCGTTTCCTTACTCCATTGAGTTTTAAAAGCGCAAGGGCTTGGAATAATCTATTTGAACATTAGAATCTTACTTAAGAACTATGACCATCTAACCCTTCTAGTCTAACCGACCACTCCTGATATTCTTGTGTTGGGTGACACCTGGCTTGGGAAGAATATTGATAATTCAGTGGCTTTCTTTAATTATAATTTTCTCTCTTAAATTATAATTTTTATAGACTAGATCGGTTAGGTAGGGGTGGTGGAGTTGGAATATTGTCAAATCTTTTTCCTAATTGCTTTGAATTTGTAGCTCTAAAGGTCCACCATGGTCCGGACCCAATGACTGTGGTCGGAGTCTACCGGCCTCCCTCAGCTGAAGCCCATATTATTTATTGACTCCTTAGTGAGTATGCTCTCTAAATATTCTGCTGTTTTTTATTTGATTAGGTGACCTAAATCTGAATTGGCTGAGTAAAGCTTCTGTGCAGTTTAAAAAAATCTCATTTGCAGTCTAGATTTATCACAATTGATTAGCGAGCAAACTAGACCAAATTCTAAAGATTACTCCAAATCTACAGTCTGGCAAATATTCCACTAGTGGTGTCTTTGAGCTGGGAGTCAGCGATCACTGCCCCATTGCTGTGTAAGGGATGTGTGGGTAAAAAAGACAGTATCTTCAAGAGGAACCTTAGAAAGTTTGATGCTGAGCGTTTTTTTGGGGGATTTAACCAATTGGGACTGGAGTTAAATGGGCAAGTTCGATGACGCTGAGGTCGCTCTGGACTCTTTTGTAACTGCATTTAATTTCTTTGTAAACAATCACGCCCCATATAAAAGGACCAGAAGTAAAGATAGGGTAGTGCCATGGGTTACTCATGAGTTATCTACCCTTTGCAATAATAGGAACAGTGTTTGGATCTATGCCAGACGCACTGGTGAGCCCCAACACTAGAAAACTCTAGTCACCACCTCTTATTCTAATCACGCCAAGTTCTGGGGTGCAAAGATTGTAGTCCCCTCCAGGATCATGTCTCACATTTCTCTTTTCAGCCTTTTACATCTTCTGGAGGTCCTCAGAACTTTACAATCTATAGACCCTAAGTCATCTACTGGTGAGGCTCACTTAGACTCTTTTTTTAATAAAAATGCCATTGTCTTACATTTTCCATCACTTCAGGCTTATTCTCACTAGTCTAGAAATCTGCACGTGTCATTCCGCTGTAAAAGGGGGGTGATAGGGACAATCTGGATAACTATCGTCCAATCTCTACAACATCATGCCTGGCTAAAGTACTTGAGACCTTAGTCAACCATCAATTAAAAGTGGTTCTTGTCAAGTCACTCTATTCTAAGTCCTTGGCAATCTGGTTTCAGATCCACAACACTAATCACAACTACCCTTGTAGTTGTTGATTCTGTTTATGATAACTAATTAATGGCGTCAGCACTTAATGATGCCATGTAGGAAAGCAGGAGAAACGTATGCATGACAATATTATTGAAAATAGTTGTTACCTGTTGATACCTGGAAGTACCGCCAGGTATCAGAGCTACAGAGCTCCATGGTGATCTAACACATGTCCGGTCAGAAATTCAAAAAGCACTTTAATTGTATACATTGATATTTATTCCTGTAGCATATGGAATGCAAAACCTTTAATCTGCCTTGCCGGTGATCACCAAGGGAGGAGAGCCAGGGGTAGACCCAGAACACGCTGGAGGAATTATATAGTTCATCTGGCTTGGGAATGCCTTGGGATCTGGGCTAGCTTACTTGACCCGTTGCCACCAACGATCAAACCCTGAATCAAGCAGTTCACAATGATGGGTTGGAGCTTTAGACACTTAGCTGTTTGAACTATTTTGGTTGTTTTTGAAGCAGTTTTTGACACAGCCTCACGTTATAATGTGGATAGGAAGCATAGTCAGGTTTATACTGCTGATGGACAGAGGGTGACATGCACAGCTTTTGTGCACAGCATGAATTATGAGAGAAGCTGTTGAACTAAATATGCATTTAAACACGCTGCCAGATAGGTGTTTAAGTGAACACTGTAAACTGGGAACAGAATAAACTGATGTAAACTAAAGTGACTGTGCTGTTCATACAATTTATGTCAGAATATTCCATATTTATACTTAGTGTATAATGTAAAATTTACTGACTCAAAAAAGTGGCTCTGTGATAAAGATGATTAAATTATTCATTATTCAATTATTCACACAGGTATGTTATTGTGTATTGTACAGCCTTTTTCACGTTGTGTCTAAATGCTATTAAGGTAACTATAAATCATGCAAGATTATGACACCCCAAGGGCAACTACAGTATAAACATGATATACAGCCAATCAAAGTTCAGAGTTCCTTATTTAGTTTTTTAGTTGTATACAAAGGGAACAATTCAGAAGTATGTTTTACTCTTTTGAAGATTTGCATCTGTAACTGTTTTTATGTGGACAATTCCAAAAGTGTTCTACAAAGTTGTGTGAGTAAAAATAATGTATGAGTAAACAAGATCACTAGCTCCCACAAGAGACACTGAAGCAGAAGATTCCATTTTGCATATAGTGCAAAATACACCTTTGATAAATCTGCTTGATTGGCTCAAACAGCACCTTAAAAAAGTACAACTAAAGCAAGGTAGATAGTGGCTCAAATCAGCACCCAGCAGCTGTGGATATTTACAAGAGCAGTCAAATCAGCATGTGTGCACGGTCAGATCTTCCTGTTGTTTTTCTCGGGACATGACACAGCAAAATGCAAAGTAGCTTCAGAACTTTGGAAGACTACAAACTTGTAGCTGCTGCCAGGAGAGGCAGTGAATGGCTCATGAAGAGTGATTTCATTTTACCTGAGGAGTTTCTTTCTCATATGGTCTGTGCATGGCTGTCAAGATGAACGATGTTTCCGGACTAAAGTAAATCAGAAAGAAGAAAGGACCAGGGGAAATAAAACGTCTTTAAGTTCTAGATATGAAAATTGTTCACATAAGAGGAAGGAAAATATAGTATAAGCAGGGCTGGCGCAAGTCTTTGTGGGGCTTTAAGGTGAGATTGATAAATCCAATTTATACACACACACACACACACACACACACACACACACACACACACACAGCTACCATATTAACACTGCGGTGGAAAAATTTAAATTAAAACAACTTCCAAATTTAACCAGTGTTAAATTTGGCAGCTATTTTAGATCTAGTCTTAGTCAGGAAATGAAAATGCTTATTGTTTGATTCACGTTTTAGTCATTTTTATCCTTTATAATTTTAATCTAGTTATAGTTGAAGATGGTGCCGCAGATGGCCGCCTCTGGACTACGCTCCATTGTGCTTTTCGTGTTTTTGTTTATTTTCTCTGTTTTCTGCCAACACACTGTTAACATTTACCAGAGATGAGCTCCTAAATATCGGACTTTCAACTCCTTATACTATTCCACCGCTATTTTCCGAACCTGGAACTTTCTCAGAGTTATTAGTTGGAGGCGCAGCAGCTCTCTATGGGATCCACCGGAGACGCTGGAGGGGGAAGCATGCTGGCACGCTGGTTAAACTGAGGCAGCGGGGCTTTTGCACTGCGCTCCCCTCTATCCACCTGGCAAATGTCCGCTCTCTGGCCAACAAAATGGATGAACTGCTGCTCCTCAACATAACTAACTCGGACTTCAAGTCTACAAGAGACCATCCCCCAACACTGCTGGTCCTCAACAACTGGCTGACCAGCTGAATAGCTTTTACTGTAGGTTTGCAAAGCCCACAGTCACACCCCTCCCCCACACCAACTCATCAACTCACACTTCAGTCAGTCACCTCCCCCCTTTGACTCCTCACCTGCTCTTACGATCTGTGAAGTGGATGTGCGCCAGCTCTTCCAGAGGCAGAAGACCAGGAAGGCTCCTGGCCCAGACGGTGTGTCACCATCCTGCCTGAAAATCTGTGCAGACCAGCTGGCCCCCATCTTCACTCAGATCTTCAACAGATCTCTGGAGCTATCTGAAGTTCCCTCCTGCTTCAAACGCTCCACAATCATCCCAATCCCCAAAAACCCTCCATCTCTGGACTAAATGACTACAGGCCTGTCGCCCTGACATCTATAGTCATGAAGTCCTTTGAAAGACTGGTGTTGGCCCACCTGAAGGACATCACAGTCCCCTTGCTGGACCCCCTGCAGTTTGCCTACAGTGCTAACAGGTCTGTGGAGTCTGTAGTCAACTTGGGACTGCATTACATCCTGCAACACCTCGACTCTCCAGGGGCTTATGCAAGGATCCTGTTCGTGGACTTTAGCTCGGCATTCAACACCATCATCCCGGACATCCTCAGCACCAAACTCTCCCAGCTCACTGTGCCAGCCTCCACCTGTCAATGGATCACAAACTTCCTGACTGACAGGAGTCAGCAGGTGAGAATGGGGAACATTACATCCAGCACACAGACTATCACCCCCCAGGGGTGTGTGCTCTCCCCACTGCTTTTCTCCCTCTACACCAATGACTGCACCTCAGGAGACCCATTTGTTAAACTCCTGAAGTTTGCTGGACGCAACGGTCGTCGGCCTTATCTGGGACGGTGATGAGTCGGCCTACAGACGGGAGGTGGATCAGCTGGCTCTCTGGTGCAGTCAGAACAACCTTGTGCTTAACATGCTCAAAACTGTGGAGATGATTGTGGACTTCAGGAAGAGACCCCCACTCTTCCCCCCCATCACCATACTCAACAGCCCTGTGTCTGCTGTGGAATCCTTCAGGTTTCTGGGATCCACTATATCTCAGGACCTGAAGTGGGAGCCCAACACAGACACCATCATCAAAAAGGCCCAGCAGAGGATGTACTTCCTGCTCCAGCTCAGGAAGCTCAAACTGCCTAAGGAGCTGCTGGTCCACTTCTACACAGCCATCGTCCAGTCTGTCCTCTGCACGTCCATCACTGTCTGGTTTGGATCTGCCACCAAAAAGGACCGGAGCAGACTACAATGGACAGTTAGGACAGCAGAAAAGATCACTGGTGCCAACCTGCCCTCCGTCCATGACTTATACTCCTCCAGAGTCAGGAAACGGGCAGGAACCATCACTGCAGACCCATCTCACCCCGGACACAACCTGTTCCAGCTTCTCCCCTCTGGTAGGCGCTACAGAGCACTGTACGCCAAAACCAACAGACTCAGGAACAGTTTCTACCCACAAGCCATCTCTCTGATGAACAGCTGACAGGTTCAATTCTGGTCAATAACCCAGTAACACTGCCTCCAAATAGCACCTGTTTACTGGTTCCACTATTATTCCACTTATTTAGTATTATTCATCATTCTCATATCTCACTTATTTGTTATTTACTCATCATTCCCATTCTCATCTCACTCATTTATTTATTCATCATTCTCATTTCCTATTTCAGAACTGTTGATAATGTTCATACTGTTCATATTATAATATAAAATTATAATAATATAATACTATTTATCCCAGTACCCTTTGCACTATGTTCCACCAACTTTTGTTGGACTCTTCATTGCACTCATGCCCCTATATTGTTCTGTTTCTGTTTAGAGTATGTATATATTAGTGTGTATATATTAGTGTGTATGTATTGTTTGTTTGTTTTTGAATGTGTAAGCACATTGTGAGCAACTATGCTCCAAAGGAAAATTCCTTGTATGTGTCTTCATACCTGGTCAATAAAGCTGATTCTGATTCTGAACTCAAAACCTTTAAGTCCGGTTTTAGGCAAGGAATGTGATCTTGGGAATTTGGATAAAAGTAAAATGGAGAGTGTGTGTGTTTTTAGTAAAACAGAATATGTATCCATTTTCCATTTTTCATTGCTGTACATTTACAAGTAGATAATAATTTCTATTCTAGCCACAGATTTTGCTGACTCTGAATTCTTATCAAAAATGCCTGTTGCTAGTCCTCATGGTAGAGCTCTGCCTAAAATAACTCCTTCTGGTTGGACCTATACAATATAACAAATGCAGTAACTTAAAGTTCCTAGATATAACATATATATAAATGAATATGAGCTAGCTATGAAGTAAGCTATCCATTTACTTATAAGTCCCAACTGATGCTGACCTGGAGTTCTGTACGAAGGGTCTCATCTTGACTCTCTGTGGTAGGGTCTGTCACCTCACATCACATCTCATCGTCCTGCATGTCCTCCCTGATTTAACAGTATCCACCAGGGTATCTGAGTCTGGAGTAGTTGCTTTTGGGGTAGCTGTGCTCTCATCAGTTGGTAAAAAACACAAATACTATGTGAAATCAAAGTAACTTTATTAGTCACAACACAGATTTAACTGCAATAATGGTATCTTGGTCAATGACATAAGGATTTTCATTTAAATGGCATTTGTTCAAACATTAGTGTTGTTTATGTATGAATTTATATAAAACAATTATTTAAACAGATTTTAGTGTTTTTTCATGTTCATGAATTGGCCATGTGTTGGACCCAAAAGCAGAGGAGCAGCAGGCAGGAGGGAGCTTCAAAAGGCTTTATTTGAAATGATCCAAAAAAGCAGGGAGCAGACGAAAAACAAAAATCCAAAAACAAGCACTGGGGAAGGCGATACTAAAACAGGGAAAACCACACAGGGGAAAACTCACGAGGGACAAAACTGGAACAATTCACTAGAGGTATCAGGAATGACGCCAGAACGTAGACACGAAGGCATCGACAAGACAAAAAAGACCTGACAAGGGACAAAGGGAACACAGGGGTTAAATACAAGAGGTAACGAGGTAACGGGGAACAGGTGAGACGTCAGGTGAATCACATTAGGGTGGGGAGGGACAATCAGACAGGCACAAAGCAAAGCTAGACAAGACTAGACAAGACAGGAAACAATACTACCAAAGAAAAACAGGAAGTAGAAGAAACAGATGCTTACCGGGGGAACACTGAGCCACAAACACAAGGAGACAAGACCAGACCGAAAACCACAGAAGGATAAACAAAGAAACCAAAACACCCACCCAAACCATCACAGCCATGGCCTTTAAAAATGAGCATACAGTATATCTTTAACTGTTTACATTTATTTTACAAGTTCTTAATAATATGAAGTGTGTGGAAACAAATTATTTGGATTTCTTCTGAAATACTATAGTTACACCTACCTACATGTAGTTAACATACACATTTTTCCTGTGAATTGCACAAAACTGAATAAGATGTCTAAATAATATAATTCCCTTCAGCATACTCGATCAGAGAATAATATTTTAGCCTCGGAAATTATTAAAATATTTAAGTAAAATATTTTAATAATTTTAATATTTTTTTTAACTGTATTTTAATACAGTTATTGCCATATCTGGTTGCACTACATGATGGGGCAACCATATATTGTCAAACATCAATAGATTAGGAAGCAATTAGTTGCATGCAAAAATCTAAAACACATTTTTATTCTAATCAAACTGATTTTTCAGTGAAGGCAAACCCCACACAAACCACTTAATAATAGACCATTCAGTTGGCATTTTGTGAACATTTCATTATAGATTTAAAGAACAAGGATTGTTGGAAAGAACTACCCTGGAAATCTAAAGTTCCAGGGTAGGAAAGAACAGCAAACACAACACATTTTTTATAAAAATGTCTTTAACCCCAGGAACTTTTGAACTTTTTGTCATTGCTGCAACTTAGAGCAGCGAGAGGTCGCTGAGATCACTGACTGGGCATCCTTCTTTAAGTAGAAAATGGCATCAGGAGTTTGTGGCCACATGAATAAGTTCTCTGATCTCCTGTCTGCCGCATTGACCTTGACCTCCTCTCCCACAACCTCAAGGACCTGGCTAATGTATGGAAGCTCATCATATGTTACAATCACAAATTTGCCACATATGTCCTGAAGGCTATCTTGTTCCATTGGTGGCTCAGAATTTCTTGATGCATCCTCAGTGTGGCATGTGGTGTCCCTTACGTCAACTTTTACTAGCTGATAGCATAAGCAGGTCTTCATTTCTGCATGCTTGCAGAAGCACGACACCTCCCTATGGCTTATCCGTGAAGCTTGTGAAGACAAACCCTGTTGATCTTTAAGTTGCCCTTCACCGCCATCATCTTGCCTGGAACCAGCTCATCATACTTTGTATTGCCTCTTCGCTTATCCAGTGATGATGAATGCTTGATCCTGACTTTTTGGCCAGCTTCTTGTACAAATCCTGTGGAGTCTGCAGCTCACCCCCTCGTAAAACGTATTGATCGCCCTGCCTCTTTACGGCACCACCAATACCGTCCAGGGCACCCTTTCCATGGGATTGTTGGGAACATAATTAAATTCAGACAGGAAAGGCACAGTACTAAGCATGTAAAAGTTTGCTTTGTTCCTGTACTGTGTAACCGGTCCATCACTAATAATATGCAAAGCTGTAATTTTTGGGTAGGTTGCCCGTAGCTCCTCCAGTATGGACTCCAAGTGTGCCCACACTGCCCACTCATCATGACGGAGAATGTCTGACAGTGTTGCATATGGTTTTGTGCCATGGACAGTGGAGAGGATAGCAGTGTGGATCGTGGCTTGCTTTCGACTGCCTCTGAAATTATAAGCCTGTACCTTTGTGCTCATCTTGCATGCATAGTTCTCAGAGAAATCGATGTGAAGAACCGCCTCAGAGTCAGTGAGATTTTGTTTTATGTATTGAAACTGCTCTGTTTGGTGGATCCAACTGAAGTTATGTAAGCTTCTAGTTTTTTTTGGAACAGCTCTTTCAATTCCTGTATTGGCCCTGTATGTGTGCACAACATTTGCAAAGGTTTTCTCTACACTTGTTGAAGTTACCCGTTCCCATTTCTCTCTGAAATTTAGTGGAGTAGAAGTAGAAAGTACCTGAACTTTGCACTTAAATACAAAATGTACTTAGTTACATTCTGGAGATGACCATGTCAGGTTCTCTGTAGTCTATATCCTTCGCATTCCACTTTCAGGATGCTGCAGGAAATTCCACCTGATGCATGTATTTTCAGTTTCCTTCCGCTTTCTTTGTGTTGGAATTTTTTGTTTGGTGGATTTCTGAGGACTATGGTTAACTGCTCCTCAGATCAGACAGGTGTGTGTGTGTGTGTGTGTGTGTGTCCTTGGTTTTGTTGGCGAGACATTGCCATTAAATGTCAGTCTGATATTTCAACAGGAGCTAAACATTTAGCTAAAGAAATTGAAATTGTTATTTGTTGCTGGTAGGAATCAGGTCAGCTAAACAGCATCAATTGGAGCCTCAAAAGCCTTTCTACAAGTACAAAACAATCTATTACAACATAGTAAACTGAGAAATATGTATTTCTGTCCAGGATTGTTATATGCACCACAGGTGCATTGTATTTCAGGGTAGTATTTTCCCAACTTAAGTGCTGGGAATTATCCTGTAAATCCAGAGTTCTCGCGAGTGCACAATTAGAATTTGCTCAGCAAGTTCCCCCGGTATTGAGTAATGCTGCTCATTAACTATGCCCTTGTAGACAAGCTGCACCAATCACATCGGTGTATCTGATATAGACAGGCCAGAGGCGAGCTAAACAGATGACGACCACTGGCAGCTAAGCGTACGGGGCTCTGGATACGTCACCCTGTGAGTTGTTGTGATTGGTCCTAGTGTTATCCAATTGCGTGCAGTGAGATTTTCAAATGCACGCTTGGTGCCGCCCCTCGAGATGGGTGACTTTCATTACTTGATGCCAGACCTTTAATCTTTCAGATTTGGGTCTGGATTTCCAGGCTAGCTGTGAATCACATTTAAATAAATTGAAATTGAATATGATTTTCATAAAGAAATGATGATTTCTGGAGTTCTTGTTTT
The DNA here is from genome assembly GCA_013375575.1 of Percina caprodes. NCBI lineage: Eukaryota > Metazoa > Chordata > Actinopteri > Perciformes > Percidae > Percina > Percina caprodes. The sequence goes on along the minus strand of JABXJD010000133.1, from coordinate 406,000 downwards.
TAAATCTCTGCTTTGTTGAATAGTCTACCCTGAAGAGCATTTCAGGGAGCTATGAATCTGTGGCTCCCTGCAGAGTTTTGGAAAGCTCTCCATCCCTGATTAGTCGTAGCAGGGGTTGAAACTCTCCCAATGTGCCATAGGAATGAAAATGGGTTTTTTCCACTCTTTTCTTTATGGGCTGTATCATTTTGGAGACTATTTGGAAACAGTATGAATTTTGACACAGCCTGGCAAATCTGCATTCATGGCTGTGTCCCAAGAAGCCTTTTTCTCTTTTGAAACCCTATTTTCTTCTTAATGGACATTGTGAGGATGGAGGTTAGAGTATAATAGAAGTATATTTGTTGATTAAGGTTTCGTTCACTTTTGTGGATCCTTTTTTCCTCGCTCCCACTCTCTTTATGGTTCTATGGAATATCATTATCTCCCTCTCCCTGCTCAAATAAATACGTTTTATTTCAATCACTGTAAATGCAATCTAAATCAGAATATGAATCAAATACAAATGTCAGAATAAGTGCGACGATGTTAATATGATTAAGTATATAATATATGAGGACAGTTTAAAAACAGAGGCTTCATCACATCGGATATTAACATTTGTATTCAATCTATATTGAATTAAAATCACTCTACAGTACACACTAGAATTATACATTACTCATGGTGACAAAGATTGCTTAATTTTCTTTCAGAAATTGTATCTTTATAAAATGACAGCTGGCTCTAATAGGTTGTCTTGCAACGGTGTTATTATATCTGCTGAATATTGGAGTGTGGAGCATTTGTCACCTACAGTCATGACAAATTTTTTTCTCCCACTTTTTGTCTGTGTAAGTGAGAAGGGGGGGGAAAACACAATAGGAAGTAAGGGAATCAGCATAGTACCGCCCAGCAGGATTTATGGCAATGTCATCTTAGACTGTCAAGACATGGTTTCAGCTGAAAAAAGAGGACTCAATAGCACAACTTCGAAAACACAGAGCAGGTGGAATGAATA